>CM060902.1:1354721318-1355971318 GCA_030737815.1 Allium fistulosum | reverse complement strand
TCTCTTTTATTTTGATTCCACTGTGTTGATGTAAAGGCAAAGTTGTTAAATTGCCTATATATACTCTGATCATCCAAGGGTGCATCTTCATATGTCGCTCTTGGCATATGTTGTAATAAATATATTTTCTCTGAACATGGTTAACGATTGTGGGATTATGTAATGAATTGGAAATGTTTTGAAATGGAATGTTATCTTGTTTGATGTTTTAAAAAAATTTCATATTCATGTGTTTCTATGTATCAATGAATCTAACATTGTTGTATTTGGTCGCTGAGGATTAATAACTATGGATGACTGCAACATCCGTAGCTGTTAGTTTTGGGCCTCCTAGTAGGGGGATGTTACATTCTGCTTGGTTAAAAAGCAAGTTAACATTTGCCTCCAAGAGTATGCTTTCGTCGGAAACAAAGTGTGCTCTGGAATGAGATAAGTTCCGAACTATTATCATATGAGTTTCAGTTGACTATTGGATTCTGTCTCGAGCTGATTTTTTCAATTGGTTAATTTCTATTTATTTATTGGCTTTGGTTTCAATCTGAATTCCAATTTTTGTACTGATGAGGTAGTCTACATTTTGAAAATCGCATAATGTTTTAACTTGGTGTGTTGGATCTTTGAGTTGGTTTGGAGATGACCCGAGCGAGAAATAATAACTCGTACCAAGTTATAACGATAACTCGGTATCGAGTTATGGCTTAGCAAAATTTTCAACAAAAATTCTTCTCTACTTGAACGATTGCCCTAAGTTATTCCTTTACTTGTCTTTTACACTCTAAGCTAACCAATCCTCCTACTTGAGCTTCCATTGTCGCCAACCGACCCAAGCTAGGGCTTCTACGCCACAAACCCGACTCTGCCTGCGTCTCGACCTCATCCTACCGCCGACACTTTGCTCTGTTGTCACCTGGACAACTCGTCATTGTCTTAACCATCCACCATCAATTAAGTCATCATTCATCAACTCATACCCAAACTTTGTCTCAAATTCCTAGTCTTTGCCCTAGGTCTTAGGTGAACTTGAAGATGGGTTGCATCGAGATTGAAGGTGGTGATCAAAGAGGCGACTATCCGGACTTAGTCGATTTCAATTTAGATGAAAATAATTGATCTTTGGGTGCGCTTGATCGGATATAGGTATGAAATTTCTCCTCTGTTGGACGTGAGCGAATTTTGGAGTAAAATTACGCTTTCTTCCAAGAAATTTACTTAGTCCCGACCGTCAAAAGGACTCCAATATGATGATCTGCCCTGAATTTGTTCACATCAGATTGATTTCATCACATCGCCTTTCTGTTTCTGCATTTCCAGTGATCCTAAAAAGCAAAGCTTTCCGTGTCGCTACGAACAATTGATCCATTATCGATCATCGATTGATAGCGGGTAAGTACATAAAAAAGATTTCAAAGGACGATGCAGAACGTTTTTCAATATGAGCGAGCTATTTATACTGGATGGTCTTTTCATAGTGTTCGGGTGTAACATACTCCACTTGGAGGCCCAAAACTAACGACTACGGATGCTGCAGTCATTCATAGTTATTAATCCTCGGCGATTAAATACGGTAATGTTAGATACATTGATATAACATAAACACATGGATATGAAGAGAGAAAAAAATTCAAATCAACAAACAACTTTCTCATTCCATTTCAAAGCATTTCGAATTCATTCCATAATCCCAATATGAGAACCATGTTCAGAGAAAATATAATTATTACAACATACGCCAAGAGCGACATATGAAGATGTCCCCTTGAATGGTTAGAGTATATACCTAGGCAATTAAACATCTTTGCCTTTACAACAAAACACAGTGGATTCAAAATAGAAAATAACTCTAAATAGCTATCATGCCTCCTGCACGTCTCCAAAAGCTTATTCGCCTAAAAAGGTACCTGAAAACCTCAACTCTCAAACTACTCAAAATCAATAGAGCACCCGAGAGTTTAAGAGGAAAACATAAGCTTCGAGTAAGACATAAAGCGTGGTATGAATAATAAGCTACAATCTCAAACCATTTAGATATCCAGTGAGACCACACCGCATAACGGAACGGGTTTTCCCCTCACTAGTATCTCATTTAAAACTTTTTAAAACCATATATTGTGCTCCTGCATCCACAATAGTTAAAACATAGCAATTCAAAATATTATGATGATATGCAAAACAAGTAAATCAATTCTAGATTTCCCATCCCCATTCATTTTGACTATCTGTCTCATTTTATAGTTCCTAGGTTCACTATTAACCTAATAATTTTCATGGGCGAACGAATAACTTGTTTAATGTTTATGGACTCCATGACTGGTTTCATAGTTTTCATGGGATCACTAAGAACCTATTGGCCCCTACCAATAACTTCATTGTTTCATGGATTCTCCATAAACCTATTGGTATCTCCAATAACTTCCCTCTTATCATAGTTTTCATGGGTTGACTATGAACCTATTGACTTTTGACAATAACTTAATCCGGATATAGTTTTCATTGGTTCACTACAAACCTATTGGCCCCTGCAAATAACTCCATCGAATCATAGTTTTCATGGGTTTACTATGAACCATTCTACCTGACAACTTCTTTAATCCATATTTAGGCATCTTACATTCTGGTCTAGCTGACCTCTTGGATGCAATTCTACTCATACTGGTGTTAACTTAATTTATATTCCCTACTGGGTTAACCTAGCTGGTTATTCTGCCCTTTTTTCCCTAAAATTCAGTTATGGGTCCATTACAATGTGAATATATATATAAGAAGAACAAACATAATAAAAAAAAATACCAACACATGTGGTTTAATATCCTTGAAATCAATTCATATAAAACTTGGTTAATCCCTTTAACCTAACAATCAAGGGAAACTTCTTCGGAAACTCCATACTTAAAATCATTTCAAAACACTTTTATTATTCCATGGTTTTTCCTTTAAAAATGAGATTGGCTTATTTTTTTGAAAACTAAGGCTTTCGAACCCTTTAAAACTTTACTTTCGAAACCATTGGATAACCTCCTTCGAAAGCTTAAAATCTTCTTTTCAAAACATTAACATATCTCTTTCGAAACCTTCAAAACAAACCTTTCGAAAGTATTAAAGCTTTACTTAATATCTCTTAGAAGCATAGCTTCGAAACCAATGAAAGTACCCCTTTCGAAACCATTGGGTTTAGCATATAAACACCTTTTGGGTCTAAGTAAATACATACGAAAGTAACCCTTTTGAAACCATTGATCATATATAAAATTGTTTGGTGAAAGTCGATGGCTTCAGAACCATCCATTTGAAAGCTTAGAATATTTAAGTAAAACATTGAAGGATGGCATCAAAACCCCCTTTCGACACCATCGCCTTCGAAACCCTTGGACCCCTTCGAAAGCCTTTAGGAATTGGCTTAGTATAAGTTTGAAACAAAAGCTATCCTTCGAAAGCATTGATGTCTTCAATATATTCGAAAGGCCAAAAGAACGACAGCAGGGTCTCAACTGGGTAGAAACCACCCTTTTCGAAAGCATTGTTCTATAAATAAAGGAACTCATTCGAAAGCTTATACTTTAAAATAAAAGATGGCAACCCTCTTCGAAAGCTATTTAGAAAACCCTTTCGAAAGCATATGTTTCGACCCCATCGAAAGCTTTTAGTAAAACAAGGCAGGCACTTATCATTTGAAAGTAAACAAAGGTTTCAACCCCATCGGAAGCAAAGGTTTCGACGCCATGGCTTATGCCTTTCTCCAATCCACTACGTATCATACTTGTGATACCTTGTGTATTAGTTTCGGCTTGGTTTCGACTGAGTCGAAGCGGAAGCACAGAGTCGAAAGGAGCTTTTGAAAGAGGCGGAACCCACTTTTATGGGTAAAAACTGATTTAATGCCAATTAAAGTAAATACTTTCTAACTAACCTGCCTACTTGTAAACATGTGATTGGTTGCCATAACTTTTCAAATTCTTTACAAAAATAACTGCCGCATAATTTCAGATCTAAACATGTATAATTTAACAAATAAGCCCTTAAGCAAAACCAATAAAACAATTAAGTCCTTCATCAAAAATAATTTTATTTCCATAATAAATTACTTAGGAAAAATCCCCAAAAACTATAGAAATTCACTTTCAATTTGTTTTCTAACATATAAAAATTCCGGACCCAAATTCTTCATGTAATAACCGAAATTAGTTTCAAAACCCAATTATTCGTATTTTCCTTTAAAAATTCATAATAAATTTTCCATAGTTTGGAAAATTATAAAAATTAAAACCCCTCTCTAAAATCATATTTTACATAACATAAAATTTTCTCACGGCATACGAAAATCATTATAATCGGTTTTACCCTTGAAACCGTGTAAAATAATATCAAATTATTTTGTTTGAATCCAACATGTCCAAATCCAAGCATATCATCAATCAAAAATCATCTAATAATGGATTTAATCTTAAACCCGAAAAAAAATGATCTTAAAACAAAGTAGAGATGATCTAGATTATTATTCACCTTGATTAGGATAAGGAACTTGAAATTTGACTGAGATTAATTTCCTCTAGCCTGAATCCTTAGCTTTAGATTGATTTTTCTCCCTTTTTCTCCTAATGGCCGGTTTTGCTCTTCTTTTGTTTACGTTTTGTATTTCGTAAAGAGAAAGAATGTAACGTGGGTTATAAGGGTTATCGTAATAATGTGTGGCTATTTCCTAATAAGCCCTTGTGTAAATTAATTAGCTTATAAGCCATTCTTAAGCCCATTTAAATAATTAAGCACGGCCTCTAATTTATTTTCAAATCTCAATCCCATTATCACTCTAATTATTTACATTATTCTATTTAATTTATCGAATTAAATCTCCTAAATGATATTATCAAAAATTGGGGGTGTTACAGGCTCCCCTCCTTAAAGAATTTCGTCCTCGAAACTCAGTAAGGACTAAATACTAAACATAGCAATCATCTGTAACAACTCCTAACAACCATACTAGCTTACCTGACTAGCAACTATCTATATAAAGCTAATATTGACATACCCTCAAATCAGATCAGGATAAGTATCTCTAATCATGTCTTCTGTCTCCCAAGTACATTCCTTCTCATTGTCGCTCCACTGAACTTTCACTAACTTGACTATCTTATTCCTCAATCTTTTCTCATATCTCGCTACAACCTGAACTGGTTGTCTAACAAAAGTCAAATTAGGCTCTACTATCAAATCTTCCAACCGTGTCAGAGGAATAGTACTCTCTGGATCATGCACATACTTGCGAAGATGAGACACATGAAACACATTATGGACACCTGCCATACTGTTCGGCAACTCTACTATGTATGTGAACTTTCCAATCCTCTCTATAATCTGGAATGGACCAACATATCTCGGTGCCAGTTTCCCTAAATTTCCAGATCGTACCACACCCTTCATCGGTGATACTTTAATGAAAATCATATCTCCAACTGAGAATTCTAAGTCTTTACGCCTCCTATCTGCGTAACTCTTCTGTCTGAACTGAGCTTCCTTCATCCTTTCTCGGATCAACTCATTCTTCTCCTTCGCCTCTCTAACCAGATCTGGACCTAAGACTTATCTGTCTCCAGTCTCCAACCAACATGTTGGTGATTTGCATGGACTTCTATACAAAGCTTCAAAAGGTGTCTTTCCTATACTAGTCTGATAACTATTATTATGGGAAAACTCCACTAAGTATAGGTGATCGTCCCAAGATCCACCAAAGTCCAATACACAGGCTCTCAATAAATCCTCGAGTACCTTATTGACTCTCTTTGCCCGCCATCCATTTGAGGGTGATATGCAGTACATATATGACGCTTGGTACCCAACACTTCCTGTAGACTCTTCAAGAATTCGCTAGCGAACAAAGCATCTCTATCACTGACTATACTACTAGGAATCACATGTATTCTAACTATGTTCTCCATGAACAACTGAACTAAAACAGGTGTCGTCCGGGTTGAATTAACTGGAATGAAATGGGCACTCTTGGTTAACCTATCCACTATGAACCATATACTTTCATTTCCTTTATTAGACCTTGGCAACCCGTCTACAAAATCCATGGATATCGAATCCCATTTCCAAAATGGAATCTCTAAAGGTTGAAGCAATCCACTCGGCTTCTGATATGCGGCTTTCACTTGTTGATAGTTTGCACACTGCCTAACCCACAAGCTAACATCCCTCTTCATACCTTCCCAATAGAAGCTCCTCTTCATATCTCGATACATCTTGGTCCCCCCAGGATGAATCATAAACTTGGACTGATGACATTCCCCAAGAACTTCTTTCCTTAAGTCCTCAACATTTGGAACACACAACCGTCCCTTCTTTCTCAACCATCCCCTCTGGTCAAGACTAAAATCTTTTAGATCATTGATCATGGTTCCGACCTCAAGCCTTCTAATCCTCTCGGCTAACATTGGATCCTCTTTCTGTTTAGAAGCAATCCTTTCGATCAACACTGGTCGAACCTCTAAACAGGTCAACATAGCGGTACTCTGACTAGAACTAGCAGTCGATCTTAACTGCATACTACGAGTAGTCAAAGCTTCTAAATCTTTCCACTCTGCCAACATAGCTAACACCACATTCTGATGTCTTCTGCTAAGAGCATCCGCTAACTTATTTCCATTCCCAAGTGTATACTCTATACCAAAATCATAAGCAGCCAAAAACTCCAGCCACCTCTGTTGTCTCATATTCAACTCATTTTGAGAGAATAAGTACCTTAAAGACTTATGATCGGTGTATAGCTCAAACCTCTCCCCTAAGAGATAATGTCTCCAAGTCTTTAATGCAAAGATCACCGCAGCCAACTCCAAATCATGAGTAGGATATCTTACTTCATGCGGTCTAAGCTTTTGTGAAGCGTAAGCAATAACTTTACGCTTCTACATCACATAGCTCTTAATCCAGTCCCACATGCATCGGTATACACCACAAACCCTTGGTTTCCGTCTGGAACTACTAACACAGGTGTGTTGGTCAACAAATGCTTTAACTTAAGGAATGCTTCCTCACATTTGTCGGACCAGACAAACTTCACATCCTTCCTGGTTAACTTAGTCAAAGGTGCTGCTATACATGAGAAATCCTTAATGAATCTCCGGTAATAGCCAGCTAGTCCAAGAAAACTTCTAATCTCAGTCTTCGTCTCTAGTCTCTTCCAATTATTCACAGCTTCGATCTTATCTGGATCACTAGACAAGCCCTTCTCTGAAACCACGTGACCAAGAAACTTAACCTTTTTCTTCCAAAAATGACACCTGGTAAACTTTGCCTTCAGCTGATGTTGCCTCAATGTCTCAAGCACCACTCTAAGATGATCTTTGTGCTCTCTTTCATCCTTAGAGTATACTAAAATGTCATCTATAAACACCAATACAAATCTATCCAAGTACTTTCGGAAAACTCGGTTCATCAAATCTACAAAGAAAGCAGGTGCATTCATTAACCCGGTTGGCATTACTAACCATTTTTACAAACCATACCTAGTCTAAGATGCTGTCAATGGAATACTATCATCTACCACCCTCAACTGATGGAAACCTGTCGCCAAATCCAACTGGGAAAACACTCTGGCTCCACACAACTGATCGAACAGATCATCTATTCTTGGCAAAGGATGCTTATTCTTTGTTGTCCTCTCGTTCAACTTACGGTAGTCGACACACAGTCTCAACAACCCATCCAGTTTCTTCACGAATACCGCAGCTGCTCCCTAAAGCGAACTGCTTGGTCTAATAAAATTCCTTCCTCCTTGATCCACTAGCTGCACCTTCAATTCCTTCATCTCTGTCGGTGTCATCCTGCTAGGTGGTCTACTCACAGGTTCAGCTCCTGGCACAAGATCTATCTGAAACTCAATAGCTCGTTTCGGTGGTAGTCCTATAACTGGCTCAAAAACATTTACAAACTCTTTTGCTACTCGAACCTGACTTAACTCTTCTCCTACTTCCTTAGCACTTAACATAGCACAACTACTCCAGTCAGAATTCTCTATTGAGAATATAATTCGTTTATGACTATCGGGATGTCTTAGTGATATCTCCCCATCCTGGAAAAATATCTTAGCCTCATACTTACTCAACCAATCCATACCCAAAATGATTCCAAAATCTATGAAATCGAAAACATACAGACTACATGCAAACTTATGACCTAACAAGTCTAGTTCTAACTAGTCACATCTCATCCCTAGAGTTGCATACCCTCCTATTAGATTCGCAACCCTTAAGGAAGTAAAAAGGTATGTGAGTTCTAAGCATAACCTATCAACCAAATTCTGAGATATAGATGAATGTGACGCATCGGTATCAAATAGTATCCTAACTAGTATACTCTGAATCAAAAGCTTACCTACCATCACAGTCTTTCCTTTTTCAGCTGCAGTTGGTCTAGCAGATGATGGTCCAACAGCAAAAATCTTTCCATTGTCTGCCCTGACTGGTTCTGGACACTGATTCCTATAATGTCAAACTTGGTCATAGTTAAAGCACTTCACATTCTTCTTTTCTGTAGCCTTCTTCCTCTTTCCTAACCGACACTCATGAGCATAATGACCTTTCTTGTCACACTTGAATCAAACTAAATCAGCTTTTGTCTTTTTGGCAGCACCTCCCTTTTGGGCTTCCTTCTTCTTAAAGAACTTTCTCTTCTTTCCCTAAGAACCCTAAGTTTCAACCGGATTTTCTCTCGCACAAATAGCAAGCATCTCCTCATGGCGGATTGCCATCTCCACAACTACATTACAAGAATCACGGAGATGTGGTAGGGTTGACCAAGTAATCTTAGGACTCGATCCCTGAATGAACCTCTCATTTCTCCTGATGTCGGTGTCTATAGTAGCATGTCCATATCGGGACAACTCATCAAACTTAGTAGCATACTCGATTAACGACATTTCTCCCTACACCAAATCCATAAACTTTCTCAACAAGGCTGACTTAGCAACTTCAGATAAAAACCTCTGTTCAAATCTCCTTCTAAAATCTGCCCAAGTCAACACCTCCTCTGAAACTCCGGTAGTAACACTATTCCACCAATGAAGCGCTGCCCTTTGCAACTGCCTAGAGGTCAACCTTCTCTTTTGCTCATCCTCCAATCCCAAATCAACGAAGATCCACTCACAATGCAACAGCCGATCCTCAACTTCTATAGCATCCGTGGTTCCCATAAACGGTTTCTCACCAAGACTGGTGTAGTCTCTGCTCAGCTTAGCATAATTATTCCCAACTGGAGTCACAAGATTAGCTCCTCATACATTCCCAGCAACACCAGCAGTAACTCCTACTTGCATCAGATTGACGAAGAACTGATACATCGCCTCTATATCCATTGTTGGATTTCCAATATCCACATTGGCATCTGCATTTTGGTTAGCATTAGCCTATCAGCCCGGGTTCCTCCTGTTGGGTCGAACATTTCTGTTGGTTGTGGTGCTTCCTCCATCGAGATTTCCTCTTCCGTTTCCTACCTCCATATCTTCTTTCTCATAAATCTGCATACGAGCCTTAGTAAGGTACACAAGAATGGTCTAAGAGAGGGGAATACGTACTTATATATATCTATATATCAAACACAAGTACGTTACTATAGCATTAACCCAAACCCAGATCTTATTTTCTGATTCATTGGATTATGTTTTTGAAAATTCTTTTTGGTTTAAATTTATTTTAAGTTTTCATAAACCTATGCTCTAGTACCAACTTGTAACATCCCCCACTTAGAGGCCCAAAACTAACGGCTATGGATGTTGCAGTCATCCATAGTTTTTAATCCTCGATGACCAAATACGGTAATGTTAGATACACTGATATAATAGAAACACATGGATATGAAAAAAAAATTAAAATCAACAAACAACTTTCTCATTCCATTTCAAAGCATTTCAAATTCATTACATAATCTCAATACGAGAACCACGTTTAGAGAAATTATAATTATTACAACATACGCCAAGAGCGACATATGAAGATGTCCCCATGAATGGTCAAAGTATATAGCTAGGAAATTAAACATCTTTTCCTTTACAACAAAACACAAAGGAATCAAAATAGAAAATAACTCTAAATAGCTATCATGCCTCCTTCACGTCTCCGGAAGCTTATTCATCTAAAGAGGTACCTAAAAACCTCAACTCTCAAACTACTCAAAATCAATTGACCACCCGAGAGTTTAAGGGGATAAACATCGAGTCAGACATAAAGCCTGGTATAAATAATAATCTACCATCTCAAACCATTTAGATATCTAGTGAGACCACGCCACTTAGCAGAACGGGTTTTCCCCTCACTAGTATCTCATTTAAAACTTTATAAAACCATATATTGTGCTCCTGCATCCACAATGGTTAAAACATAGCAATTAAAAAGATTATGATGATATGTAAAATATGTAAATCAATTCTAGATTTCCCATCCTCAGTCATTTTGACTATCTGTCTCATTTTATAGTTTCTAGAGTCAATATTAACCTAATAGTTTTCATAGGCTAACTAATAACCTGTTTAATGTTTATGGACTCCATGTCCGGTTTCATAGTTTTCATGGGATCACTAAGAACCTATTGGCCCCTACCAATGACCTCATTGTTTCATGCGTTCTCCCTCAACCTATTGGTATCTCCAATAACTTTCCTTTTATCATATTTTTCATGGGTTGACTATGAACCTATTGACTTCTATCAATAACTTAATCTAGATATAGTTTTCATGGGTTCACTGCAAACCTATTGGGCCTTGCCAATAACTCCATCTAAGCATAGTTTTCATGGGTTTACAATGATCCTGTCTACCTGACAACTTCTTTAATCCATATTTAGGTATCCTACATTCTGGTCTAGCTGACCTCCTGGATGCAATTCTACTCATGCAGGAGTTAACTTAATTTATATTCACTACTGGGTCAACCAAGTTGGTTATTTTGCCCTTTTTTCCCCAAAATTCAGTTATGGGTCCATTAGAATGTGAATATATATATATATATATATGAAGAAGCAAACATATAACATAATAATAATACCAACGCCTGTGGTTTAATATCCTTGAAATCATTTCATATAAAACTTGGTTAATCCCTTTAACCTAATAATCAAGGGAAACATCTTCAGAAACTCCATACTTAAAATCATTTCAAAACTCTTTTATTATGCCATGGTTTTTCCTTTAAAAATGAGATTGGGCTATTTGCTTTGAAAACTAAGGCTTTCGAACCCTTTAAAACTTTACTTTCGAACCCATTGGATAACCTCCTTCGAAAGCTTAAAATCTTCTTTTCAAAACACTAACATATCTCTTTCGAAACCTTTAAAACAAACATTTTGAAAGTATTAAAGCTTTACTTAATATCTCTTAGAAGCATAGCTTCGAAACCAATGAAAGTACCCCTTTCAAAACCATTGGGTTTTGCATACAAACATCTGGGTCTAAGTAAATACATACGAAAGTAACCCATTCGAAACCATTGATCTCATATAAAATTGTTTGGGGAAAAGTCGATGTCTTCGGAACCATCCATTCAAAAGCTTATAACATTTAAGTAAAACATTGAAGGATAGCATCGAAACCCCCTTTTGACACCATTGCCTTCGGAGCCGTTGAACCCATTCGAAAGCCTTTAGGAAGTGACTTAGTATAAGTTTAAAACAAAAGCTACCATTCGAAAGCATTGATTTCTTCAATACATTCGAAGGCCGAAAGAACGGTAGTAGGGTCTCGACTGGGTCGAAACCACCCTTTTCGAAAGCATTGTTCAATAAATAGAAGAACTCATTCGAAAACTTATACTTTAAAATAAAATATGGCAACCCTCGAATATGGCTATTTAGAAAACCCTTTCGAAAGCATATGTTTCGACTCCTTTGAAAGCTTTTAGTAAAACAAGACAGGCACTTTTCATTTGAAAGTAAACAAAGGTTTCGACCCCATCGGAAGCAAAGGTTTTGACGCCATGACTTCCGCCTTTCTCCAATCTACTATGTACCATACTTGTGATACCCTATGTATTGGTTTTGGCTTGGTTTCGACTGAGTCGAAGACGAAGCACAGATTTGAAAGGAGCTTCTGAAAGAGGCGGAACCCACTTTTCTGGGTAAAAATTAATTTAATGCCAATTAAAGTAAATACTTTCTAACTAACCTGCCTACTTGTAAACATGTGATTGGTTGACATAACTTTTCAAATTCTATACAAAAATAACTGCTGCATAATTTCAGATCTAAACACGGATTAATATAATAAATAAGCTCTTCCTTTAAGCAAAACCAATAAAACAATTAAGTCCTTCATCTAAAATAATTTTATTTCCATAATAAATTACTTAAGAAAAATCCCCAAAAATTATAGAAATTCACTTTCAATATGTTTTCTCACATATAAAAATTCCAGACCCAAATTCTTCATGTAATAACCGAAATTAATTTCTAAATCCAATTGTTCATATTTTTCTTTGAAAATTCATAATAAATTTTCAATAGCTTGGAAAATTATAAAAATTAAAACCCTTCTCTAAAATCATGTTTTACATAACATAAAATTTTCTCATGGCATACGAAAATCATTATAATCGGTTTTACCCTTTAAACCATGTAAAATAATTATCAAATTAATTTGTTTGAATCCAACATGTCCAAATCCAAGCATATCATCAATCAAAAATCACAATAATAATGGATTTAATCTTAAACCCAAAAAACAAATGATCATAAAACAAAATAAAGATGATCAAGATTATTATTTACCTTGATTATAATAAGGAACTTGAGATTTGATTGAAATAATTTCCCTAGCTTGAATCTTTAGCTTTAAATTGATTTTTCTCCTCTCTTATCCTAATGGTCGGCTTTTCTCTTCTTTTGTTTACATTTTGTATTTTGTAAATTGAACGTGAGAAAGAATGAAATGTGGGTTATAAGGTTTATGGTAATAAGGTGTGGCTATTTCCTAATAAGCCCTTGTGTAAATTAATTAGCCTATAAGCCATTATTAAGCCCATTTAAATAATTAAGCATGGCCTCTAATTTATTTTCAAATCTCAATCCCCTTATCACTATAATAATTTACATTGTTCTATTCAATTTATCTAATTAAATCTCCTGAATAATGTTATCAAAAATTAGGGGTGTTACATCGGGACTCAAGACTCATTCCATATAGACAACACATTTCTTTTGCATTGTCAATGCTTAGAATCCAATTAGTCAGCACACACTGACTTCCTTTAGATTCCAAGTGTTAACCACTGAGAACACTTATTAAAAATTAAGCATATCTAACCATGATCAATGAGTTTTACTATCTGTAATGATGCGATAGTCATCTCGTCGCAAGTCTAGTGAGGGGGCATCCGTACCTTTAGAGGCCAAACCATCGACTGCCCCAGTTCCCCTATCTAATCCTGTTGGGTCAAGTCAACCTATTACTATGACTTCTATGGTCCGGTTATTCCCGTAGGACTTATACCTAATCAGCTATCTCTCGGGATGAGGTTCTCGAGCGACCCTTTGAAACAAGTGCCTTTAATCCTAATGGCCAAGATGTTAAGGAACATATGTACGCAGCATGGCATTCCAAAGAACGACGTTTGATTGCCTACTCGAGTTGAATTGGCACACAATCCTATAGAAAATATTACCACATGCAACTGGTACATGTGCTTGAGCAGTCCGTTCAATCGATTTTTATCAATTGTGCTCCAGGAATTAGGACTTGCGCCGTTCCAAATCCATCCTAATGGCTATGCACTCCAATGTTCTTTATATGTTCTATTCATAATCAGGCTTGGACGACCTCCAAGGATGAATAAGCTGATATTCCTTCTATAGTTCAAGAGACGTCAAGATTTCCCCTCCTTCATAATTATAGAAGCCTAGAGAGGTTGCAAGCTGATCGGAGATCTCCATAATAAACACTTAACTTTTAAGAATGAATATTTCTTTATTCGATGTCCAGAGGGCTTCAACAGTCTCTGGATATCAGAAAGTAAGTCTCCATTCCTTAGCTCCTACACGACTAGAACGCTTCATGTTCATAACCATCTTTATCCTTTTCTGTAGTTATCCCAAAGCGGGAGAGCAACGATGAGCTCAAAGCAATGCTTGAAACTCTGAAAGTTGTAAGGGCTTTTGAGCGCAAAGTAGAGTTCCTTTTGACGAATGGGAACCTTCGACAATTCAATTGTTTCATCCTGAGAGATTCACCATGGATGAGGTGCCTTCAACTTCGAGTGGTTCTAAGGCACACTCGTTCTTTTTCCCATACCTGTAACTTCGACGAGGAGGCTCAAGACAACGTAGCTGGCCCATCGGGTGACACTTAGCCCGGTGAAGTTCTTGAAGCTGACACGAACTTACCTTCGTGGGAGGACATTATGAGATACGAGGATGAGAAACATAGAATGTCCTCGATCCCTAAGGAGGAAGATGAGTTGTTTCAAAGGAGAAACGGGAAATAGGTGATGGTAGAAGAAGGAGAGGAAGAAGGTTCAGATGATGACGATGGTGACTTTCACATCTCCGAAGAAAGAGATGAGTCTTTTGGCGAGTTATCAGGGATGAGCCCTGATCTCCCCGACTTACCTTCCCCGGATCTGCTAACCAATGAGGCATTAAGTCCCGAGCTCCTGATCTCCCCTCCTATAGAGAAACCAGCTATTGAAACTACGTAATCTATTGGAAGCCAAGCTGCTACAACTCCCATAGGAGATACATCGACTTCTGATTTTTTAAGAGATGTCCCCATTTATGTGAATAAATTTAGGGGTATCTCGATTAGCGAGATGATAGGCAAGATCGGCTCGCAAATCGACATCTCTTCTATCACTTTTGTGAGTGAATGTGGAAAGACTCCAACCGTTAAACCATGCTGATATGCTTGGTAAAGTACATAGAGGGTCATTGGCACTACTCACTTTGCTTTAGGGACATGGACACACATTTCTGCATTGAGTTAACTTTCCTATTCAAAGCATTAACTCCACTTTCCTTTTTGTTTCAAGTTCCATGGATCGTGGGTTGTACCACCAACTTTGTCAAAAATCTGGCTCCTACGAGGATCAAACTTTGGATCCTTCCCCTCGCTCTTATCGTGAAACGTATGAGGAGAGAATGAAGAGAAAGGAGGAAGAGGCCCGCCACTTAAAGAGAGAGCATGAGAGGGAAGATAAGTGAAAGAGGGACGATGAGAGTGGTGTCCCCGACAATGTACACAAGCACTCTAGTGACTCTCATGAACGCCATGAGGCTTTATTATCCATTACTCCCCTCGCACCAAGCTCAGGCAGTCGTAACATAGGAAGTCCCTTCATCCCAAGCCATAACCACAGTAGATGCCCCTGGTTTTTCTAGCCAAAGGGAGAAGTTTGTACTCTTGGCTGGTCCACCCATGCTCCAAGCCGCCTACCTACATTTATTCTTATAGGGTGTTAAGTTTGACAAGAACATCAAGCCCATCAATAGAGCCACTTCCTTGCACAATCTTGAGACAGTCCGTGAGGACTTAGAAGCTGGGTTTGATTTTAGCATCTTGTGAAGGCCCTTTCAGATGTGGATCGCATCAATTATTAAGAAATTCTCTCATTTGAGGCTAAAAGGACAGACCATGATAAAGCGATCAAGGATCGTGATACTGAAATAGTCAAGCAGAAAGCTAAGAGGGAACCAGCCCTAAAGGGAAAGGCTGTCGGCGACAAGTTATTAATCGAGGCAAACCGGGCTCACAACAGAGCGCTTATCATGATTAAAGATCGGCTCAAGGACGCTCAAGGACGCTCATGGAGAATTCAGCAAGCTGACAGAGAAGATCATTATTATAGAGAACACTATAAAATCTCAAGATCAAACCATTGCTGGTCAAGGTACCGCTATTGCCGAACTGGCAACCGAACTTATTCGACTCTGCGAGGAGAATGCACGGTTGGCTAAGGAGAAAGAGGAAGCTGTAGGTGGTGCGGAAGAGATTGATCATTTAGCCACGTGATCGGAGCTTTCGGAGCTTCGAGCAGAGTATGATAAGGTGATAGGTCACATGGATGCCAGCGTACTGCACCTCTAGACTTGCAATGTGATGAACATAGGAATCCTGAAGTGGCTTGGTGATGATTATCCCTGGACTTTCACTATAATCTAGGAGGAAGTGCTGGTAAGATCGGAGCAGGCCAGGGATATGCGCTCCATAAAGGAACTAATGGCTTCCTACCTGAGCTTAGAAGATATAGACTTTCTGGCAATCGGTAGACAGATTCTTCAAGAAGAGAAAGGGAAGGATGCTGATGCCAAGGATCTTGTTGGGCCAAGCTCTTCGGATCAGCGTGAAACACTTGTTCCTACTTCCCAAGAGCAAACGAAAATCATTCTGGCATACACAACTACTGTTTTCGAAGCTGCTCATGTCTATTTATCTTTTGAAGCCTTAGGTGAGCCACACCTTTCTCCAACTATCGTGCGACCCTCCGATATGGGGACCGGCGGAGGAGACATCGAAGTTGTAGTTCGTGACCAAGCTCAAACTTCTAGATCAGGTATTTCCCTCATCTATCTAATGTTCTAAGCTCTTTGATTGACTTTAAAATCCTTTACTAAACTATACAGCTATGTTTCTGAAATCAGGAAACTTTTCCTTCAAAGCCCTCAGCTAATCAGAGCTTAGGACTTAGGAGCTACTGCTCTCTTCACAGCTACCACCACCATCTCTATAGTTACTTTGACATGATTCATGTCTCCAACTTCTGGCCTGGAACCGATTCTAAGCAGGTAGAAGTGCTGAAAATTCTAGAGGATGTCTCTGTATCTGTGGACAAAGAGGTAGGAGTAACTGATGTTTCACGGCCAATAGGCAAGATAACGATGGCGGAGAGGCTGGTAGAGAAGAGAAAGGGCTTTAATTGAATAAGGAAAAGGATGAGGTGAAGCACAAGACTCCGACCACTATCAAGCTACGATGTCAAAGGAGGGAAGCGTGGCTACCAGATGATCTAAGGGATCTGGCCTCGTTACAGGAGGAGAGACTGGTATGGATAACAGGAAGAAGATGTTGATCCATCTCGGCAAAGGTAGCAAAGGCGGGAAGAAGTGATGGTGCGCTCAAGTGCTGGTGGAGTAGAGTTCCAGTGGTCTTTTCATATGTGTCTTTTGTGTTGTTTAACTCAGTACAAATACAAAGTTTGTACTTGGTATTTCTTTCCTTTTTTGTTGCTTTAGTAAGGTATGTATTTAGCTTTTGTTAGGTCCAAATGGACTGATATTGTGCGGGTACGGCCCCCGCTGTTTGAATTGTACAAAGAATGATACTGTAATAAAAAGATTAGCATTTCTATTGTAATCTTTCCTGTGTACTTTCCCTATACTTTACGTACTGTGCATGTTTATATATCACTATATGTGTACATAATACGGTTGCATGCCTTGTAATTTCCATATTATATACTGTTGTAATGTGTGATGTGTGTATTTACTGCAACTCTTGCTTAGTTCTGTTGTAGTTGCCCAAATTCTATGTTTGCCATAATAGAGCTATGGTGTGATTTGTTTTAATTTGACCAAGTGTTAGTGTGTGCCTCTCCACTGCATAGTCCTAGTTACTCCAAATGCTTGACCTAAATAATTGATAAGAGATCGAGTACTTTTGATGACTCTCTGGTTGCCCCAGTCCGAGTTGTCCGGTAGCTCATATCTTTGGGAAATTTTGGTTTGGATGCCCAATTCTGAGCATTTTGCACTTCGATCATGGTTGTGTTTCTCCAAGTTTAGTATTTAGGTCCCGTCTGCATGCTAGTTTATACCAACGAAAACCCACGAACAGCTCAATCCCTTAGGTTTTCTTTCGATGTCGCCTAACTCTGAGCGATGTCGAGTTTTGGTAGGTGTGTGTTGATTTCCCAACCAGCTTGGTGATTTGAGATTTACTAGTGTTGTCGAGGCGATGCCAATACTTAAAGGATAGAGATTGGATTTTACCGCCTATCCTACGGTTTTGAATCTTCATGACACTTCTGAGGCACATCGGTCTCTTGGAAAGGAGGGATTGATTTCTTCGAATCCCTCAACAGATAAATTTCCCAACGTTGTCGGAGCAACGTTGGTACTTAGGAGATTCTGACAAACTGTCAAAGTTACCAGAGTAACCTCGATAACCTGGATACAAAGGGGTTTCTTAGCATTGCCGAGGCAACGTTGGTACTTGGAGAATCGGAATCAATTTTCCTGACGATCTGACGGTTTTAGAGTCAATACCTCTTATCCGGAGAGTAGAAGCTCTTCTCTAGTTATGTATGCATATCGCTTTCGAGAACGCAGTTCCATTGGTTCAAGGACCGATATGCAGCCTATTGAATGGAGTATGAGTGTGTTGCATACTTGAACATGGTTCAATTGGTTCAAGCAGCTTTGTGCGGCTTATAGTGTGGCACATAGGAGGAGTGCTTACTTGGACGTGGTTACATTGGTCCAAGAACCAGTGTGTGGCTTATAGGATGCGCGTAAGGAGATGTTGCATACTTGAACATGGTTCCACCGATTCAAGCAGCGACGCGTGGTTTATTGGATGCGCGCAAGGTGAAGATGTTTACTTGGACGTGATTCCATTGGTCCAAGAAGCGACGCGCGGCTTACGGGATGCGCGCAACGAGATGTTGTGTAATTGAACACGGTTTCACCAATTCAAGCAGCGACGCACCGTTATGGGATGATCGAAAGGTGATAGGAAGTTTCCTGATGTCACCAAAGTAGCATCGAGGCTTTTGAGAGCAGTAAGTTTCCTGATGTTCCCGGGGCAACATAGAGGCCTTTTAGAAAATTGTGGGCCTTCCTGACATGCTAGAGCAATGGTAGTTCTCAGAAAGCAGGGATTGATTTTCCCATTGATCCAGTGGTTGAATCGATTTTCTCATTAACTCAAGGGTTTTTCTTGCAAGAACGCAGTTCCATCGGTTCAAGAAGCTAATTTTACTGATAAAATAGAAAGGGAGGAAAGTCCTACTTTTTTATGACGCCCTTAATGTCTTTAGATGGCTTATTTGCAAACATAGGAAATACGTAGATAGAGCTGAGTGAGGTTATATTGCATTTCGATGCTGCTTCATTCTTGGATGACTAATTAATGACTAGTCTTATGTCAGTTTGCCAGGGTCCCTCTCTGCTGGGCCCAGGCAATTTCACTTGAGCTGTTGGGCCCTAGGGTTCCATGGCTCCTTCACCATTCTGCGGTTTCTTCACGTACTGCTGGAGTTGGTTGTTCCTTATCAACTTCTCAATTACATCCTTCAGATGTTGGCATTCATTAGCATTATACACATGTATCTCATGGAAGCGACGGTACTTCCCCAATTGCTTATGCCGCTCGGAGGCTTCGTTCTTAGAAGTGTTGTTGTAGCGCTAAGTTCCCTGAGTAGCAAGATAGATATTCTCTAGACTATTGTTCAATGGCGTGTAGTCATCTAGTTCAAATTTCCTTGGGCGTTTTGCATTCATGTTACACCTATCACCAGAGTTCTGGTTCATCTTCTTTTAATTTTCACTGTATCTGGCGGCATTTCCAGAGTTGTCGTCATCCCGCTTAGCCATGGCATTACTTTAGACCATTTCCTTCGGTTGTTGATTAACGGTCTTACCTTCAATCATACTTGCTTCTTCCAACCATAAGAACCGATTCGCCTTTCAGTGGAATTCTTCTATAGTAGTCGGTTGTTTCATTTTAATCCATCTACCAAACTCTGTATCCGAATGAATTGCTCGGACCAAAGCCATGAAAATCGTATCTTCCTTAGGATTGCTTACCTCTATGTTTGCAATGTTAAAACGGTTTAAGAAAGATTTTAGTGACTCATTGGGTCCTTTGGAAAAGCCAAATAAGGACTTTACGTCTTTTGGTCGTGCAATACGGAGTCTAAACTATTCTAGAAACTTTCTTGCCAATTCGTCAAGGTAGAAATGGATCTCAGAAGAAGTCTAGTTAACCACATGGAAGCGACTCCTTCCAAGAAGATAGGGAAATATCTACAACGGATAGAATCCGTCGCCCGAGCTCCATCCATATGCCACTCATATTTGTACAAATGTTGTTCAGAGTCCGTCGTTCCATTATATGATGGCATAGTTTGCATAGTGAACTTCTTAGGATATTCTTCTCTTAGAGCATATTCAGTGAATGGAGTTTGGCTTGACGCGGAAACCCAGTCTTCATCCTTTCTACCCCTACTCTCTTCCATTAACCGTTTGACCTTGTCGGCAATGTACTCCTTGCTAGCACGATGGTCTACAAGTCAGATGTTGGGGTCTATGCCAAGTATTTGAGTCAACAAGCGGTCTCAGCTTGCCAGCTGAAGCCTAGGTTTCTCCATTCTCTAGGAGAACTACTCCTATAGGGCCCCATTGGCGCACAGTTGGTCCTACATGGGCGGTCTGAACTTCATTTCTGACATTTTGCCTGCCTATGTCAGCATTCAATTCCAGTCCATTAGCATTAAGTTGCATGTCATCTTCAGTATCGTTGAGAAGCATTACAATATTCCCTTGTGGAGCCTTCACTCTAAGGTTAGGGTTTGCAGCAGGTTGTCCTTCGGTAGGAGGGGTACTTCCATTACCTTCAATAACAATTCTAGTAGCTCCACCAACTATCTCCTTTTACTTTTGCTTACCATCTCTCATATTAAAGCCTGGGATAGAGGAATTCTCATGTTCCATAGCCGTTGCAGTTTCCGGCCTAGCCCTTGGGGCAGTTGGTGGTTGTAAAGCTAGCGAAGCAACAATCTTGTTCATAAGAGCCTTCTGACTATCAGCCATCTTCTGGTTAAGTTGATTAATCATCTGGTTAAGCTCTCCTCTGGTTACAACCTCCTGTTGAGTGGAAGCACCTGATGCTAGATTTCCAGCATTAACCTCTATTCGATGATTGTTGGCATTATTAGCTTTAGTTTGTTGGTGGTTTGCATCATCACTACCGGCTGTTGCTCCTGTGGATCTTCCAGAAGTTGTTTTCTATTTTCTAAGTGCCATTGATCCCCGATAGCAAGCCGACGAATCTCAAAGCAAATTACCTAGATCTAACAGTTGGACCTCTTCTAACCCAAAATAGCAAGCTAGATCTAAGCCTGGGTTTAGATTTTCTCAGTGAAAGCACCAAAAATGTTAACCCAAAAAATGGATCAATATCCAAAATTTGTATGAGAAAGAACCAGCCCTATTAGAGTAGGTCAAAAATAATATAAAATAGCAATAATGTAAAAGAAATATGAGTGAGACATAGAGATTTTTATAGTGGTTCGGTTGTTAACTAAGCCTACATCCACTTATAGCTTTGCCTATTGATTTGATCTTGTTTGCATGAGATTACAAGGGGTTTGAGAGGGAATGAATCACTAGTACAGGGGTTAGACAAGTTCTAAGTCCTAGAATTGCCTAGAGGTGCTGCCCTGTTGACTATTGTGTGGAGGAGAGGATTGAAGAGGAGGTAGAGTTCCTACATAGTGGTAGAAGAGTCCGGATCCTTTCTTCATTACTCTATAGTTTGTATCTATAGGATTAGCAATCATATTGGATCAGAAGCCCACTACCAGAGAGGTCTAGTCTTTGGCCCAAGATAGTATGGAAAAACTGGAAGCACCACGAGTTAACATGACAACTCGGTAGCAAGTTAAAGCTATAACTCAGTACTGGTTATCCCCTTAGAGGGAAACTCAATGCTTCCTCTTGGACCATGCTTCTAATTTCATTTTGTAGTTCCTCTTGTGTTTTTGTAGCTTGTTGACTTGTTTTGATGATCGTTCTTTCATAACCTAGCTTATTCTGCAGTTCACTAGAGTTAACTCTTCACTTCTTAAGATGGGCCATCAGGAACTTTATGAAATCGCTTGGGATTGC
Source organism: Allium fistulosum (assembly GCA_030737815.1). Taxonomy (NCBI): domain Eukaryota; kingdom Viridiplantae; phylum Streptophyta; class Magnoliopsida; order Asparagales; family Amaryllidaceae; genus Allium; species Allium fistulosum. Next base: position 1,355,949,463 of record CM060902.1, on the reverse strand, counting down.
TTATAATAGATAGAGAATGGGTTGGGGAATGTTGAAGCTTTCCACTATGGAGCACCATAAGTCGGTGCCGAGTTATGGCCATAACTCGATATCAAGTTATGTACTTAGCGGCATAGTGGCCTAAATTTTTTTGTCTTGCTTCTCCAACCTATACGTGCATACCTTCCAAGTTTCAAGTCGTTTTGTCTTCATCTTGACATTCTATCTTCCGTGGACTTCAACTTGGTTAAAAACCCAGCTATCACCGGCAATTGAGAGTTACTGAAGATATGTGGTGTCTTGACCCCTGGTTCTTTCGCTATCTTGAGTCTCTCAATCAACACTTCGGATTCAGCTTCATTGTTTGTCGCTTGGAACTCTATATCCAAAGCTTAACAGATCCTCTGACCCTTTGGAGTTATCAAAATTACTCTAGTCCTGAAATCATGGTCATTGGATGCTTCGTTAACATACAACTTCCATTGAGAAAGTTGAACCAACTATTAGTCCACTTCATCATCCTGGTCGGTGAATTCGGCAATGAAATCAACCAATGTCAATCCTTGAGTTGCCTTCCTAGGATCGTAAGCTATATCTTATTGGCTAAACTCGATGTTCCACTTTATCAATCCTCCCGAAGTCTCTGGATGATGTAGCACTTGTTTAAGCGGTTGATTAGTCAACATATTAGTTGGATGAGCCAAGAAGTTTAGATTTTACACTTCTCATGCACTTACGTTGCACTTAATGCATGATTAGATACTACTAGGTAAACACGGAGATCTTCTCCCTCTAAAGGATTTAACAATATTTGTTATTTCTTCAGATGCACCAATAGATTTCGACATGCAACTTCAAATTCACTCATCCATTGGAACTTTTCACTTTCTTTCTTGGGCACATCAAAGAATGGTACACATTTACCGGTCACCTTTGAGATGAACCAACTCAAAGCGATGACTTTACTATTCAGGCTTTGCATTTTCTCCTTATCTTTGCGGTATTAACCGGTTTCATTACTTTGATTTGTTCGGGATTAGCTTTAATACACCTTAGATTTACAATGAAACCTAGAAAATTACCCGAGGAAACTCCAAAAGATCATTTCAATGGATTAATATTCACCCCATATTTTCAAAGGACGTCGAACATCTCTGAAAGATCACTTATGCGATCCACCGATTTTCATGACTTCACGAGCATATCATCCAAAATGACTTCCATCATCCGTCTAATCTATGCTTTGAACATCTTGTTGACCAAATGTTGGTAAGTAGCTCTAGTAGTATTCAGACTAAATGACTTCACTCTATAGAAATATAGTCCATAATCCATAATAAAACTCGATCTGGAACATACATCGTAATTTGATTGTAGCTAGAGTATGAATCCATGGAAGACAATAGTTTATATGTGGTCGTTCCATCCTCTAGTTGGTCGATTCATTGAAAGGTAAAGTAGTCCTTAGGGCATGCCTTATTCAAATTGGAATAATCAATTAATGTCCGGCATTTTCCATTCGTCTTCTTGACCTGCACTAGATTTGATACATATTCCGGGTATAGTGCATCATGGATGAAGCCATTTTCCTTCAGCTTATACTTCCTCTTTCAACGCAGTTGATCGCTTTTTTCCACGCTGCATCATTTTATTCATAGGAGGGTAAATTGGGTTCACATTCAATGTATGACATGCAACTTTGATCGATATCCTACACATATTGGAATGTGTCCAAAAAACACGTCTATGTTCGTCTAAAGAAACCTTAACAACTCCTTCCTCATCTTCAAGGTGAGTTAAGATCTAACTTTGAGAACCTTCGAGGTCCATATCTCTACTATTAATAATGGGAATTCCATGAATAGGATTCATCCGTGCCTTTTTGAATTTCCTAAAATACCCTTTACATCTCCATAATAACTAAAAATTAATTGTCGCTCAATTTGCATACCAGCTATTAATAAGCCGTATTATTTAACTACACAACATCATCTCAACTCAATTAGATGTTATTGGAACAACTTCTTTCTTCATCTCTTAGCTTATATACAACAACAATTAATGTATTTTTTACGGTGTGGGACAAATCAATTGTAGAGTATATATGACCAACATCCACACGTTCATTGATAGCTTCCCAAATTAATCTATATAAACAGCCATTAGTAGCACGAAAGCAATTATAATATTTTGGTACAAGCAAGAAAACATTACACAAAAAGCATGAATTGTGTGAGTATGAGGGAGGGAGGGAGGGAGAGTACATGGTTTTGTCAGGAGGTAAACAAGGTCGCTTTATCACTTCATTAACATGCATCCATGTTCTCGGGCACTGTGCAAATGAATGGATACAAACATTATGTTATTCTACATTTGCATGACAAAGTTGAGAAAAAAGGTTATAAATTAGCTTACAGGCTTGCAGGTTCTTGGAAAATGTCAACGACTAACTTGCGGATACCAGTCTTTGAACTTGGCATGGAAGTAGATGGTGTGACCTAAAGCATTGAAAATGTTAAGTGATTGAATAGAAATGTATAATTATAAACTAGCTTTGTAGTATAATTTTACTTAATTAGCCATGCTCATCCTCATTGGAATTCTCGTTCCCATGCTAGAACTAGCCCGAATAAAGAAGAGTACATGAATACATGCACTGAAGAATAGATAGAAAAAATGATTATTATTTTTTTACACACCTTGGGTCTAGTGTTCTCCAAACGGACATGAACACACTCAAAGAGAAGTGTTATAACATTGAATTAGACCACGGGTCTGGAAAGAAAAAGGTACATTACCATTACTATTTGTCTGGTTTACAATCTGGAGTGTGCATAAATTGGCCTATATAATCATTGTATGCTATAAGAGCATTAGTGAAATTGCTAAAATTTTGTCACTCAGATACATTAAAATATTGTGATAATACTGCAAATTAATATAAGGTTGTCATTAATTCTACATTTTGCATGTTGAATGGAAGAACCTTAAAAGTCATTATAAGGTAATAAACTAACAAATTTATATATTTATTAATGACAAGTCATGTGTAACTAAAGGCTGAGGAGGTATAAAAACATTTTCTGCTCTAATCAATATACAAACCACCTACACATAAATGTACATGACTGCTTTTCATCATTTTTGAAGGAATGTACGTATATTAGCAATAATGGCATAATTACTTACTGTAGCAACTCTTCTTATCAATTAGGTTTACTTCTGTAAATTCAAACTTGCTAAAATTTGATATTCCCAAAATCAAATTTCATCCCAAAAGAGGTGCCCAATTTCAGTATTCATTATAATAATCAGACCCATAGCATTTTGAAAGTTAATTATCTATATCTCTACTATTAATAAAGAGAATTCAATCAGCATGATTTACACGGTGTTTTTTGAAATTCCAAAATTACCCCCATTCGTTAATGGATTTTCACCACCTTTTTCGTCTACCCACCAACGGAATTTTACTATCAATTTGTCATTGATATCACCAACAAAACAACTTGAAATGTGTTGTGACTACAAAAACATTTTCACTTAAAGCACACATCTATCCAAGGTAAACATCTTTGGAAATTAGATGAACGTACGTGTGTTGTATACTAGTATTTATAGAATTTACTATTGAACCCAAGCCAAGGTTTGGGTGAAGTTGTTATGCATTGGCAGTTTTGATGAAAAGAGGCTTCTTTGCACCCTTTACATTCTCTCGTTGCTTCGCCTATCTAAGCTTAGTGACATAGCATTCACGACTGTTATCCCGCCTTTTGGCAAGGACGTAATACCAAAGAATTGACTAGTCACCAGTAAACGGTCCGTCACAGAGATCAGTTATGCATGGGCTCACCACGGATATCAATGAATTTTGTCCAAGTCCGGATCAAGCCAAAATTGGTAGGACATGGCAAGCTAAGCCAAGAGAACCAACGTTTCAAATCTCAAGTCAATCCGGGTTCATATGCTCAAGTTATGAACAATGCAAGGTTGGATGGAGATCAACTACCAATCGACTCGCTCCTTCGACTCGCTCCTTCGACTCACTACACAGTGCCCAAGAGTGACGTCTTCGACTCGCTTCGCTCAGAGGCCAATCTCGAGTCGATCAGGTTCGACTCGCTCCACATCCTTCAGAGTTGCTCTTTTCGACTCGCTTTGTTTTAAAGCCATCGAGAGTGCGCGCTTCGACTCGCTCCTCTCAGACAACCGGCTCGACTCCATCAACTTCGACTCCACTGCTTGAACCTCCCAGAACATCCCATTTCGACTCGCTCGACCAGTTCTAGCTTCGACTCGCTCAACCAAGTACTCACTTCGACTCGCTCGAAGCAACGACCAGGACAAAGTAAGAATCAAGTGCCACGTCATCGAGTCGAACAGAAGCGAGTCGAAATGGAAGCGAGTCGAAGGAAATAGCCCACCGAAAACTCTATTTCGTATCGATCATATCTCCCAATCTACAAGTCCAAATGCTATGAAATTTTCACAGAAGACTACGTGCATACTAGAGAGTGTCCATGCCAAATTTCGACTCCATTGGATGAGATCTTGAGCGAGTCGAAATCAGCTCGTGTCAATCACGGATCGGACCGAAACTTCGTGGGCTTGGGCATACGGGCCTGGTCATGTGCCAGAGAGGGTCTCCCGAGATCTGAGCGAAATATCAGCCTCCTACACCTATAAATAGACCCCCAAAGCCAATAAAAAGGGGTTCTTCTTCCTCCTTGAGATCTCCAACGTCTGGACTTCGCCAGATCCAGATCTGAACTCTGTCGCTGCTGCTATCAACAAGATTCACTGCTGCAAATAATAGCTAAGTCTTGTAATTCATTGCATTCACTTGTAAACATCAAAGGAAGATCAATAAAGCAAACTACTTCATAGTGGACGTAGGCTATACGCCGAACCACTCTAAATCCTTGTGTCTCCTTGCACTTTAATTATGCTTATTTCTGAAATTTGGAGTTTTTGTTAGATAAATCCTCTTTTTATATTTAATTTCTTCACTTTATCTCTTCAAAGACTTCCGAAGAGCGTTGTGCCCAATTTTGGTACAAACACTTTGGTTCTTTCACTGAGAAAACCCAATTTTTCTCCCACTCTTTGGATCTCCTATCTATATTGGATTGCATAAATCTAAGAAGAAGATCCAGATCTAGGACTTCGAAGCCCTTCCATTCTACTCAGGTTTGCAATCAGATCTAGGAAAGGACTTCATCAATTCACTATGGTGAGCACACGCACCACCTCTGCAGCCGCTAACCAAGGAGCGCGGGACCGACAAAACCCCGTGCAATCACCTCCATCCAACCAAAATGCTGCAGGACCTTCAGATCCATCAGGTCCAATCACTAGACAAGAATTCCAGACATTGCTTCAGGAGTTGACCCAAAGTCGACAGCAGCTAGCGGAGCAACTACGCGCCAACGCGGAGTTGGCTAACCAGCTAAATCGCCAAAGGCGAAGGAGATCTAGGAGAGACCGGGGCTCTCACTCCTCCACAGAAAGCTCAGCCTCCTTCGATGGACAAACTAGATCCACACGTCCACGGTTGGGTGGAAGCTACACCCAAGCCAAGGGACGCCAACCTGCTTCGAACCTTGGGCAACCGAGAGCTGGACCATCCATTAGCCTCCGCACAGAACCTTCAACTCGGGGAGGAGCTGCTCCTCTTCATGTTACCGACAACATTGCTACTACCGCCACTGTGGGGCGAGGAGGTGACGCTAGGAACCAAGTTGATTCTCAACATAACCAACGGGAGCAGACTCCTGAACCTTATGTCCCAGAGGATGTTGAACCAAGGAGGTGAGGCACGGATCGTCGACCGTGTCCGATCCAGACTCGCGCTGTGGAACCTGACCACACCTTGGCACAACATGCTCCGAGTGTCCAAACGACAGATATACCATCGATGATTCGCCAAATGATCCGTGAAAGTCAGGGTCTATCTAATGACGACTGGGGAATCTCCCGAAGTCATACCCCTTTCACCGATGATGTTTTATATGCTTAACCACCTCGGCACTTCAGGATGCCAGCTTTGCCAGTTTATGAAGGGAGTTCTGACCCCAATCAACACGTCCTGAAATACGAATGGCTGATGAATGCTGCTAGAGCTGATGACGCAGTAAAGTGCCATAGTTTCCCCATTTCCTTAGGGGCATCGCTACCATGTGGCTCACTCGTTTTCCACCGCGATCCATCTCTAACTTTGACCAGATGGCCACTAAGTTTGTTGAACAATTCCGTATGCACATGGCGAGGCCAAAGGACGTTAACACACTGTCTAGTGTTACGCAAGCTCCCAGAGAAACACTTAGGCGTTACTTGGAGCGATTCCATGCTGCGTGCGCGGAAATAAGCAATCCCAACAATAACTCTATCCTGATGGCTCTGACTAAGGGGATTGATGTTGATTCCGAGTTCGGAAGTTTGTTAGCTGGGAAACCACCTGTGTCATTGGACCGTTTCTATTCCAAGGCAGCCCAATTCCTAAGAAGGGAGGATGCGAGACAGTCTAGGAAGTAGGATGACGCAGGACCTAACATCGAAGGCATCCAGAGTAATGTAGCTGTTAAACAGATCGGAGATAGTTCTGGAAAAGTTCAGTTGAACGTCCAAAATAAGCAGAATCAGCAGAGGGACAATAGAAATCAGAACAAAAAACGCGATCGGGATCGTGGACCTCGGCGTAGAGCTTCCATGTATGAAAACTACACTCCATTGAACACGTTGTTATCCCGCCTTTTGGCAAGGCCGTAACACCAAGGAATTGACTAGTAACCAATGACGGTCCATCCTAGAGATCAGCTATACACGGGCTCACTATGGATATCGATGAATTTTGTCCGAGTCTGGATCAAGCCAAAATTGGTAGGACATGACAAGCTAAGCCATGAGAGCAAACGTTCCAAGTTTCAAGTCAATTCGAGTTCATATGCTCAAGTTATGATGGATGCGAGTTGAAGGGAAAGGCCATGTTTTCGTATCCATCAGTGACCCCCATTTCGTATCCATCATGGAAACCTCTCTTCGAATCCATCTGGGCAGAGCAAATCGAATCCATCAAGTTTCTCCTACTTTGAATCCATAACTGTTGCTAGACTTCGTATCCACTGCATTCGCATCAGAAAGGATTTAGCCTCACGCCTTCATGGTTCGTATCCATCAAGTTGAAGTCCTTCGAATCCATCAAGTACAGTCATTTCATATCGATCGACTGAAGCACATCATGATCGATACGAACGAAACCTCACTCGAATCCAGATGTTATTGATACTTCCGAATCCATCGAGTCAAGGCGGCGAAGTCTCCGGGACGACTCGATCAAACTGGCGAAAAAAGCGGATCGATGCGAAGTTCGCGCTCCACGTCATCCCAAAGTCACATGCTAGCATGGATTCGAAGAGATGGATACGAACCGATCAATTCGAACGGGGCGAGCAGTCCAAAAAACATTATTTCAAATCGATGATATCTCACGATCCATAAGTCCAAATTCTATGAAATTTTCACAGAAGCTTACGTACATGTTGAAGAATGTCCACACTAAATTTCAGCTCGATTGGATGATTTCTTTGATCGATTCGAATTGAGTTCGAATCGATCCCGAAGCGGGCCCAGATTTCCTGGACGCGGGCGTGTGGGCCCCCTCACGTGCCAGAAGTGGTCTACCGAAATTTTAGCAAAATATCAGCCTCCTACACCTATAAATAGAGCCCTAGAGCCTACAGAAGAAGGATCTTTTTGATTCTGAAGCATCCAAACTCTGCCGGATTGAGATTTGCATCTTATTCTTACTGTTGAATTAGAATTCCAAACTGTAATCTGCTGTTGTTCGCTGTAATCACTTGTAATCATTGAAAGAGAATCAATAAAATCATCAAAACTTCATAGTGGACGTAGGCAACACGCCGAACCACTCTAATTGCTTGTCTGCGTATTTACAATTCTATTTATTGGAGTTTTTGTTAGATAATCTTCATTTTCAATTTATTTTACTCACTTTTATCTCTTCAAAAACTTTCGAAGAGTGTTGTGCCCATTTTTGGTACAAACACACGTCGTTGGAAAACGTGTACTTGCAGACCTGCAATACCATGCAGTATAAGAAGCCTGCCCCGAAACCACCAACCGAAAGAAAAATCCAAATAGGAAAGTTCTGTAGATTCCATGACAGTTATGGCCATAATACCAATGAGTGTCAACACCTACAAGACCTCATTGAAAAGCTGATACGTGAGCGGAAGCTGGATCAGTATGTACGGGCACCACAATCCGATGGTACGGTCCCATCAAATCAGAACCGTGCGCTGAATCAGGAAAGACAAGAAGAACCCGCTCGTGCGGACGGGAGATTGGTCATTAACACAATAAGAGGCAGTCCTCACCCGGCAGATCGAAGCTGGAAGGAAATGGATTCGTATGCCAGTTCTATCAGGCATGCGGACTTCAAGTGTTGCAGTAGTTCTGATGAGGGGGCTCCGGCCAAGCAACAAAAAACGATGATGGATGACATCGTGTTCAGAAGCAGGGACGCAGATAAAATCAAGGCTCCCACTATCGATCCACTGGTCATCTCTGCACAAGTTGGTCCCGCTTGGATAAAAAGGATCTTAGTTGACGGTGGAAGCTCTGTGAATATTTTGTTCAAGCGAGCTTATGATCAAATGAAAATGGAAGCCGCAGACTTGAAGCCTTGTCAGTCTCGAGTCCACAGTTTCAACGGAAGTGCCACAATTCCCACTGGGATGGTGGAACTGCCAGTGGAGTTGGGAGTAGGAGAACGTCGGAGAGTACGAATGTTGTAATTCATCGTTCTGGACATAGACTCCCCTTACAATGATTTCTTGGGCCGACCAGCCCTCGCTGAATTCAGAGTAGCCATTGCCCCATGGTGTTTGACCCTGAAATTTCCCACTGATCATGGAATAGGAATCGTTCACGGAGATCAGGCCACTGCTAGAGCCTGCTATGTTGCTGAGCTACAGGAAGCACAGCGGAAGGAGAAAGGAAAGGACGTAGAGGAGTCTCTCTGCGTCCGTTTCGCCGACAATTGACAATTAACGCCCGGGCACCCCAGCCAATTCCTCAGGGACCTTGACCCGAGAGAAACTGAAGACGAAGGAGAATCTAAAGAAAGTCAAGGATCCCCAGTTGAACTGACAATTGATGTCCCAATTGACAATAACGATGATTCAAAAATAATAAAGATTGGATCTCAGCTAAGCCAGCAAACTCAAGAGGAATTGGTTGAATTTCTGTGGGCAAATCTTGACGTATTTTCCTGGACACATTCTGATATGTGTGGGATCTCGTCAGACATCGCGAGCCACACTCTAAACATTGACCCGCGGCATGTCCCGGTCAAACAAAAAAGGCACGGTATGGATCCAGAGAGATCTGCAACCCTTAAAGAGGAAGTAGAAAAGCTTGAAGCAAACGGATTCATTCGAGATGCGTTATATCCCGAATAGGTGTCAAATCCCATACTCGTCCGAAAGCCAAATGGGAAGTGGAGAACATGTGTCGACTATTCCGATCTGAATAAAGCATGCCCCAAAGACAGTTTCCCGCTTCCTAGGATTGATCAGCTAGTGGATTCGACGGCTGGACATGAACTCTTATCCTTCATGGACGCGTATTCAGGCTACAATCAGATACCGATGCATTTACCCGACCAAGAACACACCAGCTTCGTGACCAATCTGGGACTTTATTGTTACAAGGTTATGCCATTCGGATTCAAGAACGCCAGAGCTACTTACCAACGGTTGGTCAATCGGATGTTCGCTAATCAAATCGGGAAGACAATGGAAGTATATGTAGACGACATGCTTGTGAAGTCATGACTCTCCACCAACCATGTAAAAGACCTAGAGACTATGTTCAACATACTTCGGGAATACAAGATGAAGCTCAACCCTCTGAAATGTCACTTTGGGGTTGCATCCGGAAAGTACCTTGGGTTCATCGTTAACGCCCGAGGAATCGGAGCCAATCCCGAGAAGAATTGGGCAATCAGAAACCTTGAAACTCCCAAAACTATAAAACAAGTCCAGAGTCTCAATGGGAAATTAGCAGCATTGAGCAGGTTCATTTCAAAGTCCACTGACAAATACATTCCCTTCTTCGATCTGATTCGAAAATGGAAACGAAACTTTGAATGGACCACAGAGTGCGAGGGCGCTTTCCAAGCACTAATCCAACATCTGTCTACACCACCGATACTGTCAAAGCCTATTGATCATAAGAAGTTGTTCATATATCTGGCGATATCAGAAAACGCTATCAGCGCTGCATTAATCCGATAAGAGGACAAGATACAAAGGCCCGTATACTATGTCAGCAAACGATTGACTGGGGCTAAGAGAAATTATCCAAAGCTGGAAAAGTTGGCTTACTGCCTTGTCATTGCATTAAGAAAACTCCGACCATACTTCCAGGCACATCCCATTATTGTTTACACCAACCACCCGTTACGACAGGTCCTCTCGCGGCCTGAGACGTCTGGAAGGTTACTTAAGTGGAACATCGAACTGAGCCAGTTTGACCTTACTTATGCCCCGAGGCGGACCATACAAGGACAAGTCCTAGCCGATTTCGTAGCTGAGTTTACCATCCCAGAGGACTTGCCCGAAGCCAGTGAGTCCCCCGAGTACGTCTGGAAACTTTATACTGACGGAGCATCAAACGACCGGTGTTCAGGCACCGGTATTGTGCTTGAAACTCCCGAGGGTCGATCCATATGTTATGCCTTAAAGTTTGATTTCCATGCAACTAATAATGAAGTTGAATATGAAGCCCTCCTAGCCGGCTTGAAACTTGCTAGAGATTTGAGGATTATCGCAGTGGAAATTTATTGTGATTCACAATTGGTTGTGTGCCAAGTACGAGGAGAGTATCAAGCAAGAGATCGAAGGTTGGCTGCTTATTTAGAGCGAGTTAAGGAAGTACTAGACTATTTCGATTACTACGCCATATTCAGTATAGCTCGAGAACGCAACCAAAAGGCCGATTCGTTGGCGAAGGTAGCCAGCACAGGCGAAGCTCAACAAATGGGACTCGTACCCGTAGAAACGCTATCTTCCCCAAGTATCGACCGAGCAGAAATAAACCGGATATGCGAATCCATCCCCGAAAGGGATTCATGGATGACTCCACTCAGAAATTACATTAAGCACGAAACTCTGCCAGAGCGCAGGAGTGAAAAAAGACAAGTCCTTCGAAAGGCGTCAAGGTTTACCATCCAAGATGGACTCATGTACAGAAAGGGGTACTCAGTCCCCCACTCCGATGTATCGCTCACGATGAAATCAAACAAGTGCTACGCGATGTGCATGAAGGAGAATGTGGCGATCACACCACAGGGCAGACACTTGCCAAGAAAATACTTCGCTATGGATATTACTGGCCTACCGTGAATCGTGATGCGTTGGAATATGTGAAGAAATGTGATAGGTGCCAGAAATATGCCCGGATTCCTAGAGCTCCTCCTACCGAGATAACACAAATGGTCAGCCCATGGCCGTTCGCAACGTGGGGCATCGACATCATCGGTGCTCTACCTCTGGAAAAAGGTGGAGCGAAGTACGCCATTGTCGCGGTTGATTACTTTACAAAGTGGGCTGAAGCCGAAGCTCTCGCTACCATTACAACGAAGAAAGTAATCAACTTTGTGGTTCGTAACATCATCTGTCGATTCGGTCTCCCACACACCATAATTACAAACAAGGGAACCCAATTCGACAGCACTGAATTCAAAGATTTCTGCAAATGATTTCACATCCAAATGAAATTCTCCGCAGTTGCACACCCTCAAGCAAACGGACAGGTCGAAGCAGTTAATAAGGTTATAAAATCAATCCTGAAGAAATGACTGGAAAAGGTCAGGGGCAAATGGGTCGATGAACTTCCTATGGCTCTATGGGCTTACCGAAAAACCCACAAGACCGCGACCGGCCACACTCCATTCTCTCTTTCTTACGGTTCAGAGGCCGTTATTCCAGTCGAGCTAGAAGTACCTTCCCATCGTGCGACATACTATGATCCAAAAATGAATGCTATATTACTTGCTGAATCTCTCGACCTACTAGATGAGAAGCATGAGGAAGCCGACCTGAGGGCAGCTGCGCATCGAAGTCGAGTCTCCCGATTGTACAAAGCCAAGGTCCGTCCACGAACCTTCGAGTTAGGCGATCTCGTCTTAAAAAGAGTTTATCCGGTTCCTTCACATATGAAGCCAACATGGGAAGGACCGTATGTTATTGAACGAAGGCTCGGAGATGGCACATTCAAGTTATCGAGCATCGACAGTCTTACCCTGCCCAAAGAGCTTGGAACAGCGAGAGTCTTCGCCGCTATTACACCTGACAAGCTTTCTTTATCCATTTAGTTTACTTTCCTTTTCTGCAATTTGTTTATGCATTTCGAAGTTAGAACTTGTAATAAGGCAACTAACTTTGCCACACTTTCTTATTTCAGCAATAAAATGCAACCTCTTCGAGCGCGAGCTGTGATTTACTTGAAATACTTCATATGACCATCACTGTGCACGGAGAGCTAAGTCTCATCATACGGTGCGATTTATTCAAATAGAGAGTGGCTGCGGTGCAACCAATCACTCCCTAAGTGAAACCCGAGCTCGGGGGCAAGCCATCACATCAAAGTCAAAAAGGGGATTGGTACACGACCATCCTTCCTCAACTCCGAATTTCCAGAGCGTGAACCGGAGTACAAACATTCAACTCCATATTCCCGGAGTGCAAAATGGAGTATAAACATCCAACTCTGAATTCCCAGAGCGCGAACCGGAGTATAAACATTCAACTCCATATTCCCGGAGTGCGAAATGGAGTATAAACATCCAACTCTGAATTCCCAGAGCGTGAACCGGAGTATAAACATTCAACTCCATAATTCCCGAAGTGCGAAATGGAGTATAAACATCCAACTCCGAATTCCCAGAGCGCGAACCGGAGTATAAACATTCAACTCCATATTCCCGGAGTGCGAAATGGAGTATAAACATCCAACTCCGAATTCCCAGAGCGCGAACCGGAGTATAAACCTTCAACTCCATATTCCCGGAGTGCAAAATGGAGTATAAACATCCAACTCCGAATTCCCAGAGTGCGAACCGGAGTATAAACATTCAACTCCATATTCCTGGAGTGCGAAATGGAGTATAAACATCCAACTCCGAATTCCCAGAGCGCGAACCGGAGTATAAACATTCAACTCCATATTCCCGGAGTGTGAAATGGAGTATAAACATCCAACTCCGAATTCCCAGAGTGCGAACCGGAGTATAAACATTCAACTCCATATTCCCGAAGTGCGAAATGGAGTATAAACATCCAACTCCGAATTCCCAGAGCGCGAACCGGAGTATAAACATTCAACTCCATATTCCTGGAGTGCGAAATGGAGTATAAACATCCAACTCCGAACTCCCAGAGCGCGAGTCGGAGTATAAACATCAGTCCCGAACTTGGCAAGCAGAAACAAACTTCATTCGGAAACTGAAACTTCACAAGTGCAGTCCAGACACTGAAACACTTAGTCAAATACACGTTGACAAAAAAGGAAGTCAAAAAAAAGAAAGGATTTCATTTCTATTGATTATAGAAGACGTTCATGTACAAGTTTCCAAAAAATTCATACTAGCAGGGGCCGAACCCGCTTCTATACACGGCTAACAAAATGCAAAAGGAAATCAAAATACGTCAGGCAATCGTGCTTAGTCTCTCTTCTTCCTTGGCTTCCTCTTCAGTGTGGACCCGCTTGAGCCATCGCCAATCTTCCTCTTCAAGCCTGTGCCTTTCGGCGGTTGGACTTCCAGCAATGGCATTATGTCAACGTCTTCCTCCGAACTTGTGTGAATGAGAATGCTTCCTACGGGCGGAGTCGGAGGGACGAGATCAATTACAGACGGTGGAATGGGCAAGCTGGTGAGAAAGACAGAACCACCAGGAGACATCATTCCAAGCGGGGCAGGTCCCGATGCTGCCATCACACTTCTAAAGCTGCCGTCAAAACCAGTTGCTGCCAGTTCAGCGTCGATCTGGGCAAACATTTCCTCTTCAGTAATAGCTCGAGCCCCACTGGGAGTATCAGCAGTCGGCATTGAAAAACTTGCAGCAGGATCGGTTCCACTCACGATAGATGGCAAATCAGCGGGAGGGATCACCGTGACAACGAAAGAGTTCATCCATCAAGCGCTCGTCGAACGCCATTGTATTCCCCTGCATATCACCAATCGGGGCAGCTGCGCTCACAATGGTTGCTTCGGTCACGATAGCCTCCTGCGTCTGATATAATTCTTGAGTAGCAGGAGGCATGTGCGGCGCAGCGTCAGTCACTGGACAAGAAATGAAAAAAAAAATCGTTAGAACTTAAACTCGATCGAAGACTTCGACTCATGAAAGACATATAGGATGTTCGGAGTACCTTCCTCAGTTTGGCTTGTAAGCGACGGGGTGGCTTCAGTCTCTGACGCTGTAGTCGGAGACATCCGCGGCTGATCCGGATTATAGGAAGGAACAGCTTGAGGGTCAGCCGCAGGCAGAGACTCAGGCTGGGTTGACACTGGAATGTCAAGATTTGCATCATGATGTCCAACCCTGGAGCCTTCTCCTACTTCCAGGTGCTGAGTGCCGAGCCTCTCCTTCTCATAAGAGATCATTGAATCGTGGAGAGTCTTCTTCTCATCATCAGTTAACAGGCGATTCTCAAGCTCGAATTCATCCACAGATTCACCCGGGTGCATCTCTTTTTCCTCCTCGACCAATCGGCTCCAAGCACTGTGGAGATGCACCGAATAGTCATCGAGCCAGGCTAAGCCCATGTGCCTCATCACATTAGCATTGTAGACAACAAGGAGGTCCTCGATGTCGGCCTCTAGCCTGGACTCGGCCAATTTCACCCTTTCTTCGACCTCAGTCTCCGCTTTCTGGACTTTGGCCACCGCCGCATCTTGTTCCCCCCTGAGCAGAACAGCCTGATCGCACGCCTCCTGGGCTGCGGTGTTCGCGTCATCTTTTTCTTTGACCAAGCCGGCAAATTTGGCTTTTAGTTCATTAAGCTCCTTGACCGTCGCGTCCCGCTCGGCAATGACTTTGGTATTCCGGTGGCCCATTTCCTCCACCGAGGCAATGTGTGCCTGACTCAACCTCTCCATTTCTGCCTTCGCTTCGTCAGCCTTCTTAATGGCCTCAATCTCAGATTTTCGAGAAGACTCGGACTCGGCAGAAAGTACTTGGATAATGCGATCCCTTTTAGCAAGCTCAGTCTCCATCTTCTCGATCTCTTTTGCCCGCTCGAAGGCCAATTTAGAAGATTTTTCGGCAGCTTTCGCCCACTCCCGGTATTGGGTATAGATGTCGTGGACAAAGTCATGCATCGTGCCTTCTACCGACGATGGGATTCGCTTCAAGTGAGGAGGGAAGACATAGCCGTCGAAGCAAATATTAGGAAAATCCTTCTTCATTTGGGCCAACTTAAGGGCCCCTTCTCCAGTGGGATCAATAGGGACCTGCTCTGTAACCATGGAAGATGTAGTCTTGACTCTCTGGAGATGAGTCTCGGATCTGGAAGTGTGAGAAGAAGGCATATGACGAGGAGGCTCCGGTGGGTGTGAAGTTTGAACGGGAGGAGGAGATGGAAGCCTAGGAGGAGGAGAGCGTGACTAGACCGGCGCCAGTGTTCTCTATCCCTATCGCGCCCATGCCTGT
Organism: Allium fistulosum; assembly: GCA_030737815.1. Lineage (NCBI taxonomy): Eukaryota > Viridiplantae > Streptophyta > Magnoliopsida > Asparagales > Amaryllidaceae > Allium > Allium fistulosum. The sequence continues at coordinate 1,355,933,744 of CM060902.1, read as the reverse complement.
CCTGACTAGAATGCTCGCGATCGCGATCCCTATTAGAATCCCTCCTACGGGAATCATAGTAACCAGAAGCCTTTCGGGTTGAACGAAGACTGTTCAGCATTAATCCTCTTCCGGACATAGTGCCTGAAAATGAGAAGCAAAGAAAGAGTTAATAACTTCCCAAGTCGGACGAAGCACAGTTGTGAATCATGTAGTGTAGTGAAGTGTATGCATGTGCAATCCCCCGACCAACCGGAAATGTCGGCCGCACCCATAGCAAGCGACCCGCTCGGTTCAAAAGCACAATCAAGCCCTTCCATCCCGGCATCGTGAGGAGACGACACAAAATTCGGGATCGGAATATCGTCAAGCCCGGCAAAAGGACTCTCCACTTGCGGGGGAGGAGCTTCTGAAATTCTAATCCCTTGGGAAGGCAAAGACACGACCACGGACTTAAATCTCTTGGATTTTGGGGGGTTTATGAGCAGCGGCCTTGCCTTTTCTTTTTCCTCTGGAATCCTGAACATCGGAAGGAGGCACGGCCTGGAGCTCGGTGTCGGTGGGAGTTCTTTCTGGATCAACTTCTTCGGTGATCACAACTATTGGCGCTTTGTGTTTCATGCGTTTCTTCGGGGCCACCCTATGCTTCACATCCAGGTGTATGCTCTGTCTTCGTTCTATTAGCCCGACGGCCCACATGTTCCTGTCGGTCAGGACTATGTCTATATGCCTTTCTTCGCCCGGAAACGCTTGAAGAATTCGAACAAGCTCTTTGAAGTATGCGCCATCAGGGCGAGAAATTGCGGCTATAAGAAAAGAAAAGTATGTCATTTTTTGGAAGTTGATCACTAGCATCTCGGTAGTTCAAGAGAGGATGGCGACACTTACGTCTATTTAACCAACGCCTAGCAAACCTAGGAGGGGACCGAACGTAGAACCATTCGGACTTGTAATAACTTAGCCTCCCCCAGGAACCCAGCACAATATGGCAGCTTCTGACTGCCTCTAGGAAGGTGAAGGAAGAGCTATCTCCGCGGCTCTTAACATTGAATAAATATCTAATCTCGATCGGCTTCGGCGGTCGAAAGAGGATCTCCATAAACAGGATGAAGGTGTTTTTAGCAAGGCGTACCCGTTAGGGTGTAGCTGAGACGGGGCTATACCAAGAAACGATAACGTCTCCCTTATATAGTCGTTAAAAGGAGGAAGCGTCCCCGCCGTGCAGGCATGACGGTCAAAAGCAGTAAACCCCTCCGGGGGATTGTGTGGCCTGTCGGTTGGTTCAGGAAGTATCACGTCATCAAGAGACAAACCGTGCCTTAAGCAGATCCGGCCTAGGATGTCTTCAGAAATACCCGACGGCACGGAGTCTGATGGGTTAAGGATGAACCGAGCCCCTTGACGTTCATCCGGCGCTATTTCAATAACTTCGGCTTCTATAACCGGAATCTCTATGGTTGGAGGAATAGAACTTTGATTTTACGGCTGCTGGGAACTTGAAGGATCCATAACCAGCTAGATTATAAAAAATCATTGTTAAACTGACAAATAACACTCGTACATCCCCCAGTGTAAAGTGTGTGAGCGTGTTGTGCAGTGCGGTACGGTATATTATTTGGAAAGACCAACCGGATTAAAAGAAACATGTAAACGACGAGACTTCGGAATACAGTCGAAAAGACCGTCATCGCTGACCGTCACAACCATACCATCCAGTTGATTAATCATCATTTCAAGTTAAAGTTTGGTGTTAATGTGATATCCCAATTCCATCAACGAGCTTTGATAGGCAATCAGATATGCGGTGAAGCGGTTGAGTCTAGTAATACAATTTTGAAGCTCGTTGGAATCGACTATTCTAATGAGTAGGGAGTTTTAAATTTTTGTGATGTTCAAATCGTGTCGCTTACGGAAGCCGTGTTCACATCAATAAAATAAGAACGTGTGCATATAAGCCAGACTCGTTCGACTCGCTCCTGAGACCATCGAGTTCGAATCGGTGCCAAGACACGCAGTTCGACTCACTCCCGAGGCTGCACAGTCTGATTCGCCCCCTTCGACTCGGTCCCAAGATCACGAGTTCGACTCGCTCCCAAGCTCTCCACTACAACTCGATCCAGAAGCCATCTGCTCCGACTCGCTCCGAAGCTACCCACTTCGGTTCGGTCGAAGGCCATCGATTCAATTTGATCAAGCACAGCCCTTTCGCATCGATCCATCGATTCGGGGCGTTCGACTCGATGCGAAGCCCCACCATCGATCAACGCGAAAGCCTCTGCCTCATCCTCTCGAAACTCCCCACTCCAGATCGATTCGAAGCCAAGGTCCTGCAACTTTCGATCAATCACAACTCAGGCTGGTTTAGTGTTTGAAAACCAAGTCTCATCATTCATGCGTTGGATTCGTTTAATGGATTACCTAGATCTGTCAGATTAGTTCGATTAAGTGATGGTGGGAGTTGATTTGAAGTCAAGAATTTTCGTTCTTTCCTCTCGAGTCTCAGAGCGATATGAAGGCAGGGAAGGTAAAGGTGAAAGGTAAAAAGTGAAAAAACGGCTAAGTGCCAGATATTTATATGGAGTGAAAAGCAAGGGGAATAAACGATTCAGGTTCCAGTGGAGTCGAACACGTGCTTCGACTCCCTCTTCAGTGCATAGATACGGAACTCCCATTCGTATCACTTCCCTTCGACTCCATCTCCGAGGCATCATTACACACCATCCCTTCGACTCGCTCCTTCGACTCGCTCCCCTTCGACTCCGTCTCCTGTGCGTTTCAACTCCAGCTCCTATGAAGCTCGAATCTAAGACCAAGTCAAATGAAGCAGTTCGATCCAAGACCGAGTCGAACATCATGTTCGAATCCATAGAATCCTGGCTTCCAGAGATCAACTCCATCAACTCGACATGCTTACTTCACATCCACAAATCCAATGAAAATTATCTTCGACGTTTCAATCCTTTACAACGACTCAAGAGGGGATCGTTACGAAAGGACATTCAAAAACAATAAATTGACAACGACTCGAGAATGTGCAAACGTCAGCGGGAGTCAGGTTAACGTACGTACATGAATGACGAACTAATGTTCAGCATTCAAAAATTTTAAGAATCAGAAATTCATCTGGTAACAACTACAACAGCAAACAGATAACCGCTGGCATACAGCGATCAGTTGCAACGATATAGGACACAGCAGTCGACAGTCAACAGATTACATTATCAAGAAGGATGATCAAAGATTACAACTCTTATCGAAAGGACGATAACTATTCAGAGTAAAGACTGTAGCACTTCAAAGCACATCATGTTTCCACAAGACGTACTTTGGGGGGCAAATGTTATCCTGCCTTTTGGCAAGGACGTAATACCAAAGAATTGACTAGTCACCAGTAAACGGTCCGTCCCAGAGATCAGTTATGCATGGGCTCACCACGGATATCAATGAATTTTGTCCAAGTCCGGATCGAGCCAAAATTGGTAGGACATGGCAAGCTAAGCCAAGAGAACCAACGTTTCAAATCTCAAGTCAATCCGGGTTCATATGCTCAAGTTATGAACGATGCAAGGTTGGATGGAGATCAACTACCAAGCGACTCGCTCCTTCGACTCGCTCCTTCGACTCACTACACAGTGCCCAAGAGTGACGTCCTCGACTCGCTTTGCTCAGAGGCCAATCTCGAGTCGATCAGGTTCGACTCGCTCCACATCCTTCAGAGCTGCTCTTTTCGACTCGCTCTGTTTTAAAGCCATCGAGAGTGCGCGCTTCGACTCGCTTTGCTCAGACAACCGGCTCGACTCCATCAACTTCGACTCCACTGCTCGAACCTCCCAGAACGTCCCATTTCGACTCGCTCGACCAGTTCTGGCTTCGACTCGCTCGACTAAGTACTCACTTTGACTCGCTCGAAGCAACGACCAGAACAGAGTAAGAATCAAGTGCCACGTCATCGAGTCGAACAGAAGCGAGTCGAAATGGAAGCGAGTCGAAGGAAACAGCCCACCGAAAACTCTATTTCTTATCGATCATATCTCCCAATCTACAAGTCCAAATGCTATGAAATTTTCACAGAAGACTACGTGCATACTAGAGAGTGTCCACGCCAAATTTCAACTCCATTGGATGAGATCTTGAGCGAGTCGAAATCAGCTCGTGTGAATCACGGATCGGACCGAAACTTCGTGGGCTTGGGCATACGGGCCTGGTCACGTGCCAGAGAGGGTCTCCCGAGATCGGAGCAAAATATCAGCCTCCTACACCTATAAATAGACCCCCAAAGCCAACAAAAAAGGGGTTCTTCTTCCTCCTTGAGATCTCCAACGTCTGGACTCCGCCAGATCCAGATCTGAACTCTGTCGCTGCTGCTATCAACAAGATTCACTGCTGCAAATAATAGCTAACTCTTGTAATTCATTGCATTCACTTGTAAACATCAAAGGAAGATCAATAAAGCAAACTACTTCATAGTGGACGTAGGCTATACTCCGAACCACTCTAAATCCTTGTGTCTCCTTGCACTTTAATTATGCTTATTTCTGAAATTTGGAGTTTTAGTTAGATAAATCCTCTTTTTACATTTAATTTCTTCACTTTATCTCTTCAAAGACTTCCGAAGAGTGTTGTGCCAAATTTTGGTACAAACAACGACCAATGCTTTGGTCCCTTTGAATTGCTCCCACTCCATTCTCTATTGGAAACATCATCGGGCACTATAGAACGAGAACAATTCGAAAATCAATAAGGGTTGGTCGGCCGAAGAAAGCATTATAAGCTGAAAATCCATTAACCATAACAAAATTCTTTAACTGCATCACCCTATGGTCTCCGACTCTTAACTCAATAGAAACTTTAATGTATGTGATCGGATCTTTGGCCTCCCCGGTAAAGCCACAAATGCAGGATTTATCGAAAGTCCATTTAAACAAGATATTCGTCAAGCTTCCACAATCAATAAGGATTAGATGTACTGTAGCTGGCCACCATCGGGTTGAGCATTGGTGCTTCTACCGTATCAACATCTCTCTTTATGAAAACAATATCATCACCAATTCCTTTTTGTAGCTTCAATGGAGCACTTTCTTCTATGGTATAACACATCTTCTGAGGCATGTGCCTCAAAAAGCTACCATAGTGCTCCATCTCATTTTAGCTTCGCTCCGCAGGATGCTGACATCCCGATATCATATTAATAACTATGCTCCTACTTGGTTGTCCCGTCCCTTCACTATTGGGCCCATCATGATTTCCTTGAGTCGGTAATTCTTGTGTTGGTTAGTAACTGGCCCGCCCCTTTGCGAGTTCCTCACATATTGTTGTAACCTTTTCTTTTGAATCAAATCTTCCATGATACCCTTCGAATGCCTACATTTATTTGTATTGTCCCCATTAGTTTTGTAAAAGGGACAATACTTCCTAGGCATTTCTCCTCTTCAGTAGCCTCCCTCCGGGGTGACTTCTTGTAATGCTATGTACCTTCTGTAGTAAGATAAATATTTTCAACAAAATCAGTCGGCTATGTATAATTCCCATCGTGGACAAATCACGAATACTTAAGTTTATCGCTTTTTCACGCTAGCATTTTTGTTCTTTCACTTATTATTGTTGTTCCCAATATTCACTGCAACATTTCCAATACTACCATTTCCTTGCTTAATAGCTATGCTGCTTTAAATCATACTGCTTGATCCTTGCTAACCAGCAACAGCCAATCCTACATCCAGATCTGCATCGTCAAAGAATACTAGGATGCTTTTTGAAAAAACTCTTTCAAACAAGCTAGCTCCTTCCACTTGAGCCATCTACCAAAATCAAATTATTGGTGAACCCTATTCATAGGTGCCACAAACACTATCTCATCTTTGGAGTTACTCAATTCCATCATATCAGCATTAAATCTCTTCAAAAAAACCCTTTAGCGTCTCGCCAGAACTTTGATGCATATTCGACACGAATGTAGCAACCTTCAGCTGAACCGTATGCACCAAAAATTTGTCCATAAATCGTTTTGCCAACTAATCATATGATGATATGGATCTAGGCTAAAGCCGACCGAACCATATTATCGCTAATTCTTCAAGAAAATAGGAAAACACTTAGGGTGTAAATTGGCCGGACCGGACCGGACGAAGAGGTGTTTAGTGTCTGTCCTGAATGAAATCGGATCGGACACGGACTGGATGAGATTTATGCTCGTACAAATTTTACTGTTCTAAATAAAATCGGACGGACACGGAAGGACATTTTTTGGCCACAGACTCATACGGACATAAACGACATTGCTATTTACATCACATTTTATGTTTTTAATAGAGTTTCTATCAATTATATTATTTTTATCAGTATGTGCTAAAGTATAAGCATTTTAAGAATCTTTACTCAATAAACCAACCAAATAATTATCATAAATATTTTAAGAACACAATGGATATACTGAATTATAAGGAATTGGAACGAACACGGGTTGGACGAGATGTTTGCTCGTATAAATTTTTTGTCCTAATTCATGTCCTAAATTTTAATCGAATGGGTTCGGATAAACATTTTTTAACCATTGACTCGAATGGACATTAGACACTCATACAAAATTAACAGTCCTAAAAACACCACATCTCATAGCATACATTGTACAGACACTATCCATGTGACATTCTTACTTCAACAAATGTTGTCTTGGATTAGTTATGCCATTGTAGCTTGGCGTGCTCATCATATGGGGTCCGACTTACCGATGAACCCTACTCTTATCATGTCGTTGTTGACTTTGACTCATCAGTTTCTTTATTATGTTGGCAATGTACTCTTTACTACCTTGGCCTGTCGGACGATGATCGTCATGAACGTCCCCGAGTGTTTGGAGTGAATGGTCTCGTTCAGTTCTATGATGTTTAGGTTCCTTTTTCTCTAGAAAAACCATTCGTCGTATCCTATGTTGATGCCTTATCAGACTTTATTCCCTTTTACATGGCTCATCAATGTTTTCTCCGACACCATCATCCTAAGGACCAATAGCTCTCCCTTCACCAAAATCAACTAATAGAAACTCCTCTTCATTATTATAAAAATTCAACCTCTTAGTTGACTAATCGGTACTGATCGGTTTTGATTGTTCGGTACCGATTGGTTTGCATTAGCTGAGTGGGTCCATCTTTTACAAGCTTCTTTTGCATTACCTCAACCTCTTTCTACATTGGTCTTTTATCAAGCCTTCTATTCTATTCTATGGAAGATGACTATCTTCACCTGAATCATAAGATGATGAATCTCTTTTGCTCTTCTATCACATGTTGGATCCAACCCTGCGAGTTGCTCTAGCATCTTTTCATTGGATCCATTCGATCCTGTTGTTGCTGTGCATTTTCAAGTTCATTTCTAACATCGTCTTTTCTATCTCACATTTATTGCAGTCCCTTGCTAAGATGAAGATTCCGGCGATGCCATCGTTGAGTGGTTTCTTCATCATTATGCTGGAAACCTTCATTATCCCCTTTAGCAATAGTTCCATATCAAGTACCTTTTTCTTTACATGGAGCCATATCCTCTTAGTTCTGATTTATAGATTCTTTCAAATCCAAAATAAAGATGATCTACAGCTAAATTCAATTTTGATGAAAGCACTAAAAAATGTTTGTTCAATAAATGGGGAAGCACTCTCAATCGATCTAAAAAGAAAAATTAAAACATTAGGAATCGAAAACAGAGAGTGAACACATAGAGTTTTTAAACTGATTCGGCTAGAATCTTATAGCGACATCCACTATGAATGTTATCTCAGATTACTTTTGCAATTCTAATCAAATTTGCAATGATTTGAGATCTAGAAATAAGTTGGTTTTGAAAATGTAGTAATTCGATGATAAGATCCCAATAGAGAAAAAGGTCCTTTAGTTATCAAAGTTCTCTATTTATAGGTGCACCCCTTCACCATACATAAGACCAAACAAGTAAACATCTAGATCCATAGCCTTCACGATGAAGAATTTGTTAAAATTGATAAATTCCAATAGTGGAATTGTTCGGTGCAAAAAGTTTTTGGTTGATGCCTAATGGTTTTGCTAGTCCATCTCTTCAATCTTTCTTACATTTGCTTAAGTCTTTAAGATTTGGATCTTCATGACAAAATCGCCGAACCCAAACGGTTCGCTGCCGACAAGTTTTGTTCCACCAAAACTTTCTTTTTCCTTCAAACTTGCATGTAGGATCATCTATAGAATAAATTAGACCCAACTTTTCCTTTAATCTATTGAGTGTCGAATGGTTTGGACAGATCGATACCAAGTAGTTTATTTCTTCCATACTTAGTCAAATTTCTTGAGGTTCCTTCATTCTTCAATCCTGACATCCACCAAGCTTATTAATCCATTTCTTTATCATCTTCAAGTGTAGATCATTGAGAATCGCTTGATTCAAATACTATATAACAATATGTGTATCCTCAAAAAATGTTGATGAACCTCCTCATAGTCCCTTCCTCAAAATAATCAATATACCATCTTATTTTTTCAGCTCCCAAAATAACACATGTGCTCACTCACATCTATGTCATCAGAATAATATATGGCCAGTCATGGCTACATCCTCAAAATAACATGTGCCTAGTCATGGCTACTTCCTTAAAATAATATAGCCACCCACTCCTACTTCACCTGCATCAATCCTTAATTCTCAGACCCAATCATAAGTTCTCTTACAAGTGACCACTACCATAAGGTTAATGAATACTCAACAACATACAGCATTATACTTTGGAATATATAATGACTCAAATGATAACTGTTATAAGTTCAACGAATACTAAACACCAAAAAGCATCGCGGTTGGCCAGAATCCATGTCACTTAGATGGTTAGAAAACTAGACACAACATCAAAATGCCAAGGGTACACATATCACATCAATAATTTGGGATCAACATCAAAAATCAAGATGAGCATCCTCACATAACCCTGCTTTTCGAGCACTCATCGAAGCCTTTGGTCATCAACGATCCCCAAGTACACATCCTGATAGTAGAACACATCATATGTTCACGTCATAAGTTTAAATCATTGAACTTGCCTCCTCACACCATCTAAACAACTCATATCATCGAGCCATCAACATTTTGAACATTTTCGGTCACTCTACAAAAACCTTTTAGTATTCATCCACATAGTACCCATTTTTTCCAACCTTCATATCACATTGAAAAATATGATTCCATAATCGTTTTATAGTGATTTCTTCTTTTGATGAGAAGGATAACTCACCAAAATACCAAAGAGGGATCTGATAGCCATCACCAGAAATGAGGGTTCTAATACATCTCTAAATCAAAAAAAATTACCAAATTATTTTCACTTTCAAATCAAAGCTTCCTTGTCCTTCTCAAATAAAAACTTCCTTTCTTAAAATATCATTATTTTAACGATCTACCTTTTCGAACCCCAGAAGTCGACACTAATACATCCACGGTATTCACGTGCCAAATAACTAAGTGCTGGAAAGATGTATTGTTGGGGGAAAGAAAGGAGATAAAAGATAAGAAGAAACAAAAACAATCACAGAATCTCACAACGTAATGGAATAACATATATTAATCAATATAATACTTTACAAAGCCATTCCAAAAATGATACATCAGAGTCATGCTAATAAAATTCTACCCTTGGATAGTTATAACAGCTAGTCCCTCCTAACTGATATTAGATACATATAATACAGTAGAAACAAGATAATAACTAGCTATCGATGAAGCCTCCTGCTCCAAGCTCCAAGCTCCACCAAGATGCATCCGTGGGAAACCTGAACTACTTGGTTGCCCTTAAAAATTTGAGCACAAAAGAGTTTTAGGGAAAAAATAAAATTTTGGGTCAAACATGGGTCTGGTGTGAGTAAACTCAAACAACTGAATTATTACGTTTAAAACCCTTTTAAAATCAAAGGTATCTCATAAGACCACACCGCACATAAACACGGATGGGTTTTTACCTTACGATTGTTGGATCATAAGATTTTGAATGCTGACAAGATACGAATCCACGACTACGACAAATCCGGACTCATCGACTAAAATATGGTTCGTATTAATATTGGTGTTAACTAGAATTAATAAGTATATAGAGTCTAGTATAGTGATTTGTTAAAATCTATCCTCAAGGTTCATCACTCACAAATTTGTTTTATAAATTCTCATTCACACACAAAAGTTTAAATGTACTAAATAACCAGTATTTAGTCGACTGAATACTCTAAGTCAGTCGACTGATGCTGCATATATAATTTTTAAATAAGGCAGCTAGTCGACCAAACTGCCTAGGTCAGTCGACTTATTATGTGCAACTTTTTTGTGCACGTTTAAATTCAGTCGACCGCCCAAGCAAGTTTGGTCGACTGAAAACTACAACTGTCATATTTTCCAATAGACACTTTTCTTCATCAATAGATATGTTCTTCCTGGATGGTTACAAATCTTGGATTCTGAGAGATACCTATTTCTAGAAGACATATCTCATCACACACTATATATACACTCAAGATTTATAGATCAAAACACCTTAATTCTCTAATTTCTTTTATCTATAGCACTTAGCATTCTGGATTTCATTATCTACAAGCTTTCATACAATCATTGCTTTCATATCCACTTCCATATTCTTCAAAGCAATATTAGACTTATGATTCTTCATACACACATAAATATACACATCTATATTGAGGAAAAGATTATAGGAAGGGTGTAATACAAGTGACAAATCCGTGTTATTCAGAACACACAAAGTCAAGTTAAATCCAGTTTGTAAGAAAGTCCTGTTCAGTTGCTCAGGTGGTCAAGTCTTGTTCTGTTGCTTAGGCGGTAAAAGTCATGTTCGGTTGCTCAGGCGGCGTAATACATGTTCCTCCGGGTTAAGTGAGGGTTGCTAGCTATAATTCCAGAAGGTGTCTGGGACTGGATGTAGAAAGGGAGTTCGAACCAGTATAAAAATCTCTAGTTTCTTTTTACTGCTATTATTATTTTATAGTTATTTTCCACACTAGTTATTTATTATACTCCATATTACACAATCCTATAGCATAGTCACTTTCATTTGGTATCAAAGCAAGGCCATCATATAACCGTAACATAGTTATTTGATATTGTTTTAATATGGAAAACAACACCAGCACTGTTGCTAACACTACCTTTTTAGAAGGTCAATCTACTTCACAACCACCTCTATTTAATGGAATGAACTATAACTATTGGGCTACTAGAATGAGAATATATATACAAGCAAGTAGTTATGAAACCTGGAACATTATGCAATCTGAATATACTATTCCTACTATTGAATATTCAACATGGTCTAACACACAAAAATTAGACGCTACTGCAAATGCTAAAACTATGAATATGTTATATTATGCATTAGACAAAAATGAATTTTATAGAATAAGCATGTGTAAGACTGCTCATGAAATTTGGCGTACACTTAAGATTACACATGAAGGTACTAACAAAGTAAAACAGAGTAAAATTTCTATGCTCAAAAATCAGTTCCAGAATTTTAAAATGAAGCAAGATGAGACTATAAATGAATTGTATTCTAGATTTCAAGATATATATCATTCCTTGATAGCATTAGGAGAAACTTATACAGATTTTGATATTGTTTCAAAAATCCTCAACTCAGTAACGGATGAGTGGGAACAAAAAGTCTTAGCAATCGAAGAAGCTAACGACATTTCGACTATAAAGCCAGAGGAGTTGATTGGAAATCTAATGTCTTATGAAGTTAATCTCTAGGCAAAACGAGTACAGGCTCAAGATAAGAAGAATGTAACATTACAGGCAGAAAAGGATGAATCAGATTCAGATGAAGAAGATATGGCGTTCATTGCTAAAAATTTCAAAAAGTTTTTGAAATTTAGAAAGAGCAACAAATTCAGAAATAACAAGAACAGTTTCAGCAACAATAACAACACCAACAAACCATCATCATCTGCTCTGGAATGTTATGAATGTCACAAGAAAGGCCACATCAAGAAAGACTGTCCTGAGAAAAAGAAAGACAAACATAAGCACAACAAAGACATATTCAAGAAGAAAGCTTTCTCTGTCATGTGGGATGACTCAGAATCATCTTCATCATCAGATAGTGACTCGGACAGTGATACAGTACAAGCCAATGTATGTTTTATGGCCACAAAAGATGAGGTGAGTGATCTAACCTTTGATGACCTATTAGAAATAAACTCAGAATTACTTGATAAGCTAAAAGACATCAAAAGAAAATATAAAGAATCTCTTGAAAAACAAAATAGAACAGAAATTGAAGTAGATATGCTAAGAGATGAGAAACAAATCTTAGAAGAAGAACTTGAGGTTACTCAAGAATCTTGTTCTAATATGACATCTCAACTCTCTATGCTAAGTCAAGAGATAGAAACACAAAAAGAAAAGAATGATACTCTATTAATTGAAAATCATGATCTTAAAGCAAATATCAAGATTTTAGAATTAGATAACTCTAGCCTTAAAACAAAATTAGATGATATTACTAAAAATGTTTCAAATTTTAATAAAGGCAGAGAAAATCTTTCCAAAATTATAAAAAATTCTCAAACTGATTCAAATAAAAGAGGACTAGGATATAAGCAATCTTCTAAAATTATTCCAAAGAAAAATAATTCTTCATATAAAAGGAATAATAAAGTTGAAAAGCCTAGTTCTAAAGTTTCAAATTTTACTAAATTAATTAAAATTTGGGTTCCTAAAATAAATAATTCTTTGATTAGAGATAAGCATATAAAATCTTTTATAAAAAGTGTTCATAAAACCAAAGATTTTATTCAAAAGGAATTCTGAACCCTCTTGGGTTTGGCTTCCTAAGACCTAACTCTTAGGACCCAAATAAAATGATGGGTACCATTGTTAATTCTATATTTTGCAGGTACCACTAAAAAAGAGAGGAAAATAGATACTAGACAATGGTTGCTCAAAACACATGACAGGAAACAAAGGGAAGCTAACTAATATTATCTACTCAGATAGAGGTTCTGTCACATTTGGAGATAATTCCAAAGGATATGTCATCGGCAAAGGCGATGTGAGCAATAATGGTATATCTAATTTACCTCTTATTATAGATGTTTTATTAGTTAAAAATTTGAAGCATAATTTACTTAGTATTAGCTAATTATGTGACAATGGATTCAATATTTCTTTTTCTGAAAATAAGTGTAGCATTTTTTATCAAAATAAAAATCTTATTTTTGAAGGTTTTAGAGATAAAAATATTTATGTTTTAAATATGAATGTAAATTATAATATAGATATGTGTTTAATAGCCAAAGAAAATGATCCTTGGTTATGGCACAAAAGATTTTGTCATATTAATTTCAAAGCTATAAATAAAATATCTAAAAACAATTTAGTAAAAGGTTTACCAAAAATGAATTTAAAAGTAAACAATATTTGTGATGCTTGTCAATTAGGAAAATTATCAAAATCATCATTTAAATCAAAGAAAAATATTTCTACTATACAACCACTAGAACTATTGCATTTGAATCTCTTTGGTCCAACTCAAGTTCAATCTATAAACCATAACAAATATATGTTTGTTATAGTAGATGATTTCTCAAGATATACTTGGACTATTTTTCTAAAAAATAAAAGTGATACTTTTGAAAATTTCAAGATCTTTGCAAAAAGAATTCAAAATCTCAAAAATTAAAAAATTAAAAATATTAGAAGTGGTCATGGAGGTCAATCTGAAAATGAAGCTTTTGAACATTTTTGTAATAAAAAGGGAATTTATCATTATTTTCCTTTTCCTAGAACACCGCAACAAAATGGAGTATTTGAAAGGAAAAATAGAACGTTACAAGAATGTGCAAGAACTTTATTAAATGGAAGCACATTATCAAAACATTTCTGGGCAGAAGCTGTAGCAACTGCTTGCTATGTTCTAAATCGTGTTTCCATTCGACCTCTAACAAAACATACTTCTTATGAACTTTTTCATCAAAAAAACCAAATATTTCTTATTTTAAAACTTTTGGTTCAAAATATTTTATTTTAAACACAAAAGATCAGCTTGGAAAATTCGATCCAAAATCTGATGAAGGAATCTTCATAGGATATTCGGAACAAAGCAAATCTTATTGAATTTTCAATCAAAGAACAAAATCAATCGAAGGGACTCTTCATGTTTCATTCGATGAAAATTTCAAATTTAATAAAAACTTTGAGGATGATGAAATAATACCTAACACAATCACAAAAACGGTTTCTCAAAATAGTTTTGAAGAAGATGAAAACATTTTTTATAATTTTGAAGAAGATGAAAACATTGTTCATAATGAAAATGAATTAAGATCTCCTCCTAGGATTTTACGAGATCACCCAATAGAAAATGTCATAGGAGAAATTGATTCACATGTTAGAACTAGAAATCAACTCAATCAAATGGGCCATATAGCATTTCTTTCGAATATTGAACCTAAAAATGTAAAAGAAGCCTCTACTGATGACTATTTGATTATAGCTATGCAAGAAGAGCTAAACCAATTTGAATGAAATGAAGTTTGGGAACTAGTTCCTAGACCAAGTGATCAATAAGTCATTGGTACTAAATGGGTCTTCAAAAATAAAGCAGATGAACAAGGTAATATAACTAGGAATAAAGCTAGATTAGTTGCACAAGGATATAATCAAGAAGGAGGAATTTACTACGAAGAAACGTTTGCTCCAGTCGCACGACTTGAAGCAATACGTATCTTATTGGCCTTTGCAAGTTTTCATAATTTCAAACTTTATCAAATGGATGTTAAAAGTGCTTTTTTAAATGGTTATATAAAAGAGAATGTTTATGTTGAACAACCTCCTCTATTCACACATGAAAAATTTCCTGACCACGTCTATAAACTTAAGAAAGCTATATACGGTCTAAAACAAGCACCCCGTGCTTGGTATGAACGTCTTAAGAGCTATCTAATAGACTCTGGTTTTGAAATTTGGGAAGGTTGATCAAACTATTTTTATTAAAAGAACTAAAAATGATATTTTAATTATTCAAATTTATGTAGATGATATTATTTTTGGTTCTACAAATGAAAAATTATGTCAGGAATTTTCTACAATAATGACTAAAGAATTTGAAATGTCACATATGGGAGAATTATCTTATTTTCTTGGTTTACAAATTAAATAATTAGAAAATGGTATTTTTATTAATCAAGAAAAATATTGTAATAATCTAATTAAACGCTTCGGTATGGAAAATACTTCTGCCAAATAAACTCCAATCAGTACAACAATACATCTCGATAGAGATGAAGATGGTAAAAGTGTCGACCAAAAATTATATCGAAGCATAATTCGATCATTACTTTATTTTTCTGCTAGTAGACCTGACATAATGATGAGTATTTGTTTATGTGCTCGATTTCAAGAAAATCCTAAAGAAGCATATATGCAAGCAGTGAAACGAATATTGCGTTATCTATGAAAAACCAAAGATTTTGGACTTTTCTATCCGAAAGAATGTCCTTTTGAGTTAGTTTCATATAGTGATGCTGACTTTAGAGGATGTCGGACGGATCGTAAAAGTACAAGAAGGACTTGTCACTTAATTGGACAATCCTTAGTCTCATGGTTTAGCAAGAAATTGTGTTTTACTTTCGACTTGTGAAGCAGAATACATCTCTGCTGCTTTAGCATGTGCTCAAGTCATTTACATGCAACAAACACTTCAAGATTTTGGTATGAATTTATCTAAATCTATTATTTTTTGTGATAATACAAGTGCTATAAACTAATCAAAAAATCATGTCAATCACTCATGAACTAAACATATAGACATACGTCATCATTTCCTTCGTGATAATATTGAAAAGGATTTAGTCAGATGGGAATTTATATCCTCTAAAAATCAACTGGCTGATATATTTACCAAACCGTTGAATGAAAATTCTTTTATTAAACTTAGAAGAGAATTAGGAATTATTTCATTAAAAGATTTATAATTTTAATGTTTTCAAAAATTGTGTATTTGATACACTTCAATTCCTTCACTCTAAGCATGATTTTCTGATATTTTTTTTTACACTATTATATTTTTTTTCTAAAAATAGATTCATTTTTATAAAAAAAACTATGCACATTCTGTGGTCATTTTTCTTTTTATTCTCATCCCTTCGTTTCTTAGGAAATTTAACTTATTATTTTTCTTTTAAATATAAGGTTTATATTCCTAACAGATATAAACCACTCTTCTTTTTACCTATTTTAAGAATTTTTCTCTTATAAATGGCTGTTTTTTCTACCATTTCTTATCACCGTATTCCATTTGCAATATCAATAAAAGTTTTACCTCTTTTCACAAGGAGTTTAATTCGCTTAACCAACATGTCTTCAAAAAACAACACTGTCTCATCCTCACTTTCTTATACCTCCATTAGCTCTAAGTCAGTAAATCTTCCAACACCGACACCTATATATGAGCCCGTCCCTATTGTTCCACCATCTACTCACACTGGTTACACTCCTCCTGTTAAAAGAGCTAAACGCTCTTTATTTTTTTGGATCGCCGTCTACCAAAGAAAAGATAGACGACATTCATCACTATCAGTGGGAGACACTCGAATTACAACGAGAACTTTACTACGAGCAGAAGGTGAATGCGAAGCGTCTAAGCTTCCTTGAACAAGTGGCTCTAAAATTCTATGGATCGTCATCACATAACACGGTTCACCGACCAACATCTCCTTCACGTCGTAATCCATGGGAACCATCACCTGAACGTCCCCCAGTTTCTCCAAATTCTTGGGAACGTGCACATGGTTGGTCACCACTACAACCTCTTCAGGAGAATACGAAGGTGGAACCTCAAGACTACCACACTCCTTCCTCATCATCTAAATCATCTTGATTTATTTTATATTTTCGAATATATATTGTACTCCTATATATTTGTTTGCATTGATTAATATAATTCTAAATTTTAAATTTTGTTTTGAAATGTTGTGTTCAATGCATTTACTTGAAAAAGTTCGGCCTGAAAAATCAACAGCGCCAGTCGACTGAATCAGTATAGTTAGTCGACTAAACCTGACTCTCAACATCATTTTGTCCCTAAAGTCAGTCGACTGACTCTCTCAGATAGTCGACTGAATCAGGCTATTTCATGTTATAAACTCTCGGGAGGAGTTCAGTCGACTGAACCCAGGAAAATAAATTTTCATACACAGCACCAGTCGACTGCCTATGAAGGTTCAGTCAACTAATACTGGGTAACCCGGTCTCTCTCCCCTTCCAGCCTCTACAAAACTATTTTTTACCTTTACCAATTTCACTTTTTACTTCAAAATATTTTACCTTTCTGCCATTAAAACCTCTCTCTACTTCAATTTCGTTCAAAAATACTTCAAATTTTTGAATTTTCACTTCACCCTCTTCCAATCTAAAATCTTCTACTTCATCACCAAGCCCTAGTTCTCCAAATGGCTCCCAAAAGATCTAGACTATCTCAAGTCTCAATAAGTACTTCTGATTCTGAAATGAGAGCATGGCTACACGATGACAAGGCGGTACAACGCTTTGAAAAGATGCAGATCTCTAGAATTTTTTAAGGTTCTTTTGTTAAATTCCAGGATTTCTCTTTATATGTCATTCAAGACTTGGCTCGTAGAAGTGGATTGGAGCATCCATTGACTATGCGGCTAACAATTCCAAGATTAATCACCTTCTCATCAAGCTTTTCTGTGCTAACTTAAACCTCGACCACCACGTCATCTCAAATCCCGATGATACTATATGGACTGTGGTGTGTGGTGTACGCATTTTCCTTCCACTCCAACGCCTTGCACGAATTCTACAATGCCTAGATGAAGGCAACAAGTTAGCGGAGATAGCCGTTAACATGGGCACTCGAGACCGTGTTAGCCATTTGTTTCTCCCCGATGACTTGACAGAGTTAAAGGCCGTAGCTCTTAGGCCAAAAGCTTGCATAATGCATCGAGCCCTTACCCACACCATCAATCCTCGCACGGGAATCTATGAGAAGTTCTATCGAAGAGATTTTCAGTCCTTGTATGCCATTTGGGGAAATAGACGAGTGAATTGGGGCAAAGTAATCTTGGATGAATTTCAAACTTTTAACCAAGGTCGCATGTGAATGATTTACTATGGCGCTTACATTATGTGCATTCTCAAGCATTTCAACATTCTGTTTATCGATTTCGAGTGCTCGACCATAGGCTCTTTGAATTCCAAGACTCTTAGCCTCATGAATTTACCAAAGCAATACCTTGATCACACAATCATCACATATGAACATTGGCTTGAAAATCAAGCCTCCGGTGAAGCACAACCATCTGCTCATCAACAAACTCGTCAACAAACTTCTTATATGCAAGCTTCGTCATCATCCCAACCTTCTCAACTCGAAAGGGAAGTCTACAAAATTCAAGAAGTGGATTCTCATGCTCAGCCCCAGAAAGCTGTATCCATTATATCTCATAACCAAAGACTTCTCAATCAACGAATATCTCAGGTGGAATCGTCTGTTTCTAGAGTTGACAAAAGCGTCACAAAAGTCAACAAAAAGTTAAATCATATTAAGTATTTTCTCAACAACATCTGGAAAGTAATTACATGTTCACAACTATCTTCAACCTCCATTCAAGTGCCTACATCTCGTGGGAAGCGACCAGTGGAGCATTTCACTTGGTCAACCTCCAATGAAGAACAAGAGGAGGAAGAAGGTGAAAAAGTAGGCGATGAATCTGATGATGAAAAGACTGAAGGAAGCTCACATGGAGGCAGCCAAGGTGATGAGTAAGAATATCTTTTCAATTACTCTTGATATTTTGAAACTTCTGTGATGTTATTAAAACTTTTATCTTACTTTCAGACTATTTGGTAGTTTGTTTGTTGTGGTTATGTGTAATTGTTTAACTCTATATCTCTGTGTATGTTGTGATGTACACTATCGTTCTACAATGATGTGATTGTTCTATGTTATATGCTACATCTTTGTTTATATATATAAGTGTTCTTGTGTCATATTACTGTTATTTTAAACGTTCTATACTTTGAGTGCTCTCCTTTTTGTTGATGACAAAGGGGGAGGAAAACATAAATTATTACCAGGAAATATAGCATAGATTCAGGGGGAGAAAACAATATCAAAGTTGTAGGCACATACTCAAAGGGAGAGATAATACAAAGCTTGTCGAAGATTCACTCATTACAAATGGAGTTGTCATCATCAAAATGGGGGAGAATGTTGGATCATAAGATTTTGAATGTTGACAAGATACGAAAGTTCATGAATCCACAACTACGACAAATCCGGACTCATCGACTAAAATATGGTTATATTAATATTGGTGTTAACTATAGTCAATAAGTATATAGAGTCTAGTATAGTGATTTGTTAAAATCTATCCTCAAGGTTCATCACTCACAAATTTGTTTTATAAATTCTCATTCACTCACAAAGTTTAAATGCATTGAATAAGAAGTATTCAGTCAACTGAATACTCTAAGTCAGTCGACTGATGCTGCATATATAATTTTTTAAATAAGGCAGCCAATCGACTGAACTACCTAGATCAATCGACTGATTCTATGCAACTTTTTTGTGCACGTTTAAATTTAGTCGACTGCCCAAGCAAGTTCAGTCGACTGAAAACTGTAACTGTCATATTTTCCAATAGACACTTCTCTTCATCAATAGATATGTTCTTTCTGGATGGTTACAATTCTTGGATTCTGAGAGATACCTATTTCTAGAAGACATATCTCATCACACACTATATATACACTCAAGATTTATAGATCAAAACACCTTAATTCTCTAATTTCTTTGATCCATAGCACTTAGCATTCTTGATTTCATTGTCTACAAGCTTTCATACAACCATTGCATTCATATCCACTTCCATATTCTTCAAAGCAATATTAGACTTCCTATTCTTCATACACACATAAATATACACATCTATCTTGAGGAAAAGTTATATGAAGGGTGTACTACAAGTGACAAATCCGTGTTATTCAGAACAAACAAATTCAAGTTAAATCCAGTTTGTAAGAAAGTCATGTTCGGTTGCTCATGCGGTCAAGTCCTGTTCTATTGCTCAGGTGGTCAAAGTCATGTTCGGTTGCTTAGGTGGTGTAATACCAATTCCTCCAGGTTAAGTGAGGGTTGCTAGCAATAATTCCAAAAGGAGTCTGGGACTGGACGTAGAACGGGAGTTCGAACCAGTATAAAAATCTCCGGGGTCTTTTTACTGCTATTATTATTTTACAGTTATTTTCCGCACTAGTTATTTATTATACTCCATATTACACGATCCTATAGCACAGTCACTTTCAACGATAATCAAAACACTTTTTCTATAAAAAATATAGTGATATTATAATAATGTCTAAGCATTCAAAATAAATATATGAAAATAGCCGAAATTGTTACGATTATTAAATTCCAGCATACTAGGCTCTACAATTAAAACCATAAAGGCGCGT
Source organism: Allium fistulosum (assembly GCA_030737815.1). NCBI lineage: Eukaryota > Viridiplantae > Streptophyta > Magnoliopsida > Asparagales > Amaryllidaceae > Allium > Allium fistulosum. The sequence goes on along the minus strand of CM060902.1, from coordinate 1,355,913,272 downwards.
ATTAGAGATTGGATTCCATAGTATGACAAGGCACCGGGGTACCACCTGTCATGGTACATGTCTAGAAAATGTATCGAGGACCTCGCCAGGATCGCTTGCTAACACAAGGTCGGCCTACCCCTGATTGGATAGTGCCGAATATGTCATCATCCTGATTGCTTTGCAACCCTTTTTATTGAGATCTCATGCACAACCAATCCATGAATATATAGACGTATCTAGAAAGATGATGACACACCCTAATGGGAGCGACCCACTTAGCCTTGCTGCATCTCCCCTGATTTAATCATTCCCGGTTGATGAGGCTTGAGGCCACACTTACCTTTTGAATAGCAATCCCACTTGGAATGCTAACACCGCCTTCCAGGCAACAATGTAGTGCCAGTATTCATCCATACGAGTTGTCCAGGATAAGGAAAGACCGAAGGCACTACTTCTACTGCATCCATTTTGGAATAATCCTCAGGATTAATAGCAAGCAGCCCTTGCACTTCAATGGCTCTGCCTTCGGTTCCATACTCTTCAAGATGTCTTTAAGTCAAAACGCTTGAGTTGGAGCGAAGTGGTTTTCGAATAACATATCCAATCCCAGTCTCTTCGAAACAACTTTCGATAAATCCCGGTAAACTCAACCCCGATTCTTTAGGAAACAAGCAGACAAAGATAGGAGTGGAGATCATCTCCTAACTGTTAATGGATGGATTTCCTTATCATTTATCCTAGAAGAACGAAACGAATTTACATGCACAGTATAGCACCATCGATGGTAATTGTACCATATAATTTTCATGTTTCTCCTAGATATTTTCAAAGTTACGTTATGGTCAAGATTTTGATAGTCGGTTATCTAATTATCAAATAAACAGTCAATCAACATTGATTTGATTCCATATGGGATCCACTAAGCCTTTATTAATTAATCTTTCATTAGTTAAAACACTTTGCAAAACCTGATCAAAAGATCTTTTTAAAACACTGTTCCCAAAACCCTTTACATCCCTTTTATACTTGGAAAACATTTTCACTTATCTTAAAAATATAAGGGCCTGTTTGGTTACCCATTTTCAGAGTATTTTTAGTTTTTAATTTTGCAAAATATTGAAAACTTGTTTGCTTTGTCATTTTGTAAAATTCATTTTTGAAAACAGCCAATTTTTCAAAATGGACTTAACACAAAAAATTAAAAACTGATTTTTTTTATTTTCCCAGTTTTCGGCCCAAAATTAAAAGCCCGAAAATTCAAAACTCAAAACACAAAGAAAACACGTTCAAAACCCTATTCTTATTCGACGGCCGCAAAGTCTGAAATTCCATCATGAGGAAAATCGCCATCCTCTTCAAATATCATCCCAAATTCAGGTAAATTTGATTTTTATTTCTTTGTTATCTCATTTACTTCAAGCTAGTAATATCGAGGGTTAAGCGTGAATTATTTGACGATCCCTTCGATTTATTTTTTGTGAATTAGGGTTAAGCGCGAATGATCTTCGATTTTCTTAAGATGTTGCAGGTTTTATTAAAACAATATTCTGATAGCTTTGCTGAAGTGAAATTAAAATGTAGTATAGTGAAATAAAATTGTGTGTTTATGGTTGCGTATCGAAAAACAGTTGTTGTACTAGGATGATTTCAAGTTCAGTAACTTATAATAGGAAAATAATATGTTGTTTGAATTGGTATTTGCAGTAAACACTTAACCAGAAAAGGTTCGCTAGACAAAGTGGTTAGAGAATTTTTTTTAACACTTGTTTTGTGCTGCAATAACATAGTTTATTGCATATCCTAATCCAGTGAGGAATGAAAATAAAATCTTGGTAGATAACAATGAGAATATGTTATGTTATTTTTTTCTTGGTAGATAACGGTGAAAATAAAATCAACCCTTAATAACCAAACAATTGAAAACTTTGAAACTTGTGTGTTCTGTTAAGTTATTTTTTTCTTCTTTCTTTTTATGTCAGATCACTTTAGATAGAAGATTATATGTGGTCTTGTTTTGTTACCTGTCAGTTTAAGTTTCTGGCATTTATACATGCATAACAATTATTATCAAACAATTTAAAACTTTGAAATATATATTCTGTATAGCTTCGCATTTGGAGTTGCCAAGTAGAATCATATTGTATATTGTATGTATTTCAGTGACTGCAAATTATTTTACCTGTGACATGGTGTTAAAAGAAATCACAAACAACTCTGTCCCTACCACCATAAAGAATCAGTGACAAATGGCATAAGAAAACTTGAAGAATTGAAAGAAACCTGTTCACAACCCATCATATGTACATGTACTCATTTCAGCTGTTTGTTATTGTGATGGACATTCATTAACTTATGCTCTATACATGTACGACCATGAACATGAACCTCATGTTATCTGTAGAGATGTAATAAGTGTTGTTACTGCATGTTCAAAAAAATGGATAAATTATCTGAAGGCATTAAAGTTTCTTTTATCCATCTCTGCTCTGTCACTATAATAAATGCATCTTCATATCTCTTTTAATGGTGCAATCACATAAAACTTGCAACAAAAATTGATGTTACTACTTACAACCATATGTTTTTACCATTTCACTTATCCAACAAATAGTTCAATACGATATAAAATCAACTCTCCGTTACATATTAACAGCACTTTATATATATATATATATATATATATATATATCATTAAACAAGTACTAATTATATAATCCTGGCTATATTATAGTTATTATAGTGTGATAGATATAATTTGCTAACCATTTTTATCATTGATCTGAAGTCCCATTGCAAGTATGCTTATTTAACTGTATCCAAAAGTCAGAATAAAATGTTGCAGCATTCAGAAGCATATCACTTATGCAATGATAAGATATATTTCGTATGCTTATGGACATATTTGCTTTCTTAATTGGTCAAGTTTCTCTTGCTTGCTTTGATGTGCGCTTAGGTAATTCTTGATTTCGATAATGATTTTGATTAGATTTGTGTAATGTTTGTATAATTTATTACTAACTTGTGGGTGAATATTGAAAACTTTATCATGCTCGCATGTTTATCACTTCCCAAGTAAATGATTTATTTCAATATTTACTTTAATAACACTATTTCCATCAATCTATTACCCTTCATACTAAAATGATAGATGTGATCGAGTATTCAAAAAGTTCATGGTGCTGATATATATATTGATATATTAATTTGTATATTTGTATTTGTCAGAAAAGGGAAGGCTTAGCATGAGGAAGAAGAGCCACTTAAATAGAGCAAAGACTACTTGCCTATAAGATACATCAAACATTTTTCCCTCTTTCTATAGTGATACAATTGATATATTTTATCTATCTTGTAATGATTTTCTTGTAATGATTTTGAGTTGAGATACGGTTGATTTGTAGCACAATATGAGTTGGTCTCATTTTAGTATAGTTCACATTTCAGTAGTCATTATCATTTTCTGATCTTTGTCAATTTATGATTTTTCCATTTTAATGACATTTTTTGTTAGTCACATTCATTATCTCCTCTCACTTCTATATTTAATAATCAAATTCCAACCAAATTTGAAATTGTCATTTTTGTTTTGGAATAGCATTTTTAATTTTTAGTTTAAAAACTATTTTTCAAAATTATAGAACCAAATACAAGTTTCAAAATATAAAAAACACTCAAAATGAAAAATGGAAAATGGACTTCAAAAACTAAAAACCAAAAACCAAAAATGTAAACAAACATGGCCTAAGTATTTACCAAAAACATTTGGATACCTCCCTTTTCTAAAATTCCATATTAAATGGATAAGAAATTCCCTTTTCAAAACATCACTTACTATAAAGCCCATTCACTTTATAAAACCCATTCACTTATGCCTTATAATTCTTTTTATAAGTTCACTTCATATTTCAAACCTTCTTATAAATCTTCAAACTAGATTTAAACTTTTTTTTAAATCTCTAAAATGATTTATAAAATCTCTTTCCATGTATGAATCTCTTTATAAAATTTCCTTTATAAAATACCTTTAACATTACAAAATATCATTTTAAATCACTTTAAATAAACCCTTTTTATTTAGTAAAACCTTTTTTATTGAAACAAGTTATTATTTATAAATACCTTTATAAAATAATTATATAACTTGAAAAATCATTTGTAAACTTTTATACCCCAAACTGATTAAAGAATTAAAGCTAATTTAAAAGCATACTTTATAATTTCAAAAAGAGCTTAGCAATCCCAATGGTAGTAATTTAAGTTACCCTTTAACATCAATTTCACTTCCAAGTTATTCAATAATTTATTTGCATAAGTCAACATATATGTAAATATACTTCATATCCAAATCGGTAAATAACATATCAAATATAAACTAACTAGTATAAACATGTTCAAATAACATAATAGCAGGATGATGATTTGTCCTACTAAATAGATGTCCAACTATCAAACAATTAACTTACAGCAGAATGGGAATTTATTCTGCTAACATATGTCCATACAATCAACAATCAATCCGTAGCAGAACGGGGATTTATTCTACTAATATATTTCCACAACAATCAAACAATCAATTTATAGCAGAATGGGGATTTATTCTGCTAATAGATACCTACGCAAACACAAATAAACACATCATAACTCATTCACAGTCACATGTCTACTTAATAGTACAAACATTTGAATTCCTTGAGTTTAAAACCATCTTCGAAAAAGAAGTACCTTTAAAACAATTTGATTCTTGAAAAACACAGAGTTTAAAACTTAAAACTCCTTTTAAAAATGATTAATTACAAGTTAAACTCTTTATAAAATCATATTTAATCTTTATTAAATTTTAACTTAATTTAATTATAAATTGATAAATAATTAAACCTTTAATAAATAATATATTTACAAATTAAACCCTTACTTAATCCTTTATTAATTATTAAATAATAATTTAAAACCTTTGTTAATAATTAACTATTAATTCATCTTTATTGATTAAATTAAATAATCTTTTAATTAAAACTTAAATAATAAATTAAACTTTTAAATAAGTAATTATTTAAATTAAAGCCTTAATAAATTTATCATTAAAAATAATTAAACACTTGACTAATAATCAACTAATAATTAACCCTATATTTAAATAACAATTAATTAAAAATTAATTATATACATAACCCATAATTAAATAAAATTTATATAGCTTAATTAATAATTAATTTAAAATTAATCTTACTTTAAAATATGATTAATTTTAAGAACTAATCTCCACTTAATTATAATTATTAAACCTTGCTTAATACTTAATTAATCATTAATTATTATAAAAAAACTTAATTAATTAAAAATTAATTATTAAATTCTTAGTTAACTTTTTAAACATCATTATTGTGTTTATAAAAGATTTACAAAACTTTCAAAGGAGAAAAACTCAAACTTTCAAAAATTGGATTTTTATCGAAACTGCATCTATTGCGACTATCGCTATGGATGTCATTCCTTGGAGTTGTTTCCTTAGCTCCTTCTTTGATGACCTATCATTTGAAAGCTTTCCAACTTTTTGGAAACACAAAGTAAGTGTTTTTGAAACTAAACAAAGTTTCTAACTTTAACAAAATGGTTTTTGATCTTTAAAACCAAAGCTCATATTTTCACACAAGGATTTTTCGTCGATAAACCAATCAAACTGCTAACTTTTCTTAGCAACTAACACATAATCATGTCATAACAATGTACACATGAAACAAACCAAAACATAAGCAAGATCACAACATATAACCAAAGTTTACAACTTTCCAAAGAACGCTATATTTAACTTCAATCTCAAGTCTAACTTTTCAACTCATAACAACAACCTATAAGCATATTCAACCACAACATATCTGACCAATTCAAGTTACAAATCATACACAATTCATATAAAACATAGAAGCTAAAACTTGAATTTTTAAAAAGCTAAAGTTTACTCATCAAAAATCTTTAAAAACTTGAAATGCTTTAGAATTTGGAAATCTTGGAAAACCACAAAAATCAACCGAAAATAGGTCATCTTCCCCTCGATTTTTGGCCATTTTACTCTAGAAATTTGGACAAGTGGTAAAAAGAAAAAATTTAGGAAATTTTTTTCTCTACAATTTTGAGAAAAGCATCACTCAATTTGGATTTGTTTTGAGGTAGATATGGCCAAAAGAAGCAGTGTTATTTTCGGCCTTGATCATATGGGTCCATAAATGAGTCAGGAAAAAATGCAATTTTGCCCCAACAATATTCGAAATTTGGGAAAGTGGTTCTGACTAAAGTTGTAGCCACTAGAATTTTATATAGTTTGAATAAATAAAATCTTGATTTGGAGTAATATGGAGGAAGTTATGGCCGAATGAAGTTGGAGTAAAATGGAGAAGAAAGAGTTTTAAAACAAGGTTTGAAAACATTTAAAACAAAATAAATTTTTGAATTTAAATTTTATAATTTTAAAATAGTAAGCCATTAAAAAGGTTTCATGAATCTAAGAAGAAGATGAAGAAGTTTTTAAAATGTGAGAAATGAAAGACAAATGTGAAAAAAATTAGAAAAATCTCTTTTATATAAAATACATGTAGTAAATTACTAAAAATACCCCTTACAACACTACCCTCCACACCCATTGCACCACCTCATCATGTCTCCCTTCTTTTGTCCCCCTCCCATTTCTTTGTAACCCACGAAATTTCCATGTTCCCCCTCTTTCATGTGCTAAGAAACATGTTCAAACATGTTTAAGTACTTCTTGTACTTAATGTCTCCGACAACTTTTAGCCGACGAAAATTCGGAAAACGAATTCCGGTCACATTTTCAATTTTTCTTTGAACTAAATATTTTTATCAACAAATTTTGAAAACTATTTCATCATTATTATTCATTATTTAAAAGAGTTTTATTTCCATTATAAAATCAATTATTTGAATATTTAAAATTGATTAAATATTTGTAAATGAAAGTACTGAAATTCCGGATCGTTACATTTATCCTTTTTATTTAAATATACTCATTATTATAATTATTATTATTCAAAATATTATTACGTTCATTTTATTAATCACTAAAAATTATTTTTAGAAAACACTACTTTAGAAAAGTTTCAACCATATAATCTTTTTCCAAAATTAAAATAGAAGTCTTTGTTGAAATAAAAATTATGGAAGCTAGTAATCGCTCATGTAAAATAGATTCTAAAACATATATTTGCTAAAATCCTAAATTTTAGTAAATATGTAATGAATTCCCTACCAATCATTTTGACTCCTCAGTGGTACCAATCAATTCCCTATTCACATATATTCTACAGTCACTATTACTCATCCTCAAGGAACATCATCAAATCTCTAAGTCAATCTGAACATCTGGTCTTCCTCAGCTTAGGAAACTATGTTATCTTACTATGACTAACTAAATATGCCCCTTATTGTCTTCACTATTTTCTCCATTGTACATCCCACTAAAAGGCAACATTGGATAATAGTCACATCATAAAATTATCATATACAACAAACAATATAACTTATCATACAATAGAAACAATTACAACAAGACATGCAAACAAATAACTGGACAAACAAACAATTAAAACTAACCATTGCAAATGAAGCAATCAACATCAACAAGAACAAGCAAAAGAAAACAATTCAAATAAGCAAAATATAAATTAATAAGCGAACAGTTAAACAAACGGTATACTTTTCCTAATTACAACTAATAACTTAACAGGGAATAAATCAATACAAAAATTCAACCAAAGCAAACAAATACAAGAAAAATGTAACTATCTAATACGTCAAAATAGGCAGTCCCTGCATCATATCCCAACACTTCTCATGAAAGGGAATAACTAGACATCCCTACAACTCATTAGGAAAGGTCGCACATAATGGTCATAAAGGTAACATCGCCATAATAGAGGTTGGGAAAACTCAAACTCAGCTCGCCCTACTCATCTCACACCCTATTTGTGACGACCTGGATTTTCGACGGTTGTTAATTGGGTACTTAACTGGTTTAAACTATTTAAATACTGAATAAGTCGAACAAATAAATTTCTAATAAATAAAAATATATCGAAATATATATATATATATAAAGTGATTTGGGAACTATGATAAATATTGAACTATAAAACCTTGGGATACGTAAAATAAAGAGAAGGCTTACTGTATACTGAAGGCAGCCCACCTTTCTCTATTTATACTTCTATTTGCTTTTTTTCCATTCATTCGAACCAAGTTAAACAACAGGAAAAAAACATTACTTCCATCTCTCAAAGTAGAGAATCAAACAAAACAAAAGAAGATTTAAAACATAAGGAAGCAAGTAGTATTCTTTTTTCAAAAGCAGTGCTCTATTTCAAGAAAGAAGGTGAGTGAACACTTTACATCATTTACCGAAGCTAACATATATAGATCAAGATTATGGTTTTGTGTAAACCCTTGGATATTTCATGTTTATATGCATTCATGATGAAAGTTCAAGTATGAAGTATAGAATCATCAGGGTCAATATCACGACAAACTCGAGGACATTGTGTATCTTCCCAAACTCCTCTGTATATTTTGTTATGGAAGTAAAACATTTGCTTCAAAAATCCATTTCGCATTTTCCAATCAGCTTTAACATGTGATTCCTCAATCAAAGTCATCTGTTTTAGAGCATAGAATATTTTAAACATTATTTCATTTGATTTCATTTAGTAGAGGAAAGGAAATCACCATATTTCAGTGAATGGGTAGAAAATAGTCGAGATTCGACTGACTTAATATTATAAATAGATCACACAATCGAGATTAAAATTTGAAAACTTGATTTTTAAGGTTGGTTCGGCAGTTTTAAAGTTTATGAGTGGATGGGATTTTGGAGTTATCGGAAATTGGTCTTCGTCGAAAATAGGGGGACGTGGTCAGTTTGAAGGTCAGTCGGTTGGCGTGGGTGGTAGCTCAAGACGCAACGCATCTTCGAAAAATGGCGATCGATTTTCTAATGGTGTGTATGGCCGGGTCGATAGCAAACTAGGGTTTTAGGTATCGTATTTTTGGGTTTGGGTGTGAGGCCAAGGCGGTGACGAAGAGTAGCCGGAGGCGTGCACGTTTGGGGTGAAGGAGGAGTGATTGATGGTGAGTTTATTAGTTAAGTTCTGTGGTGAATAGTGTACGATGGTGGCAAGGCGAAGGGTTGTGTAACGACCCGATATTTTCAACCATTCGCGTCCACATATGTCGGACTTGAATTGCTTAAAATATCAGACTATTAAATCATATTTGGAAAAAACTCGGCATATACAGTAAATAAATTAATCACAGAATCACAAACACAGAGTATTATAACAGAATGAAGCGGAAACAAGAGAATAGTAGTTCATGAAGCTACCATTTATATATAACAAAGTAAAACAAAATACAACAGAAGTCTCGAATACACAGGAGTCTCGATACAATAATCAAATCTGAATACAACACTGGAATCAACTGTATATTTGAAAGCTGAATCGATAGTTGGATCTCCAAGCGAAGCTCCAAACTCCAAAGGTGAGTCTCAAATGCTGTATCACTCAGTCTGACCCAAGCGTAAAGCAAAACACAAAACACTCGAGTCAGGATTAACATTCTTATATCAATAAATCCAACTCAAGTGAAATGTCAACTGAAATACAAATAACTCAAAGGATGTTTGGGATAACCATCCTCTAAGAGTTCGTGGAACTATCTACTATGTAGAAATATACGCTATTAACAACCAACGTCATTTTAACACCGTGTCATTTCAAGTTAATTTATACTTCAAAACCAAAATATCATTTCCATTTCAAATATATATATTTCCAAATTATAGCACTTTCAAAACTAAATTGGTAATTTCATATACATCTTATTTTAACTTCGTTATTATTTAGTTTTGAAATATTCACTTTATAAATCCATTATAATTTAAATAACCTTAAATTACATTAACTAAATATTTCCTTCGATTTATTTAAAACTTGAAATATCCATTTAATCGCTTTAAACCAAAATCAATATTTATCAAACCATATATTTCTTTCCAAATCCATAGGAATCATTTCAAAATATTTATATATATATAGACCAACGGTGTCTGTATAAAATTTTCTATCCTATGGTCAGTGATACGGATATTTATCATTTCAATCCGTAATTTAAATATATACGGGTATATATCATTTCAACCCGCAATCCCAAATTCAATTCAAATGAAAATTGCTTGGGTTTATCATTTCAACCCATAACGATTTCTCCTATTCTACAAGATCGTTCGGGTATGTATCATTTCAACCCATAGGGATTTCTATACTAACAGGGAACTTGCAGAGTGATAACAGATATAATAATATAATATTTCAACAACAAAGATATATCATCAATAACAAATTAAATAAACAATAGGATATGGTGTCATATCCCACAGGTGAACAATTTCAGATAATAGCATATCATATCTAACAATTATAAAATTAACAGTTAAATTTAGCAGTATATTTCAATTGTCGTTTCAATTGAAATCAAATTTAATAAATATAAGAATATTAATCGTGAGTGATTGCTCACCTTCCGAGGCTAGAGAGCACGAAAAGAGAAGTAGCTAATACGGATACGCACATGGACACGGGCACGACACGGGACACATAAGCTAAGAGTTTCGGCGACAAATTGGATATTGGGAAAGTAGGTCAAAATGGGTAAGGGATCGATGAGCCAAGATATATTACATATATATAAATTTTCAAAAATCAATTTAAAACATATATTTAAAATAAAATATCTATACTTATTTTCAAATCAATATTAAACCCAACACATAATGATATCCATTATATTTGAAACCAAAACCATATATACTACTATATACCCATATATATAAACTCATGTACAAAAAAACAGTATTCATTATAAAATTGATATGACTTCATTAATATAATATATACAACCAAATTTGACCATACTTAAAATCTTATGTAAATCTTTATATATACTTCAAAGATTACAGAACCAAAAATAAACCCACTTCAAACGAATCAAATATATGAATTTATATATATTAACAACATATCAGATAACTTATATAATATATTTTATAAAAGTATCTCAAGTTTATAAACTTTTATATGTAACATATAATATATTTTATACAAAGTACCTTTATGTATGTATATAACAACAGATCAAGACACGTGTGTACTCATATATATTTAAGGCTATATATCATGCCGACTGTATATAAATATATATGCGAATGGACATATATGTATTTTATATAAATCTATATATAAACAACATTCAGATACCAATATACATACGCATAAACCCAATGTTTAATAACTAATATATTATAACAACTAACTTAAAACTTTAAAACTTGCATATATAAAATACTTTCATACTGTAATACAGTAAACCAGTATAATATATACCTTATATATATTCGCATCTATATTCCCTCCTTTATGATCTAGCATACTACAGCATATATATACCTTTCATAAACTAGAATACAAAATAGTATAGCATATAATACTATTATAATCAGGTAATATATGAGTATTGTTTTTAAAACAACAGCAGATATAACTTCATATATAACTGACAAATATATATGTATATACTACAACCATATATAACTAATATATTACTACTAACAGATTATAAAGCCAACATATTAAAACTACAAACTTATATAAACTATCGGATCGAAAGTTTTAAAATAATGTATAAAACAACTTAAAAGAAAGAATAATATATAACCACAAATATAATGCAAATATGTTAATAAAGAGGAAGCTGCTCACTGTATACGGTTGGATGAAAGAAGGGAATGGCGAGCTCAGGTGGTAGGCGAGCTGTCGGGTTCGCCAGTGATATGGTGTTGCAGTGATGGAGGCCGAGGCAAGGGGTGGCACAGCTTGGTGTCTGGAGGACGAATGTGGGGTAGCTGATCGCGCGGAGGTGCGCTAGTGAGGGCGTGAGTGGTGAGGTGGAAGATCGCGTGAAGGCGGAAGGGAACAGCAGTTTTTTTTTGATGGGTGAGCTACTTCGGTGGTGTGGCCATGCACTCGGGTGGCAGTGAGGGGAGTGGGGTTGTACGGGAAAGAGAACGAGGCAGAGGAGAGAGAGGGCGAGGCGGAGATGGTTGCACCTGCACATGAAGAGGAAAAGGTGATAGTGGCAGAGGAAAAACAATGGAAACGGAAGGAGACGGAAGAGAGAAATGAAATTATATGTGCGAGCACCGAACGCCTTGTGTCTTTTCATATTTTTGACTTTTAGGTGTCAAAACTGACGAATAGAATAGGGCACAAGATATATCTGTGATTAACACAGCAAGCGGAACCAGATGGAGGACACAGAATTGCAAATGGACTCAATTTGGCGAATCGTCACACTTTGCTTTCCGTTGATTCCGTCACGCACCGGACTCCGAAATACACCAATGAATATATCACGGTGATCAGCGCGATGAGACGAACAAGAGGAAATAGAAATATCTGTGTCGGGATCTTCCTATCAAAAGTCCATACGGACACCGATATACGTTGCTATCCCATACGGAAAAATCCAAACGGAGCTAGAAACGTCCGAATTTCGCGAAACAGATTACGCAGTCTTATTCAGAGTGTTCTAAATAAATTTTCTCATGTTGACATATTTAGATTTCGGAACACTTTTAAATTCAACTGTTATTAACTGATTTAAACTGAATTTCTAGCGACTGATAGAGCATCTATATTACTCGATGAAAATTTGCCATTTGCTATGTCTAGATGGACCCATAGCAAATATCGAATTTTCGTCATAAAAATCTATTATTTGTTTTAAATTGTAGATTTCAGTTTATTATACTCAATAAAATTCACCTTTATTTAATTTCAAAATAAACTATATTTCAAATTAATATAATTGAATATTCATTGGTTTATAATTTCTAGTTCCTTAATAAAATGCTAATATCAACCAATGCAGTATTAAATTCTCAATTTTCTCAATTCCTGAATCATTTAACTAATTAAGCCTTATTAAATTAAAATTTATATTTCTTTCTTTTTAGGTAAAATCCAATTATACTAAATTTTATTAACAATTTAATTTCAATAGGTTGATATGTAGGATGAGAAACCCACGACAAAAATTTAAATAAGTTAAATACATAATTATACACTTATTGCTAACAAATAGATTAGAAGTTAATTTACAATTAAAACCAAATTTCAGCTTATCATAAATTTATTTCATGCTTTACACAATATTAAATCTATCCAGTTAACTTTTATTAAACCATACGTTTGAAATCATATAAAATAGTTGTCACTTTAATAAATCAAAATCAGATGTTATAATTCAAAGTAAATTTTATTTAAAATCCTAAATTTTATTTAAAATCCTAAATTTTATATTTCTTATAGTATTAAATTCAAAATTTGTATTTTCTTCTCTCTCGAAAAACACGGGTCGTTACACTCTCCCACACTCAAAACTTTTTATCCTCGAAAAGGAACGAAGACAGGAGAAAAAGGGTAAAGCAGAATAGATAGGATATATTTAAAAGGGAAATGAAGATAGGAGAATAGATTAAAAAATTTTGAAAGAATAGAGGTAGATTCGGAGAAACAAAATATAGGTGAATAAATAAAGCTGAGCGGATAAGGTAGATTCAAAAGGATAGTATCAGGCATGAATAATTAATTTAAAACCATAAGAATTTCAATTTCAATTATTAATACCGAATTTCTTTGTTGAAAATACTTTTATATCGAAACAAATTTCCTTTCGAAAATACTTTTATAACTCGATGTCTCATAAGTTTATCCTCGTTCTTACAGACTCTGGCTATGCGTTGATCAGGCGCAAAGCTAGAATTCTCCAAGTACTTAGTAGACTTGTTTCAACACCCAGTAAAAATACTGGAAAAAACCTTCAAAACTGATATGGAAAGTACAATCCAAACAAATCAACCGAATCGAATCATGGATCGCAGATACACAATGGTTACGCCTGGATCCCCCAGGAAACATCTGTACCCATAGGCCGTCACGACCATGCGAATTTCACCATGATAACCAAAACCAGTAGACCGCGGAAGTAACAACCCAATATTTTTGCAAATATTTTTAAATTATATTAAATTAAATTTTATTTCAATATTTTATTTTTAAAAACATTTTAAAAGTATAGTTAAAATTTTCCAAAGTTAATTGTATTTTGTTTACAATTTTTAATTCTAGTTTCAATATAATAAACTATTTTCTTTATTTACTTTTCATTTTTCATAAGAATAATTGTTTATTTTCATTTTCACTTTATTTTGTTTGTCTTTTATTTTTATTTACTGATTTTATTTTGTTTATTTTGTATAAATATAAAGTGGAAATTCTAAGAGACAAAAGGCTTTAAAAACTTTTGACTTTTCATTGCCTAGACCTTTCACATGCTTTGGCCGTTCTCTCCTTGATTGTAGCCATGAGTTTTATTTTGTATTTCATATGAAAACTTTCTCATTTCCATCACTTTGCACGGCTAACATCATTTCTGAAAAATTCAAGTAAGTTAATGGCTACCATTCCTTTTTTTTTACTTTTTCTCTTCATTTTTCAATGTTTTTACTTTGATTCCTCTCTAGCTTTGCTCGGCCTAAACCCCTTCACCACCTTCACCGACCACCACCACTTCCTCCTCATTACCTTCCATGGCCTGACCTCCATCTCCTCTGACCAGCAAGTGTCGTGACCTCCATATGAACAAAACTCCACAAAACATTGAAGATCTCTTCCAAAACTACATAGCCGAGCCTCTATCTTCACTACCCCCTTCATTGTAGCCACGGCCATCACCATGAACCACCACCACCTGTTGACATGACCCCTGACCATCATCACCAGACCTGTAGCAGCTCCTGGCCGAGCCACTTGACCCATAGGCCGAGCCTGGATGCAACCAAAATTCCACTTTTTGCATTGTCCCTTTGTATTCCATGCTTGCAAACTCCTACCCCTTCACATTCTTGCCTAACCATGCCTATATGAGTCCAAACCAGATCCATTTCAACCTATAAACCCACCATGGCCGAACCAATATAGCATTGTGGCCGAGAAAATGTTGAGTTAGGGTCAAGCAAATTTGATTTAAAAGCTTTGTTAAGTCATTTGTCTAATTCTATTTCCTTTTGTTTCAATTTAATCTTTGTATTATAAAAATATATTTATATTGCTTTGTTTTATTGTTGTATACAAGATTAATATCTTGGCTCTCTCTCCACTTGAATCAAAAGTCATGCTATATCGTGCTTTCTGGATTTATCTATGTGTTTTGATTTGCTAACTCCAGCGTAAAAAGGTGAGTATTCACACATGACATTTATACTTATATAATTTGTGAAGTGACAACAAGTGAATGTGTAGAAACTATTATATCATGTTATACCTGCCTGTGATGTAAATTATATGATGTTAAACCCTGTTATAAACTGGTCACATCATCTGCTATGTTATATTCTGTTATATTGTTTATTTTATACTGTTTCTCACACTGCAAGTTCCCTGTAGAATAGAATCACTATGGGTTGAAATGATACATACCCGAACGGACTTTAGAATAGGGAAAAATCATTATGGGCTGAAATGATAGGCCTGAGCGATTTTTATTTATTTTTATTAACTTGGGATTGCGGGTTTGAAATGATAGAACCCGGATTTTCTTTGTAAATTACGGATTGAAATGATATATTAGCTGTATCACTTGACTTAGGCTAGAAAATATTATAAAGACCCGTGGTTATTTTATATATTTTACTAGAAAATTTCAAGTATTTTTAAATGAAAAAAATATGATAATTTGATTTAAATTGAATTTAAAATGATTTAATAAAGTGATAATGATTTTTCTATGTATTAGAAATGTTAAATAAATGAATGGAAAAATTGTGATTTAAAACATAACTTAATTTGGAAATTTGTGATTTGATTTTTTAATGGAAGTTTAAGTTAATTAAATAAAAATGGAAATTAAGTTTTATTTATGAAATGGAAATTTAAATCTAAGTGTTAAGGTAAATTGTTAAAAATGAAAAGAATAAGAAAATTGTACACTTGAATTTAATAAGTGAAATTTTTGGAAAATTTGATTTTATTGTAAAAAAATTCTTTATAAAAATCATAAGTTAAAGGGTATTTAAATGAACATTTTGAAGTGGAAAAATATGATTTTTATAAGTTAAAATGGTTAAAATTGAAGTTTAATTGTTTCTGGAATTTTGGTATAAATCTGGAAATTCTTTTAGTAGCACTTCAGAAATGCTATCGTCTCGGGAATTAACTTAAACTCTGAAGTAAAGGATACTGCAGCACTTTGTAAGTGTCGTGGTTGATGCAAATGAACTAAAGGCTAAATTAACTAAGGGCTACTGCAGCACTTGGTAAGTGTTGTGGTTGCTGAATAAAAACTAAAACCGAAAACTAATAAAAGAGCTACAGTAGCACTTGATAAGTGCTACAGTTTGCTGAATTGAGATTTTTCAATTGAACCTGAACTACTACAGCAGTTTATAAATGTTGTCTTTGCTGAATTTAACTTGTTTTCAAATGAAACTGAACTACTACAGCAGTTTATAAATGCTGTCTTTGCTGAAATGAATTGTTTCCAAATGTAACTGAACTACTACAGCAGTTTATAAATGTTGTCTTTGCTGAAATGAATTGTTTTCAAATGTAACTTACCGCGGCATTTTCTAAGTGCTGCGAAAGCTGAAATTTTAATGTTTTAAAGTATTTAAGTGAATAAATGAACTCAGAAAGGGCTAAAATTTTGGGAATTGAATATTTGGTTTGAAAGAATATTGACTTTACTTTTAAATGGTTTAAATGATGTATTTTGATTTGAAATATAAACTATTTTTGAAATTTATAACCACGGGTTATAATAACGATTGGTTGTTAAAGAGACCGGGATCAGATATGGACATACTCTCTGTCGATACCGAAAACCACTTTAACAACTGTGTACACGGTGGAGTTTCCAGAATGAAGTAGGATGGTGGAGACGATCCTATTTAGGTATGAACGTGGACCCGACTCCCGTGAGTTGGCTTAAGGTGGATAAAACAGGAGCGATCGACGGGCCAATGAGGTAGCACCTCTGATCGGACACACTTTTTCGATACCATTCTATTACTTTTGTGATTGATTGGGTGCACCACTTGATTTTGGGAGTGTGGCTCGAGGTGGACGGTAGTGGCTGCTATGCGTTTCCACCAGCCCGGATGCGTAATTGGTATATCTATCGTAGCATTGCTTAGTTGTGTCGTATCACCTACCATATCGAGCTTTACTACGAGTTTCTATTTGTGTCGTACCTATGGAGTATCTTCTCATAGCCTTTTGAGGTATGCAGGTATTCTATAATCTATTGGCACTATTATGTGTTAAGGGGAATATTGGGTCACTCCTTAACGCTATTTAAAAGTAAGTTTATTTTACTATAGACATTATTATATTAGCGAAATATTACTACATAGTAGATAGTTTAACGGATCCTCAAAGGATGGGCGATCCCAAGCATCCTTTAAGTTACTTGTACTTTTTATTACAGTTCACTTGAGTTGGTTTACATTGTGTAAGTATGTATGTCCTGACTCGAGTGTTTGTGTTTTATTTACGCTCGGGTCAGTTTGAGTATCAGCTTTGGATTTCACCTTCTGGAGGTAGGACTGCTGGAGATCATCTTTTATTTAGTTGCTATCTATTTCCATTCAGTATTTCTATGTCAGCTTTGTATTAGAGAGATTTGTATTTGGGATTTCTATTGTACTTGTTTCAGACTTCTGTTGTATCTGTTTTTCAGACTATGTATTTTGAATCTGTTTTGAGACTATGTATTGTAGTGGCTTCATGAACAACTATTTATTTTATTTTCCGCTGCGAATTATTCTAATATTCTATGTCTGTGATTCTGTGATTGGTTTTATTTGCTCCAAATTTTATTACAATCTGTTATTTTGCATTATTCAAGTCCGACATGTATGGATTATTGTCGATTTGAATGGTCCAAAATAATGGGTCGTCACAGCGGATACACAATGGTTACGCCTGGATCCCCCAGGAAACATCTGTACCCGTAAGCCGTCACGGTTCTACAAATTACACTATGTAGTCGAGTTCGTAAGACCATGGTAATGCCATGAAATTCGAAGGACACTCGAGTATCATATCCGAAAAACCTAAATCAGAGAGAATAATATCGATAGAATGAATCCTAAATGTGGCCACAAATAGGATATCAAGTAGAAGGCACTTTCCATATCTTTACTTCGAAAATATGTATCATATAGTACCTTTTTCAAATCAATTTCAAATATCGTACTTATATAAAGTCCATTATATATAAGATTTCATTTTTAAATCGAATACTTTCCAAAATAAAAAGTATATCAAATCACACTTATATAGACTTCGATTATATAAGATTTCACTTTTCAAATTGAGTACCTTTCCAAATCAATAGTTTCGAATCAACTTCATACTTATACAAATCAATTTTGTATAAGTTCGATAACTCCCAAATCAAGTATTTAGTCAAATATGGTTCTCAATTTTGATTCGTTCAATATCAGTTTAGTTTCAAAATCATATACGATTTCATCAAATTATTCTTCCAAATTAAATATCTTCAGTTTCAAAGTTCTGAATAATAGGTTTAGAAAATAATCCAAGTTTCCAAATCAACATAATTTAAGTCAAACAAATTCATTTCTAAAATCATCATGTAGATACTGGGTTTTAAATTCCAATCTATTTTCCGAAACCAAATATTTTTCTCAAAATTTCTTGTACCCAAAATGATTACCAAGTTTATAACCATCCCTTTAAAACCCTTTAAACTATTCATTTCTATTTGAAAGATCTAATTTACCTTTTGAAAATTATTATATATATATATATAGTTTTATAGAAGATGTTACTAAGTTAAAAACATTTAAAATTAAATTTTATTCAAAACATTTCAAAACTAAATTTCATATTAGTATAATTTAAAATAGTGTTATTTATTTACTTAACAAAACAGTTTCAAATTTATTTAAATCATATTACTTCATACTTAAATATACAGACTAAACTTATATACTTTATCAAATAATTTATACTTTTCGAAATTACTTAGCTTTGAAAATTAAACCTTGATTTAGAAGTGTTCGAACATCCAAAATAGTCGTAGAAATCAAATTTCCAATCCAACATTTGGAAATCAACAACAAATCAGTAAATCAATTTCAAAAGATATGGTTATACCAAATCAAATCCGAAACTCGAGGACTGAACACCGTGCTCACTTCAAATCGTTTTAAATATATATACATATTTCTTTTGAATATCAAATCATACTTCGGTATTTGAAATCAAAATTGGTTTCACAAAATCAATCGCATAGCAAAGCTACTAAAGTGGCCTATCCCCCACTCTGAAACTCGAAAATCAATGTCAATGATGTGTGTACTCATCACCGAAATTATTCTCCAGCGACACAAGTGAGTTCTGGACTTCTATTTTCTTGAAAACTTCTTTGAAATTTCTTCGAAATCATTGAAACTCATTTGAAGTCATTTGAAACGTTTCTTATTCGGAAAATACTTTCAAATCGTATTATTATATATTTTCAAAATCTTAAAACCAATTTTCAAAGTACTGGGGTTCAATCTCTCAAATTTCCAATTTAAAACCCTTCAGTTATAAATCATTTTTATATAAATCAATTTCTTATATAATTTTTAAAATTTCAAATCCTTTCGAAACTTCAAATTCTCATTTTTAAAAGGTATATAATCCTTATCGAAAACATTTTCACTTTTATATATAGAGTATGATCATACTTATCAAAATAATAATTTCGATATATAAACAATTTCTAAAATACAAACAAGCCCGATTTTTCAAGGGATGATTCAAGGATGGATTTCAAAATAAAGATAGAGATTCACATTAGAGGGACTCTAATCAAATAGACTTCTGATTCGAAGATAGGCTCAACCGAAGATGAGGTAATTAAATTACAAAATATAAGATGGATATACTTATATAAATCGCACGCGACCTTAACCGGGTCAACCGTGACTTCAGAAATATGATCGATGCGGAATCCTAAGGCAAATCGACATTCGATCGCTTGAGATCGAATTTCGGCATAGCAAAAGATAGCCGAGGATACAGAAATCTTCGGTAAATCAATGTTGTTGTAAAGGAGTTTCACCACTTTACAAATAATTCTAAGATTGGTGGAACCGTCGATTCATTATAGATATCATCCGAAGTGGACTTATGGGATACTCCGGAATCAAGAAGAATACAAACAGTGAGGGACTAGAATGGATTTCAGAACAAAGGTAGGGTTCCAAAGTTCGAAAGAAATCTGAATCAAAGAGGGAGAAATTCAAGCTCGAACGAAGGTGATTCGGTAATTAAATTTACTACATATACCAAGTTTTGCCTAAACCAGAGCTCTGATACCAACTGTAACGGGACGTCGCCAAAGGGGTAACGCCCACCGTAGCATACAGTTGTACCTGTGTTCTGCCTTTACGGCCAGCCTCTCGACTGCACCAACCCCACAGGGACATGTAAGAGTAAGAGTCATCCGCTCGCTACCAAACCCAATTGTCGTTTCAATTGAAATCAAATTTAATAAATATAAGAATATTAATCGTGAGTGATTGCTCACCTTCCGAGGCTAGAGAGCACGAAAAGAGAAGCAACTGATACGGATACGCACACGGGCACGACACGGGACACATAAGCTAGGAGTTTCTGCGACAAATTGGATATGGGGAAAGTAGGTCAAAATGGGTAAGGGATCGATGAGCCAAGATATATTACATATATATAAATTTTCAAAAATCAATTTAAAACATATATTTAAAATAGAATATCTATACTTATTTTCAAATCAATATTAAACCCAACACATAAAGATATCCATTATATTTGAAACCAAAACCATATATACTACTATATACCCATATATATAAACTCACGTACTAAAAAAACAGTATTCATTATAAAATTGATATGACTTCATTTATATAATATATACAACCAAATTTGACCATACTTAAAATCTTATGTAAACCTTTATATATACTTCAAAGATTACAGAATCAAAAATAAACCCACTTCAAACGAATCAAATATATGAATTTATATATATTAACAACATATCACAAAACTTATATAATATATTTTATAAAAGTATCTCAAGTTTATAAACTTTTATATGTAACAGATAATATATTTTATACAAAGTACCTTTATGTATGTATATAACAACAGATCAAGAGATGTGTGTACTCATATATATTTAAGGCTATATATCATGCCGACTGTATATAAATATATATGTTAATGGACATATATGTATTTTATATAAATCTATATATAAACAACATACAGATACCAATATACATACGCATAAACCCAATGTTTAATAACTAATATATTATAACAACTAACTTAAAACTTTAAAACTTGCATACATAAAATACTTTCATACTGTAATACTGTAAACCAGTATAATATATACCTTATATGTATTCGCATCTATATTCCCTCCTTTATAATCTAGCGTACTACAACATATTAATACCTTTCATAAACTAGAATACAAAATAGTATAGCATATAATACTATTATAATCAGGTAATATATGAGTATTGTTTTTAAAACAACAGCAGATATAA
Source organism: Allium fistulosum (assembly GCA_030737815.1). Taxonomy (NCBI): domain Eukaryota; kingdom Viridiplantae; phylum Streptophyta; class Magnoliopsida; order Asparagales; family Amaryllidaceae; genus Allium; species Allium fistulosum. Next base: position 1,355,891,548 of record CM060902.1, on the reverse strand, counting down.
CTTCATATATAACTGACAAATATATATGTATATACTACAACCATATATAACTAACATATTACTACTAACAGATTATAAAGCCAACATATTAAAACTACAAACTTATATAAACTATCAGATCGAAAGTTATAAAATAATGTATAAAACAACTTAAAAGAAAGAATAATATATAACCATAAATATAATGCTAATATGTTAATAAAGAGGAAGCTGCTCACTATATACGGTTGGATGGAAGAAGGGAATGGAGAGCTCGGGTGGATCCGGATGGCCTCGGGTTTGGGTCTGGTGGTGGCACTGTCAGTGGAAGTGGCAGCTGTCGGGTGGTAGGCGAGCTGTCGGGTTCGCCAGTGATATTGTGCTGCAGTGATGGAGGCCGAGGCAAGGGGTGGCATAGCTTGGTGGCTGGAAGATGAACGTGGGGTAGCTGATCACGCGGAGGTGCGCTAGTGAGGGCGTGAGTGGTGAGGTGGAAGATCGTGTGAGGGCGGAAGGGAACATTAGTTTTTTTTATGGGTGAGCTACTTCGGTGGTGTGCCCGTGCACTCGGGTGGCAGCGAGGGGAGTGGGGTTGTATGGGAGAGAGAATGAGGCAGAGGAGAGAGAGGGCGAGGCGGAGGAGAGAGAGGGCGAGGCGGAGATGGTTGCGCCTGCACGTGAAGAGGAAAAGGTGATAGTGGCGGAGGAAAAACAATGGAAACAGAAGGAGACGAAAGAGAGAAATGAAATTATATATGTGAGCACCGAACGCCTTGTGTCTATTCGTATTTTTGACCTCTAGGTGTCAAAACTGACGAATAGAAAAGGGCACAAGATATATCTGTGATTAACACAGCAAGCTGAACCAGATGGAGGACACAGAATTGCAAATGGACTCAATTTGGCGAATCGTCACACTTTGCATTTCGTTGATTCCGTCGCGCACCGAACTCCGAAATACACCAATGAATATATCACGGTGATCAGTGTGATGAGACAAACAAAAGGAAATAGAAATATATGTGTCAGGATCTTCCTATCAAAAGTCCATACGGACAACGATATACGTTGCTATCCCGTACGGAAAAATCCAAACGGAGCTAGAAACGTCCGAATTTCGCGAAATGAATTTCGTAGTCTTATTCAAAGTGTTTTAAATAAATTTTCTCATGTTGACATATTTAGATTTCGGAACACTTTTAAATTCAACTGTTATTAACTGATTTAAACTGAATTTCTAGCGATTGATAGAGCATCTATATTATTCGACGAAAATTTGCCATTTGCTATGTCTAGATGGACCCATAGCACATATCGAATTTCCGTCATAAAAATCTATTGTTTGTTTTAAATGGTAGATTTCAGTTTATTATACTCAATAAAATTCACCTTTATTTAATTTCAAAATAAACTATATTTCAAATTAATATAATTGAATATTCATTGGTTTATAATTTCTAGTTCCTTAATAAAATGCTAATATCAACCAATGCAGTATTAAATTCTCAATTTTCTCAATTCCTGAATCATTTAACTAATTAAACCTTATTAAATTAAAATTTATATTTCTTTCTTTTTAGGTAAAATCCAATTATACTAAATTTTATTAACAATTTAATTTCAATAGGTTGATATGTAGGATGAGAAACCCACGACAAAAATTTAAATAAGTTAAATACATAATTATACACTTATTGCTAACAAATAGATTAGAAGTTAATTTACAATTAAAACCAAATTTCAGCTTATCATAAATTTATTTCATGCTTTACACAATATTAAATCTATCCAATTAACTTTTATTAAACCATACGTTTGAAATCATATAAAATAGTTGTCACTTTAATAAATCAAAATCAGATGTTATAATTCAAAGTAAATTTTATTTAAAGTCCTAAATTTTATATTTCTTACTGTATTAAATTCAAATTTTGGATTTTCTTCTCTCTCGAAAAACACGGGTCGTTACAGGTTGGAAGGTGTCGGTGTTCATTCCGGAGTGGGGGTTCGAGTTCGAAATTTCGAACTAGGAGATGGTTGGGGATTCTGGGTGGATGGGGTTAACGCGGTGGCCGGGGGTGGTTTGTGAGGCCGGTCGGTGGGGAACTCGGTGGGTCGTCATTTGCATGCACGTGCACGGTGCCGTGCACATTCGTTCGTGTAATTGGAAGTGAAGAAGGAATCTGGGAACAAGGAAAGAAAGAGAGAAAGAAAGAAAGGGTTTTGGGCCGGTTTTAAAATTGATTGGGCCGAAAAAAAAAGGATGGAAAAATTTTAACAAGTGTTATATTATAATCTTTTAAGCTTTAAAAACCTTATCCTCTTTCCTTTTAAATTCAAATCAACTTGGATTCCTTGCATTATGATTTTGTCACCAATGTATTCGTTAATACTGACGAAATGTGAAAATTAAATCGATTTTAATATTAAATTTAATGAATAGATAAAATCCTAAGTTAGTAAATTAAGTTAGTATTAGATGGATTGTTAATCTTAGTTTGAATTTAAAATAAATGGTTTTTAAAAAATTGATTTAAATTATAATAAATGATATTCTATAACTAAAATGAGAAATTAATAAATATCATTATTATTCGACTTAAACTTATAGGTAACAAATGTCATTTTAATAATTTATTATTAGTTAATAAATTGTTAAAATTGTAATTAACTTGAATAAAAATATGAATGAATACGGTTAATCTAAGATAGTTGAAAACTGATGAGTGAATCGTTTTTATGTTGGTTATTGATCGTTAGCTTGGATAACAAATCCATATCTCGACATATTCCTATTTGACATTTAATTCCAAATTATTCTTGTCTGTGCCATCAAATTGTGAGACGGATTAAAATAGCTAGATTGAAATGACAACGCGTTTATCCAAAATAAGAATCTGTAATAAATTCCCGTATTTTATTATTATCACTCCAAATGATAAATTGTTTATTTTAAACAATATACCCTGTAAAATTTATTTCTTTGAATTGAAGAGGCCGGTATCGGATATCAGCGTTATCCGAATCACTTCGATTCGTAAGTCACTACAAACCTTTACGGGTTTGATTATAAAGCTTAATGGGCTGGAATTGGGTTGATTTAACATTCTACTATTTTGAAAAAGTAATTGTATTTAGACACAACTAAAATATCGATGGATACTTGTAAAATGGTTTGGGTCAAAAAGGGGCGATAACTCATAGTTTTGTACGAGTTGCCTTGGGTTTTCAAAAAGTTTTATAACTTAAGTATTTCATATTATACGGGTTTACTCACGCTGGTTTCCATCCTGACTCGAGTGTTACTTTATTGTAATGCTGGGGTCAGACCGAGTATTACAGATTTTCAGGTTGGGACGTCTGGAGCTCAGAAGACGAGCTGGATGGCAGAGACATATGGAGTATATTCCGCTATGTACTATAGCCTATTTTATTCTGTAGTTGAGGACAAGTTATTATAACTGTCCAGATTTATTGTACTCTGATAACTTGTATATTTATATTGACAGTTACAGCTTTTCTTTGTATTAATGTTGTTATTCCCTATTATATATTGTTCCGCTGTGATTGTGAAATTATGTGATGTTGTTTTCTATTCTTATTCTACCTCCTTTTCTTCTAAACCCTAACAGTCTGGGATTTTCGGCACTCGACTGCTCGGCACTCAATATAGTGAACGTATTAGTGTCGATTTTCGGGGTCGAAAATCCTTTGGGCCGTTACACTTGGTATCAGAGCTGAAAGGTTAAGCGAGAACCTTGGCTCTGATGGGGATTACTCATTAGAGATAGGGTCAGTAGTACCCTAGAATGAGTTGAGAGTACTATATGAGGGCGTACTTGTTATTTTCTTATAAAATGATTTCAAAATCCATATTTTTTTTTAAAATATGATTTTTACATAAAGGTTATATTTTGATATATAAAAGAAATAATTTTTCTAAGTTATTATAGTATTTTAAGTTGATTGGTTGTTGTTATTGAAATTAAATGAGATTATAACATTAAAGGTAATGTGTATATAACCAAATAGAAATTTGTTAAGGATGATATACACAAGTAAGTTAAGTTAAAATAGAAATGGAGTCAAACTTGAATTTAAAATTCTGAAATTTACAGAAGTATTTTTCAAAGTGTTTTGAAATGAAATAAATTTACCCTGGTTTCATTTATCAGGAAGTTATTATGGAATATATGGTGTGTTTGACCCTTGAATATGATAATATTGATTTTTATCGAAAATTGGTTATTGTAAAGGATGTTTATCACAGAATAAACAATGATAAAACATTATGAAATGTTTAAGGAAGTGGAATTATCTAAGTTGAATTTATAAATGCGACTTATAAATTGAAATGGATTTAAATTGTGAAATTTTAAATCTAAGCCCAGAAAAAGGTTTTGAAATTGTTTCAAAGGATTTTAAGGGAATAATAAAGGATATTATTAGGAATATTTTTGAATAAAGAAATCCTTGTTTTAAGACAAGAGTTGTGGAAAGATGAATTTGTTTTGGAACCCAGGATGGTTTAAAAATTTAAAAGTATGATTGGATATGTGAATAGGATAAATATATATATGTAGATACATATATGATTTCAAAGTTGATTTGAAATAGATGCTAAGTATTGAATTGTGGAATCCCCCTAAGAAGATGAAGTATTACCCTAAGAAAAATAAGTTTTTGAACTTATAAGTGGGAAGGGATATTGATAAAAAATTAAATTTGGAATGGAAAATTTAAATTGAGTATGATTAAATGGATTGAACGAATGGAAAATTTAACTTAGGGAAAGTTAAATAAGTTTTGAACAACCTGAATTGGAAATTTCAATGTGAAATGGAAAATTTAACTTAGGAAAGTTAAATGAAAAAAAAATTGAAAAAGGGAAGTATGGATTTGATAAGAGGTTGTGTATGAATAAATTTCAAACAGCTTTTGAAATATAAACCGGTTTTAAATTCTGGGAATAGGTGATGGATGCTATTGATTGATGTTTGAATAAACTGGATGTTTATTTACTCTTACATCCTACTATCATCCTGTTTGTTATTAACAGTATATATAAAACTGTGAAGGGATTATCTTGAATAAACTAAAAAGTGGATTGAAATGATATACATCCATTGCTGAAAATTAAATGGAAATAAAACTTTATTTTGAAACTATTTAAAAGATTTTGATTCTTAGAAATAAAATTGAATTTATGGAAATGAAATCACTTTGAACTTAAGGTTGAAATGTTAAAAATGAACTTGTCAACCGAAATTGTTTAAGAATTAGATTTCAAATTTGAAGTTAAAGTTGGGTAATAAATTGGCTTCCGAAGATTAAATTGTTTAAAAAAGCTTGGACCCTCACTTGAACCTTGAAATAAGTTAAGTAAAGATAATTTAAATGAATATTTGAAATAGGGACTCAGAATTGAATTATTAAAGACTTGGGTTGTTAAATTAATTATAAACGGTTAATTTGATTTAAGTAATTAAATTGGTAATTGGAAACCGAACCCGAATTTATATATAAATCAATATGGTTGAAATTTGAAAATGAGATTGGAATTAATTCAAAATTGAAATTGAATTGAATTAAATGGGAGTTGTAATCGAAGTTGAATAAGTTTAAATTCAAATTGGAATTGACCTGAATTAGTATGGGAATCGAAGTTAATTCAAATTGAATTGGAATTGAGTCAATTTAAATGGAAGTGGAGATTTGAATTGAAAATTGATTGAATTAGAGATTGGGAAATTGAACCAGTTTGACTCTGAAATTATTTTTAAATAAATTGTTTTAATCTAAACTGTCTTAAATATATTTTCCAAGCTATTTACTATACAACCTTTCTTTTTAAAACTCAAACTATCTTACATAAGCTGTTTAACTATTTTACAACTATTCTACAACAGTACAACTATTTTACAACTATTTAACTATTTTGCAACTACTTAACTATTTTAAACTATTCAGACTATTTTCTAAATTTCAAACTGGTCAGAGTGGAACTAATTGATTTTTAAAGGGTTTTGATTTTGGGAAAATCAATTTTTGGAACTTGGAAAGCCAGGTTTGAGAACTATCGATTTTTGAGATATCGATTTTGAAGTTTTTATGTGATACGTATAAAGAGTATGTTTTGGAAGATACTATATGTGTATAGTATAAAATGTTTTGAGAATGCTATGGGGAAAAAGGTGCTCCCATTTAGAGTTGAAACTTATAGTAGGAGATCCACTGGGTGGTTCTGCCTTGAGCCCTAAGGGGGGTTCTAAATTTGGATCCCAAAGGATGTCCGGACAAAACTTTAGTTCCTAAGGATTGTGATCGGGGTAGCGTAATTCATGGGGCGCCGATGCCTACAGAGACATTGGGGTTCTGCTGTGACGGCAGTGTAACTGCGATCTATCGCCGTTCCATAGTGTAAGTCGAGTGGCAGTGATTGCCTACAATCTACGTTTGATTTCGCTGGGATAGCGACGTAACATCGGTAGATTGCGATCTATGTGGTTTAGCTCCATAGCGGAATTCGTGTGGCAGTAAGTGCCTACAGTCTACACTAGTTCCATTGGAACAGTGACATCACTTTGTGTAGTCTGCGATCTATGTGGTGAAGTTTCATTTGGCAGCGTAATTTGTGGGGCGCTGATGCCTACAGTTACACAGGTTTTTGCTGTGATAGCAATGTAACCCTGAGTGTAGCTGCGATCTGTGCAGTTTCCATGGCGAAAGTCGAGGGGTGCGGATTCCTAAAGTTTTCTATGGTTTTCGTTGGGATGGTGACGTAATCATCGTGCTAACTGCGACCCATGGAAGGGGTGATGATTTCCAGAGCATTCTCACAAAAGTTTTTCCAAGTATTTTCACTGGGTGTTGAAAACGGGTTTACTAAGTACTTATAGATTTTCAGTCATACGCCTGATCAACGTATTACTGAATTTCTATGAGAACAAGGATGGACTTGTTGAGACATCGAGTTATGAAAAGTATTTTTATAAAACTGGTTTGGTAATATTATGTAATTTTTAAAAGTGTTTTAAAACTTTAGAATAAAAAGAGTAAAGAGTTATGGTTGTTCAAAGAATAATTTGACTAAAATGCACAGTAAATTAGAATTTTCACTTCGTTCCTTTTCGAGGACGAAAAGTTCTAAAGGGGGGAGGAATGTGACGACCCGGATTTTCGACGGCTGTTAATTGGGTAATTAACTGGTTTAAACTATTTAAATATTGAATAAGTCGAACAAATAAATTTCTGATAAATAAAAATATATCGAAATATATATATATAAAGTGATTTGGGAACTATGATAAATATTGAACTATAAAACCTCGGGATGTGATAAATCTTATAGGAAATAAATATTGTATTTTGGCTATTGACTGTTTATATATATGTATATATATATGTATATATACATGTATATATATATGTATAATTGGGAAAGACTATGGTGGGAAATTTAGAAAAAATCTCCCAAAAATAATTAAAATAAAACTCTACCTTTATAATACTATATATATATATATAAGTTGGATATATATACTCAAACTTTGGCTGGAAGTTAAATAAAAATATATATGTTTAATAATTGGAATAAATCTACATAAGAGGGTTATATTGTTGCATGAATATTTATACAAATAACTATGATAAATTTTTTTTGTATGTACATAAGGGAGAAAGGCAAACAAGACAAAATATTTTGTATACATATGTATAATAGAAATGTACATACAAATGGATATATAGAGATATACACATAGTGAGACAAGCATTTAATGCACATTTAGACTCGAGTATACAAAACATAATACATCAAAGCTTTTTCATATAAAATCAAATCAGGTCATATAATAAATCAAAAAAATTTCATAAGAAATCAAATCAAAGAGAAAAAAATATATAATAATGGAAAATAAAGAGAAGGCTTACTGTATACTGAAGGCAGCCCACCTTTCTCTATTTATACTTCTATTTGCTTTTTTTCCATTCATTCGAACCAAGTTAAACAACAGGAAAAAAAACATTACTTCCATCTCTCAAAGTAGAGAATCAAACAAAACAAAAGAAGATTTAAAACATAAGGAAGCAAGCAGTTTTCTTTTTTCAAAAGCAGTGCTCTGTTTCAAGAAAGAAGGTGAGTGAACACTTTACATCATTTACCGAAGCTAACATATATAGTTCTAGATTATGGTTTTGTGTAAACCCTTGGATATGTCATGTTTATATGCATTCGTGATGAAAGTTCAAGTATGAAGTATAGAATCATCAGGGTCAATATCATGACAAACTCGAGGACACTGTGTATCTTCCTAGACTCCTTTGTATATTTTGTTATGGAAGTAAAACATTTGCTTCAAATATCCATTTCGCATTTTCCAATCAGCTTTAACCTGTGATTCCTCAATCAAAGTCATCTGTTTTAGAGCATAGAATATTTTAAACATTATTTCATTTGATTTCATTTAGTAGAGGAAAGGAAATCACCATATTTCATTGAATAGGTAGAAAATAGTCGAGATTCGACTGACTTAATATTATAAATAGATCACACAATCGAGATTAAAATTTGAAAACTTGATTTTTTAAGTTTGGTTCGGCAGTTTTAAAGTTTATGAGTGGATGGGATTTTGGAGTTGATCGGAAATTGGTCTTCGTCGAAAATAGGGGGACGTGGTCGGTTTGAAGGTCAGTCGGCTGGCATGGGTGGTAGCTCAAGGCGCAGTGCATCTTCGAAAAATGGCGATCGATTTTCTAATGGTGTGTATGGCCGGGTCGACAGCAAACTAGGGTTTTATGCATCATATTTTTGGGTTTGGGTGTAAGGCCAAGGTGGTGGTGAAGAGCGGTCGAAGGCGTGCGCGTTTGGGGTGAAGGAGGAGTGATTGATGGTGAGTTTATCAATGAAGTTCTATGGTGAATGGGGTACGGTGGTGGCAAGGCGAAGGGTTGGAACGTGTCGGTGTTCATTCCAGAGTGGGGGTTCAAGTTTGAAATTTCGAACTAGGAGATGGTTGGGGATTCTGGGTGGATGGGGTTAATGCGATGGTCGGGGGTGGTTTGTGAGGCCGGTCGGCGGGGAACTCGGTGGGTCGTCATTTGCATGCACGTGCACAGTGCCGTGCACATTCGTTCGTGTAATTGGAAGTGAAGAAGGAATCTAGGAATAAGGAAAGAAAGAGAGAAAGAAAGAAAGGGATTTGGGCCGGTTTTAAAATTGATTGGGCCAAAAAAAAGAGAAGAAAGGATGGAAAAAAGTTTAACAAGTATTATATTATAATCTTTTAAGCTTTAAAAACCTTATCCTCTTTCCTTTTAAATTCAAATCAACTTGGATTCCTTGCATTATGATTTTGTCAGCAATGTATTCCTTAATACTGATGAAATGTGAAAACTAAATCGATTTTAATATTAAAGTTAATGAATAGATAAAATCCTAAGTTATTAAATTAAGTTAGTATTAGATGGATTGTTAATCTTAGTTAGAATTTAAAATAAATGGTTTTTAAAAAATTTATTTAAATTATAATAAATGATATTCTATAACTAAAATGGGAAATTAATAAATATCATTATTATTCGACTTAAACTTATGGGTAACAAATTTCATTTTAATAATTTATTATTAGTTAATAAATTGTTAAAATTGTAATTAACTTGAATAAAAATATGAATGAATACGGTTAATCTAAGATAGTTGAAAACTGATGAGTGAATCGTTATTATATTTGTAACGACCCACTATTTTGGACCATTCAAATCGACAATAAATCCACACATGTCGGACTTGAATAATTCAAAACAATAGATTGTAAATAAAATTTGGCAAAACTCTGAATATACAGTAAATAAATCACATATCACAAACACAGAGTAATATAACAATGCAGTGGAAGCAAAGAAATAGTAGTTCATGAAGCTACTATATATGTATACATCAGAGTTAACAAGATACAACAGAAATCACGAATACAAAGATGTCTCAATACAATAGTCAATTACAAGATCTGAATACATCTCTGGAATCAACTGAATAACTGAAAACGAAAAAGATAGCTGGATCTCCAAGCAAAGCTCCAACTCCAAAGGTGAGTCTCGAATGCTGTATCACTCAGTCTGACCCGAGCGTAAAGCAAAACACAAAACACTCGGGTCAGGACATACATACTTATACAATGTAAACCAACTCAAGTGAACTGTAATAGAAAAGTACAAGTAACTTAAAGGATGCTTGGGATCGCCCATCCTTTGAGGATCCGTTAAACTATCTACTATGTAGTAATATTCGCTATTATAATAATGTCTAATAATAAAATAAACTCACTTTTAAATAGCGTTAAGGCTTTACATTTTCCACCTTAACACATAATAGTGCCAATAGTCTATACAGTACCTGCATACCTCGAGAGGCTACGAGAAGATACTCCATAGGTACAACACAAATAGAAACTCGTAGTAAAGCTCGGTATGGTAGGTGACACGGCACAACTAGGCAATGCCAGGGTAGATATACCAATTATACACACGAGCTGGTGGAAACGCATAGCAGCCACTACCGCCCACCTCAGAACTCACTCCCAAATCAAAATCGAAGGGTGGCCACCAAATCAATCACAAAGTAATAGAATAGTATCGAAGAAATGTGTCCGATTAGAGGTGCTACCTCATTGGCCCGATGATCGCTCCTGTTTTAGCCACCTTAAGCCAACTCACGGGAGTCGGGTCCACGTTCATACCTCAATAGGATCGTCGCCACCATCCTACTTCATTCTGGAATCTCCACCGCGTACACGGTTGTCAAAGTGGTTTTCGGTATCGACAGAGAGTATGCCCATATCTGATCCCGGTCTCTTTAACAACCAATCGTTATTATAACCCATGGATATTTATTTCAAAATAATTTATACTTCAAAACCCAATATCATATCCATTTCAAAACTAGTTTATACTTCAAAACCAAAATATCATATTCAAAACTAGTTTATACTTCAAAACCAAATATCATTTGAACAAACCCAAATTTCCAATCACTGAATATTTCTTTCAATTTATTTAAACTTGAAATATTCCTTCTTAAATCATCTTAAACCAAAACCACTTTATAAAGCCATATTCTTAAATCTTAAATTGCAAATCACTATATTCAAAACAATTCTTAATTAAATATTATTTCAAATAAATTCATTTCCAAAATCATAGTACTTTCAAAGTTATAACACCTTTGAAACCAAACACTTTGAAACTATAATACTTTGAAACCATCAATTTTAAAATGTTATCATTTGGAAATCATAATATTTAGAAAAATCATAACACCCTTAAAAATAATATTCATTACCAAAGTTATAGCATTATTAAGTTTATTCGTTCAATTATACCAATTTCGAAAAATTGTATTAACTTATAAATTTCAAAAATGGTTTATATTACACCGCAAAACATATTCATTTAAACCATTTAATTTCAATGTCAAAATCTTCCAAAATATATTCATTTCCAAAGTTCATTTAAATTTCAGCCACAACAGCCCTTATAAAGTGTTACGCTAAATATATTAACATTTCAAAACATTGTCAAATTCAAATCAGCAGCACTTATAAAGTGCTATAGTAGATATTTTAGTGTTGCAACCGTTCAGTTTCAAAACAGCAGCACTTATAAAGTGTTGTAGTAGTTATTTTCAGCAATAGTTCAAATTCAAAAACAGCAGCACTTATAAAGTGTTGTAATAGATATTTAGTTATTTCAGAACTTAGTTATATTTCAGAAATGATAGCACTTAACAAATGCCATCTAAAACCACAGCATTTTGGCAATGCTACCAATAAAATTCCAGATTTTAAATTAACTTTTCAGAAACATTAAAACTTCAAATTTAGCCATTTTTAACTTAAAAAATCATATCTCATGCTTCAGAAAATATTCATTTGGATATCACTTAACTTATGATTTAATAAAATAAAATTTTATAAAGAAATATCCAATTTAAACCATAATTCATTTATTAAGTCAAAATACACTATTTTACTTAACTTTTTTTTTAACCACTAACCTAACACTTTATTTTAAAATACCCATTTCATAAATAAAACTATATTTTTATTTATTTACTTAACTTAAAATTTCCATTTGAAAAACCAAATTTCCAATTATCAAGTTAGGTCACAATTAAAGTTACATTTTTCCATTTAAAAATCATAACTATTTATTTTACAAAACATAACATTTCACAAAAGAATATTTTATCATAGTTAATATAACAATCAATCTTTTCTTTTAGATCTATTCATTTAGACATCAATTAACTATGATTTTCTAGTCAAATAGATTTTATTACAAATGTCCAATTAAAACTGTATTCCATTTTATCAGTTCAAAATACATTATTTATTACACAAAACATGTCCATTTCATAAAGTAAAATTCATAACAATTACTAGGTTAGATTTAAACTTCCATATTAAATCCAATTATATTCTTAAGTTATTTATCATCAATAAAGGTCTTTAAGTTCAATTTAAACCAATATATTTTTATAATTTCAATTAAAGCCACTTATAGACTTATAAAATTTTAACTTACAGAAAACCAATATCTTCTTATATTTTAAATCATTAAATCAAATCTTTAAGCTCAAATTTCATACATTTAAAATTCAACATACTTAAAAAAAATTAGGAAAATATTATTTAAAAATATAACCATGGGCATGTATAATATTTTCTAACCTAGGTCAAGTGATACGGATCTGTATCATTTCAATCCGTAATTTAAAAAAGAAAAATCTGGGTTCTATCATTTCAAACCCGAAATCCCAAGTCAAATAAAATACAATAAAAATCACTCGAGCCTATCATTTCAGCTCATAATAATTTTTCCATATTCTAATGTCCGTTCGGGTATGTATCATTTCAACCCATAGTGATAGGGAACTTGCAGTGTGAGAAACAGTAAATAAATGAATAGTAGAACATATAATATCATATCGGAAGATGTAACAAATATATAAACAGAATTTAACATCATATAATCATATCAAAGGCATATATGAACATATTAACATAACATATAAATTTTCTACAATTCATATGCCATTGTTTCACAATTATAAAAGTACGTATGTCAAGAGTGATAAACTCACCTTTTTAAAGCTGGAGATCGAATTCAAAACACAAGACTAAAATCTGAAAAGCACGACAAGGCACGACTATGTTTTTTTTTTCTGAATGAAGAGTCCTAATCCAAATCTTGTATATAAACAATTACCCAAACATAAGTATATTATTCAACACACAAGATTAGAAATTAAAACAATAAAAATACGGATCAAAGAGGACATAACCTTGCTTTACATCAATCAAGTGGCTCGGCCATGGTCAAGTGGGCTTGACCACACCACACATAGGCACAGCTATGATGGCTAAAGGTCATGACAAAGCAAATAGGTGGTGGAATTTGTTGTGGCCAAAGTACATGAAGAGGAGGTGAAGGAAAATAGGAGTTTGGCTAGGTTTTCAACAAGTTTGGTGATGGAGTCTTCATGGTGGTCACGGCCATGAATGGTGGTGAGGAGGAGTGATGATGGTGGTCGGTCATAGGGTGGAGATGGTGATGGGGTCGGCTTGGAGGTGAGGCCGAGCAACATGAAGAAACAAAGAAAGAAAAGAGAAAAAGAAAAAGAGAAAAAGAAAAAGAGAAAGAAGAGGAAGAAGAAGCCATGACTTGTGATATTTGTTTTCTTTGTACGCAAATGAAGAATGAGGGAAAGTGAGAAGTTTTTTATGGCTTTGGAAATGTAATACATGGCTAAGAAAGGAAAATATAAAAAAATGGCTAAGAGAATGGCAAGAGATAAAGAGGCTAGTGAATGAAGGTTTTATTTCCTATTTAATAAAAGAAACGTATGTAAAGTCTTCAATCAGAAGAGGCAAAAGAGGAAAAGATATTTGGGAAGATTTGTACATGATTTGATGGGAGTAATACACGTCTAAACAATGGTGAACGGCTATGGTAGGAAATAAATAGGCCAAGCAAATAAAGGCAAGCAATAAAGCAAATGTAACCTATGCCAAATTAAAAAAAAGTAATCATACGTCTAATTGATTTGTTTCCTAGCCATTAAATAAAAAAATATATAGAAAAGAAACCTTCAATAAATAAAATAAAGTTTATACAACACAATAGAAAAATTAAATAAGGAGATGGATATAGAACATATAAGATAAACGCAGAAATTAATTATTTTTAAAGCGCTGTATATTATCCAATTTACAAAGTATAAATCTGAATTTAATGAAACGAAAAGCATAACGGACATTAGAATTATTTACAGCTTCAAATAAAAGATTAGAATTTAAAATTCAAATTTAAAAAGCTAAACTGAAATTCAAAATTTGACCAAATTTGACCAAAATATAAAATTTACAGAAATTGTTTATTTTATTGTCTTTGGAAAATAAATTACAAACAAATTTCAAACTTACATTGGAAAATTCCAAAATTCATATTTCCAACTTTCCTTTGTATTAACTATTATTTTCAATTATTGAATTTGTCAGATACATTTATTATAATTAAAACCTTAATCAATTTATTCAATTTGGTTTCTTCCTTTTATTTTTATCTATGAATAAAATATACATTTTCATCTATTTCATTACATTCACAACTTTTACCATTACTGTCTTATCTCATATTAATGAACATTTACTTACATTTAAATGTAATTGATTTCCTACTTTAAATTTAGCAGCTTAAATAAAATGTAACTTGCAATAAATGTTATCATTATCTTGATATTACACTCAAGTTTATTATGTCCACTAATTATCATAATTGCTTACATAATGTTTAATTCATTCAATTACCATAAATTATATACTAATTCATTGTTCACAAACATATGTTACCATTCTTATATACCTAATCTTTATTCAATGGTCATTTATTTCATACTAAATCATTTATAAATTTTAATGTTTGCATTTGTTTTCTTACATAAATTTATAGCCAAGTATAAAAATTTACATTACTTCAATAAATTGTAATTTCATTTCAATTGTTAATGATTAGTTTTTAAATACATTGTTACATTTCATTTTTGCATTCATTTCATTATTAAATTACAAAGTTTTTTTTTCTTCCAACTTTATTTACCAAAATCTTATTAAATTGACAAATTTAATTATTAAAATGTACGGGTCGTTACAATATTGGTTATTGATCGTTAGCTTGGATAACAAATCCATATCTCGACATATTCCTATTTGACATTTAATTCCAAATTATTCTTGTCTGCGCCATCAAATGGTGAGACGGATTAAAATAGCTAGATTGAAATGACAACGCGTTTATCCAAAATAAGAATCTGTAATAAATTCCCGTATTTTATTATTATCACTCAAAATGATAAATTGTTTATTTTAAACAATATACCCTGTAAAATTTATTTCTTAGAATTGAAGAGGCCGGTATCGGATATCAGCGTTATCCGAATCACTTCGATTCATAAGTCACTACAAACCTTTACGGGTTTGATTATAAAGCTTAATGGGCTGGAATTGGGTTGATTTAACAATTCTACTATTTTGAATAAGTAATTGCATTTAGACACAACTAAAATATCGATGGATACTTGTAAAATGGTTTGGGTCAAAAAGGGGCGATAACTCATAGTTTTGTACGAGTTGCCTTGGGTTTTCAAAAAGTTTTATAACTTAAGTATTTCATATTATACGGGTTTACTCACACTGGTTTCCAGCCTGACTAGAGTGTTACTTTATTGTAATGCTCGGGTCAAACCGAGTATTATAGATTTTCTGGTTGGGACGTCTGGAGCTCGGGAGACGAGCTGGATGGCAGAGACGTATGGAGTATATTCCGCTATGTACTATAGGCTATTTTATTCCGTAGTTGAGGACAAGTTATTATAACTATCTAGATTTATTGTACTATGATATCTTGTATATTTATATTGACAGTTACAGCTTTTCTTTGTATAAATGTTGTTATTTCCTATTATATATTGTTCCGCTGCGATTGTGAGATTATGTGCTGTTGTTTTCTGTTCTTATTCTACCTCTTTTTCTTCTAAACCCTAACAGTCTGGGATTTCCGGCACTCGACTGCTCGACACTCTATACAGTGAACGTATTAGTGTCGATTTTCGGGTGCGAAAATCCTTCGGGCCGTTACACTATTTCATACAGTATAGTCTTACAGTCATCAAATAAAGTTTTCCAAATAAAATATCTTTCTAATAAAATTATTTTTAACAAATACTTCCAAAGTTTTTTTATTCAAATCAAATATTTTACTTTGTCTACTATTTACTTCTAAACCACTTTATCCTCTTTTACGTAAAGTATTTTCTCAAAATATTTTAAACTTGATTTTTTATAATACAACCTTTCTCAATAATATTTTTTTAAATATATACTCAATAAAACTTGTTTTGGACAAGGTTCATTAATACCAACAAGTATTGATTTCAGGGATCGAAACCGTGACCTTTAATCTCGTTGTCTAAACTATCAACCAATGAGCCAACTCTATTGGCAATAAAAAAATAAAAATTGTTTTTTTCAAATTAGGAATTTTCCAACAAAAATTATTTACCTAAAAAAATGTTATTTTCCCTTTCAAAGCATCATTTATCAAAAATACATCTTTAAATAAAAATCCTTACAACAAAAATCAATTTTTAAACAAAAAAGTTTCTCAGAATCAAAGATACTCTTTGGATAAAACGGTTTTTGAAAATAAGGATGTTCCACGCATGCTCCACACAAAAGGATATTTCTAAAATAAAGAAATATTTCCATCAAAATATTTTCAAATATTTCAATCAATAAAATATTTACTCAAAATTTCCTTTTGAAGTCAAATTTCTTTTCATAAAAATAGCTTTTCTATGAATCGTATTCAAAATAAATCTTCATCAAACCACGTAATATTGATTTAAATAACATTTCCTTTTCAAAAAAGGCCTCTCGCTAAGTATTTCCAACAGGTACGTTTAACAAACATTTTAAATCATGATAATTTTATAAAATACATTCCACCATATATTTTACAAAGGATATTTCCAAATCAAACGCAATTTCAACCAAAATGTCCTGTTCTTTTTTTTCTTTCCAAATATTTTAAATACTCCATCCTTTCACAAAAATGCCTGCAAAAAAAGTATGTTTGCAACAATCACTTTCCGTACAAAAATATTATTTTCCAAACTCAACATTTTTACCCATGTAAAAATTTGCAACAAATCACTCTTTGCCCAAAAATATACATTTTCCCTTTTAATAAAATATCTTTAAAACAATATATATATATATATATTTGACATAATCTTTCTTAAAAAATCAGTTACTTAAAAAATTCAATAATAAACAGTAATTTAACCTAATAAGGCCAGGTTTCAATTATAATTTAACATCGTGTGTCACTCGGGTCATAATCAACACTTAATCCCCCCTATAAGTATTCATCCGACCCTACTTCTACTTTATTTACCTTCCATACAAAGGTCATCCTAAATAAACATCGTTTTTGGGTGAGGTACCGGTGGTTATACAAACAACCTCCCCTCCCCCACAAACACACACACAAAGTATGCAATCACTGACCATAACATCTCTTATTCTACATTCTATCCCAACCTGAGGTGTAAATTAACTTACCCTAAATGGTTACAGCTACCCACGGTTAGAGGAATCGCTAAACCTAAGCTCTGTTACCAAATGTAACGACCATTATTTCTAACATGCAAGATTAGTGACAAACACCATTAAAATACGCTTGCACACTAATCTAGACATTAAAAATGGTGGATTGTTGGTAATGTAATTTAAAATCTAGCATCTATATGGGCAAAAAGTAAAAGAACTTGAACATAAAAACACACACAACAATTATAGCTCAATGCAACCAATGCAAGAACAAAACATCACTTCTACTAAGCCATCACAATCAATCATCATAAATATGCGGTAACAATAATAATAGCAACATAGCTATCAAATATCAACAATACTCAATGTCAACCTCAAGCATCAAATAAGCCAACAACAACAAATATACTTACATGCATACAAACCATCAACTATTAGTAATACAGCATCGGTGCAAGTATAAATCAAACTAATATGTACTAGCCACTTCACAATTGTAACAAAACATCAATACTATCAAACTAGTGTTAACCAATCAATATTAGTAAGACAAACATAGAATCATTAAATGTGTACTAACCGATTAACATAAGTAACACAAACGTCGGTGTCATCCAAACAACCAAAATTTTCAATAATTACCCATTATCTAATAGTAATAATGGTAAAATATCGCACACACGTCAATGTGATTTCGTCATCATACAACCGACATATGTAATAATTACAATCAATAATTAGTCATATATTTTACAACCATTCAAAATGTTATATTTGTAACCATTGTTTTCTCTTAAGTATAAAATCATTTTATTATAAAACCATCTTTATTTATTCTATTCCAAAACAATAATAATCCTTCAAAAATGATAATATACTTCAAAAATCCTTCATTATACTTATATTTCTTCAAATACCCTAAAACAACTATTTTAATCAAAAAATAGAAATTTACATCAAATTACATTTCCAAAACAATAATATTGTTATTCACATCAAAGCAATAATATTTACTAAAACCATTTTAGTATTTTCGAAGCTAGTTATTTACGATTTATTCAAAAATAATAATATTCTATATTAAACTTCAAAATTCATTTAATAACTATTTGTCTTAACATAGTAACAATTTTAACCTAAAACGCTTTAAAAACCTATCTTTACTATTATTATTATTTCAAATTTCTCTTTTATTTTATTACCCAAGGAATAATAATAAAATTTTCTTCTATAAATATCGTAAAATTAATTATATTGTTATTTACTCAAAACAATATAAAAATCATATTACTATTTACAAAATCTCACTTTTTATGAATAATAATTAACTCTTCGATTCAAAATTAAAATAAATTTTTCATTATTATTTATGAATTTCCCTATAAATTCATGAATAACAACCATATTAAATTACTTGCATTAATCTCAGTTTAATTCGTCAATCGCTATTATTTACAAACATCACTTAAAATTTGTAAATAACCATATCTATCATTTATTTACTTACTTTTCCCGTTATTACCCAGTTTCATTTTTTTTAAATAAATATTTTTTCCCATTTTAAATTAACAATAAATTACAATTGAGCAACCAATAATGCAACTATCAACAATAAATAGTTTAGTCAAGGAACAACACATTCAAAATATCAAAATAACCAAAAAGTCATCAATAGAACATAACACATATAAGGAAATATAATTTTTTATCGATGGATATGCGTTTAAAATTTTAAAAATAAATTAATCAAAATAGATATCAATGCATTGCAAATAGCTCCAATACGCAGCAAACACATACATCCTTTGAACATGACAATCGCATCGCCTACATCTCTTATCGGGACGCCCTAAGCCGTCGGACCATTCGCTCACTCCAGCCGAGCCAGCCAGATGCTACGCATTATCCCCTATCCACGCTAGCATCACAGCACCACACTTGAAAATCGAATTTGACCACCATCGAGCCCATTTTCATTTGATTTTTCCCCAATTTCCACCGCTATGGTGCTTTCTTTCCCTATCTGAACCTACTGATGGCTTCCCATTGATGTCCTCAACAATATAATACCCACCAATCGTTATTGAATCACTAATTACAAAACACTAAAATCAATGGTCTAAATTTTTTCATCAATTTTTGACCGAACGATGTGTTAATCTGAAGAATGAATCTCGGACGTCCCTTTAACTCATTGAGATGTTCGATCTAGAATATGATTTATATGGGTTTGACACCATAATTCATTTGGTATTAATTTTAGGATTAAGAGATCTAATCTCCATAAGGGAAAAGAGATTAGACATAAGCAAGAAAATGAGATCATAAAAATGAAAGAGATATGGAACGGAGACTCCTAGGGCTTCTCTATAGCAATCTACTTATAGAAAAAAGAATGTTGCTTTGGGCCAAAGCGGTTATAACGACCTGAAAAACCCATGCTTGAATGCCAACAAAGTCATATCATGTTATATATCAAAACATAGGTTTTTGATATTTCTAAACATAATAGAGACATAAAAATTTACAAAAAATACATCATGTCTCACAATTAAATTTTACTGCCTATTTAATTTAAATAGTTATTAACATTAGTTAGTAATGAACGTTTCAAATTTGCGGGTTATTGCAGTTTTGCAGCTGCAAAATTCAATTATACACCAACGTCTATCTTTAGGCATCGCTGCTGCGATGCCAATCTCTGGACATCCACCTTTGAACTCTCCTATCTTTGGGCGTTGTTAAAAGATAACATCTATAGAGGAAAATTATCTGATCGACCGCCAGTTCAATTATACTCTAATGATACAATCATGGTTCAAAGGAGTTCATTGGTACTTATCTCCAGGTATTTAGACATTTGGTTTTCGAAACACATATTGTCTATTTGCATCGATGATCTGATGACACAAAGTCAGACTTTAAGAATACAGTTTCACTTATTCAAAAGCTAACATTATTTATGAAATTTGTGGCAATTATCTCCTTATTGCATCGAGTCTTGATGAATAGAATGCCTAAATACCAAAGGAAATCAAGTTAAATAATGGCGTAGATGTTTGTTATTGCATGCCCATGGAATTTGGATCCCATCGACTATTGATAGCTTAAAAAGTCTTCTCCAATCTTATATCCTATCATGCAGGGTACTTTCCAATTTGGACCAAGTGCCCACGTACTCGGTAAAACCCATTTCAAAACGAGGTCACCTGTCCTAAGTATATGGTTTTGGAACTTGACATTGAACTTCCTTGCTACTCATTACTGGTGAGCAGCCACCATTAGATTAGCCTCTTCTCACTTTTCCACCACTAAGTCAAGGGATGGTAGCAACATCTCCTTGTTCACCTTGGGGTCAAAATGCATTCATCTATGAAAAGAGAATTTTGCCTTAATTGAATCATGGCCTCGGTTTGATAGGCCAATGCAAATGAAGTATGTTCGATTATCGACTTTTGGGTTGTCTGATAAGCCTATAACACCAATGCAAATTTGGACCAAATGAAGTATGCTCGCTTCAGCCGCTTCTGTATGGTGGATCTGATGATTTTATTCATTGCTTCCACATGTCCATTTGTTTGTGAATATGCTACTGTTGGAAAGCTCTTCTCAATTAGATATCGAGAAAAGAAATCATAGAATTATGTACTTTCAAATTGAGTTACATTATCCGTTATAATCTTCTATGGCACTCGAAACCTCAATAAAAAATCCTTTTTCAAAGTTGATCACTTTCACCAAAGTGTTAGGGTGAGAGGCTTTGCCTCTACCCATTTTGTGAAGTAGTCCACAACGATTATGTATTTTTTCCATCGCATGACATCGGTAGTGCTCCGATGATATCAATTCCCCAAATCAAAAATGGTTATGGGTTAACCATCAACACTAAGCTCATTGGATGGAGTTCTTGAAATCTTTGCCAATCTTTGGCACTTGTCACATTTCCTCGAATACTAAGCTAAATCCCGGTTGATAGTTAGCTAGAAGTATCCATAGAGAAGAATCTTCTTTGCTAAATTCTACACCCAGTGTGATTGCCACTGCTACCTTCGTGAACATCTGCTAGGATCATCTTAGCTTCGTCCTTGTCGACACACCTTAGCAAGGGGGGTTAAGAATCCTTTCTTATATAGCACTCCTTCTTGCTAATGAACCGGGGTACCTTACGCAATAAGTTCCTCCTTTCATTCTGACCTTTAAGGAGAGTCCCCTTTCGTAAATATTCTTTGATCAAAGTCATTCATGACTCCTTTTCCTCAATCTCTATGATATGGTCAATATACATCTCATGATTCCTAATAGTTGTTCATTTCCAAAGGTTTCTAACTTGGATAATGACTCAGCATTCATATTCTCCTCTTTGAGGATGTATATTATCGTGTAGTGCTCAATGTCCTCTAAAAGCTCTAACACTTTTGGCTGGTAAAGAGAAATTCCGCTCCCTTAGCCTGAAATTCCTTCTTCACTTGGCAAACTACTAGTTGAGAGTCACTATAGATATACAATGTTTGCACTCCTAATTCCTTTGATATCTTGACTCTCACCATCAATGCTTCGTATTCTGCTTCATTCTTCATCGCACGAAACTCAATGTTCAATGCATAACAAATTCTTCGACCCTCCCAGGTTATCAGAAGTCAGAATTACTCCAAACCTAGAGTCATGGTCATTGGACGCTCCATGAACATATAATTTCCATTGAGAAAGCTCGACCAACTCTTCTTTTATTATGTCATCCCAAATAGCGAATTCAACAATGAAATATTCAATGTCTAACTTCGAATCAACTTCAGATGATGGTAAGCTATCTCGTCTTGACTTATCTCAATATTCCACTTTAGTAGTCTTCCCGAAGTAGTGGACGATGCAACACTTGCCTTAGGGGTTGATTCGTCAACACCCTTATCCGATGAGCCTGAAATTATGGTCTAAACTTCCTCAATGCTATCAACAAACAATATGCCAACTTCTCCTGTTTTGGATATCTCTTTGTCGCTCTAGTGAATTTCTTACTAATATAATAGATGGGCCTTTGTATCTTACTCTCTACGCACCAACATTACACCCAATGTGTAAGTTAATACTGCTAGGTAAATATAAAGATCTCCTTCTAAAGGCTTTGGTAAAATATATGGTTACCTCATACGTTCCAATATATTCCAAAAATCAACTTCACATTTACTTGTCCATTAGAACTTTCCTTTTTCTATTTTGAGGGCATCAAGGAATAATATGCACTTGTAGATTGTCTTTGAGATGAACCGACTCATTACAGCGACTTTACCATTCAATCTATGCATTTCCCTCCTCGTTTGTGAGGTAGTAACACACTTTATAACTTTACCCTAACGCTCCTTGAGTTTACATAAAAACCGAAATAATTTGCCCGATGCAACTCCAAAGGAACACTTCTGTGAATTCAGTCTCATTTCATATTTTTGGAGCACATCAAACATTTTAGAAAAATTGCCAGATGTTCTGTAGTTTTATGTGACTTCCCAAGAATATTGTCAATAAGACCTCCATTGTCCAATCGATCTATTCATTAAACATCTTGTTAACCCGAACCCTGGTAAGTAGCTCCAGCATTTTTCAGATCGAATGTCATCACTCCATAACAATATAGCCCCAAATATATAATAAAACTTGTATTCTCTTGCTTTGGGACATACATCGCAATCTGATCATAGCCGGCATGCACATCCATAAAGGAAAATAGTTTATGTCCTATTGTTCCATCCATTAACTAGCCTATATGCGGTAGAGAAAAGCAGTCCTTCAGGCATGCTTTATTCAAATCAGAATAATCAATGTATGTCCATCATTTCCCGCTCCCCTTTCTGACCCAAACTGGATTTGATACTCATTTCAGGTATAATGAATCGTGGATAAAGCAATTTTCATTTGCATATCCACTTCTTCTTTCAGCATAGTGGACCGCTCTTATTCCACGTTGTGTTGTTTTTGCTTCACTGGTGGGTAGCTGATGCAGCGCAACCCTTATTTGGTCAAGGCATAAGTCGTCTACGACTTAAGGAGGCGGTGATGAGTCGTCCACGACTCATCTGGAAAACCAAAGGGGAAGGCATAAGTCATCTACGACTTAAGGAGGCGGTGATGAGTCGTCCACGACTCAACTGGAAGACCAAAGGGAAAGTTGTGACGAGTTTACGACTTAACGAAGCAACTATAACTCGTCTACGACTTAACAGGGAGATGAGTCGCTCACGACTCAAGGGGAAGAATACACAAGTGATAAGTCGTCTACGACTTAAGGAAGGTGAGGAGATAAGCCATCCACGACTCAAGGGAGAGGCTGGTATAAGTCGTCCACGACTTAACGAAACTAGAGGTATAAGTCGTCCACGACTTAACACAATGCAAGAAGACGAAGAAACGAGTTACGACTTAGTTGAGTCGCGTGAAGATGGATGCCGTTGTTTTCTCGGCGGAGTTAATCTCATCCATTGATTTCTTTAAGTCGTTGTGATCTGGGATGCCGAATGTTCATAAGTCGCTAAAGCCTGTTGCCGTAGATTCTTATGCGAGTTAATCTACACCGTGGATTCTTAAGTTGAAGGAAGTGGCTGTTGCATTGGTTGTTAAGTCGCGTCTGTTATAAGTCGTTTGTAATTTTGTTTGTAAGTCGTATGATTGTGTTGTAAGCTGATAAGTCGTAAACGACTTAAGATGAGTCGTCTGTTATGAGTCGTTTACTTTTGAGTCGTGTTGTAGGTTGATAAGTCGTTAAAGGCTAGTATTGTAACTGTTTGTCTTAAGTCTTGAGTCGTGAGCTATGAGTCGGAAACGACTTAGGAGTTAGAGAAATTTCTGTTGTAAAATTGTTCGCCTATAAATAGGCCGTGAGACTCATTTGTAAAGGTTGTTGATTTTTGAATAAAATTCTCATTTGATTGCTTTGTGCTTTCATTCCAAATTGGTAGTTGAGTGTAATCTCCTATCTCCTCTTTCGGATAATCGAGTGCGCTCGATTCAACGATTGTAGAAGCCGATTCGCGGAATCAAGTGTGCTTGATCAACGCTTGAAGAATTGAAGATCTTCGAACCCGGTATCGTGCGCGATCAACGAGTTCAGGATAGCTAGAATTCGGTATCTTCGGATCAACGAATTTGGGCATTTCAGCATCTTCCAATCCACCGATTGCTACATTCAACGATCTACATTTTTTTTGATTAATCCGCTGCGTCAGTAGCTTGGGTTCACAATTAGTGGGTGACATGCGAGTTTAGGCAAAATCCTGCACATATTGGATGTGTCCGAACGAACATATCCTTATTAACTTGGAGAAATTCTAGCAGTTCTTTCCTCATCTTAGGTCGAGTTGAGATCCGACTTTGAGAACCTCCAAAGGATCGTCATCGTCTATAGGGACCTCAATCATCAACTCCAATAGTTTTCCCTTACTACTTCTGACCCTTCCCATGGGCCCATAACTTTATTGTACTTACTATTGGTCCTGAGCCAAGGCTTAGGTGGAAATTGCTATGCGTTGGAAGATTTGATGCAGAGAGGCTTTGATGCATTTTTTCCTTTCTCTTGCCACCTCGCTTCTTTAAGCCCAACAACATAACATTCTCCGCTAGTACTATGGTCTCCTTGAATTGTGCCTACTCCATTCTCCATTAGAAATATCATCATTAAGCACCATGCACTACAAAAAGAAGATGATTTACCGACACCAAAAAGACATCGATGGGGCGTCGGTATATGACGTACCGGTGCTATGTTGATGCCATAAGAGGCATCCGTATAAAATATATCAGAAATTTTATTTTGATGCCCAAAAGATGCTTCTCATGGTGTTGTTACCAATGCCCTGCAAACGACAATCATTAATGCCATGCCAACGCCATACCGTCGACACCATCTCGACTACTTTTCAAATTTTAAAAATTGGATTTTTCGACACCCTGTAGACTCCTTGCCGATGCATTTGCTGAAACATATTTGTAGCATTTCTGGTGCATTTCTCACCTCAATCACACATTCAAATATATACTATATATAATCACTCATATCACGAATTCATATATCATATATTAAATACCATCAAATTCATATACCAAACCTTATTAACCAACATCATAATATCATAAATATACTGAACCAAACAAAACAAAAATGTCAACAATCATACAAATGATCTTACAACCATACAATTCATACAAACACAAATGATCTTACAAGCAAATTGCTTATATTGGCATGAGAAAGTGAGATAACATTGTCCATCATCCAGTCCTTTAACGATGCAAGTCATCTCCTACATAGGATCACCATTCAAAATTATATCACACTCATTCCTAAAGCTCTCATTCCTAAGAAACTCAAACACATGCACTTGTTGCACGGCATGACAGCGTGGTAATAGAGACGCTGGAAGACTTGCATGGTAGTGCTATTATAGCTGGTAATGGTGGTTGGGGTAGTGATGGTGGTGGTATTGTTACCATTGGTGGCAACAACCACCATCACTAATAGTCAACGACTCCAATGTTAACAGCATACCCTCCAGCACAATCAGAACCGACCACCATCGGTTATAATAGCACTACTGCATAAGCCCTGACACCTCCTCTATTAATACTACCATGTTGATGTGCCATGCAACTGAGGTGGTGAATAGAGACATGTGTGGTAGAGCTATTATAACTGGTGATGGTGTATCAGGAAGTGCTAGTGGCAATATTATTATCACCGGTGGTGACAACCACCATCATTGTAGTCAACGACCCCAGTTTTAACAACATCCCCCTCGTACTTCCCCAATCCACCATCACTAGTTATAACAGCACTACTACACATGCCCAGTCACTACAGCAATGGTTGTAGACCATCTATGTTTTTCACCATTTAATACAATGATAGTTTTTTCTGATAATGGGTGTCACTCCTTTTTTGCAGATTATATTAATCTTTCGCTCATATCCTTACTATCATCAGATGAATATGGTCGAAACATTGGTAGAATCCACAAAAAATGATTGATGTCCATCATTATAAAAAACTATCATTATATTATATGGTGAAGAACCATCTAAACCTTCAAGTGTAACACCTTCAAGTGCAATGGAATCGTTCCTACATATAAACAAAATTTACATTATCTTTCATACGATAGTGTTATTAATTCAAATAACATTATCGATTTCATTATTAACATAAATATAATATATTAATTAATATATTATTTATAATACCATTAATTTTTATAACTTGTCCATATGATGGTATTATATGTGTGTGTGTATTGTTTATAATTGTTTTGTTAATAAAAGATTTGGCTAAATCATGTAGAATCTAAGTAAATATCGATTTTTCTCAAATTAAATACTTTTAGTAAGAAAACCAAGTGCATGCATCACTAGTACCAAATCGTATAGAACATGTCATGTGCATCCATTCATCTAAAACTAGTAAGACATTTAAACTCAGAATATACATGTTAATAAATGTATTAATTATTTTAGAGATAAGCACCAAAACTAAAAACTTAATCAACTTCTTACTATTGCAAATAAACTACAATTCTTGTATTAATTAGTTTTTCACAAATTCAAGTATTATTTATAACTTAAAGAACTCTAAGTACTGAGAGTATATGTGTTCAACAATGCTACAAGTGCTAGGCTTAAGGTGAAGAGCTTGAATATATGGCAGATGAATTCTACTTATAACCATCGGTTTCCTAGTTATTAAACTTCGTGAAAAAAAATTGTTTTGTTTAAATATAAATAATATTCTTTCAAAAACTTTAAAAAATCTTACTTTATAAAACTGGGTGGAGATAATATATATCTAAGGATATGAAGCTAGTCGAGTTGGAGATGTTTGCGTAGATCCAAAGCTCAGAGCCACGGCCGAATCTAAAGCCCGGAGTCATCGTGGTGGAGTGGAGTTGTAGTTGCTACAGATCCAACCTCAATCTGTATATCCAAAAAATAAAAATAAAATAAAAGGATGCAGTTGCTACAGCAACAAAATAAGAACTAAACTAATATATATATAATGTTGCCTATATATGAGGTCTATGTACCCCTGATCACCACTCATTAACATACTCTTGGTTTCTATTAGCTTATATACTCTATTTCAAACATCTTATACACTTTCGGTTTTTAATAGCCAACATATTCTCTATTAAATTATATTTCTAACATCTAATATACTTTCAGTATTTAATAGCCGACAAATTCAATTTCTAACCTTATATGTACTCCATTCATCTTATCAATCCATCACTAACAGTATATTAAAATATATTGATAAATCTAACTCAATCATAGGAAAAATTAAAAATCTATAGGTTTCATTAATAATAACATATCAATGAAAATGAATTATCGAACAACTTAAAAAATACCAACAATATTTCAAATCATATATGAATTATCGTAATAACGAATCTATGTCAATGATCATATACCAACGAATTTAAAACAACAAATCTATATCACATACAAACCTAATCAAATCATAGCATTGAATGAAAAATGAATCGGAGCAATAAATCATACCGATGGAGGGAGTTGCTCGTGGTAGTTTGGAGGCTTGAGAGATGCTTGGAAGGCGATGGCTAGATGGTTGGCCGGTACTAAGAACCTTGTGGATGCGGCGACTTAGAGGAGGCATTGGACTTGGAGACTTGGGAGGCGGTAGCTTGCAGCGACGAGGTGTTGTGCTTGGTGGTGGTGGCTTAGGAAGGGGTTTGGCTTGCGATAGGTTGGGGAAGGAGGAGGCGGTGGGCTTGGGGAAGGATGTGGCATTGGCTTGGGGAGGGGTTTGGCTTATGGTGGCATGGAGGAAGGAGGAGGTGAAAGGAGGTAAAGGTTTTCTTTTTGTTCATTCAAAAGTGGATGGTGGAGAGAACATCGACTAGGCAAGTATGGTTGGGGCGACGTCTTACTGACGTCGCGCCAACTACGTTGTATAGGCGTCGGCCGAGGGTCGGTAAATTGACGTAGGTAGACACTTCTTGATTCTTTCCGAAGCCCCGTCGATGTCATATTTTCCATTGTCAGAATGGCATCGATAATATTAGGTAAGTAGACAATGCATTTTCTAGTGGCGATGGAGAGAGCGCAACTCTAAAATC
The DNA here is from genome assembly GCA_030737815.1 of Allium fistulosum. NCBI lineage: Eukaryota > Viridiplantae > Streptophyta > Magnoliopsida > Asparagales > Amaryllidaceae > Allium > Allium fistulosum. The sequence goes on along the minus strand of CM060902.1, from coordinate 1,355,862,780 downwards.
AATATGGGCCGCTTGGTCCAAAAATACGTCGTAAGCAGAGAATCCATTCACCACAACAATGCTCTACAATCGCACCACCTTGCGGTCTACATCTTCTATCTCCATAGAAAATTTGATGCAACCATCGGACCTTTGGCCTCTTTGATAAATCATTGGATGTGGGATTTACATGGCTACAGATCCTTTTTGTCAAGTTGCAAGTTATCGAAAGTCTGCTTGAACAAGATACTCACAGAGCTCTCACGTTAAATATGGACTCGGTGCACTATAGTTAGCCCTATCACTGTCATAATCACCATTAGATCAAGTATCAACGCCTCGACTCAATCAACATCGCAAGACAATGTCATTATCCATCCTCCATTGTTGCTTAGCTGGAGCCCCTTCCTCAATAGAATAACACATCTCTCGAGGCATGTGCCTTAAGGAGCTTCCATATCCCTCCATCTTATTCCAACTTCTTTTCGTAGGATGCGGACCTCCATATATCATGTTAATTATAAAAAACCTTGCTTGGTTATCTTAGCCCTTCTCTATTGGTCCACATATATTTCCTTGAGGTGACTGCCTCTGAGGTTGGTTGTTAACTTCCCTGCCATCTTACGGGTTTCTAACATATTGCTGCAATTTCTTTTTTTGGATCAAATTTTCAATCACATAACAAAGATGTCTGCACTTATTCATTTTATGTGCATGAGTCTCATGGAAGAAAAAATACTTATCAGAGCATCTCTCCACTTTAGCAGCCAGGCGGGCTTTTTATACCTCTCTGTACCTTGCGTGGAAAGGTAGATAATTTTAATGAAATCAGTCAATTTTGTGTAATTTCCATCGTAAATGAACTTTGAACGCTTCTTGTCACCTTGCTTTTTTCCACAAGTGTTGTTGAAGTTCTTTCGCTTGTTTCCATTTCTAGAATTATTATTTCTGCTATCACCATCCTTCTTGATAGCCAAATTACTTTGTACAACACTGTTTAGTCTGGCATGACCACTAGCGCCAATTCTCTCATCTAACTTTGCCTCTTCCAAGAATAGAAATTGGTTTGCTTTACATTAAAAGTCTTTCAATTAAGGTGGTTTCTTCATCTTAAGCCATTTTCCAAAGTTAGTCTGGCTATGGACTTCTCCTACCAAATCCATCAAAAAGATCTCTTCTCTAGGGTTCTTAACCTTGGTCAATGTGGCATTGAACATTTTGAGAAAATTCTTCAAAGTCTCTCCGGACCTCTAATGCAGATCAGCCAAGGACATTACATCCTTCAACGGTGCACAATGGACTCAAAATTATTCCATAAAATTTTCAGCTAATTCATCAAAAGATGATATAGATATGGGCTCAAGCTAACAGAACCACAACATGGCAAATTCCTATAGAAATAGGGGAAAACAACTACATTTGATCGCATCATTTACACGTGCACTATCCATGTGCCACTTTTACTTCATGAGATGTTGCATTGGGCTAGGAAATCCACTATAGCTCTGCATCATTAGCATAACAAACTTTTTCGGATACAGAGCTGCTCTAATGTCATCAATGAATAGGCTTCGACTAGCAGTAGACCTCATCCTTTATCCTATTGTTGCTGGTTCTGCTTCAATTATCTCTTTATAATTTCAATTAGCAAATCGCCATTGCCTACGTTTTGCCTTGATCGACGATCATCGTGTGCATCGCTAAATGTTCACGTGGGCAAACATTCACAATTAACACGATGAGATCTGGGTCTCCCTATCTTTCAAGAGACCGTTTTCTTAGTTATCCGACATCTTTGGCATAGAGTACGTCCTCTTCTTATTAGTTCAGCGGTGTTTCCTCCAGCACCACCAACCTAAGGACTTGTAGCTTGTCCATCACCACCAGCATCAACATCATCTTGCAATACATCCTCATATTCACTAAAATTCAATCTCTCAACCAATTAGTACCGATCCATTTGGGTCAGTTGGTGCCGACCAATGCTGATGCAGGATAAGCAACTCTAACTTATGTATTGTCTCCTACTCATCCGGACACCTCTCTTCTGCATCTTCTTCTTGCCTTCTTGGTGATTCTTCTCTGATGAAGATGAACTTTCCTCATCGGAATCTAAAGGTGAAGAATCTTTTCTATTGTTCTTACGTTTCTGAGGTGTTGGGACAGCGAAGCAAACTACTTTTTCATTTCTTCCATGATGGATATTTGACTATCCATTATCTCAACCATCATGTGATCCGGCTCTACTTTAGTAACAACTTATTGCAATAGAGATGAAGTTCCTTCCAAATTTTTCTGATTCGTTTCAATAACTTCATGTTCTCAACCATCACGCTCTTCTTCAATTATGACTCTAGATCTATTTCTATCCTTCTTTGGAGCCATAATCTTCTAGGTCTGAATGGACATTTTCCTTCAACTCCTAATAGAAGTTAAATCCGACCTTGAATTCTTGTTCTCAGTAAAAGCATCAAAAAATGTTTGCATGTCAAACAGGAGAACACTCCCAATTGGTCAAAAACACAATTAAACAAGTAAGAATTTGAAAGAAAGAGAGTAAATGACGAGGATTTTATAGTGGTTTTGCAAATTCAAGTGCCTACGCCCACTATGCACAGTAATTTTTGTTCTACTTTTGCAAACTCAATCAACTTACAATGGTTATTGGATTCAAATCGATGAGTTTCGAACTTGACAATGTTTCCTTGCATAAGGTTCATCCGTGTCTTTCTAATTGGTGTAGGATGTCTATTTATATATGAGTTTGCTATAAGAATCACTAGATCTAGTTTGAACGAGCAAATCTATAGATCTGATCTCCAGAAAGAATAGGTAATAACTTATGTTTCCAGCCAATCATGATTGGTACCGACCGATGTTGTTGATTTTTCTTGTTTCTTTCTTCAAAATAGCATGAGTTTTCAAGCTTTTGGAATTCAAGTATGAAATAGTCAAAGAGAATCGATCGATATAGACCGATGTCACATCACCATACTTATGCTTGTCTGCAACCTCGAAGATTAAGCTACATGGGGTAGAATGGACCCTATAGCATACTTTAGATCATTCGGTGCTAATCTATACGGATCGGCACCGACCGATAAGGAATATCTCGTACTTGGCCAAAACTTTATGTTCTACAATCTTTACATTTTCCAAGCTTCTTGATGCAATCATTCATAGTTTGTAGTCTGTATCAATCAAAATGTCTCTTGGTTCAAATACTGGTGTGTGCGTGTCTATCTATCTGTGTGTATATATTTATATATATGTCTGTGTGTGTTTTATTTCCAGATATTATATATATATGTGTGTGTGTGTGTGTAAAATTCAATTATAATTATTTATATTCTAGAATTTATTTATATATAGATACATATATATATTTAAATTTTATATTAAATGTATTTCGAAATAATTATCTTTTCGGTCCTTGGCCTTTAAATATAAATATTTCAAAATTAATTATAAGCCAAACCCAATAACACATAAATGCAAAAACATGCAATACACACACACATACATATACATACATACATTACATATATGAGATGTCTCTATATATACCATGTGATAATATACCCACAATTATATTTATGTCATCTTATTTTATTTATCGTTTAGGATAATATACATGCATGCACACGTGTGTGCGCGCGCCAAGGTTTTAAATCTCGGATTTCGGTCACGTCTCGTCTCGAAGAATTTAGATAGCTTATCTCGTATCGGGTGAGATCTCGAACGAGATGAGTGCATCTCGGTCATCCATCTCGGATTTACATCTCGATTTCTAAAATTAATTTCGGAGTTATCTCGGAGTATATGTCATGTCGAAAATTAGTTTTCATACACGTAAATTTATAATACTAGTCACTACCTTAAGGAAACACTATGCACTTACCTTGAATATATCACACGCTTATCATTAGTAATTTAGTATGGAAAAATATCACTTGTATCATGTAAAATAAACAAATAACTAGATTTCATGAATAATGTTTAATATAATATCATATAAGATAAAGTAGACAAGAAACAAACCATAACATATGCACCTTTACTTTGTTTGATCATTCACTTAACTTTCCTACACAATATAATGTCTCATTTCTACCTTTTATGATTTATAGTGCTGCAAGGGAAATCATAATTTTATAACTTCAAATACAAAATTCTACAAGTAGAATTAAGATATTCTATGTCTGATTATAGTATTTAATTATTAGCAAACAAAATCTCATTAAGCAACTAATAGCATAGATATTTCAAACAAACGTAGAAAATAGCATACATAGTACAAACAATTTCAAACATTTAGTAATATTATAAGAAAAGCAAAAAAATGATGTACGAATGAACATGTAATCATCAAAGGAAATTAATAGATGAAAGAGAATTCCTTTATTGCTTAAAAATAAGCCTTGAGGAAAAAAATTATAGCACCAAAGACTAAATGAAATCAAATTGGGAATCCATTTAGAACATAAAGTTAAATAAGTGAAGCCCAAAATTTATAGCCGCAAAAAAATAGGGTTAGGAAAAAAAATCAAGAAAGTGTCGAAAAAAGAAAAATGAAATCGGATGTAAATTAATTTGGATCAGAAAGGCAGAGAAACATCGGGAAAGGGAACACCTTAGTTATTACTAGGAGGTACGCGGGAGGGGGGGACGCCAGAACGAATAACGAGCCTGAACAAACGAATAAGCATAAGCCGTAGTGAAAAGTGTTCTCATTTCCCGGAGATGAGCAGACTACGCGCGCATTGTGGCAAAAGAAAAAGGTAACCCTGAGCACTTATATCCATTGACGTCTAGGCGGCATGCTTAGCAACGTCCACTCCCGCTGGTCGTGCTCATAGACCGTCGTGCCTTGACAGAAGATGTGGCATATTAAGCTGAGTACGGGTAATTCTGGCTAGACAGCATCAATTGTCTCAGTCAAAGTGTTTATCAGTCTATTCAAAACTAAATGAAAACCATAAAGTGAAATACTTACCATAATCGATGTAGATTTTATCATCTTCTTACACTCGTCACTGCCGTAAAATAAGAGACGAAGATTAAATGAGATTTATATAAGAAATAATGGTTAAAAAAAGTACAATTAAGAAGGCTTAAATTAAGGTAAAGGATGAGCTAGCCCAATACGGAAAAAGAGTTGATTTTTTCCAAAATTCAAAAATTCGACCGATATCTCGCTGTTAAATCTCGTCCGAGATACCGGACGAGATACTGAAATCTCGTCCGAGATTTGAGTCAGACGAGATTCAAACGAAATTAGTTGTTTCGAATCGCCCAGCCTTGAAAACGAGATCTCGGCCGAGATCTCGGCCGAGATGAGCGAGATTTAAAACCTTGGCGCGCGCGCACGCGTATTTGTATATCTTTATTATGATATTAGTGTATACATTGTATATGCAAATTCAAATATGATGTTAAACAATAATTATAACATAAAATAATCAAAGTGAAATTTAATCCAATTAAATTTTAAAGTACAAAACCCTCCTTATATCAAATTAACACTAAATATGATTTAATGCAAGAAGATTATTCATGATATTATAAGTTAAATACCTAGTGCAACAATTAGTAAAGGAGAATTTTTATGAAATTTGCTCAATATTGTCCCATTGTCAATGCATACAACAAGGCAATCATCTTTTCCTTCATGGTTCGAACCTTGGTTAACTGTCAAGATATACACATACTCCCTTAGGTCTTCGTAGTCATCAAGATCGTAATCCATGTATGAAATATCACTATAATACTAAACCAAACCGAAAATAATTAGTTCATTCCAGTATATTTAATTGGTTGATCTAAAACTGAGCTAGATTGTCTACTTGCCAACATTATATGAGACTAAAACAATTTAATGAATCCATTTTTATTTAAAGATGTGATGATAATATAATATTCAAAACGAACTCTTCATGACCAAACATATGTAATATGAAAGAAGAAGAAATTAATAATGCTGAAGATAATAATATTATATTTTATCCTTTAAAGATAACAGTGGCACTCTATTGAAACAAAACACTCATTTTGATATTTTGAAAGTTCGAACTAAGGACCTCTAAAATCTCAATTCAAAATACATATCACTTAGTACTTGAGCTAGTGGTCCTTGAATTAAAGTTAATATATCATCGACAATTGTGTTCTTTTGAAATAACCAAAATTTTATATTCATTCAATTGCTCGGATCGGTTTTAAAATATTGAAAAACGAAACCGATCAAAAAATCAAATAAATACACAAATGGAAACCAGGCTCATCTAATTAATTAACAAAACCAACAAAAACTAAAACACATTTGAATCATATGGTTAATGCTCACCTCTATTTTGAAGTAATTGGATTTACATCAATGAAAACCATGGATTACATACACAAACATACGACGATGACTAGTCTTTAGCCTTGAGGCACTAGACAGACAATAGATAATACTTTTTTCATCATGTCAGTCTTCATTTCTGTTCTTGAAATCTTGCGCTTATTTCCTTTTATTGGAACTTGAACTTACGATATAAAAGAGTGACACATACACCAGGGTACATGTCTGGCAGGGGATATTACTAGGGTACAAAGTTGGCTCTACTGCTCGAACAAGTAGCAGCAAAGAAAATCTTTGAATATCACAGTGCACGATCGCTGCAAACTACTATAGATTCAGATTTGCATACCACTATAGCCAAAGGCATAAAATTAAAAATCAGCAATTGTAATAGTAAGTAAACAGATGCAAAAGCGCGCAGATTTATGCAAGAGATTTTTTCTACTCAATCGCTATAATCACACAGCAGTCAATAATATTCCATTTACGGACAAAAATGCCATATCCAACAAACCCAAAAATTAATGTGAAACAGCAACACAATGGTTACACCAAAGAAAGCACAACAAAACTTCTGTGACAAAATGTTAAAAGAGGTAAGGTACATGAAATTCATCATATGATACAACACTGAACAGACTCCTGACTTATAGAGTTCCAGTCCCTCAAACTTCAAACCCGAAACATTAGCAGAATGAAAACCAACAGAGGAAGAAAACTGCACAGAAGGCATCCTCGACCAGCAGTAAGGAGGAAGAAAAAAAAATTATAACGGGAAGTGAAGATGAAATATTCCCCGATATCTTCTCCTCCTCCCAATGGAAACTCGTGTACATGGTATACTATTTTTTTTAGCTTGTACAGTTAGGCCCAAAATCATCAAAACTTCTTCCAGCAAGTCAGGCAAAAATTACATCTTATACACAGCCAAAGAAAAATTGGAAGATAAACTTTTCAACTCACAAAACCTTTACAAAAATTAACAGGCTCCTTCATTCAAAATCTTTGGGAGAAGTCGAGGATTCATCCTCCTCGCTCGAAGAGCCAGAAGTGCTGCTCTGGTTATTTTCAGCATTTGTTCGGGATCGTCTGTATCGGATGTTAGCACCTGCTGGCACAGGAAAGGGTTCCTGCAATATATATTTATCAATGGTCAAAATGTTAGCTGCTTCTTTGAAATCGTAAAGATCAAAATTTAACTCAATAAAGGGATTTAAATCGTGGAATGTAAATTCGAAAGGATCCAGTGTAAATATGTTATCAGTTCGTAATATTGCAATTCATAATATATCATAATCGAATGGAGATGCCCCGGTCCCCAAGTATACAAAAAGATGAAACTCTCCCTGTATTCAACAATTTGTATACTACTTGAGTAGACTTTGATACTTGAGTTTCTACATCTCTAAGCCTAACTTACTCTTCTCAACTTGTTGCTTAAACGTTAAAAAAATGTGGATTCAGCTAAATATTATACTTATTTTCAATCATGATTTGAATTAAGTTTCGAATCTGAATTTGTGAATCAAATCAAAAAACAGTCGACTTGAAATGGGATTCAAAGTGTGAAAAGTAATTGAATAACAAAAATAACCTGATCCCCTGCATTGGGCCCATCAGTGTGAAAAAGAATAGGGCGGCATCTTTTATCCTCGCTCATTAAGCTTGAATTTTGGAAATGGCCAATAAGAGCTGCTTTCCCTTGGATACGAGCATACGCAAGATATGCTACTTTTTCACTGTTGAATTTCTCCCATTTTTTACCATTAAAAGCCTGCACAAAAAGGCAGTCATATAATATAGCAGGCAATCTCTGTATAATGAAAGAAACATGGACAGAAGCAAAGCTGAAACAGTATAAGCTTTTCTGCAGTATGAATCATTACAATAACAATGAAAGGTACAACATAAAATAATATAATAGAAAATCAATGTTAAACATGTCCAACCTTATAAAATGGGATTATATGCTGGGGGTCCGTCATGTTTATAAATGCATAGCCCACATTGCATTTGTTCTGAAAAGAAAGGCAATAAAACAAAAGAAAATTAACGCACCAATATAGTCAACACAATCTAACTTCCCCATTGAAAATATATACGTTCCGCGTTAATTTTTGATTTACCTTGAAATCTATAGGCAGGTAAATAAAATCATAGGTCCCTTTATGTTGTTCATCAATAGTAGCCAAAAGCATTTTTGAGGTGTACCTAAATATCAGTTGTGCACAAAATTGGTAAACTAAAACATAAGCCATGAAAGATTTGAACGGCTATCAATTTAATTTGGTGAAAAAAAGGATAAAAACTCACTTGTTTGGAATGTTTTTAATCATAAGGGTCGTTCTCAAGTCTTCTCCTCGTGAAATGCGGTCAAGATCAAGATCAAATTGCCTACTGCTATCTGACTGGTTTGCACTTGAATGGCTTCTTCGGCTTCTAGTAGAAGTGTTACTCTTTGCACGATATGTGTGAGCCCTAGGCTGTGATGATGGAGTTCCAACATGGGTAGAAGATATGGAAGATTCCAAATTGGTCCCAGTAGCAGCAGGAAATATATTTTGAGAAGAAAAATCATAAGAATGCAATGGAGAGCAGCTAGAATATCCCATACTCCCAAGAGAATTTGGATGGAAAGCAATAGAAGGTGCTGAACCAACATGATGATTAGGAGCCAGTATATGATTCGGCATATGAGAAGGTCCTCTAGAAAGCCCATGCACTTGAGGAGTTTGAGCTTGAATAATATTGTTGTTCATATACGGTGCCAAATTTTGCCATGACATGGAACCAGGGTGAAGGTGGCGATACGCATTGGAATCGTTCCAGACATAATCACCGTTCCCTGAACTGAATCCTGCAAAATGTTTAATTCAACAGTAAGCATTCATCACGAAACAGAGAACGCATTTATTTGCGTCTGTGTTAGGTTACAAATGCAAGAACAATAACAAAGCGTAGTAGTTTTATTTTAATGTAGAAAAAATTGCCCTGAATATAATGAACAGAGGTTCCCAACTTTTATGCACACTTGTTAAACCAACATGCATCAAGGTGTAAAAAAAATGGCCATAATATTCGATAAATAGAGAGATGGTCAGAAATAAATTAAGTTGGTAGCAATGAATTAGCTAAAATTTGTAAATCTCTTCACAAAGATAATCAACAAAACGACCTAAGATTAAATGGTGTAAAATATACCATAAGATTGTTCATGATGCTTACCAGACTTGTTGAGTTCAAAAGAGTGGCTGGTATTCCCAATAGATCCAACTCTATGCATGCTTCTACTGTCAATTCGATTTGAAACAAGTGTAGAGTTGATATTCATAGCCATTGCAGACATTGTGTTTGGTGAGTTGAATTGCATACCACTATGTATACCATCACGAAAATCAGGGAAGGAAGCCATGTTTTGCGAACCAAGATTCATTTTTCCAAGTGAATGGCTGAGCTCACTATTAGCAGATATAAGGTCATTATTTCCAATGACTGAAATAGTGGATTGCGAAGGAATATGACGAGGTATGCTATAGGGTATTCCAAAAGTTCTTCGATCTACGGATCCTGGGACAGACCCACTTCGATGATTGCTAGAAGTACCTGATACCATATTTGGATGGACAAACAAAAATGAAATAGTTACGGGTTTACTCTCAGCTTTTGGGTATGAAGAACGTTGGAACCAAAATATTGTATATTCAGCATGTAAAATATATAATCGAAACAAAGATGAGAAATGAGTGCATAGAGTATTAAAAACAAACATGTATAACAATATTAGTTATTTAACATTAGCCACGCAAATTGCCATGTCCTACACAAAGCATTAGTGGGCTTGTAATAATGATAATGCAGTTGAGGTAAGACAGATATCATACCAAAGCATTCCAATAGCGCTTTTTTGGGATAAATTTCCTGCCTGAATCTGCTTGAATCTCCGCCTTCAATATCCAGGGTAGATTTTTGAATTGAACTGTTTGAATTATCAGCAGATTACATTCAAAAAAAATATGAGAAAGAGAATATAAAGTTCAACTAAAAGGGGACATGACATGTTTCGGATTATGTACATCAAGCTGGTGGCTGAAAACTCAGTTGTACCATCAACACACAGAAAGGTTGGAGGATTTTAGATAGCAAAATTGGGAAAGTTAAAACCAACGAAAACATGTGTGCATGTTTAACCTGCTGCCTATAATTACAGATAAGATGCTTGAAGCTGGTGCAGGACGTAGTGAAGCACAAGCACACATTAGAATATGAGGATTTGTAAAGATAATCAATTAGTAATCACACCACTCTACAGATATGGCTCAAAGAATAAAACTAGTGGTGAAACGGAAAATAGCAACTAGAATTTAAGAACATACCTGAATCTTGAATCTCTAAGGCACCACGGCTCAACTTTGATTCTTTTTCCCGCAATATCACACCCATTTAAAGCTGAGATAGCAGCATCAGCAGCCCGCACATCATAAAACTCTATTATTCTGCAATCCCAGTTCTGTGATATTTCATGTATCTGCCAATCATAGAAACAAAACAAAATTGTCCGTTATATTATAGAGCATTCAAATTCTAATGTGAGGGAAGGATAATTTTACCTCTTTGATTTCCCCAATTCTACCAAATATGTGAAGGAGATCATCATTGGAAACAGATGTGTTGATGTTGGTCACTAGAAGCACACCATCGCTTGTTTTGCTCTCTGAAAAAACATCCTGATAACAAACATGTCTCAATTAAAAAACTAAAATTTAACCATTTAACCTCAAAAGACCTTACGCATCATAATTACAGCAACTTTGATTTACCTTCACATAAAATTGTATATCAAGAGTTTGACCATTGATTGTCCCGCCCTGAAGCATTACTTCAGCATTCTGTGCTGCCCTGATATCATAGTATGCTACCATTATAAAGCCATGATTTCTAGATAACGAATAAAATGTCTGTAGGTCTCCATATAACTGTAAGATCATGAAAAAATCAGACAAATAAGCATGTGTCCATGGAAGTTAAACCAACACAAAGTACACCATTGAAAAAATAAAATATAATATTGATTTACCTCAAAAAGAGCCCTCAACTCTGTATCTTCAATATTGTCGATGTTTTTTACTAGAAGCGTTCTGGAAGGTTGAGGCATATTTGACCCCCGATTTTTATTGTTGACTTTTTTACTATAATCAGTTTCAGAAGTCATTTTGGTATGGGAATTTATATTATGATCCGATTCTAGTTCCAAACCACCAACACTGCAGAATAAATCATCGTCAACATCTGTCCAGTTATATCGAGGAACATTCCCTTGATCGTGAATGGCACCAGAGAAAAGATCATCATCATCGGGAAGTAGATCTCCAATTGTCTGAGCTTCAACTTCTTCTGAAGATTCAAAAGCTTCGACATCCCTAAGGTTAGTTATAGTTGTATTTGCTGGTTGGCCAATTGCTACCTCGTTTGATATTAATCCTGCTAAACCATCAAATTAACCAATTATACAAGATTAATATAGTGGAAATTAGCCACAAAGGTCTCTTTAGCAAGTGGAATTAGTTTCTAGGACACACAACTGAAATAATTATTTTCAAGGACAAAACGTAAAATAATTAGTTTCTAGGGTCTAAAAACCTATGAAATTATGTCCTTCAAAGTAATTTTACTGCTGATTTTGTCCTTGAAAGTAATTATTCTGCTGACTTTGGCCTTGAAAGTAATTTCTTTGAATGTATGTCCTAAAAACTAATTGGACTGCAAAGTTTGTCCTTCTGGTGAAATGCCCCTATTGAACAGGTACATCACACAACTTAAATGTTGATCAAAACATACGTCTTCTGTTAAACATGTCTGACATGGAGCTAGAGAAGAGACCATTCTCATAATAACCACCATTCATTCCAGTTTTTTGAGATACTGTAGGTTGATTATATAACTTTGACATGGAAGTCACGCCAAGGTTAGGTATTCTCCAACTATCGGCAGTACTTGTAGCACCCATTTGAGGATGATCAAAATTAATAAATTTTTGTGGCTCCTTGCAATTCTTTTGAGAATTCTCTATGTGATCCACAAAATTGTGTTCACCATTCTCTAGTGCTGATGAAGAAACTGATTTTCCTCCTCCCATAAATGGAAAAGCATCCAGCCCTACAATAATGTAGAGTGATTTCAGCACATAATTAATTGACAAAATTACTGAATAATATAATCACAGTGATCTCAAGTTCTACCACCATCCTATATTGCCTTCAAACAAATTCTGATTTATTGATTTTCAAATAAGAGTGCGAACACACACACACACATACACACACACATATACATACATACATAAATAATTGTGCTTCATATGTGTATGTATGTATGTGTATGTGTGTGTGTATGAAGACTGAGTGACGATCACTCACCACTGTGATCGGGCATTGAAGCAGTTTCCCACAATCCAAGATTTTTCTGGGAGAAAGAATACAAATGAGAAATTCATCTCCAAAAAGAATCGATGCAAGAGAAGAAAATAATAAAGTTGGAAAACAAGAACAATACTACTGGTGGACCAAGTTGCCTGACATTTCATAGATTCGGTCAATCCACACATAGAAAATTGGTAAAGATATAATCATGTCTATCAAAAAGATGATACTGATTATGGTGAGAGAAAAAAAAGGACTCTTCATACTGCTAACAGGCACCCAAAATATGATACAATTATCCTAGTGATGATAAACTAGAGCACTGCTATTGAGATAAGTGATACCTATAAGATAGTGATCATGTTATTGAATATACTAAGAAAGTTGTGGACAATCCATTTGCTAGTACGAGTGAACAAAAAGGTTGATAAGAAACATATAAACACGGCAGCTTACACAGATGAAAGTTCCTAATTAGGATAGCTTGATCTCCTGAAATTAACTGACTGAATATTGTAAGATGGCTAAACCTTAGGAAATGAAAGGCTGCATTTATCTCCAAAATTATGCCTTCTTATGGTGTAGAGAAATATATTACATTTTACCAATGGTGTGCAAAAATAAGAAAAAACTAGTGACAGAGAACCAACTAGAAATGCCAAAAGGAAACCACGCACAAAATATAGAAGTTTTTTGTTGAAAGCAAATAACTACCAGACTTATGAAAATAACTTTTTTAGCTGGGTGCTTGCATCCCGATAATGAAAATCCACTCATGTTTTCTTTTTAGGCAATTCCCCACCAGAATGGTATCAGACCTATTATACTTCATTCAAACCATAAAACACAATTTGACTTTATATAATACCAGCATGTCCATGTTTTAAGGAGCTTCTAGCATATGCTAACTTATATGTAATCTAGTAGTTAGCAATCAACAATTTTATATTGTAATATTCTAGCTAAAATAAACCAACTGTGCTAGCATATACCAACTAAGATATATCGCTACTTACATCGGAAGGAATGTGGATTTTTTCTGAATAAAACGATGATGCTATCGCTGACTTGTAGAACGAAGGTGTATTTCTTTGATCCATGATTTCAGAAGGCATATTGCTACTCAAAACCATGGTCCTAAACAAAATACAATTTTTGTTCTGCTACCTAAAATTGGTGGCACATACAACACAAATTAAGACCAAGAAAATCAGAGGCAATGAGAGCGTAAGCATGAATACTTATAAGTTTAAACAACATATATATGTATACGTGTGTATTAGAAAAAGCAGTATAAAGTACTGCTCTGGTATCCTCTTGATTACTACTTTCAAGCATTTATAGCATTAGAGTTCTTAAAAGCTGAGTGTTATCGGACGTGTCAGAATTACAAGTCAACAACTGATTATGGTGTGCTATCACTAATTTACCAACAACCAATATCTTGCTAGCTAACGGTTGCAATACATTCGGAAAAGAAAACTGTGCTAGATTCAAACTCAACCAAAATTCCACAAAATAAACAAGTAAATAAATATAGAGCTAAAATGTTAAATCATGCAAAAATAAAATTGAACTACTCATGCAGGACAAATATGAAAGGGATCTGAAGGTGTAATACTTCACCAAAATTGCCGTTGTCTCGAATCCCACAATAATCATAAAGACTAAAGGCATAAAATAAATAAAAAATAAACTGACAATTATCATCATTGAATTTTTTACAATTAACACTATATATGAAATCTCAAGCATGATCATTAGTTACAGTAGCAACAACATAAAACTGACAGATGATTTATAAAGAATCCACACTGCTCAAAGACCCGTTAATGAACCTCAAATAAAATTGATGTTTCTGAAAAGGATAAGGTCGGAATCGATTTTATTTTCTGTTATCCGTTCTTCTAGAAATGCAATTATTAAAGTTAGAGACAATTGAATATGTAAAAAATGGAAACCAATTAATTCGTTATAATTCAAAGTAAAAAAAAAAAAGGCCGGTCATTATGATTCTTCTCTAATAAAGTAATTACCAACAAGATTTTTAAATCTAATAAATGATCATACAATTATAGGTCCATAGTTAAAGTCAGCAAAATTCAGCTCAAAAACCAATAAATCTTGCTAGATCTTTAAATTCAACAAAATCAAGTTAAATACTAACTGAAACTGAAAGGAAGTTTTCCAGATATTACACAATAACATGCCGCAGATAATCAACACAAAATAATAAAGATAAAAAATGCTAAAAAAACAGCCATAAAGCTGAACATTTAAAGAAGATGATCAGACCGCGCAATTCACATCAGATCCACAGTAACCCTCCAAAAAGAATACAAAAAACAAAATAAAAATACCTGCTTCGAGATTGTGCAGTCAAAGAAAGTCGTTGTGCATGAAAATTGGGTAGGACCCCCTCTGTTCCGGCGAGCTGTGGCTCGCCGGCGATGAGAGAGAAAGGGAGAAGGCAGGAATGCGAAGAGGAAAAAGAGGAGAGGAGGAAGAAGAGGGGTTGAATATAATAAAGAGAGAGATTGAAGGGGTAAAGCGAATAATCAAAATTGTGGTGGGGATTGAATAAAGGAGCGCAGCGTTTGTGCTAATTTCAAATGCATTTTTTTTTGTGACTGAATTTCACGGTGTTAGATTTCACGCTTTTGTCGGTCAATAAAATATTGCCCAATTATATAGTGGATCATTTAGATATTTGTTAGACTAAGCATTACTGTATTTCTGTATCTATCCATCTACTTCTAAGTTCATACATTGATTAAAGGTCGTCTTACACAGAATATAGTAGCCTGATAATTAATGTTTAAACAGCCTATACTTTCGATACGGATAACATACAAATATAGTAGCCTGATAATTAATGTCTAAAAAGTCGATACTTTCGGATACGAATAATAACATAAAAATATAGTAGTTTGATAATTAATGTTTAAACAGTCAATCCTTTCGTATACAGACAATAACATGTTCGAAATCAGTTTCAAATATTGGATATCTGCATTTGTGCTATCATATTCGCCAACGGTAATAAATGAAAATATAAATTTTTTGTTTAACATGATTATTTTTAAATCTAATTATTTATAAAAGTAAGCAAAATCAACAATTATGATGATAATAAATACTTTTGAGCTGTTAATATACATTTAGATGCATATAACAAAAATTATTAACTCGATAAAACAATAAATACATATCTTTCGTTGTATTAAAATACATATGTAGTAAAATATAATCTTAACAAACAACCAATGGGTATTTTTCGAAAGCTGCATATTCGGATATCGAATATTTATCCGTTTGTCGGATACGAATGCGAACAAATTTCAGATTTTTCGGTTATAAACTAACGGCCTTAAAACATAGTATGTAATACATACAGCTCTTTTTACATGCACTATTTGCAATTATTTCTTGTTAATTTTACCAAATTGATCATTAGGAGGTTACTATATAGGATTGAAATATCATGTGACAGAACAAAATATATTATTTTTCTTCTTTCTTCCTTCTTATTGCTTAAGTTTTTCTTTCTCTTCCTATTATGCATTTCACCGAGATGTGTATGTACATATAGGTACACTTTTCGTTTGTGAATTCTGCATAAATATGTGTCCAACAAAAACATTACTCCAGATACTTGTTACAAAGTTTTCGGTTATATGTTCCGGACTCCTGACGTATGTTTTCGTAGTCCGGACCATCAACTATCAGCACTAACCATACCGAGTACCGAGAGTGTGTGAATGTATGTCGTTGTGCGGTTCTAAAAATCACATAAACGAAAGCAGAAATTCAAAATGAAACCAAACGCTAGGTCTTTGCACAGTTCTTGAAATTAACATTAAACTTTCACTAAAGACGATCATACCAAAACATGATCAAATGACTAAGAATTATCTAACAAACTTGTTGTTATTTCAATAAGAGTTCGCATAATTAGTTAAAATGATTTCTTATAACATCGATAAACATGCTTTGCGTGACAATATACTGAGGTGGATTTTTCTAGCGTGGAGTTTCTTGAAACGTGTATCGTGGTAGCTAAGTCGTTGATATTATACATCATATCATTTCATGCTCAAAACATGATATACTTCTTTTTAACGTACGCCGGTTTCATGATATTCATGCATTCATTGTGTTAACCATATTAGCTTGTGAAATATATTATAAATCCAGCTTTGATGTCAAGCTCATCATTGCATAATTCTTTTAACTTCAAAATTAGACGAGCACATGTGCAAAACATTTGTTGATAGACTTTAAAGAATAAAACGACTATTTAAAATAACTGGTTCACATGTATGTACAAAACTAATTCACAGTGAACGTTAAATGCCAATTGTCAATGTTTGAGGCAATAACGTGTTAAGAAATGAGGGGGGAAAAGGCAATAGATGCAAATTCTCGTTTCTTTAAAACGAGTTTAGGGATGGAAGGCCTATTTCAATTGATGATACTGGAAACCCGAAACCCTTGACTTTTCAAATCAGTATCTTAGGTCCCGTTTGGCTTATCGTTTTTAGTTTTGTGTTTTCATTTATACAAAAGTGCATCCGTCATATGTATTGTTGAAAAATAAATAATTTTGAAAAATGAAATTAACATGTAAAATAGAAAACAAGTTTATTATATTTTTCGTGTTTTAAAAGATTACAAAAACACGGAAAACAATCTAACTCTTTCGTCGTCCGTTGGTCGTCGCAACGGCTAAGAATTATAAACCTTTTTTTCTTATTTCTTGGTATTTCTTAGTACAAGTTGAAAACATAAAACTCAAAATACAAAATGTAGCATCCAAAATTTCGAAAATCGTTGTTAATAAACGAATAAATCACATAAAACATATAACCTATGCTTTGTAAGAAATTTAACCTTCACATATTTTCAAAACCATAAGAAACGTGAAAAAATGTGCAAATCATCCATGGTAGATTGACATCAAAAAATGTGTCACTAAAGTTATTACAATGACAATTATTATTATTATTATTATTGTTGTTGTTATTATTATTATATATATGTATGTATGTATATTGTTGCACTTTTTTTATTTAGGCATGTACTTCTAAAAATGCCCATATATCTTTTACATATGAAGTCACAAGTTAGAATCTTACACTTGACATAAATAACTATTTATTCTCTATGAGGTCACGATTGTGAATCGTGCTCTTGATAAAATACATTTTTGTTTTTTATAAGGTCGCAAATTTGAATTTCAACTATAACAAAAACTATACATCTTACATATGTTTTAAGTTTACTTATATGGTGATCTTATAACACTTTTTAAAATAAATTACATTCTTCCAAATTATCATTACAATTTTACTTTTAATATTTTATTTACTTAAAACATGTATCACCGTAAACAATATTTCTTATATTACTAATTATTCATGGTTAATTGACTTTCTGAACATTTAATTTTCAAAATAGAGTTTCAAACTTTAATAGTATGCATAATACATCTGAATGTAAAAATAAAATCTTCACCGTTGGGCATTGTAACGACAGACATTTTCGTATATTACCCGTCGTTTATTATTTTACTATTTGGTCGTTCAACGAATATTGATGTGGCGACTGTAATATATTAAGGGAAAAGAGAAATAATTATTTAACCAATAAAGAAATAGTGGTTAATTAATAAAATATTAGTTAATTTAATGAGTACGATGATACCTTGGAAAAAATTAGTTAGTAAAATATAGTAAAACGCATAAGGGAACTTAATTAATAAACATATTGAAAAGTTAATTAACTTGGTAAGCAAGTGAATAAGGAAAATAAGTAGTTGTATGTATGTCTTAATTAGAAAGGGAATTAAAATAAATGAATCTTTAATGGTTTTGGGTAAATTCTAATCTCAAATCCATTTAAGCCTACAATCTCTTCATTTCATGATTTGCATTTAAAGCCCATAAGAAATATTAATATTAAGAAGAGCACATTTTCTTGCTTCGGTAAAGACCTAGATCGGTAATACCAATATGTTTTCATCCTACTTTAATTTGAATCTGTTTTGAATTTGATTATGATGTTTTTCAATGATATATATATATATATATATATATATATATATGTGTGTGTGTGTGTGTGTGTGTGTGTGTGTGTATGTATGTATGTATGTATGTATGTATGGTTATAATATTTTTGGTGTTGTATTTTTTGGTGTAGGCGTAAATTTCAAAAAATGCGCATATATCTTTTACATATGAAGTCACGAGTTCTAACCCCACATTTGACATAAATAACTATTTATTCTTTATAAGGTCTCGATTGTGAATCCCGCTCTGGATAAAATACATTTTATTTTTTATAAGGTCATAAGTTTGAATTTCAACTATAACAAAAATAATATATCTTACATATGTTTTAGGTTTATTTATATGGTAAGCTAAATAACATTCTTTAAAATAAATTACATTCTTCCACATTATCGTTACCATTTTTTATTTAATTTTTTATTTACTTAAAGCATGTATCTTCATAAACAATATTTCTTCTATTACTAATAATTATACATGGTTATTTGATTTTCTTCACATTTAATTTTCAAAATAGGGTTTCAAGTCATAAGTTCGAATTTCAACTATAACAAGAACTATATATCTTACGTAGCTTTAAATTTATTTATATGGAAATCTTAATAACACTCTTTAAAATAAATTACATTCTTCTAGATTATCATTACAGTTTTATATTTAATTTTTTATTTACTTAAAGCATGTATCTTCATAAACAACATTTCTCTTATTACTAATATACAAGGTTATTTGCTTTTTTTCACATTTAATTTTCAAAATAGGGTTTCAAACTTTTATAGTATGCATAATATACTTTATTTTTAAAAGCATGAAGTTGAATTTTTTTTGTAGATATGTCTATACTGTCTTCTTTTTAAAAGGCAAGCGGGGTTAACTGGTTCCCTATTAAATTCTTTACTATCTTTTTTATCATGAGATTTCGTAAATTTCGGTTCTGTTTATACAAATTTGAATCATTGGACTTTTGTAATTTCAAATAGTAATGTAAAATACCGACAGATATGAAAAAGTAATTGTGTTTTTTATGTCTATCTTTTTACATGCAGGTGTAACGCACGTTCCAAAGCATTCGTGTGTGTGTGTGTGTATAAAATTCAAGATAAAATCTTTTAGCATTAAATATGTAGAAATAAAGTTGGAAAAAGAAAATTTAAAGCTTGTGAATTTTCTATGTTGTTTTTATAGTGACATAATTGTAATATTATTGAAAATGGGTATGGTGATAAAACCATAAATAAATGATATAAAAAAACTACAATAACGAGGGCATTTCATTAATTTTGGTCTTTTGCAGGGTCCTTTCACTCCACAAATTTCATTTTTGGGGACCGATAATATTTCCTTATTTTTTAAAATTGATTGTCAAATTCATGCATCTTAACTCTATTTGGGAAATCATCAAAGCATAATAAATTGATCACATGAACGTAAGGTTTACATTTCTGGTTAGTTGAGAAGAGTTCAAACAACACAAAGAGCGGTAAAAATGAAATTTTTACATGTAACTTTATAAAATAAACTCATGTCCATTGGACAAACGACAAAAAATTTCGTATATTACTCAGCGTGTATTATTTTACTATGTTAATCGTATATTACTCATAGTAATATATTAGTTAAACAAATAAGGGAACCTAATTAATAAACATATCGAAAAGTTAATGAAATTGATAAGTAGTGAATGAGGAAAATAAGTAATTGCATGTATATCTTAATTAGAAGGGGAATTAAAATAAATGAACTTTTAATGGTTTTGGGTTAATTCTGATCTCAAATCTATTTAAGTCTGTACTCTCTTCATTTCCATGATTTGAATCTAAAGCTCCCGAGGAAGAAAAATTAATATTAAGGAGAGCACATTTCCCTGCTTTTGTAATGACCTAGATCAGAATACTAATATACTTTCATCCCACTTTTGAATATGTTTTAGATTTAAGTATGATGTTTTTCAGTGATACACACACACACATTAATAGTTGTAATATTTTCAACATTTCGTTACACATTTTTGGTGTAGGCGTGAACTTCTAAGAATGCCCCTATATCTTTTACATATGAAGTCACGAGTTCTAATCTCACACTTGGCATAAATAACTATTTATTCTTTATGAGGTCACGATTGTGGATCTCGCTCTTGATAAAATACATTTTTATTTTTTTATAAGGTCACAAGTTCAAATTTCAACTATAACAAAAGCTATATATCTTAAATATGTTTTAGGTTTATTTATATGGAAATCTTAATAACACTCTTTAAAATAAGTTACATTCTTCCATATTATTGTTATAATTTTATATTTATTGTTTTATTTACTAAAGCATGTGTCTTCATAAACAACATTTCTCTTATTCCTAAGTATTCATGGTTAATTGATTTTCTTAACATTTAATTTTTAAAATAGAGTTTCAAACTTTAATAGTATGCATAATATATTTTATTTTTAAAGAACGAAGTTGAACTATTTTATAAATATGACTATTCTACCTTCTTTTTTAAGAGGCAAGCAAGGTTAACTAATACCCTACCATAGTCTATTCTACCATTTTGTTCATAAGATTTCATAAATTTCGGTTTTAAATTTGAATCACTAGACTTTTATAATTTCAATCAGTAACGTAAAAAACTAACATATTTCAAGAAAAGATATTGTGTTTTTTATGTCCATCTTTTTATATGCAAGTGTAATGCACATGCCAAAGTATTTGCATGTGTGTACAAAATTCAAGACAAAATCTTTTAGCATTAAATATATAGAAATAAAATTGAAAAATAAAATTTAGATCTTATGAATTTTCTATGTTGTTTTATCGAACAATGATATTTTTGTAATATTATTGAAAATGAGTGTGGCAGTAAAACCATAAATGAAATTGCAATAACGAGGGCATTTCATGAATTTTAGTCTTTTGCAAGGTCCTTTCACTCCACAAACTTCATTTTTAGGGACCGAAAATATTTCCTTATTTTTTAAAACTGATAGTCAAATTTATGCATTTTAACCCTAAATCATCAAAGAAAATTGATTGCATGAATGTAAGGTTTACATTTGTGTTTAATTGAGAAAAGTTCCAATAACACAAAGAGCGGTAAAATGAAAATTTGACATCTGGCTGTGCAAAATAAAATCTTGTCCGTTAGACGTTTTAACGATAAACATTTTCGTGTATTACTCATCGTCTACTATTTTACTATGTTGATCGTTTAGTGAACATTAATGTGGCGAAAGTAATATATTGGGGAAAAGAGAAATTAAGTATTTAATCAAAAGAGAAATAAGTGGTTAATTAACAAAATATTAGTTAATTTAATAAGTATGATGATTAGATGATACCTAGGAGAAAATTAGTTAGTGTATTAAAACACATAAGGGAACTTAATTAATAAACATATCAAAAATTAATTAGCTTGGTAAGTAAGTGAATAGAGAGAATAAGTAGTTGCATGTATATCTTAACTAAGAGGTGAATTAAAATAAATGAATGTATAATGGTTTGCTTCTAAAGCCCTAAAGAAAGAAAAAATAATATTAAGGAGAGCACATTTCCCCACTTTTTGGTAAGTCCAAGATCAATAATACTAATATCTTTTCAACTCACTTTTGAATCTGGTTTGGATTTGATTATGATGCTTTTAATGGTTTTGGACGCTGGTTTTTGATGACGTGTCATTTCTATAATAAATACATACTAGTTTGAACCCGTGCTATGCACCTGATTGCATAAAATATGAGTAAATAATGCATGGATTGATGTTTTAGCTTAATAAACATGATGCTATTTGTGGGTTGATCATATATTTTTTCATATTACAATCGTTTTTTACATACTTTTTCTAATGTATTTTAGAAATCATATCATTATTCAATAGTAACAATTTATTTTCAAAAAGGATCGATGCCCCAGAAAACATTTTCATTCTTAGTATTTACTAAAAAAACTTGCTGCGGACTTGGACGACCAACACCAGTGGGAAAATATACAGAACATGAATAGTTTTTAAGCACCCAAATTTTAATACAGTAATTCAATTTTATATTTATCAACGTGCTTTGTGAATATAATCATACATTAGTTGTTGGATGTGTTCAAAATGGAATCATATATAGGAGACACCAAAAGAAAAGGGGAAAGAATTTATTAAAGGGAATTGATAAAAAGACTCAACTTTTGGATATGAGGGGGTTAAAAAATTTGGCCAACCCCTACCGAAAAAGAAAAAAATTTACACTAAATTCGTTAACCTCCTGCCAAAAAACATGCCCAAAATCGGTGGACCCTCCTGCCAAAAACCCCCCTTATCCAAATGTGGGGTCCATTTAACAATACCCCTACTAAACTAAAAGCCATAAAGAAAATAAACACAAAATAGTCAAAAAAAACATAGTACGCAACTTTAGGATAATTTGTACAAAATCCTTTTGAAACTCAATTTTGTAAATTGATATTTTATCAAAATCGTAGACAACAGCTTGCATTTTTGGTGCAAAATAGCAATTGAAATTTTACAAACCTTGGTAGCGAAACATAATTTTTACATACACTTACCTCTTATCCAATTTAACACCTTTTATCTTTAAATTTCCATATTAACATCGTGTATGAAATATTACCCAAATATAAGTAGTAATTCCATAATTTCCATTTGTTAAGTCTTCACGTGCTCATCTCTTTGAATCGTGTACACCGTCAATTCAACGAGTAATTCCATCTAATTCAGATTTTTCAAAAACATCATCATCAACAACAAATTATTCGTTGACATTCAATTTTAGTGACGTTGATGATCATTGCAATGGCATACAATCATGAAGTAAAAGTATAGTTACCAAAATTTTCCTCCTTAATCATGCTTAATCTACATTGGAAAAAGGTTAAACAATGTGAAAATAAAACAAAGCAATAAATTCTTGCTCAAAATATAAAGAAAGTGTACGATTCAAAAATTATACATTAATGTGTGTTAATATACAATATTGAGACACTGTAATTTATTCATAACTTAAACAGACATTGCATATAGTATCTCTATAGTTGTATCTCACTTTAGCAAAACTTCCAAACATTGTATATTGTTATATCTATATCAATTTACACTTCTGAGGTATGCAAACTCCATATAATAGTCATATATTTATTATTGAAACACTAAAGTATAATCAATATATGATATGGAAAAACTTAAAGAGCTAACTTTTCAATATATCATGTCCTAAGGATTTATATTTGAATTGAAGTAATGTTTGTAATAAATTATAGACTGAAAGTACAATAATATTCTTACATAAGCTTCATGAAGAAAATTTTGAAATGATCTTATCAACATAAGCGATGATGTCATTAATATGTGGTTGTACCGTATGGCTAGATTGAAGCATCTAATTAACGAACTTACGAAGTTATTTAGGATAGAGGATCCGATCCAATTGGAAATTTTATCTATGCATTCGGATGGTCAATTGCAAGCTACCATCGGGTTCATTGAGTGCATACTTAAAAGGATACTCACCATACCTGCACATATAAATAAATAATTTCATGTTATTTATGCAGCTCAAAATATCAATGGATGTAAACCAGACTGTTAACAGAACAACATTTTCACTTACTTGTATTACCCTAGTTCTGTCTATCAATATTCATGCCTATATTAAAGCAATCATGATATAAATATTTAGTTCAAATTGTTCAAATTAATCCTTATCTATATGGGTTCTGGATGAAAAAATGATAAGAATTTGAACTTCACAAAGAAAACTATTTGTAGGAGCATTTTGAGGATGTATTACGCGATATTTATGGAAAAAGGATTTGAGAGTCGAGCCTTATCTTGGATCCATAACTAAGCATATGTTGCAAAAAATATTTAATGACTAAACATAGGTCAACATAGGTCCATATTTTTAAGCGAAAATCAGATACACTTGATTCCATCAATTTCTTTCAATATTGAAAAATCATCATTATAAAGTTAGAAATTATCTATACATTGTAGTGCAAAGAGTACAGTGTTAACGAATTATCTACAAACCATGGAAAAATAGTATACTTCTCACACCGGATTCTAAAAACAAACAGTGCAAAATGTAAGCATTTAGACAAAATTTTGAGAAAAGTTTGATAGTAAATTAATATATACTTAGTAACAATAATTTTATTTTAATATGATGAGTGTGAAAATGAAGCCAACTCAAAAAATATAGTAACGAAATATAGTGAGAAAATGAAGGAGAAATTACAATTTAGCCAAGCAGCCGCTTAATATACGGCCTTCAAGGAAACAAATAAAATATGCATTATTGGAAAATATTAAACATATGTGTGAATAGAGGAGATAGAATTATTTAACTAAATATAATGAGGGCAATGTGCTATGAATTACACATCTTGGACTTTGAGTATGATATTTGATTATGAATGGGAAATGATGTTATGATAATCATATCTACAGTAGATCTCAATTAAGAAAATCCAAGAAAATTTTCAAAATCTCAAACTCTGATTGATATTATTTATTTATTTGGTTTAGGAGTCCTTATGTTATCAATTTAAGAGCATATAAAAACAATAACTAAGTAAGTTCACAGCTTGACAATTGCCAATTTTGATTAAAAAAAACTAAACAAAAGAGGTAATGACTTTTTATAACGCCTCCAAAACCCCACTTCACAGTTTAGAAGATGCAACTACTATTAATTCACTGTATGAACTCTCCCTTACCAACATGTTTGTTAGGTGATATGTACATCAAACATACATAATGGTGGGCAGTCGGAGGAATTACCCACAACCATAGCCTCGACTAATTAACGTTAATTGCACATTTGTTGTTATTTTACAAACATCAATTCCATTCTAGATTTCATATATCCATTAGTTTCATAATTTCTCAAATGATATTTGATCATCATATTATGCAAACGTATCATTTGGCATACCCAAGTGTTCATGGCATCTTTGATTAACATATATAAAATGCTATGTACGGGAACTCATTTTGTTCTTTCCTCTGTTAGATAAACATGTAAGCTTAAAAAATCTAGTCTACAAACTCAAATAATTGTTGAATTTTGGGGACACTACATGAAGAATTGAAGAGGTCGGAAGTAGCTTTATAATGGTGAAAACAGTTCGCAAATCGAAGCTCGGAGGAGGAAGATATGACGAAAAAGGTAGAGTGTTGCTGGAGCAATAGGTGACAGGCGTCTATTACAAAGCGACAGATGTCTGAGCTCTGGGTTTTGGTAACCCAAGAATTATGACAGACGTTTGTCATCTTGTGACAAATGTCTGTAAGCAGGCTTACTGTAGCTTGAATGTTGTGATAGACATCTAAGAGGTTATGACGGACGTCAATCGCAGTGCAGTTTTGTTTTTTCGACTCAGAATTTGTGTATTCGCTTGTAGGGCTTCAAGGGGGCAAATCGGCTATTTGTCAATGAAGGATGGTTCACTATATAAGCTATTTTCAAGATTCGAGACTTGGAGACGGCAGAAGATTAAGGGTTTAATCTAGGCTTTATCCTCCATTAATTATGGTTTATCTAAACCTAATTTTCTTGAATTCTCTTCTCCACAAACCAATTCTATTAGAATTTTGATTATTGTAATCAATCTTTAGTACTCTTCTCATTGGTATTAATAAAGGCTCTCTCTCAAAGTGGATGTACACTGACAAGACGTTGATGGAACCACTATAAATCGGTGTGTGATTTATTTTATCATTATTGCTTTGATTATCTATTGCTTGTTTGGAGATTGTGATTGTTTTTGGATTGGATTGAGGTATTGATTGGTTGTTTTTACACTTCTTACCACGAACTCATTTTCCGATGTGCTTTGGTGTTTTGATTTGAGTGATCTTGAGTTAGAATTCCCTCAACAATAATTTGTTGGATTATAACTTTTTTATAAAATATAAAAAAATTCTATTCAAACCATTTGACTTGTCTCTATTAATGTCTTATTATTTGAGCCTATGCGGAAAATGTATATTCATATGTGTATATAGACTTATACATACATACATACTTATGTACATACATCTACACATACCACACACACATGCGTATATGTATAAATGTGTGTGTTTATACACACACACACAATGTTTGAAAGAGTGAAACCTTCTGCTGTGTTGCACAAAATGTTTGAAATAGTTGGGAGCCTCTTATTTGTTCACACTATATCATCATATCTGGTCTTGGATTTGTACTTTCATATAAAAAAATAATGCAAACATAAGTTATTTGGATACCATTCAAGTAAGAACGCAAATCTCATTTTAATAAATAGATAACTGATTAAGACCTATAAGGATGAAGCAAGATGAAAATTTACGTAACTTGGTGCGAGAGGTACAAGTTCGAAACTTGCGTAGCGTGATTCGAACATTTATTGACACATGATTTGTGGTTTGTTGTCCCAGTGACATGTTGTATCTAAGTACCATTTTCAAAAAAATTATTTACGTACAACACTTGCTAATATATTTGTCACACCATTTTAAATTGTTAATTAGTTTTAGTAATCTGGAAATCATTCAACCAATGTTCCAAATTTCTTTTAGCAATTTAATGAGGTGAAGTAATGCTACCTTTCTGTTAATATATACACTCTCAACCACTTTGTAATCCAAAAAATTAGGTGTAATAAATCATAGTAAATTGTTGCACCTTAACTCTTCATAATACGCCTTACCATTCAACTTATCGCTTTTAACCAAGGTTGTAAAAATCTCTAGGTAGACATTAGGCGGTAAGTATGTACTAGGAATTAATCACTTGGGTGTGGATTAATCGAGGATTAATCGGAGTTAGGCGTTTTTGATAACTCTTTTATTTCAGATACATTTTTAACATTTTGTTTGGTATCAATTGATATAAATTGAAAATATCGGATTTTGTTTGTGCTTAGGAAAGTCAAGGTGGCAAGACCATTTAAAACTAGCAGATTAATGCTTATATGTGGCACCGAGCCTTAAATAATGCCTAACCGATGCCTAAATATATATTTAGATTCTTATATAAGATAGTAAACTTTGTCTAGGCTGGCCTAGGCAAACCACTAAGCGGTAAGCCTCACCTAACATCTAGGCAGAGGCCTGAACTATTTTTACAACAGTGCTTTAACTCTTTAACATTTGCACTAATTGAGGAAAAAAATGCTTATCCCTTTGCATTTATATAAGCCTTTTGCTTTAACGTACAAAATACATTGCATTTCTGCCAAGCTCTCATTGATTCACACTATTAGTATAACGGGCCTTGGTTTTGCATTTTCCTATCTGAAGGTAATGAAAACATAATTTATTTTGATAACATACATATAAGAGTATTTAAGAGCACAAACTAAATGGACATGTATTATGGATAACTTACAAAAAGAAAAGTGGTGAAGAAAGATGGAAATTTATGTTTAATATATGCAAATTAATATATTTAGGACATGATTTTAAATTTTTTACTATTGTAAGACATCTGCAAAACCTTTTAGAAAATGTTCTTATTTATTCCAGGATTGTAATGAGATAAAATATTTGGTTTTTTCTTATATTACCTTTCAATTTGCTATCACGTATGTCGTGCTTTTTATTTTTTGTCCAGATCAAAACTGGTTGCATCAATACAGTATCAAAGACGATCAGTCCTTTATTGCATATGAGGAAACTTATAAAATATTTAGGGTTTTTGTGACACTAACTTCAATCTAATAGTTGATTTGTTGTCTTTATTATTTTATTATATTTGTTCAGATCTAGTAGACTACAACTCAAACCCTTGATCTTCTATAGTACCGAATTTGCATAAGAGGTGGGAAAGATGGAAAAAATTATAGAGTGTTAGTAAATGGAATATTAGAATTTAGCACAAAAGACAGAGGGTAAGCCAATATTCAAGAAAATATTATGGAAAACGAAAGAGTTTTGTTGATATATTGTATGTTAAAACTAATATATCAAAACTTTCAAATGGATGTTGATTAGTTAATAAATGGAGGATTAGTATTGTTCTTTTTACAAAGAACATGTACATTACAAATTGTAGAGGGGTGATCAATCCCTCGTAGCGGAAAAACCTAATTATAGGATCGTGCTATGGTGTGGTAAAACAAACAGATCGATCAATTCTCCAATCAGATCAAAGCTACTCCAAAAGCAATAGAAAATAACTATAATAGATAAAAGGGGACACGAGAGATTTATAATTATTCCACTATCATCGTGATAGTGTACATCCATTTTGGAAAGAGGAGCTTTATTACTTTTAATAAATAAGAGAGATTACAGGAAATTACAGAAGAATAATAAAAAATCCCTAATTTTATTAATTAGGGTTATAATTTGTTTTTCTTTATTGACTCACATTATTCCTTTTTGAGTTGTGCATATTATAACTTCATGAGTCTACCCCTTTATTTATAGTCTTCTTCAAGTAGAGATATGAAAAGTTTTAAATAAGGTAAGGTAACAATTAAGGAAAGTTACCATAAATTCCCAATTTGCAAATTAGGAAGGTTTTCACATATTCCAAATTACAAATTAGGAGAATTTCCATATATTGCAATATGCAAATTAGAAAAGTTACCATATATTTGAATCGCACAAAAAATTCATGACCATCATCACTGTTAAAGGAAATATGTGGACTATTGTATGATGGTTCTTCGACTGCATTTTCTTTGTCATTAATAATTTCAACTCTTCTCTTTGGCTGAAATGTGGGAACAATCTCCGCCTCCTTAGCACTACAACAAACAGGACCTTTAACAGCGTTTTAAAAACGCTATAAAAGCTTTTAACAGCGTTTTTATGTATGCTGTATATCGACATGCAGTTATATGTCAGGGATATACAATGACAAGAAATAAACGCTGTTAAATGTCCTTTTTAACAGCGTTTCCCTGGTGTCATGAAATCTTTTAACAGCGTTTGGTTGGGTGCAGTTAGAGATCTTTCTTAGCGTTTGTTTCATGCTAAGATAAGATTTTATAGCGTTTTTTCAATGCAGTGATATTTATTTACAGCGTTTCTTTGGTGCAATAAATCGTGCTTTACGTTTTTAGATACAATTTAACAGCATTTTTAAAACGCTGTTAAAACTTTCAACGGCGTTTTAGAAACGCTGTTGAATGTTTTAACAGCATTTTAAAAATGCCATGGAATGTTTTAAGATCGTTTTAAAAACGCTATGGAATGTTTTAATTCCATTTCAGTAAACATCCGCCATAATGTGTGTATATACCCACATTTCAAAGTTAGCATATTATATCAATATCACATTTCAAAATCAACATATTGTATCAATACCACATTTTGGACACATTTGATAATCAACGTATAAAATTTCATAATCAAAATACACAATATTCTTACACCAAACATAAATAGTTTGTCATTAATAGTTCAGACACAAAATATAGAACAAGTAGCAATAGCAAAACAAAAGCAAGTAGTACATACATTAAAACCAAAAAGTAGTTCTAGCAGTAAAAATAACTTCGATCCATAACTCGTTGCAACCTTTTTTGCGTCACAGTCATCTATCTACCTGTAAAGCAAAAGTAATGCTTGAGAATCAATTCATCAAAAAAGTGTACACAAAGTTAAATCGGATGAAAATAGTAAAATGTTCATAATTTATATTGTGATATGATCAAACAATTAAAGTGGGATGCCAGAAATGAACACTGAGTTTGAATAAA
This sequence comes from Allium fistulosum, assembly GCA_030737815.1. NCBI lineage: Eukaryota > Viridiplantae > Streptophyta > Magnoliopsida > Asparagales > Amaryllidaceae > Allium > Allium fistulosum. Next base: position 1,355,832,268 of record CM060902.1, on the reverse strand, counting down.
CAACACAGATTTGTGCTCAAATTCCACATCAATATGGTCAGGAAAGGTATATGCCTAATGCAATTACCTTAAAAAAAAAGGAAGCAACACAAAAGATACTTGCTATAAACAGATTTAAATTGTGTGTTAACATTTCTGAAACCGCAGGATGGCTTCACTTGCTATAAACAGATTTAAATTGTTGTTGAAATTTCTAACAAATACTCACTGGCTAATCTCCTTTAAAATTTTTGAAGTGGAATTCCTTTTCAATGCATGAAGTATTAGAAAGAACATCTCATTTTTAGTTTCAAGAATTTTGTACAGAACTTATATAGTAAATTACCCAACAGGCTGCTGAATTATAAAATAAACTTGACAACTAAACAATTATGTCTCTGGATCATTCAAATTCAAAAACAACACAATACCCAAAATATGTTTCAGGGTCGGCCGAACATCAATTTATGTTTCAGGGTTAACACATTTTGAAACACACAGCAGAAAATGTGTTATAGGTTAGAACATTTCCTGAATCAACAACTCATATGAGAAAGAGTATTTACAATATATATATATATATATATGAATACACAAACACACACACATATATATATATATGCAAAAATAAAAGACATAGAACTAGCAGCAATTATAATAAATACTAATTACAGTACAATTAATAATATAAATCTAACATATAATATAATATCCTAATAAAAGTTAATATCCTACTAAAGAACGTAAGTTAAACCTGTGAGTTCTTATCTCTAGCTGCATCTTGGCTACGCATCGTGATTATTTCAGCATCACGCTTATCTCTGGCTGCAACAAGCCTTACTTTTGCTGCATATCATCTGCACTTTCAATATTTAGTATTAGTTCAGCCGATTTTCTACTTTTCCAGCTTTCATAAGTAAAGGGTTGATGACTTACTTGTCTTTTAGAAGGGAGTAAATAAGGACAGGTCCTGAAAATTCTTTTGGTGGAGTACTAATCAATAATAATTCTTTAAAGTTATTTATGCCTAATTTTGGCACAAATAAATTTAACCAGAGGGTGTGGCATATCCAATAATCCTTTCTTTTTCAAACTAATTTCCTCCATTGCCACTTAGATCGAACTGTAAATTAGAGATGGCATGTAACTCATTATCTGCAAAATTCCATCCACAAGCAAAAATTTAACCAAAAAAAAATTAAATTCATAAATAAATTCACTAAAGAACAAATGAAATTTACAGAAAGTTATTAGTAAACTATGGGTATCACATTGGGCCACGTACCTAACTTCATTTCTTCCATTGTTTCCATGCCATCCACTTCTACTCTATATAGTTTGGTCTTCTATGCATTCAATTTAACAACACAGTCTAAATCAGTTCCATACACATTAATGATTCGAAGTCTTAGTTAACTTAGCAAAGCTTACCTTCAGTGCATAATACAAAGCAATTAAATTAATGGCAGCATCAGAAGCCATGCAATCTTGCATAGCCATTCCCACTGCACGTTCCGGTTTGAGCAGGAACTGCAACAAGTCTAACGCGTCGGTTTCTTCTCCATGCAAGCGTGCTTTGACCATTCGATGCCAGGCTGAGGTATATATATAGATATATCTTGAATTTTTAAATGTCAATATTATAGTGGGAGCTAATCATATATAGCGTTTAATTGAAATTTACATGAAAAACGAACCCCAGAAGAGCAAACTTCAACATCAAGCACACCACTCACACACAAACAACATTGTTTGTCCCTGACGAAATATAACAATAAAAAGATATCTAATCAAAGCTCAGTAAAAGGAGTTATTTTAACCAATCAACTATCAAATTGCTAAGTGTTGGCACCACTGTGTTCAAACGCTTGCATGAGTGTAAAGCTTGCATAACCAGTGGACAAATATACTGATGGTATCATCAAAATTACGTATTATAGAGTACTAGTTGAAATTGAGGAAAACTGTTTATAGTTTCAGATACATAGAATATGAGTTCAAAGTCTATATCACAGCTAAATGAGGAAAATTTCGAGTTACAAGCAGAACACTTACGAGACAGTATTGCTAACAATTCTGTTGCCAAATATGATGCAGTTTCGAATGTCTCTTAGATCGATGCTAATGTCTACACCATAGAAGCAAACAGCGAGTCAACCCCTGATCAATCATCTACTGCTCAATATACAACCAGATTGAGGTCTATGAGAAAAAACCAGGTCATATGAAATGCCCTTCGAGTTTAAAGCTTTAATGCCTTCGAATGTTATTGAAAACCTGGCCTGCAATAACATGGTTAATCAATTAAAAGCCAAAAACAAAAAAATTCAAAAAAAGCAAAGACAAGTAGCCATGCTAATGTTGGTAGGAACATGAGTACTAGTTTTTCAAACAGAAGGAAAAACTAAATTAGCAGAGGATTCAAGATGTACTTTCATTCATAGACGTTAAGGTATATCTTATGTTGTATGAAAAATATATGTTTAAAAACCATTTTATATTACTAATGCAAATTTCTTACATAAAACTAATCAATGGACACATGTACTAGGGAGAGATAACGAGTGGAACAGTTAATTATTTCCCACAACCAGTGCATTACATGCCCATATGCTAAGCCAGCTTCCAACCTAATGTGTTAGGAACACTACATGTCCTGAATAACATCAACAAAATATATTCCAGATACTAAGCATGGTATTTTAAGACCTTTTAAAAATAGTCTCCAAATCATTATATGTTGTCTTTATCAAAAAATAGAAAAGGAATGTTAAATCGTTTCTGTCATAAACTAAGATTTCTGTACATACCAACTTGTATTATTTAATTAGACTTCAATAAAATATAGAGATTACCAGATAGAGGCACAGAGTAAACTATATTGCAAATAGCACAGCAGGGGATATTCATCTTGGCTCTCCAAAGCACTTGACAAGTGTGGCAGAATTTACACCTTAATGGGGAAATGGAGGTAAGTGACTAGTCGAAGACCGGTCGAGTATAGAACACGACAGCACATGACCTGCAGCACTATCAAGCATTAGTGTTATGGAATATCACAAGAGATTAGCATTATCAAAATACTTATAAAAGAAATGACTGAAAATGCACAAAAATGATATTATTTTTTTGATATGTTTATAGTTTGTATAGTTCATTGTCCATCATTGTCTATAAAAGAAATTTAGTCACGGGCCTTCCACTTATGATGTCTCAAACAACATGATTTAACAAAATCATTGTTTATAGCTTGTGATGTTGCAGCAAGATATAGTGAGCTTTGTCAACATAAGTTAATTAATTTATATTTAGATCGATTACCTCAGAGTAGAATTGAAAAGCCATGCCATTAGCTTCAATGGCCACGGATACAGGCTGGTTTGCTACAGCCATCATCAAGGCATCTTCATCGTTAGCTGGAACATCTTGAAACCCATCGATGGAAACTACCGGATTATTCTACAAAGCATAATATTACACTTTTAGCATGGTACAGAAGAAAATCGACAAAAATCAAGGATTTAATTGCAATATATACCTGAGCAGAGCAGCTTCCTTGCTCTTGCATGTAAGGATAAGAATCCTCTGAAGTTAAACCACCGTTGTTTTCAATGTACTCGAAAGCATAGTCCATAAGTCCAATGTTACATCCTTGGTTCTTTTCAGTATCGCAATCAATAAGTTGTTGTTCTGACAATGAAACAAGTTCGTCTATTTTGATTTTGTTTATGCCTTCTACAGAAACTATGGTAGAGAATGCCCAGCAGCTACCTGCATAATTCACAAAATAACATCATTATCTTTAACATATTCTTTACAGTTAAAAAAGGAGTCTACACTATATCCCTTTCTTGACTCTCATAAAAACAAATTGACCATATTTATCCTGACTTCTCGGGTCTCAACAGAATCATAAAGGTGTTTTTTTCCAATACATTAATAAACCAGATGCAATCCGGAAACTTCTTAAAGAACAGGTACTGATCTCGCATTAGACAACTTAGTGCTTTGTTCAGATTAAATACACTTTGGAAATCAATAGCTTGACATATTATAGCCTAAAACATACTGAAAATGGGATGTTTACTTACCGCATTGACCCTGATCTTTAACTGCGGTAACATCACCTTTGGCTCTCCAATCAACCAAATCAGGAAGTCCCTTAATATTTTCGTACATGAACCTTCCACTCTCTTTAGGTGCCCCACGCATTAATCTATGGTGATGAATCTTCGAACCAGCATAGTGTGTTCGAAACTCTTGGTTAGTCATAATTAATTTATATAAACTTGATTAACTTAGTTTATTTTTATAAATTTTAGTTGATTCATATAAGCTTAATGAAGGGAAATCAACCAACCTAATGAATCCATTGTGATTGAGATCAGCAGCAAACGAATCTTCTACAGTCAAATCTCTCTGTAGCACCAACTTTTACTATTCTTCTATGTCTTTTATCAATTCTTGCCTCTGCTAAATATAAAGAAGCTTGTGCGACAGCAAGCGTTGATATCAGCAATCAAAATGAAGCAAATACTCTTCCTTGCAATTGTATAAATTAATCACAATTGTATAAGCAGTACTAGAGAAAGAAAAGAATACCTTCATCCGAATTCGCATTCTCCCTTTCTCGGCATCAAATATATAACTAACAGCCGCAGCTCCAGCCCCGACACTAGTAGTTAGAGGATACTTTTGTAAGCATAGATTCACAATCTTTTCTTCGCAGACACTAGTGGTGAGAGAGAGGATCATAGATGAGAGGAATAAGGGCAAGAGGTATCAAATTGGAAAGAGAGATTCTTTTTTAGGGTTAGTTCATTCTTTCGTTTGGGTTTTCTTCGTTTTGAGGAGGAAAGAGTGAAACGGAGAAAAGTGAAATGAGCGGCCTTCAAAATATTTCACAAAATTTCACCAAGTAGTAAGCGGGAACAATTCACAGCGAGCCATTATTTACTTTTGTTTAACTAAACGAGAAACGAAGGCGTTTAATGTTAAAACGCTGTTTTTTATAAAAAAATTATGCAATGAATAAGGACTTTTCTTGTAGTGTAGGCTTGTCTCCTTGCAAGCCCGAGCTATTTGATGTCACCTCCAATAGTTTGAACATTCCGACTCATCAAAGGTAACATCTCTGGAGTGTATCACTTTATTCGTTGTTGGATTCCAAATACGATATCCCTTTATTCCATCTGTATAACCAAGCAAAACATACTTGGTAGCTGATGTGCATGTAAAAGTGCATATTTTTACTTCCATATTTAATCTACTTTTATTTAAATAAATGTCATAATTGGGTATTTTTACATGTTTTTACCAAAATCCAAATGTCATCAAATCATCATTCATTCATCTTCATTTAGGGGCAAAATGATAATTTTGTCCATGTATTAATTTTGAGAATATTTATTTGCACATTTTAGTTTTATTTGTAGGAATTTGGATGGAAAATGGAAAAGGCCTTCATGAAAATATGCATGCACAAGAGTTAGAAGGCAAATGAAGATGGAAATAAATGAATTCATGTAATCATAGAGGACCCCCACCTACACACTTACCATGATCCACTATTAAGAGCTAATGCACATGTTAGTGGAGATTAGAGGCACATGCACATTTAATGTAGGATTAATTTCATGCTAATGATTACTTGAGTTTACACTTCCTCAAGGGTAATTTGGGTAGTTCCCTAAAATATGGATTAGGGTTTTAGGCATGTATAAATAACCCTTTTATGTTCATGTAATGAAGCTTTTATCTTCTTATCATATTATGCAAGTTGTAGCTATAAATTAAATGAGAAATAAAATGGCTTCCTAAACCTCTTGTTCTTCTTTTTTTCATATGCTTTTATTTTAATTTATGCTCATTTCTATTTACATGCTCTCTTTCCTTTCATGTTAGCCGTTTAGATTTATTTTATGCAAGTAGATTAATTCTCTTTTTATTTAATTAGTTATTACTTTGCTTGCTTTTCTATGTTGAAATTTACATGTGTTGAAATGATAACACAAATGATTAGCTAAACCCCTTCTATTTAGGGGTAATGAAGCTCTCTAAAATTATGTAAATTCAACATATTTTGTTATTTATGATCTCTTTTAAATGCTTCATAAAGAGTTGGATTATGATGTGAGTTTATTAGAGAATTTGAAAGCCTATGTTGTAATCACAAATGGGCTATGCTTAATCCCATATAAATATAATTTACATCATCATCTAACTAAGTTATTTTGATTATGGAATTTAAATAGAAACAAAATTTGACGTTCTATGCCACTAATCAAAAATAGTAAATAGATCATGCTTAGAATAGATTTTGTTTTAGTTTCGTATTCATTTTCACGAGAATTGAAAAGTGGTTTTAGTTGTTGTATTAAAGTTTGATGGTTTAAGTTATGTTAATTAATAACATAAATAGACCATACTTATGATAAATATATCACTAATTCTACTTAGATCAAAATAGAGAGATCATAGATTGTTTTTGTGTTGATTTATGTGAAAATATGAGAGTGGATTTGCCTTTAAACTGTCTTCTAATCTCATTTTTTGATTACTTTTGTTCTAGTTTAACTTTTGCTATTTTTCTTAGTTTAAACAAACTTGCAAATTTGGATTAATTTGATTGAGTAGAATTTGAAATCAATTCAATTCCCTGCGGATCGACTTGTACTCGCCACGTACTAAAATTGTTCGTCGTGCGCTTGTGGTTATTTTTATTACAATATTTTTCGGCAATTTTCTAACCGATAGAAAATTCGCCCTCTAACAAGTTTTTGGCGCCATTACCGGGGAATTGCAATTTTATTTTAATTATATTCTTCGAATTATTTTGTTTGATTTTAGTATGTTTTCATTTTGTATGTTGAGTTGCATTAAAAAAAAAAGAATTTTTATTGTTGTGAGTTTGTGTGTAAATTTTGCTTGCATTTGATTTGTGTGATTGTTGTTTTTTCTATTTCCATTTGCATTTAAAAAAAAGAACATTTCATTTCATTGTTTGCTCATTTCACATTTCATTACATTTCATATTATATATATATATATAAAAGCTTTGCATTTCAGTTTTTTACAAATTTACATTTGCTTGCTTTACATTTCCTTGTGCATTTCACTATTAGTACATTTCAATTTACACTTACAATTTACAAAATTTCTCTGCCTGCATTTTCATTCTTTGTTCCATAATCACTGCTTTCACAAACTTCATCACAACAGCACTTTCAATTGCCATCATACTTCACATTGCAAACCGTTTCAAACTCCAACAACCGTGCACATAAACTACCACCACCACAACATCAAACTGCTTCACCATTCACATCTCCTACAAACTAGCCATCTACCACTATTCTACCCTCCCACTGTCAACCTTGCTCCATCCCATCATAACAACCAACCATTCAGACCATCACCTCTCCCACATTTCCATCAACACTCCTCTGTGCATTTTTGTGCACAACAGTACTCTCACATTACAGAATTCTCAAACTGCACACCCATCTACCTGCCAACCAATTGGGCATACATCCTCTTACCATCCTCTGCTACTACCCACTTCTGCCACAACCTCCTTAAAACTATATCATATATTACAGCCATCCTCACTGCTCCTCCTACAAACATACCACCTTGCCTTCTTCATTCATCAACCACTGTCAAAACCTCCTACCAGCAAGCATCAACTCCTCAATCTCACAATCCTCACAACCTTTGCTTCCACTGTCAAAACACCAACCTTCCTGCACCCTTTCTCCCTGCCACTTTCCAAAGCAACATCAGCAAACATTCACCTCACTACACATACCCTCTGCTTGTTTCCCTTACTGCAAACTATTCAACCATCCACTGCTCCCCAATTCAACTCCTACACCATTCACATACACATCTACTACTGCCTCTATCCAACAAATCAGCGACCATCCTTCTCCCATCCCAAACCCAAACTTAGCAACTTACAACTACTCCCACTACAACGCACTTCAGCCTTCAACACCACCAAAACTGAACTGCCACTTCATCCAACTCGAATCGCGACCTGCCACATCAAAGCAACTCGCCTCACCAGAACCCGAAAACTGAAATCAATTTGGGAATCAAAACTCGATTATTTTTTTAAAAACCACGATTTACTTATTTTTTTGTAATTCGTATTTTCTGTTTTAAACAGAGAAATTGGGTTTTGGATTATTACAAAAAAGAGAAAACTAGGCTGATTTGCTTGGGCTTGGTGTTGTGTTTGATTTTCTTTCGTTTTAAGTTTACTTGTGTTAGTGTGTTTTCGTTTGCTTGGGTTTTAAGACCGACCTACCCACAAACCCATCAGGTGGTGGATAGAACCGAATATGACATCACTCCAGTCATAATCGACCTATCCGTGGCCCATTTAATTATCAAAGCAACAAACAATACCTAGCACTAAGCAATCACTAGGCCCATTTAATTAATATTTATTAATTAAATCACTTTCCATATATTTACTTCAAATTATCTTTAAAACAGATATATTCACAAAACCAATTCAATCTTTCGATACCAGAAACCATTTCCATATACTTATATCAATAGTATAGGCATATTCACAAGTCATTTCATTTTCAACACTTAGAAAATATCTCCATATACTTAAACCAAAAGTGTGTGTGTGTGTTGAGGAAAGTATTCTTCAAAATGCACTTTATTTGGATCAGAACGAATGTTGCGTAAAACATCGTTACGACAACCTCAAACAATTAGTATAGGGATTTATTTATTCATATATATAATCCCATATACTACATAAAACATTTACTTTCATAATTCATTTACCATAACAACAGTGTTATAGTCCATACCTTCCTTACTTCTCCGAAAACGTCTATTACAACAATAAATGTTGAAATCTATGTTTTTTTCGAATACATATCTCATTTTAAAACATTTTTCAAAACCATTCAATTCCATTGGAATTATTATTTCCCAAAACATTATTTTAAAACGATAAGTTACTTTCCAAAGCCATTAACTTCATCAAAATATTTCTTTTAACATTCCTTTAAATTAAAATCCATATTTTATATCTCAACATAAATCATTTCCCAATTTATAAACTATGTTTATAAATCTCCTTTCTATTTTATAAAACTTCTATTTTATAAAATCACTTCTTTTATAAATTTCTATTTATAAATCATTCTTTTATAAAAACTCATTTACTATCAAAAATCATTTCTATATCCATTTCTATATAAATCTAATTTATTTATAAAAATCCATTTCTTTATAAAACTAATTTATTTATAAAAATCCATTTCTTTATTTATAAAATATTTCTTTTAAAAAAATCCTTTATAAAATATTCAAAAATCTCTATATAAAAATATTTCCCCAAAACCATATTTTTAAAACATCAAAAATCGTACTTGTATTTGTTTAAATACAAATTCATTTCTTTTAATAATTTAAAAATTATCAAAACATATACTTCTCTAAAATCACTTGAAAATCATTTCAATTCAAAATCATTATTGTATAGTATATAAAATACTAAAAATATAGCCCAGTTCTTCCATAGCACTAAACAAGCAAAACAAATTCAGGTCATCAAATATCGCATCCATCACATCATATATCAACATATATATTAAAATAAATTCAACAGTATGAAGAATCCTGTTGGATTCCTCCAACCTGTCCTCCTACATCACAAACATCATATAATTATAAAAATATAAATCAACCGCTTTGAGGCGGGATTTGTATACAAAGGGTCATCCGCTCATACACGGGAACGTAATAAGGTCTCATCCGCTCCAGGGGCGGGAATATATCCAAACCAACTAATATATATATCATATATCATCCAAACAATCAATAATCATCATAAATAAAATATTCCCACTTATATAAAAGTATAAGCGAGCAAGAGAGAGTGAGTTTTACTCACTTTGCTTGTAGTCGTCATTGCAGCGTTTTATTTGGAATAAAATTAATCTAACGTTTAATTTTACCCAAAAACCTTGCGAGCTCAGAATCGATCCAATCCAATTCCTATGTGTAGTATTTTCAATAACGAGTGCAACACAACTTGTTTCGTCTGAATCAGACCTTGAATGGAAAAGTTATGAATTTGATAAGATTTCACGAATTATTTACAAAATAATTTTACAAATTCTTTTATTTATTTATTTAAACCCTGGCATTAAATATGACCGTCGATTTTTGTGAGATATGATCTGGGCCATCCGCTCCTTTCCCTTTCTCCTTCTTCTCCAAATCGTTTAAAACCCGCCACCGCCGTTTGAATTTGATTGTCGTGGCCAACCTCGAGCATCGGAACATCATCCATCGAGCCCAAACGACGCACCGAAGCCCTATGCGCCACCAGCCCAAGTCCGACCTCCCAGTTCAATGCCAGCGTCGAGAAATCACCTTCGAAACATGACGCCTTCAAACCCAAATCGTGGTCGCTCCATCGCTCCAAACACCATCACAACTGTTGAGATCCTATATCTTATTGCCCTCTACAATCTTCATTTAGGAATTTTTAATAATATTGGATGGATTTATCAGAAATTGAGGAGGAAGGATTGAAGTTTCTGGCTGTTCATGATGAATGTGGCGGCAGCGGTTGTGTTGAATTAGGGTTCTAAAAGATGGGTAAAGGTCCTTATATAGGCAAGTGTTTGACACTATTCATCCGACAAATTTCCGAACTCCAAACGAAGCGTGCCGCCTGACGTTCTATATGTTATACCCTTATTCCAAACACAATGGAACACATATTGAGAGCCAATTCCAAAATATTTTGAAGATAGAGTTTCAAATCGAATTATTTTAAATTAAATTTCCTTAAACAATTTCTAGGCATTTTTACTTCGCACGATCAAACGGTAAGTCCAATCGCTACGAAATTTGGAATTCTATAATAATATGCTATTATGAAGTAACTAAAACTGGTTTCATCCAATTCTAAGATAGTGTCAAGAATGGATATTTTTACACGTTCGATTAAATATTAAAATTTCCAATTTTCATTCATTCACTATTAACTCAATTTTAAAAGTTTACTAACTTTATTCTAATTCAAATAGAATTTAAATCATCTTTCTAAATCATTTTTATTCATATTAGATTCCAGATTCAATTATTGACCGATTTAACTAGTAAATTCACTTTTCAATATTTAAATTCAATTAAATACTCTAAATTCGAATGATTGAAAAACTAGTCGTTACATACTCCCCCCTTAAAAGAATTTCGTGCCCAAAATTACTGAGTAAGAAAATGCCACAAAAGTCAATGGGTTTACTTTTCAAAAACAATTAGTTCAAACTAGATTACCTAATTCATTCAAGACCTTTTAACATTCTCAAAATCCATTAGTTAAACATCATATAAAACTTTTCTAAGTTTTCAAATCCATTCATAGTTGTTAACCAATATCATTCCATAAATCAACTAACAACATTCAAAAACCAACACATATCATTTCAAGTAATAACTTAAAAATCAATTTTTTTAATCAAAAAATTTCCAAATTTCCCAAAAAATTTCTAACGCCTTAAATTTACGAATAATATTGCCAGCGTCTCCTTTGCGCGGTTCGATCGTAGTAGGATCACAACACACACACACACACATATATCACAAATATACATCTCATCTTCAAGGATGAGGCATCCCGTAGGGAAAAAAGTGTAAAAGTACGATATGTAATCCGAGATATGTACCTTATATATTATTTAGCGAGCATATACGGCTAATATAGCGTGACAGCGAGCTCCAAATGCGAAGCATACGCCATCCGCTCCTACTAAACATCAACAACCAAATGAGAAAGATATATATGAAGCAATATCAATATATAACATGTACCAATAAAACAATTATATATGCCAATATAGCAAATGCAACAAAAGCAATCATCAAACAACCAACATCCAACTAACCAATTCATTCGTTTACTATTTAGTTTTCATCCAACTAATTCACATTCAAGTTAACTAACAATCATTTTATTACATTCATTCTCATTTTACTTTCATTTTATTCTCATCAAATTAGTTTGCATTCATTCCTTCAATTTGTTCACTAATATTCAATTTATTCCCATTCAATTAATTACATTCTACAAATTTACATTCATTCCAATTCATTTATTAACATTCATTTGTTAACATACATTTTCTTTTAATTTATTAACATTTATTTTACTTTTGTTAACTTTACTTCCAATTCATGTTTAGCAACATTTCATTATTCACTTAGTATAATTCTTTTGATACTAATAACCATTCCATAAAATTATTCGCTTAAGTTTATAAACATTTTATACAACACTTATGTTTATTTCACTTCCTTATTTAAGTTTATTGAACAACATTTCAACTTATATCCAATTCATCTATATACTTAAGTTGAATTCCATTATTAACTCAAGTTCATATTTATTCTAATTATTTTACATAGCTCATTCAATTCATTTTATTTAACTTAAGTTAATATTCATTTATTTAGACTTCTAGCTAAATTCTAATACAAAATCATTCCACAAGATTCTTACTTAAGTCCATTTTCATATTTTTGTACAACACTTCTAATGTATATATTTGATTCACAACTTAAGTTACATTCTATTACTTCGATTCATTCGTTTACTCTCGATATCAAATCTCAATTTCATTCTACATTACTTAAGTTAGATTTCTTTCCAAACTTCATTTTATATTACTTAAGTTTCATCTTACAATCCAAATTTGGATTTCCATGGCTTAACATTCATATTTTAACAATTTCAAAATCTTGTTTCTAACTTGCTATTACTAAATGCATAAGTTATATAACTTAGTTATTTACAATTTCAAATTCATGGTTATATAATCACTTTAAAGCTTAAGTGTATATTCGTTTCAAATTCAATTCATTTAACTTTACTTATGTTGAACTTCAGTTCATGTAATCCATTTAATTCAATTCGCTAACTCCACTTTATTTAACTTCACGTAATTTAAATTCAATCTTATATCTTTATCTATGCCACTTTAAATTTGATAAGTTCAAAACTCATTTTCCTTTATTTATCAAACCATACTTGGATTTTAAATTTCAATTCCTATTTGTCACTGCAAAACTTCAATATCAATTTACTAAGGTAGAAAATCCATCACACAGAAACTCGAAATTAATACCGATGATGCGACCATCATCATCCTTATTATTTCCCAGCAACTGTAGTGAATTCAGTGCTTTAAATTCTTTTAAAAATCATTTCTAATCAAAATATTTCTACATAATAATATAACATCTTCAAGCTTTGAAAAACAACTGTCAAAATCAACGGGATTCAAATTCTCAAATTCTTAGTTTAAATCCATTTTATTCATAACTCATATTTATAAATATACTTATATAGTTTCATTTCTTATATATAAGATTATTTCACAATTGTAAATCATTTTAATTATAATTCCATACTTCATAATTCACATTATAAATTCACTTGCTTATATAATTATTATTTTTACAATTGTTGTCTTTATTTAGATTATTCAAACAGCTTTTATTAACTTATATATTCACATTTTCAAACAACCAAACGATCAATTTATATACACTATTACAATTTCTGAAAAATTGTTCCTTTATATATAAAATATAATCGAAGAAAATTATTTCATTTACCCAATTTAAAAACAATACTACGTCGATATGCCTTGTTCAAGTGTTTAGAAACCCCTATCAATAATGTGGCGTCTCATATACACACCGGAATTCATAAGCCACTCAACAGATATATCAATACAATATAAAACATTTTTATATCACTAACAAATACGCGCTCATATAAACAATACACTCAAACTCAATCTAGGGTGCTACTGCCCTATCTATACTGAGTACACATCAAAGCCTTGGAATATACTAAACCTAAGCTTTGATACCAAATGTGATGTCCTGGAAATCCGTACCCATTGGATCGACAATAATCCAGACATGTCAGACCCAAAGTGTACAGAACTTCAGAAAATCGAGAGAAAAAAAGAAGAGATAAGAAGAGAAGAGAAGAAAGAGAGAAGAAGAAGACCAAACAGAACAATAACAACACAGAATCTCACATCGCAACGGAATAACACATAATATAATATCAATGATCTTTAGAAAAAGAGAAACTATAATATCATACATCAATCATATCAAAGTACATGACACAAATTCATCAGCTGGATAGTTATAACAATCTGTCCTCACAAATGCTGATAACATAAACAATAATGCAGTGGAATATAAACATATACGGGAATACGATCTGAAGGCTTCCAGCTCCCCTGCTGAAGCTCCAAAAGCACCAAATATACATCTGTAAATATACTCAGTCTGACATGAACATTGAAAGGGAAGAACGCTCGGATCAGTCTGGTAAACCAGCATAAGAAAACACATCTCAACCGAATTTTAAAGTTATAAAAACTTTCCTTTATCAAAACAAAGGCATCTCGTAAGACCACGCCCATACATAAACACGGACGGGTTTTTTCCCTTACGATAACCAAAACATTTCATATAAAATTCTATTATATTATAATAGTGTCTATTATACAAATAATATCAATCATAGTCGAAATTGCTACATTCTAAAATTCCAGCATACTAGCCACAAAGTGGGTTCTACAACCAAAATGGTAGGCACGTATTGGAGTTTGGATTTCCATACAATGGCAGGTAAGGGAATACCTTCCGTAAAGTACATTTCTAAAGGAATGTACCAAGGATCGACATCTTCGAAACCTCTACACTTGGCAAGACCGGCATACCCACAAACCCATCTGGTGGTGGATAGAACCGAATATGACATCACCCCGGTCGTAACCGACCTATCCGTGGCCACAAGCATACAAAACATAAATTTAAAACCCGACGTCATAGCGGGAATAAATACATCTAGAAGGGTTATGACCATACCCTAATGGGAGCGACCCACTTGGCCTTATGACATGCCCTGTTTAAGCCATTACCGGTTAATGAGGCTTAAGGTAACGTTTACCTTTCACATAGCACATTCCACTTTGAATGCCACATTGCCATTTCCAACAGCACACTGATTGATTTTCACAAAAGTACAACCTCTGAGCTCGTACGTCTCAGAGAGGGGTGTTAAGTGTAAGATAGTTACTTCCTAAACTACGAACAGATGTACGTTTGTAAAAACCAATGTCCACAGTTCTTAGAAATGCAATGTCAGACATTCGTCTATACAAGTTGTCCAAGAACAGGACAAATCGAAGGAACTATCCTATCACATCCTGTCGTGCATTACACCTAGAATTTGTAGCGAGCAGTCTTTGCATCAAAGATTTTAGAACTACTGCCTCCATAAGTATATGATATGGTAATTTTCCCGAGGGTCTAGTGGCAAGCAGCCCTACATCATGAAGATCTCCATCTTCAACTATCATCATCATGAACTTGCAATTTTGAATGCATACATTGGTCCGAAGTGGTTCTTGGATAAATCCGACCTCGTCTCTCCGGACCAACAACGATAAAGAGACTAAATTTGATAGTCGGTTATTTAACTATCAAAGCAACAAACAATATCTAACACCAAGCAATCACTAGGCCCATTAAATTAATCTTTTATTAATTAAATCACTTTCCAAATATTTACTTCAAATTATATTTAAAACGGATATATTTACAAAACCATTTCAATCTTTCGATACCGGAAAACATTTCCACATACTTATATCAACAGTATAGGCATATTCACAAGTCATTTCATTTTCAGCACTTAGAAAATATCTCCATAAACTTAAACCAAATGTAAGTGTATATATATATATATAAATCTTGAGGAAAGTATTCTTCAAAATGCACTTTATTTGGGTCAAAATGAATGTTGCATAATACATCGTTACGACAACCTAAAATAATTAGTATAGGGATTTAATTAATTAATTATATATATATATATATATATGTAATCCCATATACTACATAAAACATTTCCTTTCGGAAATCATTTATTATAACAACAGTGTTATAGTCCATGCCTTCCTTACTTCTCCGAAAACGTCTATTACAACAATAAATGTTGAAACCTATGTTTTTTTGATATATATCTCATTTTAAAACATTTTTCAAAACCATTAAATTCCATTGGAATTATTGTTTCCCAAAACACTATTTTAAAATGATAAGTTACTTTTCAAAGCCATTAACTTCATCAAAATATTTCTTTCAACATTCCTTTAAATAAAAATCCATATTTTATATCTCAACATAAATCATTTCCCAATTTATAAACTATGTTTATAAATCTCCTTTCTATTTTATAAAATAGATATTTTATAAAACTTCTATTTTATAAAATCACTTCTTTTATAAATTTCTATTTATAAATCATTCTTCTATAAAAACTCATTTACTATCAAAAATCCATTTCTATATAAATCTAATTTATTTATAAAAATCCATTTCTTTATAAATCTAATTTATTTATAAAAATCCATTTCTTCATTTACAAAATATCCCTTTTAAAAAAACTCCTTTATAAAATATTCAAAAATCTCTATATAAAAATATTTCCCCAAAACCATATTTTTATAGCATCAAAAATCATTCTTTGTATTTGTTTAAATACAAATTCATTTCTTTTAATAATTTAAAAATTATTAAAACATATACTTCTCTGAAATCACTTGAATATCATTTCAATTCAAAATCATTATTTTATAGTATCTAAAATACTAAAAATATGGCCCAGTGCTACCATAGCACTAAACAAGCAAAATAAATTCAGGTCATCATATATCGCATCCATCACATCATATATCAACATATATATGAAAATAAAATCAACAGTGTGAGGAATCCTATTGGATCATTCCAAACCGTCCCCTTGCATCAAAAACATCATATAATTATAAAAATATAAATTAACCACTTCGAGGCGGGATTCGTATACAAAGGGTCATCCATTCATACTCGGGAATGTAATAGGGTCTCATCTGCTCCAAGGGCGGGATAATATCAAAACTAACTAATATATATATATATATATGTATATATGTATGTATATATATATATATAATATCATATATCATCCAAACAATCATCAATCATCATAAATAAAATATTCTCACTTATATAAAAGTATAAGCGAGCCAGAGAGAGTGAGTTTTACTCACTTTGCTTGCAGTCGTCGTTGCATCGATTTATTTGGAATAATTTTATCCAAATATCCTGCGAGCTCCAAATCGATCCAATCTAATTCCTATGCGTAGTATTTTTGGTAATGAGTGCAACACAACTTGCTTCGTCTGAATCGGACCTCATATTAAAAAGTTATGAATTTTATAAGATTTCACGAATTATTTACAAAAATATTTTACAAATTCTTTTTATTTATATATTTATTTATTTATTTAAACCCTGGCTTTAAATCTGACCATCGATTTCTGTGAGATATGATCTGGGCCATCCGCTCCTTTCCCTTTCTCCTTCTTCTCCAGATCATTTAAAACCCGCCTTCGCAATTTGAATTTGATTGCCACGGCCAACCTCGAGCATCGAAACATCATCCATCGAGCCCAAACGACGCGCTGAAGCCCTATGCGCCTCCAGCCCAAGTCTGGCCTCCCCATTCAATGCCAGCATCAAGATATCGCCTTCGAAACATGATGTCTTCGAACCCAAATCGCGGTCGCTCCACCACTCCAAACACCATCACAACCGTTGAGATCCTAGATCTCACTACCCTCTACAATCTTCATTTAGGAATTTTTCGATAATATTGGATGGATTGATCAGAATTTAAGGAGGAAGATTTGAAGTTTTTGGTCGTTCATGATGAATGTGGCGGCTGCGGTTGTGTTGAATTAGGGTTCTAAAAGATGGGTATAGGTCCTTATATAGGCAAGTGTTTGACACTATTCATGCGACAAATTTCCGAACTCCAAACGAAGCATGCCGCCTGACGTTCTATATATTATACCCCTATTTCGAACACAACGAAACACATAACGAGAGCCGATTCCAAAGTATTTGGAAGATAGAGTTTCAAATCGAATTATTTTAAATTAAATTTCCTTAAACAATTTCTACGCGTTTTTAATTCGCACGATCAAACGATAAGTCCAATCGCTACAAAATTTGGAATCCTATAATAATATGAAATTACGGATCCAATGAAATTGGTTTCGTTCAATTCTGAGACAGTGTCCCGAATGGTGATTTTTACTCGTTCGATTAAATCTTAAAATTTCCAATTTTCATTCATTCACTTTTAATTCAATTTTAAAAGTTTACTAACTTTATTCTAATTCAAATAGAATTTAAATCTTCTTTCTAAATCATTTTTATTCACAATAGATTCCGGATTCAATTATTTAACTGATTTAATTTGTAAAATTCACTTTTCAATATTTAAATTCAAGTAATTATTCTAAATTCGAACGACTGAAAAACTAGGACATTACACCAACCCTCATCAACATTGGCATCGCATGTCATCAACAAAGCCAAAAGCCCAAGATGATGTCAATACCGCCTATCATCCATAGGGTTGGACGAACTCACGTCACAAAGCGGTGTCGAATGGAATCGGCACCGAATGTTATCAAAGAAAGTAATAATATCGAGCATGATCGACTGTAATCTATCGGTATTATACCAGCATGATCCACAACATGCTTCATGGATGCCAATTGATTCCAACATTAACCTATGGAGATAATCCATCAGTGTCGCTCTTCATCAACACCACTCATCATTGAGGTCACCAATGATCAATGCGGTTATTCTACAGTGTTGATGACGAACGTCGCCAATGTCTACGGAAGCAATACATGCGATGTTGATGGTGAACATTGTCAATATCCATAGAATCTATCGAAGCCAACCATGCCAAGAGCCATCAATGCCAACGCTATGTTGGATGAAGCCGCACTTTCTCATTTCTCCTCTATATCAACGTCGCTCCTCATCAATGCTTCATGCCGCCTCCAAATGATTCCGCCAACAACCAAACAAGAGTATCACAATACATAGGATTGTCGATACTAAAAGCAATTACTGCTAGGGCGGTATCAAAGTTCCACTATTGTCATCATTAAACAAAGCCCGGCACATTGCAACATTGATGTTGTCGAAGCCATTGCCGAAGTCAAGCACCTCGAAGCCAAATGCCATGCCACTTTACTACCCTTATAAATATGGACCTAGGGGTTATGGAGGAGGGCGTATCATTCTTGTCCCACTTTTTAAATTTTAAATTTTATAACCTTAAATTGATTTGGGGATTTTTTCCAATTGTAGCACTCAAACTTTGTACACACCAAGAATTGAATATTGAACAAGTGCATAGCATAATCGATAAGATGACTTACGACTTATGATTTACATGTCGACTTGATTCCAATTTAAGACCTACATATTGGCTTAATGACTTTCGACATGACTATATCCATGTTATTGGATACACATAAGATCATTACTGATTTGACATTGAGCCTACATCGTCTTGGCCTATTAGCCCAGGATCGCCTTAGCATTTTCTTAATAAAGTCCACTTTTCTAAGATTTCTTGGGGTTGATGAAGAAATTCGTTAATAATATATACATATATTTGCATATACATACATATATATATACATGATAAACAATTTTAAAATATATTTGTGTATTTAAACACAAATTATATATATTATATTTTCAAAAACATAAAAAATCATAAACATTATAAAAGTGAAAATCAAAAGTTTAAAAATATGTTTACACACGCGCATACACATGCGTGCGCGCACACACATATACATATGTTTATATATGTATATATATACATATTATAAAATATATTTTTAACACGTATCCAATTTATAAAATATATAAAGGAATGTTTGTAACGACCCAGAATTTCTGTCAATTAAAATTCGTAATATTTAATTGATTTTAAATATTAACAAGTAGAATTAATAAGTCGAATAATTTATTTCGAATATCTGGATTTAATTGGGTAATTTAATAGTTGAAATTCCAGAAATAATTGAAATCTGGATTTAATGTGATTGAAAATGATTTATAAAGTTATATTAAATCATATTGGGGTTATAGTAATATTATAGAACTTTTAAAATTGAATTTAAAGTTAATTTGTGAAAAATTGAATATTTTAATATTTAATCGACTAGTGAAATTAGCCATTTTTCAAACAGTCTCGGATTTCGACGAAACCAATTTCATCAGATCCGTAATGTGAAATCATTGTATGGTTTCAAATTTCGTGTCAATCGGATTTACCGTTTGTCCGGAGCAAGCTAAAACGCACAGAAATTTGATTTATCGGTTTGATTTAAATTTGATCGTTTAATTCCGTAACTCACACAGATGATCGAATTAGCTTCCGAAACACGTTCCATTGTGTTCGGAACGTGGGGTAAACCCTACGAATGCCAGGCGGCACGTATGATTTGGAGATCGTTTGAAAAAGTCGTTTTAAAATGAATTTAATATTAATTTAATACGTATATATATATATATACACGTTTGCCCAAACCCTAGTCTATTAGCTTCAGCCGCCACCTCCAATTATCAATGGCCGCAAATCTCTTAACTTCATCTCGATCTTTCTCCAAATCCGTTGAGTTATAGCAGATTCTTCCAACTAGAAAAACGTAGAGCTCGTCGAGAGCTACGTATCCAACGGTCGTGATCGAGATCGGCATAACCAATCAACGGCAATGTGAGCTTGAAGATGCGCCATTCGCATGCGATTTGAGGGAGCTAGAGTTGACCGAGCTCTACCATACTTCAGCTGAAGGTGGTGCTCGACGTTGGCTTCGAGATGGAGGTTGCTGATCGAGTTGAAGATGCTCGTATTGGGTGCGAAAATCTAGGGTTAAGTGGCGGCATGGGTTGGGTATGTGCGTTTTACTGGAGATGGAGAAGAGATGGGGGGACGGCCTGATCTGGTGGAAGAAAAGATGAACGGAAGATGTGAGTTTGGGCATAAAAAAAATAAAATAAAAGTTGTAAATGATTTGTATTTAAATTCGTATTAACTTCAAAATATTGTAACTTGTTCATACGAGGTCGAAAATGCACGAAACCAGTTGCGTTGGAATCGTATTGTCGAGCACTATGCAATGGAGCTGGATTGGGAGCAATTGGAGTCAGTGAAAATTTTGGGTAAAATTAAACGTCCGTTTAATTTTATTCGAAATAAAACGCTGGGATGGAATTGAAACCAAGGTGAGAACTTCTCACTCAATCGAAATTGTTCGATGTTAATTTTAAATAGTTAGATTTAAAATTGTTGATTGTATGCCTGAATGATGATTGTTATCTATTGATTGAAATAGACATTATACGCCGTTAGTAAGCGGAGGTTATTTATTAAAAACATATACCGCGAATATTCCAATGTTTAGTGGAATTGTTATTATATATGTATATAGCAATATATATATATTGGAATATGTATATATTGGAGTTGATTTCCCGCATTGTATAGCGGATGAGACCCTATTGCGCCGCATAATAGCGGATAATATTTATAAATCCCATATACCGTGATAATTTCACTATGAAGTGAAATTGGTATTGTGCTAACATCTGTGGATGCAGGGAAACAGGTTGGAGGGATCCAACTAGATTCCTCAAACATTTGAATTTATTTCATATGTTGTGTGTTGTTTATTTATAATCGACGTATGATTATAATTGTGAAATTGGGATTGTAAAAGGCTGTAATTTAGCCGTATATATTTTTGGTATCGATGGATACTAGAAATATTTAGAAATTGAATTTTTGAAAATATAAGTTGAAAATTTATCGAAAAGTTTATTTTGATAATTGGATTAATTTAAAAGGAGTTTTAAAGGATAAAAGTCTTATTTTTGAGCCGTATTGAATTTAATTTCAAATTTGGGAAAAAGGCTTAATAAATGGATTTCGAAAATATTATTTAGAAGTTGAAAATTTATTTAAAATTTGGATTAGAAAATAGTTTGGAAATTTAAGGAATTTATTTTCTTAAAAAGGAATTTATTTTGAAAAGGAAATAAATTTAGAAATCCACTTAGTAATTGATTTTCTTGTGATTGAAAATAAATCTTTTGGAAATGTTTGGAAATTTATCTGATTTAAATTAATCAGATAATTTAATTAATCCTATCTATGGATGTTTGGATTATATTGGATGTTAAATTGTTTGACATCTTTGATGTGTGATACTTTGTGATATATTCTGATTTGTGTGTGATTTGTGATCTATTTATCTGTGATCCGTGAATGAAGGTAAGCGTTATAGTTTATACCGCTTATCAATTATATTGTTATATTTGATCTGTGATGATTGAATGCAGTTGCACTATTGTGTTAAATCCTTGGACTACACAATACACACACAAATGTGGATTTCACGTGGAAATCGGTTAAGTCACAGATTTTTATCAATTTTGGAAAAATTGAGTTTTGAATCCAAAATAGTTTTGGAATTTAAATTGGAAGTTTTTGAAATGAGTTTCAAAAATAAAAGTTATTTTTAAATAACTTAATAGAATTGGAATTTAAATCATTTGATTTAAATTTGAATTCAATATCTTGAAATTGAATTCAATGAATTGGGAATTTTGGTTTAAAAGATTGGATAAATTATAAGGATGTTTATATGGGTTTTTAACCATTTAAAATTATGGTTTTAGAAATTTAAATTTATATTCAAGTTTTATACTTGAATGGCTTTAACCTGTGTAAATGTAACCAGTTTTTCCCAAAATGAAAACTATCTGTTTCCAAATAATAATAGCTTTTCTAAAGTGAAAAGACTCCAATTTTGTATTGAAAACAATTCAAGTTGAAATGAAATTGAAAATAGTTTGGAAAACTATGAATTAACCCTTGTGAAGATGATTAAACTTTATTTTGAAATAAAAGTGTATTTCAAAAGTTGTATCTTTTATATTATAAAAGACTTGAATTGTGAATAGTTTTGAAAGCTATAAATTAAATCTTAACTTTAAGATTTAATGGGTTAATTCAATGTGAAATGGAAATTGATTTGGAAATCTGTGAATGAATCTTTGTGAAACTGGGTAAACTTTGTGAAGTAAATCTTTTTGTTTAAAGATTTAAAATGGTGATTTGTTAAACCATTTAAAAGAAAGGATTTGGGTAATAAGTTGTGACTTAATTGAAATCCCAAAATTCATATGTTTTGAATAAGCGCTCACTATTCGGGTTAGCCGGGAAAGGACCTTTGTGTCGTATAACCTATTCCGAATTAGTGATATGACGATATGGATCGTATTGAAGACCGGTGGTGAAGACCGAGTGTTTGTGAAAACGATAGGATGACCTATCGATTGTCTCTGCACCGTTAGCTACGGTATAGAGATTTCCTTTGTGATGGGAAGTTTTATCGGGATTGTGAATATTCGGATTGCAAGGGCTTCTTTGGAAGTGCCTTCGGTTCTGTTCGAACCCGGAACAGACTTATATGGTTACATGTCTGACATTACATTTTGAGATGTAAAGCTGATTTCTTTCAAATACATTTCTGTTGGTGGCGGAGAATTTATTCTCTTAGCTTAACACCCTTCTCTGAGACGTACGAGCTCAGAGGTTATGTAGTTGAAATTTATTAGTGATATATTCCCAATTTGGTAATGTGGCATGCTGAGTGTTGCTGTAATGATGACCATTTATTGATCATTTGTGATCAAAGCGTGGCTTTGTGAAAAAGCGTAGCTTTGTGGACGAGACTTCGTCAGGGCCTCACAACCCGAAAATGGTCGAAACAGGAATGTTGCGACAAGGTTGTGAGGGTCGCGCCCTTTAGGGTATGTCATTTCCTTCTGGAAAGGGGTGGTATCATGGTATGGAGCCCAGATACTTACTCATGTGGACACACTTTATTTATTATGTGTAATGTTGTTACCGAGCGCTCGGATAAAGGTCCCAAAGGACCGGGGGATGGTATATTCGTGAGTTACCTAGTTACAGGGGTAACCCGGCCTTGTTGGCAGAGAGCAGTTTGTCTCTCGGAACGTCCAGCCAGAGGCGATCCCATTCGGCAGTAGGAAAGGAAGTTCCTTAGCCTGACCATTTGTTGGAAAATCCAAAGAAACAATACGAACCTTGTACGGTTTTAGTTGTATTACCTGCTATGGAATGTGGCGGTAACCTGCTATTGAACATAGTAGCTATAGTAGGCATAAGTGCGGAATGCCTATGCTGGCTAAGATTAATATTATATTTTCGAAATGTTTTCCACTATGCACTAATAATAATAATCCAATGATTTTGCGTAGTAAGCATATTTGATTATCATAAGAAGAAATCTCCTCCAATTCTTCGTTTGCATTGTGTGTGTGGCGGGAGGTCTTATGGTAGTTTCATTTTCCAAAAGCATTGCGAAATTGTTTGTTTTCTTTGTTGTTGTTGCTTAAAGATAAACTGTTTTAGTTCTCACACCAGTCACCATGACTGACTCGGAGTTTATTGTTTCCTTCCTAAACTCTGGGTGCCCACCAATTTTCACACGGGCAGTCTAGAGTCAGGTTATCAGGTCATTCTGGATTCAGGAGATGCTATGGAGCTCAAGTGGCGAGCTGGATGGCGAGACGTATCATCTATACTATGTATTATTCCGCTGTGTATTCTGTATGTGGACAAGTTCGTATAACTGTCCAGTGTTGTATATTGTTGTTGTAAACTCTAATGATGATGTAATGTATAAAATGATATAGTTCTTTGTTTAAAGATTATTCATTTATCTATTATATGTTGTTCCACTGCGATATGTGAGATTCTGATATTGTTTCTGTTTCTGTGTTCTTCTGTTGTTTCTTCTTTCTTTTTCTTCTGTTTTCTTCTGTTTTCTTCTACCTCTTATTTTTCTTCATAACAATTCGGTTTTCCGGCATTCGATTGCTCGGCAGTTGATACAGTGAATGTATTAATGTCAATTTTCGAGCGACGAAAAATCACAATCGTTACAATGTTTCTTATATTCAAGGTCTATAATACGGTGAATATAAAATTGTTACCTTTGTTGGTCCCACCCATCGTCAAGCACCCTAGTTGCTAGTTGTTCGTCTTTGAACCTCTTTGTTCTTTCTCCTTAACCAAGGGATCCAACTTCGTTTGTAAGGCTTTAACAATGTAATCGACAAAGGATAAGCTAAGGGTTTGGTTTACTGTAAAGAGAGAATGAATATGTTAGCTATTTATAACAAACTAAATCACAAATATCTATCACTTTTCTTTCCTTTGAAGACAAAGTCCCCTTTGCCTCTACAAGCTATGGTCAACACCCACCCAACCCCAATACCTTTTTAGTTTTGGCATCCAAACATTGAGAAAAATTAATTTAACCATTAAACTAATTATTTAATTTATTTATTTAACCCTGTTCGGTAATTAAATCAACTTATTGCTTTTATGCATTGTTTTAATTATTTTTCATGCTTTAAATAAATAATTAAAATTCCATTATAATTTAATACAACATTTTTATTCGATTTTATTATTTATTTATAACACTTACAAATTAATATTTGTTTGTGCCAAAAATGGTCACAAACATCCAGTTGTACGTGAAAGCACCAATTTTCAAAAACAATATCCAGATAGAAAGATAAGCATGTAGATCATAGAATAAATAGCAGAAAAAGTAAAACCTCATTCCAACAATATCTTGAAATCTGAGTTATCTACAATCCCTGACACTGCTGCCATCAAATCCATCGACGGATCCGATCGATCCACCGAAGCTACTGGCGCATTGAACCTAGTTAAGAAATCCCTGATTGATTCTCATTTTCACTGCTTCATCGATGTTAAAGTCATCACACTCTTGGGTCTTGTGATGTGAACCCAAAATTGCCTCATAAACCATTCAATCAATTCCATCCATGTGTAATAGAGCCGCTTTCCAACTATTTGAACAATAGTACAGCTATATCCGTTAAGTACAAGCGGAAGCACCATACCATGACTTCCTCCGATGCCCTTAGTACTTCCATATGTCACATGTATCTCGTCAGATGAACAACGAGATCCATTTTTCCATCATATGTTTCAAGCGTTGGTAGTTTAAACTCTGGTGGATTCCTAGCTTGCCTGATATTAGGAGCGAAGGGACTCCTATTTACATCTTCAGATCCATATTTACTAATCCTCCTCTCATAGCCCTTCTGATCATTTCGGACAACCTATCGTTGTCATCTAGTGGTAGGCTTCGATCATTATCTCCAACCTACCCCCCGAGTCTACGGGGGAATTCTAAAATCTTCTTTTCTAGATGAGCATATGCATTTTGATATATGCAAAGTTGCAAAACACCACTCAGTATCCTACCTGGGATCGATCCAACGTGACCAAGGGGCATGCCCCTAAATATGGATCGATCGACATCAATCGTTCTGGAACAATCGGCTCCGATCGTTCTGGAACGATCGGCTCCGAACGTTCTTAGTTGGTCAAGGGCCGCTCTCGGCTATTCCACTCCATCCTGCATCCCATTAGCTTTGTTTCCTTAGTCCTAATTCTGGTTTTCCTCAGCTCCTGCTGCTCCAGCTCCATGATCTATATTTACAACATTTCTTACTACTCCATTTCCTTTGTTTCGTGCTCCAACTGGTCCAATCTGTCGGAGTAAATTCTGCATCATCTCCTCCTGTCTCTTTAGCATCCTCTCGTGCATAGCATCCATCATTGTTCCCATATCATCTTTGGTGAGGTAGATAGATGTCTGATTTTCTCTGGCACTAGAAGAAGCCTCCTGACTCCCTCCATGATGGCTCCTATCCGCTAATGGTCTCCTTGTTGATTGTCTAGCCATTGCTTCCTAGATTCAAGTATCCAAGCTTCCAAATCCAAGATTCTAGCTTCCAAATCCGCGGGTGCAAGTCCTTCTTAGTGAAAGCACCAAAATGTTTGCGACAAAAATGGTCACAAACACCCAGTTGTAAGCACCAATTTTCAAAAATAATATCCAAATAGAAAGATAAACATGTAGATTATAGAATAAACAGCAGAAAAAGTAAAGGAACACACGAGTTTTATAGTGGTTCGGATAACTCCGGCCTACGTCCATTCCAATAATCTTTTATTTATACTATAAGATTACAAGTACGGTTGTTTTTACCTTAGAAAATTAGTGGAGGAAGAGGTAAGAAGTGATGAAGGAGAGCCAGCCGAAAAAAGTCCTTTGCAATGAGCCAAGTCCATTGTATTGATAGGTGAAGGCGTGCTTGGATCGGGCTGAAATTTCGGCAGAAGAACCTCCAGGCCCATATGACTCGACCCTCAAAATTTGGGACCGATCGGACACCAAAAAATAATTTAGTTGATCATTACATACTAGCTCCATTGGGGCTACAATCGTTTTTTGGGGTCCTCTATGCCTCTAGTCCATGCTCCAAAAGTTTCGCACCATTCCGACTTACCGTTTTTGAGATATCGATCGATCTTTACTGTTTTGACTAAAAATTTGATCATAGGAGATCAATCCGTGCTTCAACCTTTTGAGCTTCGATTAATCACATGGGTTTCCTATGATATTAGCTACTTGTTCTCCAAATTTCATGTAATTCTGACGTACCATTTGAGAGATATTGTGTTTTTCATAAAACTATGGATCGTTATGCTGATTTGTATGATCGTTCCAATAACGGTTGGCCTTATTTCCAATATTTCATCCTTTTGTGCTGCGATCGATTATGGGGGTGCACCATGATGTAAGAGACTTGCCCTCCAAATTTCATGCAATTCCGACGTACCGTTTGTGAGATTGCGTTTTCCCTAAAACGATGGATCGTTATGCTGATTTGTACGATCGTTCCAATAACGATCGACCTAATTTCCCAAATTTCATCCTTTTGACCTGTGAATGATCATGGGGTGCCCCATATGTATTAGACTTACCCTCCAAATTTTGTGAAATTCCGATGTACTATTTGTGAGATATCGCGTTTTCCATAAAACTATGGATCGTTATGCTGATTTGTACGATCGTTCCAATAATGATCGACCTAATTTCCAAGATTACATCTTTTTGAGCTGTGATCGATAATGGGGGTTCTCCATGATGTAAGGGAAATGTCCTCCAATGTTTGTGCAATTCCTACGTACCGTCTATGAGATATCGTGTTTTCCGTAAAACTATGCATCGTTATGCTGATTTGCATGATCGTTCCAATAACGATCGGCCTAATTTCCAAGATTTGGGACTTTTTGTCATGCTATCATTTTTCGGGCTTCACTCTTCAATATAGTAATGATTTTAAAGTTTCAAGTGCATTAACTTTGTAGATTTTAAGATATTGATCGGTCTTCACCGATTTACGCTGTTTTATGGATCGTTTCCGATCGATCTATATAAATTCTTCTTTTGCTCATAACTCGAGCATACGAAATACGATTGACTTGAAATTTTAAATGTGGCCTCACGGGGCCTTCCTTGCCACTTCATATTGATTTCACCTTGATTGAGATCCGGTCCGAATCCGCCCAACTATTGCCCATAGTTCCTAATATAATCGATTTTCGAGCCTGATAACCGTCTCTCCGGGCTTTCTGCCCTGATGATCACAGAAGCCATTTAGCCAACTTTTATGATATACTGCCCAGTCAAAAGGCGGTATAACAATATTACATGGGTTGAACTCGGAAATTAACTAAAAATATGATTATATTGACACTCTAATGTGAACTTGGTCCTCTGTCAATGTTTAAACAATTCAAATATCGAAGCCTATATGTATTTTGTTATTGTACAATATCAAACAAAAATTCAGTCGCATATAGATCATTTAGGCAAAATATAATTTCTCATCTTGGTTAAGCTACACCTAGAAACAATATTTTGTAAACATTTTCTTTTCATCAATACTGTATCACTAAGATGTCTAGAGTTTTATTTAAGGTAAAAAAAACTCCATTAATATCTGTAGTTAATAGCATAGACTTCATTAAACTCCTTGGTTTAATCTGATAACACTTATTGGTTAACTGATTTACTTTGACCATAGATTTTAACTTTAAGTTGACTACTAGTTACGGTTATATTAACCTTCTAAAATGAAGAAGGCTGATCCTCCCTTGAGTGGTGTTTCACTTCAAGCAGTTCAATATGTATCCAACTATGGTCGTAACATGGTCATCATGCCATGTGCTTGACCATAATTGAAGTACAACCTAGTTACTTAGAATCAACAATACACATAAGTCTGAAGACTACACAGTACGTTGTTACCATGAGATCTTCAAATTTGACTTAGTTGTATTAACCTATAGGAGACTTTCGTTGAGTCGTTCTATGATTGTAACAATCATGAGTACGTAACCCTTTAGTGCTTCCAAAATGTCATGAATAATACACCGTCCATCGTATGGAGAGCATTACATGAACTAATCTCAATAGACGTATAAATTTTCTTTTCACGATACAACTTATTAGGAACATTTAAGGAATAAGTATTTAAATATAGATTCAGTACTTGTGGTTACTAACACATTCGTAAATGTAATCGAAAAAACACTTAGCCTAAGGATTTCTATTTATATAGTTTAATGTATTAATTAATATATATCTTTGTATAACAACATATGTAAAAAGAAATAAAACCTAAAGAATACTTTATTTTGAATAAAATTCTTTATAAGAGTTAAGTCATATAATCAAATTATATAATTTCCTTTTGGGCACTCCCTTTACTCCATCAATCCCCCACTTGTACTTAGGGCCAATTATGGTACCTCATGCCCATACCTTCAACCAGTCTACCAAAATTAGACTGGGAAGGGGCTTTAGTAAATGGATCGGCAATATTATTATTTTGTTTCTACTTCTCAGTTATACTTCCCCAATATTGATAAACTCTTTTATCACGTGTTAATTACGAAGAATATATCTCGATTTGTTATTAAGTTGTTAGTTCCTTTTGCAATTTATATTACACTATTATTACCACAATACGTTATTAGAATTTTATTAGTGGGAACCACCCCTACTCTCTTATAAATTTGCGCATATATGTTGCTTTCATTGCAGTGCTTTTCAAGGCGATGTGTTTAGCCTTCATAGTAGAATCTGTCACAACCTCTCATCTAGAACATTTGTAACTCAAACCTCCTTAATCAAGGGTGAACTTGAACCTAAGATTGACTTATTATAATCAAACATACCTTCACAAGGAGTTTACTGTTTCTATAAATAATTCTCTAGTATATCATAAATAACACAGAACACTTTTTACAACCATTCAATGGCTTTGCCTCGGGTCTGGTATTCTCTTAATACACTAAGTGTATAAGTTCGAGATCAAATATACCATATAAAATAGCATATACAATGATCCCTATTGTTAATGCATAATGGATCTACATTATATATTTCCCATATTGAACATTTTAAAATGATTTTTGTGTATTTGGATTGGGACAATCTCAACATCCTCATATACAAGGTATAAAAGATGTCACTTTTAAATTGTTCAATGATAATTAAACAGCCATACATTAACTGATATTAATGTAGGTGCATCATTAACAATCAATAGCATGTTATTTATTTATAATATTTAGAAATACTTTAGTATCTTTAATTTTATTTCTTATAGACACACGCTTTTCTTCGCATTTCGATCGAATCAAACTGTTTGACACATGTGTTAAATTACTTTCTCCACCTCTAAATTCTTGTTGGATGCCATTATTGTATCGGCACTTGGATCATATCCTATAACCCATAAAAAAAATTATCTCTCCCACCGTCTTCAAGACATTTTACCTATTGTGTGCAAATAATCCCCTCTAAATCATCACCTAAAAGTTCTCTTTCAACGTCAATATGCCAAAACCTAAAGTCAAATTGTTCGATAATTGCAATTAAAATTCGATTGGACTTAAGCATGTTGACTAGTGAAATTACTCCACTAATTTAAATATCTAAAATCAAAGATGTCATTTCCTATCAGTATTACTTTATGCAATTCCAGTTGCATCGATCTTCTTTTCGAAGACTCACTTGCGGCCCATAGATCATATCCCTTTGGGTACAATTACCATTATCCATCATTTAAACCAAGCGATGTCTTAATGAATTCAGATTTCAAGATGATGAAGAAATAGATCAAGAAACTTAGGAGGTGTTAGCAATGATGGATAAATGGAGCACAAGAAGTTTGGCCAAGATTTGCAGAAAGAAATTCTTATCGGTACCAACATGATTGATCATGTCGGTACCGAGTTATTTGAAGATGATGGACTGACTTTGGATTGCTGATAAAGTTGCCTTGTACTTTGAAGAAAAAGATGAAGAATCGAATAGGACAAATCATGTCGGCATTGATGTGATTTGGAGTGGCAATTTTGTCAATCGTGGTCCAAAGCTTGATGACTTGAGCAAATATGAAGAAGATCAAAGAAACAAGATGGAAAAAACAGGTTGGTGCCGACATGATCTTGTCAGTACCGAGAGATTTTGATTCATGATTTTTGCATGTTCTTCAAATCCTAAATGCTCGGATCTCACTTCTTACAGTTTTCTACATGAGCTAGCGACTTTTTAGGAAGTATTCGACTATACACATGGTTCAGCAATGAAAAAAGGCTTTTGTATTTTTATCTCAATTTTAAGAAACATAGCTCTACCCTTTTCGTTTTCAATCATTTCTTCTTGGAAATCATTATGTAATTGGACGAAGCTGTAAGATCTAATCGAAATAAGTTGGCAGTGGACGTTGGGCAATCAAATTAAGACCAAACCACTTTAAAAGTCGTCTTACCTCGTTTTTCATTTTATTTTGATTGATTATTCTTGTTTTTATCTGAATTGGGATGTTATCCCACTTTTTAAGGCAACTTCTTTTGCTTTCACTAAGAGAGATCAGTATCAAGGGTAGATCTTTACTTTCACTTTGAATTTGAAGAGTCTAAATGATAGACCTAGAATTCTTTATTATGGTCTGCTTTTGCTTTGATTTGGAAAGAATCTACTATCGGATACGAAGAGAGATGGCTCCTAGAAAAGAGAAGAGTGCTAAATGTAGAGCGATTATTGAAGGAGACAAAGGATCTCTTCATGAATAAGAGCTCAAATAACCAGCTACCCTACCAGATCTTCATCTAAATTGACTGAAGTTGTGATTAGACTTGAAATGAAGAAGATCATGCTAGATATGAATGCAAAGATACTAGAATACAAAGAGTCTTAGATGGAATTGATGAGAAGTATCCTGGAGTAGTTGACATAATTGGCCAAGCCCCGACAAAGGATTAAATCTCAAGGACAAAGGAAAAGTAGAAGGGAATCATCATCTTCATATTTCAACAAAGAAAGTTTATCTTCGACAGAAAAAATAGAAGACGAAGTAAACAACCGATGCAGAGAGTGGTTGGGTAGCAATATCGTAAGTTGCAAAAGATAAAATAACTTTTCCAACATCAAAGCAACTCAGTTCTGAGAGGTCCAATCAAGTCGGTACCAAATGGTTTTCTGATATGCTAAATCTATCAGATAGTGAGGAGGACTTGCACAATGGTGATGTTGGTAGAGACAAATGAGTTAATGGTACACTGGCTAAAGGAATTCAGGCCAACGTTGTGGAACTAGCTTGAAGAGAACAACATGGGTCATGATGAATGGTTCCACCAAAGATAAAGGAACCTAGACTATATGCAACCAACCAAGAACATTTGTAGAGTCAAACATTCAAGGGTGTTTCTGATGGGCATCATCCAACCGCCCAAGACAGTGAGGATTGTATCGCTAATATGGTTAAAAGTTTGTTGAGTGAGAGCCAACATAGATGGGATGAGGAGTGAAGTTCATCACTGGGTCGGACACCATTCACTGAAAACATACTTGAAGGGTAGTATCTAAAGAAGTTTGTGATGCCAACTATGCCAACCTATAATGGAACGACGGATCCAAGGCAGGTTCTATTTGAGTACGGATGGCATATGGATAGTGCTCGTGCAATGGATGTTGTTAAATATTGGTGCTGCCCTATATTTCCGGATAGCGTAGCAACACTATGTTTCTCTTGGCTCATGCGGAGGTCCATATCATCATTTGATCAGCTAGCTAAAATCTTTTATGGAGCAGTTCCAAATCCACACCGTGCGGCCAAAGGATGTTATGCCATTATCAAATGTGCATCAGAATTTCAAAGAGATTTTAAAGAACCTTTTGAAGGGATTTAATATTGCAGTCATGGAGGTGAGAAACCTTGAAGAGGAGATTGTATTGATGGCACTAATAAATGGGATTCACCTGAGGACAAAATTTGGTAAATGGATCAAAAGAAAGTAGCCATCTACTATGGATAAGTTTTACTATAAAGCTTCTCAATTTCTACGCTTGGAACAGACGGTTTAGCTGCTGATGGTCAAGAGGGACATAATAGTGTGATACAGAGCAAGGTTGCTATCAAACAGAGTGGTGACAATGCTAGAAACGTTGAGTTGAATGTTAGGAATAACAATAATAATAAGAGAAAGAACCAAGATGTCGGTGGCAAAAAATGACACCAAGAACCACATACGATATATATGACCTAGAGATTTTATGGAGTTGAATGATTCGTTCAAAAATATATATCTTGCTATGAAAGGTACAAAAGTGCACGTAAATATGTATATTTTTACTCTAATACTTAATATTCTTCTATTAAAATAAAGGACATATTACGGTATTTTTACATGTTTGAACCAATACACAAAAATATTTTCAAATCATCATTCACAAAAATATTTGTATGTATGCATTAATTTTTAGAAAATTTATTTGCACATTTTAATTTTACTTTGTAGGAAACTGGGTGCAAATTGGAAGAAGCATCATCAATTTATGCATGCACATGTTTTGGAGGCCAAGGAAAGAAGAAAGGAATTAATTAATTCTCATGGAAGAGCCCACCAACTCACATGCGAATGGACCATAATTAAAAGAAAAACACATGTTAGTGAGAATTAATTAATCATTAAAGATTACTTGGACACCACACAATGTGAAGGGTAGTTTTAGTAGAACTCTAAAAGATATTAGGGTTTTAAAATTGTCTAAATACCTTCTTATGATTCATAAATGGAGACATATATAGTTGTAGCCACACACTTATAAATAAAAAGTTCTCTTATCTTCTTTAGTTTAATGGCTTCTTAGCCTTTTACTTTATGCAATTTTATTTTATGCTTTTTACTTTGTGTTATTTATTTCATACTTCTCTTTTATATTATGCAAGTAGATCAGATTTCGTTTATGCAAATTAGTATAGATTTACTTTTATGCTATTATTTAGCTTTCTTTCTCTTTAATTAGCATTTAATTTCATTTTGTTAATACTGAAATCCACTTTTGTTTAAATGAATTCAAGGATGAGAGAATATACCCCCATTATTTTAGGGGTAATGTAGCACTCATAATTCATATAAAATTAACATAATGGTTTCATTTATTATCTCTTGTTTTTGGGCTTAATGGAAATTTAGATGTAGATGAAAGTTTGAAGTTTGTAAATGAATTTTATAGCCTATGTTGTTAACCACAAATATGCTATACTTAGTCAATAATAGACTCAAGTTACATCTTCATCAAACTATTTCACTTTAATAGTGAAACTAAAAGTAGAAGAAAATTTTGATGGTCTATGTTACTTGATCTAAGATTGTAAGTAGATTGTGCTTAAATTAGATTCTATTCCTAGCTTCATAATCATTTTCATGAGATTTAATAAGTGGGTTTAGTTGATAAATTAAAATTTGATGGCTTATGTTGTTTTATTTTATATCACAAATAAAACGTACATAAAATAAATGCATAACTAATTCTACTTGGGTTAAAAAGAGGATTATAAAATTATTATGTGTTGATTTACATGAATGTAAGAGTGGATTTATATCTAGATTGGCTTTTAACCTCCTTACTTTTACTCTAATTTTACTCTAGTTTTTCTACAATTTTTTAATTAAAATATTTTCAAAATATTTAGGATAATTTGATTGATTAAGTTGAAATTCTTGTTTTCCTTGTAATTCAACCCGTACTTGCATACATACTGCAATTGTATGCCATGCACTTGCGGTAATTATAACGATAAAATTCGGCGGTTTTCTAGTCGATAGAAAAATGTTCTGAACAAGTTTATGGCACCATTGCCGAGGAAACCAATTTAATTTTACTTTACACTTTGAATTATTTTTACATCTGCTTTATTTTGTGTTCTGTTATTTTCATTAAAAAAGGAAAAAAAACATCATTGCATTTGTAACAAACATTTTCTACAAGCATCTGATTTCATTTCATTTGCATATTTACAAACTGTTGTCTTTTATATTTCATCCACTGCTCCAATTTCAATTTATAGGCACTTGGTTTTTGTAGGCATTTCATCTACAAGAATTTGGTATTTTATTACAAAATTTTGGCTACAGTGCATTTTAATAAACACTTATCGATCACTGCCACTTAAAACTGCTATCACTTCACCTTCCAAACCATCAACACCCTTAACTGCCTGAAACCTCCAAACTCCTCCTGCATCCCAACTATACGAACAAACCAATCTCCAACCATCACTGCTCCTCACCAACCTTCAGCACCACTAAAACTTCACTACAAAAGTCGCTGCACCTTACTCACTACAACAATCACTACTCCACAAACATTTAACAACCTCACTACAACAAAACTTCATTGCACCTCACCAACCTCCAGCACCACCAACCCAATCTCAAACCACAAAATGTTCACCCACTACAACCTCTAACCTGTAATTTCACCCTTAGCCAATCTACAACTCGCAACCATAGCACGAAACAAAATCAGCACCTCCAACAAACCCACAACCACCTTCCTCGACCAAAATTCAACCACCATACTTCCCTAACCATCAACCACCGCAACCTCAACCTCACTACAATACACAACATATCAACCGCAACCTCAGTAAATAGCCTCACAAACCCATTACCACTTCCTCTTCTATCTCCTTAAGCTCACGACTATAATCCACAATCGTGACTCCAGCAAACCGTGAAACACCAACCACAATCATCGATTTAGAACCAACCATGATCATCGATTTAGAATCTGTTTGCGCCAAAAATGGTCACAAATACCTAGTTGTATGTGAAAGCACCAATTTCCAAAAAAATCCAAATAGAAAGATAAACACGCAGATCATATAATAAAATCGAAGATGTCATTTCCTATCAGTATTACTTTATGCAATTCAGTTGCATCGATCTTCTTTTCGAAGACTCACTTGCGGCCCATAGATCATATCCCTTTGGGTACAATTACCATTATCCATCATTTAAACCAAGCGATGTCTTAATGAATTCAGATTTCAAGATGATGAAGAAATAGATCAAGAAACTTAGGAGGTGTTAGCAATGATGGATAAATGGAGCACAAGAAGTTTGGCCAAGATTTGCATAAAGAAATTCTTATCGGTACCAACATGATCGGTCATGTCGGTACCGAGTTATTTGAAGATGATGGACTGACTTTGGATTGCTGATAAAGTTGCCTTGTACTTTGAAGAAAAAGATGAAGAATCGAATAGGACAAGTCATGTCGGCATTGATGTGATTTGGAGTGGCAATTTTGTCAATCGTGGTCCAAAGCTTGAAGACTTGAGCAAATATGAAGAAGATCAAAGAAACAAGATGGCAAAAACAGGTTGGTGCCGACATGATCTTGTCAGTACCGAGAGATTTTGATTCATGATTTTTGCATGTTCTTCAAATCCTAAATGCTCGGATCTCACTTCTTACAGTTTTCTACATGAGCTAGCGACCTTTTAGGAAGTATTCAACTATACACATGGTTGGGCAATGAAAAAAGGCTTTTGTATTTTTATCTCAATTTTAAGAAACATAGCTCTACCCTTTTCGTGTTCAATCATTTCTTCTTGGAAATCATTATGTAATTGGATGAAGCTGTAAGATCTAATCGAAATAAGTTGGCAGTGGACGTTGGCAATCAAATTAAGACCAAACCACTTTAAAAGTCGTCTTACCTCGTTTTCATTTTATTTTGATTGATTATTCTTGTTTTTATCTGAATTGGGATGTTATCCCACTTTTTAAGGCAATTTTTTTGCTTTCACTAAGAGAGATCAGTATCAAGGGTAGATCTTTACTTTCACTTTGAATTTGAAGAGTCTAAATGATAGACCTATAATTCTTTATTATGGTCTGCTTTTGCTTTGATTTGGAAAGAATCTAGTATCAGATACAAAGAGAGATGGCTTCTAGAAAAGAGAAGAGTGCTAAATGTAGAGCGATTGTTGAAGGAGACAAAGGATCTCTTCATGAATAAGAGCTCAAATAACCAGCTACCCTACCAGATCTTCATCTAAATTGACTGAAGTTGTGATTAGACCTGAAATGAAGAAGATCATGCTAGATATGAATGCAAAGATACTAGAATACAAAGAGTCTTAGATGGAATTGATGAAAAGTATCCTGGAGTAGTTGACATAATTAGCCAAGCCCCGACAAAGGATTAAATCTCAAGGACAAAGGAAAAGTAGAAGGGAATCATCATCTTCATATTTCAACAAAGAAAGTTTATCTTCGACAGAAAAAATAGAAGACGAAGTAAACAACTGATGTAGAGAGTGGTTGGGTAGCAAGTTCGTAGGTTGCAAAAGATAAAATAACTTTTCCAACATCAAAGCAACTCAGTTCCGAGAAGTCCAATCAAGTCGGTACCAAATGGTTTTCTGATATGCTAAATCTATCAGATAGTGAGGAGGACTTGCACAATGGTGATGTTGGTAGAGACAGATGAGTTAATGGTACACTGGCTAAAGGAATTCAGGCCAACGTTGTGGAACTATCTTGAAGAGAACAACATGGGTCATGATGAATGGTTCCACCAATGATAAAGGAACCTAGACTTTATGCAACCAACCAAGAACATTTGTAGAGTCAAACATTCAAGGGTGTTTCTGATGGGCATCATCCAACCGCCCAAGACAGTGAGGATTGTATCGCTAATATGGTTAAAAGTTTGTTGAGTGAGAGCCAACATAGATGGGATGAGGAGTGAAGTTCATCACTGGGTCGGACACCATTCACTGAAAACATACTTGAAGGGTAGTATCTAAAGAAGTTTGTGATGCCAACTATGCCAACCTATAATGGAACGACGGATCCAAGGCAGGTTCTATTTGAGTACGGATGGCATATGGATAGTGCTCGTGCAATGGATGTTGTTAAATATTGGTGCTGCCCTATATTTCCGGATAGCGTAGCAACACTATGTTTCTCTTGGCTCATGCGGAGGTCCATATCATCATTTGATCAGCTAGCTAAAATCTTTTATGGAGCAGTTCCAAATCCACACCGTGCGGCCAAAGGATGTTATGCCATTATCAAATGTGCATCAGAATTTCAAAGAGATTTTAAAGAACCTTTTGAAGGGATTTAATATTGCAGTCATGGAGGTGAGAAACCTTGAAGAGGAGATTGTATTGATGGCACTAATAAATGGGATTCACCTGAGGACAAAATTTGGTAAATGGATCAAAAGAAAGTAGCCATCTACTATGGATAAGTTTTACTATAAAGCTTCTCAATTTCTACACTTGGAACAGACGGTTTAGCTGCTGATGGTCAAGAGGGACATAATAGTGTGATACAGAGCAAGGTTGCTATCAAACAGAGTGGTGACAATGCTAGAAACGTTGAGTTGAATGTTAGGAATAACAATAATAATAAGAGAAAGAACCAAGATGTCGGTGGCAAAAAATGACACCAAGAACCACATACGATATATATGACCTAGAGATTTTATGGAGTTGAATGATTCGTTCAAAAATATATATCTTGCTATGAAAGGTACAAAAGTGCACGTAAATATGTATATTTTTACTCTAATACTTAATATTCTTCTATTAAAATAAAGGACATATTACGGTATTTTTACATGTTTGAACCAATACACAAAAATATTTTCAAATCATCATTCACAAAAATATTTGTATGTATGCATTAATTTTTAGAAAATTTATTTGCACATTTTAATTTTACTTTGTAGGAAACTGGGTGCAAATTGGAAGAAGCATCATCAATTTATGCATGCACATGTTTTGGAGGCCAAGGAAAGAAGAAAGGAATTAATTAATTCTCATGGAAGAGCCCACCAACTCACATGCGAATGGACCATAATTAAAAGAAAAACACATGTTAGTGAGAATTAATTAATCATTAAAGATTACTTGGACACCACACAATGTGAAGGGTAGTTTTAGTAGAACTCTAAAAGATATTAGGGTTTTAAAATTGTCTAAATACCTTCTTATGATTCATAAATGGAGACATATATAGTTGTAGCCACACACTTATAAATAAAAAGTTCTCTTATCTTCTTTAGTTTAATGGCTTCTTAGCCTTTTACTTTATGCAATTTTATTTTATGCTTTTTACTTTGTGTTATTTATTTCATACTTCTCTTTTATATTATGCAAGTAGATCAGATTTCGTTTATGCAAATTAGTATAGATTTACTTTTATGCTATTATTTAGCTTTCTTTCTCTTTAATTAGCATTTAATTTCATTTTGTTAATACTGAAATCCACTTTTGTTTAAATGAATTCAAGGATGAGAGAATATACCCCCATTATTTTAGGGGTAATGTAGCACTCATAATTCATATAAAATTAACATAATGGTTTCATTTATTATCTCTTGTTTTTGGGCTTAATGGAAATTTAGATGTAGATGAAAGTTTGAAGTTTGTGAATGAATTTTATAGCCTATGTTGTTAACCACAAATATGCTATACTTAGTTAATTATAGACTCAAGTTACATCTTCATCAAACTATTTCACTTTAATAGTGAAACTAAAAGTAGAAGAAAATTTTGATGGTCTATGTTACTTGATCTAAGATTGTAAGTAGATTGTGCTTAAATTAGATTCTATTCCTAGCTTCATAATCATTTTCATGAGATTTAATAAGTGGGTTTAGTTGATAAATTAAAATTTGATGGCTTATGTTGTTTTATTTTATATCACAAATAAAACGTACATAAAATAAATGCATAACTAATTCTACTTGGATTAAAAAGAGGATTATAAACTTATTATGTGTTGATTTACATGAATGTAAGAGTGGATTTATATCTAGATTGGCTTTTAACCTCCTTACTTTTACTCTAATTTTACTCTAGTTTTTCTACAATTTTTTAATTAAAATATTTTCAAAATATTTAGGATAATTTGATTGATTAAGTTGAAATTCTTGTTTTCCTTGTAATTCAACCCGTACTTGCATACATACTGCAATTGTATGCCATGCACTTGCGGTAATTATAACGATAAAATTCGGCGGTTTTCTAGTCGATAGAAAAATGTTCTGAACAAGTTTTTGGCACCATTGCCGAGGAAACCAATTTAATTTTACTTTACACTTTGAATTATTTTTACATCTGCTTTATTTTGTGTTCTGTTATTTTCATTAAAAAAAGAAAAAAAACTTCATTGCGTTTGTTACAAACATTTCCTACAGGCATCTAATTTCATTTCATTTGCATATTTACAAACTGTTGTCTTTTACATTTCATCCACTGCTCCAATTTCAATTTATAGGCACTTGGTTTTTGTAGGCATTTCATCTACAAGAATTTGGTATTTTATTACAAAATTTTGGCTACAATGCATTTTAATAAACACTTATCGATCATTGCCACTTAAAACTGCTATCACTTCACCTTCCAAACCATCAACACCCTTAACTGCCTGAAACCTCCAAACTCCTCCTGCATCCCAACTATACGAACAAACCAATCTCCAACCATCACTGCTCCTCACCAATCTTCAGCACCACTAAAACTTCACTACAAAAGTCGCTGCACCTTACTCACTACAACAATCACTGCACCACAAACATTTAACAACCTCACTACAACAAAACTTCATTGCACCTCACCAACCTCCAGCACCACCAACCCAATCTCAAACCATAAAAAGTTCACCCACTACAACCTCTAACCTGTAATTTCACCCTTAGCCAATCTACAACTCGCAACCATAGCACGAAACAAAATCAGCACCTCCAACAAACCCACAACCACCTTCCTCGACCAAACTTCAACCACCATACTTCCATTACCATCAACCACCGCAACCTCAACCTCACTACAATACACAACATATCAACCGCAACCTCAGTAAATAGCCTCACAAACCCATTACCACTTCCTCTTCTATCTCCTTAAGCTCACGACTATAATCCACAATCGTGACTCCAGCAAACCGTGAAACACCAACCACAATCATCGATTTAGAACCAACCATGATCATCGATTTAGAATCTGTTTGCGCCAAAAATGGTCACAAACACCTAGTTGTATGTGAAAGCACCAATTTCCAAAAAAAATCCAAATAAAAAGATAAACACGCAGATCATATAATAAATAGCAGAAAAAGTAAAGGAACACATGAGTTTGATAGTGGTTTGGCTATCTCCGGCCTACGTCCACTCCAATGATCTTTTACTTATACTATTTGATTATAGTTACAAATATTTTTTCCTTCAAAAATAATGGAGGAAGATATAGGAAGTGATGAAGCAGAGCCAAAAGAGAAGTCCTTTGCAATGAGCCAAATCCGCTGTATTTATAGGTGAAAACGTGCATGGATCGGGTTGAAATTTCGGCAAAAGAACCTCCAAGCCCATATGACCGACCCACAAAATTTGGGATTGATCAAACTCCAAAATATAATTTAGGCCGATCATTCCATACTAACTCCAATGGGGCTATGATCATTTTTATGGGATCCCCTATGCCTCTAGTCCATGCTTCCAAAGTTACGTATAGTTTGTGAGATATCGATCGATCTTCGCTGTTTTGACTGGAAATTGGATCATAGGAGAGCATTCCATTATTCATCATTTGAGCTGCAATCGGTTATGTGAGTTCCCCATCATGTTAGCTACTTGCTCTCCAAATTTCATCCAATTCCGAAGTACTGTTTGTAAGATATCGTGTTTACCGTAAAACCATGCATCGTTATGTTGATTTGTACGATCGTTCCAATAACGATCGACCTCTTTCTCAAAGATTTGTTAGTATTGAGAAGCAATTAATAATGGGGGTGGTTCATGATGTAAGATACTTTCTCTCCAAATTTCGTGTAATTCCGACGTACTGTTTGTGAGATATCGCATTTTCCGTGAAACTATTGGTCGTTCTTGCTGATTTGTACGATCGTTCTAATAACGATCAGCCTCTTTTTCCAAAATTTGGGAGTTTTAAGATGCGGTCGATCATGGGGGTGCTCTATGATATAATATACTTGCTCTCCAAATTTGTGCAATTTCGATGTACATTTTGTGAGATATCGCATTTTCTGTGAAACTATGGATCGTTCTTGCTGATTTGTACGATCGTTCCAATAACGATCGACCTTTTGTTCCAGATTTGGGAGTTTTATCATGCGATCATTTTTATGGGCACTATTCTTCAATATATTCATGCTCTAAAAGTTTCAAGTGCATTGTCTTTGTATATTTTGAGATATTGATCGATCTTCTTCGATTTACGCTATTTTGTGGATCGTTCCCAGTCGATCCATATAAATTCTTCCTTTGCCCATAACTCGAGCTTACGAACTCCGATTGACTTGAAATTTGAAATGTGACCTAATGGGTCCTTCCTTGTAACTTCATATTGATTGCACCTTGATTGGGACGCGGTCCGAATCCGCCCAACTATTATCCATTGTTCCAAATATCATTGATTTCCGAACCTGATAGCCGTCTCTCCG
This sequence comes from Allium fistulosum, assembly GCA_030737815.1. Lineage (NCBI taxonomy): Eukaryota > Viridiplantae > Streptophyta > Magnoliopsida > Asparagales > Amaryllidaceae > Allium > Allium fistulosum. Next base: position 1,355,789,511 of record CM060902.1, on the reverse strand, counting down.
GGCTTCCTACCTTGATGATCACAGAAGCCATTTAGCCCAATTTGATGATATACTACCTAGTCAAAAGGTGGTATAACATTTGCCTCCCAAAAAATTCCTTGCGGTAGGAAGGCGTGTTTTGAATTGCCTTAGGTCCAATGTACAAAACCCGTTGATGACCTGTGAAAAAAGTTTATGGTCTTGCCTGATTGTTAGTAGCAACCATTCGGGACCGTTAATCAAATTCGTAGCCATTTGAAATGACCCTCTCTTTTATACCTGAATTTGTAAGGATTTTTTTTTACATAGATAGATATATATATATATATATATATATATATATATGAGATATACATATACATATACATATTTCTGAAGCCTAGAGTCAGTTTTTTTTCTATCAATACAACTTATCCAGGACCAAAATCTTTACCAATATAAACATATCAGTGCATTCATAAGGATATGCACATACATATGATGATGCATGTGCCTCTCTTGTTTGAATCAGAGTTCTGGTAAACAAGAGGATAATTTGATTGATTAAATTTAATCAATCTACACATAGTTCAATCCAATTCATACAATAATATTCCATCCATATATGTATCAATATATATATTTTTAACCTTTGATTGCTAGCTGGATTCTCAATGAAGTGTAATTCCTATAAACAATATATTTGTGTTCTGATTGCTCTTAAATTGATGAAGTAGTGCATATACACTGAAAAATGATAGAAGTGTATATCATTATCCATGTTTGATTTTCTTATAAAATCTGTCTAGAGTATAGGATCTTTTCTGGAATATTTTTAAGTGATCTAACACATTCAAAAACTTGATTCTTTGATGTCAGTATGCTTAAATTAAATGAAGTGCAAACTTGAGTGGGTTTCCTGTAACAATGGGTATCCATCACATGGCTCAACCAGACTCTTTGTTCTGGTGTAACCCATAGGGCCTTAAAAGTGCATTTTGATCAAAGCCCGAGTGAAATGGAATTCAGATTCATGTTAAAAATACAAAGGTAACAGGTGTGTTAATTTCTGTACAAAACATGTTTATATGTGTATATAACTGCAACTATTATGGATCTTGCTTTCAACTCCCAAATTATAGATTCTTCCTTTATTTAAAAATAAGGTATAAAAACATTTGTATAAAACAAGTTGAATTATGGAAATATTACAGACACATAAATACATGCTCCCTATGCTTATCTTCTCTTGTATACATATGACATGGTAGAAAAATAAAACCATTTAACTGAGATTCACTATCCAGATTTCCCAAAACTTATTCCTTTTCAAAGACTCAAGGTTGACTAATACATTTATAAAATGTAACCACCCTATTTATCATGGTGTTCTTGCTCAATTCACTTACAAGATTTAGATTAACTACTTTAACATATCAGATAATATCTAGATTTATAGATTCTAGTTACAAGTCAATTTCTTAGCAAAATACTTAGCAAAATATCCATACAGTATTCAATACTCAATACAAGTAGCAATTTAAATTTATCAATACATGCAGATTTCATCATTTAGGCTCTTATCTAACTAAGGTTAGCATGCTATAATCTTCTTCTCAAAGCCTTGCTCCTACTCCTACTTAGTTGCTGCAATCCCTGAAAATGCATTTGAAGCTGCCCCATATTAAATGGGACACCCCATATGCCATTAGCACACTAGGGTCAGACACATGTCTGGTATGACAAAATCCATTAAAACAATTTGTAAATCAAGTTAAAGTTAAAACATGAATATATGTATATAACTCTGTCTTTAGAAAACAAGTAATTCATGTGTGCATGTTCTGTGTCAGTGTGCAGGTGCACACTTAAATCTGCCTTTCCAGAAACCTCAAGAAGACATGGTACATTCATACATTCATATAATTCAATCATGAATCAAATAAACACCCATACAAACAAGGAAATCGCCCAAAATGAATTAAATCATTTATTCACTATCCAGATTTCATTCCAGGAAAACTCTAGTTCCTCTTTATATCAAATTCTCCTACCTTGATATATTTATCTATCTCGGTCTCATCTGCAATTAATTGAATCAATGGACACGCTGTAATGAACTAATTCACTCCATTACACAAAGATCTCAGGACTTAAACAAGCCATGTGTCAACTTGTATTACTCAAGAAAACAAGTCATTCCTGCAGTGCTCTTGACCCCAATTTCCTAATCAGGTTTAAGTTAATAATAACTCTTTTGATTTTTTTTCATGACTAAACCATTCAGTGACTCATTTCACTAACATAAACATCCATGTCATGGCATCTCATATTGTTCATAACCAAATAGAGACAAACAGGCAAGCAAACATTGTTGTCTATTTAAATGAGATTCTACATGTAAATACATATTTTCTGGTATTTTAAAAGGGGTATAGGCAACTAACATTGGCTTATGGATTTTGAGAGAGTTTTTCCTTTTTGCAAACATTTGTGCTTGAGTGAAACTCAGAATGACCAAGTGTTGGGTGCATTTCCTACACACCACCGGTCCAAATTAACTCCATCTTCATCATCACCGAATTAAAACATAAAGCACACCTATCGAACCAACATCCTTCTCCGTCTTCCACCGAACCAAACCTTGCTCGCTGCCGAACCAAAGTACAAGAGGAGACTACCGGTCCACCATACTCCTACCACCGAACCAAAGCTCCACCGGTCCACTCATCTCCTTCCACCGAACCAGACCTTGCTCGCTGCCGAACCAAAGTACAAGAGGAGACCACCGGTCCACCATACTCCATACCGGACCAACCCCAAGCCGGGCCAACTCCAAGCCGGACCAACTCAATGTCGGACCAACTCCAAGCCGGACCAACTCAATGCCGGACCAACTCCATGCCGGACCAACCATCGCCGGACCAAATGCTACCGGACCAAGACGTGCTAGGCCGGACCAAGACGTGCTAGGCCAGATCACATCAGTCCAGGCCCACCAGCAGCTATATACATCCAAGACCCATGCTCCCAACCTCACTCTATAAATAAAGGGGCAGGGGTACAACAATGGTAGACAAGTTTGAGAGCTCAAGCATGGAGAGAACTTTCAAACAACTTTCAGATACTAGTATCAAAGCTTTGTACTTGTAATCTAAACAGGAAAAGAGAAATAATATATAAAGTGGACGTAGACACATTCTGGCTGAACCACTATAAATCGGCGTGTCTTTTACATTTAGTCCCTGCTTTTCATATATTTGCATAAATCACCCAAATCACTAAGAACAACGTAAAATCAATTGAATCCTGCGACTTTGAGGTGGATGTCCATTTTTTGTGCAAACATTTTTGGTGCTTTCACTGAGAGCTAGAAGCTCGAAGCTTCAGCTTCTTCCACTTAACCTTCTTCCTAACAGCATTGTTCATTGCTTGGAAAACATGCCTCCCAAACAGAAGAGAGATGTTAACAAAGGAAAAAACATCGCAACCAGCAGGCTTCCAGATCCAGTGGTCACAGATCAAGTAAATCGTCCCCCTCCAGTAGCAGTACCAAATGAAGGTCAGGCAAATCCGACCACCCCTGCCACAGAACAGCCTGCAACAATTACTAGGGCAGATCTAGACAGGGTTGTGGTTGAAGTAACTAACCGCTTCACGTCCCAGCAGGAAGCCTTGGTAGACCATCTCATGTCACACTTAAGGGATGCTGAAGAGTCCAACCGCAACACTGAGTCATGGGGTGAGTCCCAGTCTGGAGGATCTCAGAGACAACAAAGATTTTCCTTCTTCGAAGGAGCTAACGGCAGAAGCAGCCATGGTAGGAGCCGAGATCGAGCACAGCCCGAAGTTAGGCATGAGAAAACGCTTAGAACCGAACCCAACGTGGGAGGTACCGGGCGGAGGTCAACTGTAGCCGAGCCGGTTGTACTGCCTAACCACGGAAACACCAGTGAACGGGGCCAAGCTAGAGTCCAGCCCGAAGTTGGACCCAAGGAAGTGCTTAGATCAGAACCCAGCAGGGGAAGATCAAGGCAAGGGCCAACTGTAGCTGACCCTAGCATGCTCCCAGAAGATCAAAGACAGCCACTAGAAAATATCGGGAATGATAGACGATACCATCCCTACAGGTCATATGGACGAAATCAATCCCACCGGACAGAACCAAACTCGTTTCTATCTGCTCCAAATTCTGATGAAAGGATGGCACGCTTATTCAGAGAGTGCGTCCAACGGGAACAAAGAGATCGAGGGATAGGCGCTAGGGTAACCAGCCCATTCGCCCGCAATATCGAAATTGCTATCACCCCCCGAGAATGGAAGATGCCAACAATGGAACCCTACAAAGGGGCCTCCGACCCCATTGTACACTTACAGAGATACACACAGCATATGCTCATGAGTGGAGCGATAGAGGGAGTACTGTGCAAATGCTTTCCACTATTCTTATCAGATCTCGCTACCTCCTGGTTCTGTCATTTACCCCAGGGATCCATCAGCTCGTGGGAAATGTTGAAAGAAAAGTTTATCAGTCAGTTCCGCATTCATGTGGAACAACCCAAGGACGCTTATTCCTTATCCAGTATCAAACAGAAACCTGGAGAGAAACTGCAGCAATACCTAACCCGATTCAATGCCGCAGCAGCCGCAGTCCAAGATGCCGATGAGAAGCTTATCCTAATGGCCCTCTGTAGTGGTGTGCATCCGGATACTAAATTTGCTAGAAGGTTGACAAAAGAAAAACCAGCTACTTTACCCGATTTCTTCCATGAAGCCGGGAAATATACGAGGCTTGAGGATGCTGCCATTGAGGGGCAGTCAGGACAACAAAATAAGGCAACTCACAGCAACGCGCCTGCTGTGGCAAGGGATGTTCGAAGAAATGATTCCAGAGACAATGCTGGGGGCAAGAAGGGAGAAAAGCGCCTATATCGGCCAGGACCGAGATTCGACACTTACACTCCTTTGAACGAAACCGTCGAAAACATCTTCCTTGCCACCCAAGGCGAAGTTAGATACAAACGCCCACCATACAAGAAGGAATCAGATAACACGCAGAAGTCTAGAAAGTTCTGCCGCTTCCATGAATCTCATGGGCATGATACCAATGAGTGCCATCATCTCCGGGACTTGATTGAAGAACACATCAGAAGGAAGAAACTGGAGCGCTATGTAAAAGGTCAGGACATGACTCCAGCTCCTGCCAATGAGAACCCAAGGCTACCCTCACCAGAGATCGGCAGAGGAAATCGCAACACTAACGGCCCTAGTCAAGAGAAGATAGTGGTCCATACCATCTCGGGAGGACCGCACATCGCCGACAGAAGCTGGGCAGAGATGGAAAGATATGGAAAGTCGCTTAGAAACAATGAAGACTGTGTTAATACTGTTATAGAAGAGCGCCACCCGAAGCGGAAAGAGAATCATGACATCACATTCGGTAGGCGTGACCTAGAAGGAAGGCAATACCCTCACATGGATCCCATGGTTATCTTTGCCCGGCTCGGTCCCGCCAAAGTTTACCGAATTCTAGTAGACACTGGAAGCTCAGTAAATATCATGTTCAAACATGCATTCGACAAAATGAAACTATCAATGAAGGATGTATCTCCCTGCAATAAACTACTACACGGTTTCACCGGAGATGCGAAGATGCCCCTCGATCAACTGGATCTCTTTGTTGAAATTGGAAGCCATCCCCGCTCCGTTGTACGGAAACAGACATTTGTGCTAATAGAAAACCACTCGGCCTACAACACCTTCTTAGGAAGGCCAGCCTTGTCTGACTTCCAAATTGTCCTAGCCCCATGGTGCCTAAAGATGAAATTTCCAACGGACAATGGAGTAGGGGAAGTAGAAGGAGACCAGGACGTTGCTCGAGACTGCTATGTGACTGAACTTCGCAACCACCACAGGAAGGATAAAGGGAAGAGTGTAGAGGTTGCCTTCTGCACGAAAAGTATAGAAGCGTAGCAACTAAAGAAAGCCCCTCCTCTTCGATATACCAGCGACCCTTTCAATGAATTAGACCCCAGGGACAAAGAGGAGGAGGCCACCGCCGAGCCTGCAGAGGCTATGGAGTTTGTATCTGTAGACAAGCACGACTCAAGTAGACTATTGAAAATTGGGTCCCAACTAAAAGCAGAGTTGAAGGAGCAACTCATCGACTTTCTCCGCCACAACTTGGATGTATTCGCATGGTCACACGCTGACATGACCGGAATCTCCCCCGACGTAGCATGCCACGTACTAAACATTGATCCTACCAAGGCGCCCGTAAAACAAAGAAAGAGAAGTATGGGGGCAGAGCGATCAGCAGCCCTCGATGAAGAAGTAAAGAATCTACTTGCCAATGACTTCATACGAGAAGCCATCTACCCGGAATGGATCGCTAACCCGGTACTGGTAAAGAAGGCTAATGGGAAGTGGCGAATATGCATTGACTTCTCCAACCTAAACGACGCATGCCCAAAGGATTGCTTCCCACTTCCCCGAATCGACCAACTTGTAGACAGCACAGCCGGGCACGAGCTCTTATCTTTTATGGACGCATACTCAGGATATAACCAAATTTCTATGCATGTTCTTGATCAAGACCACACTAGTTTCATCACTGACCGAGGTTTATACTGCTATAAGGTAATGCCTTTCGGACTTAAAAATGCAGGAGCCACCTACCAGCGCCTCGTCAACAAGATGTTTGCAGGGCTAATAGGACAAACTATGGAAGTATATGTGGATGACATGCTGGTAAAGTCAAGGAAAGCCGACGATCACGTAAGCCACCTAGGCGAGATGTTTCAAGTACTTCGCCAGTATGGAACGAAGTTGAATCCTCTAAAATGCTCCTTCGGAGTATCATCTGGAAGGTTCTTGGGATTCATACTCCATGCCCGAGGGATTGAAGCAAACCCTGAACAAGTCCGAGCGCTAAGGGATATCAAGATACCTTCCACTCGAAAGGAAATGCAAAGCCTGAATGGAAAAGTGGCCGCCCTAAGCCGATTCATCTCCAAAGCAACGGACAAGTGTGTCCCCTTTTTCGAAGCTCTAAAGAAAGACAAAGGAAAGTTCGAATGGACTGACGAATGCTTAACCGCTTTCCTTAACTTAATCGAACACCTCCAGAAACCACCGGTACTCTCGACTCCAAGCGAAGGCGAAGAGTTATACCTATACCTTGCTGTGTCATCTCACGTCCTAAGCGCTGCCTTGGTAAGGGAAGACAACCGCACGCAGCGGCCAGTATACTTTGAAAGTAAGAGGTTTACGGGGGCAGAAGTCAGATATCCTAAACTTGAGAAGCTAGCATACTGTTTACTAATCACGTCACGGAAACTGCGTCACTACTTTCAGTCCAATTCCATAAAAGTTCTGACCGATCAACCACTGAGGTAGGTACTCCATCGTCCCGACACTTCTGGGCGACTACTTAAATGGTGCATTGAATTAAGTCAGTATGATATCACCTATCACCCTCGCACCGCCATCAAGGGACAAGCCATGGCTGATTTCATTGCAGAATTCACTACCAACGAAGATAAGGAGCAATTGGAAATAACAGAAGACATCAAGTGGAATCTCTTTGTGGATGGTGCATCAAACGAACAAGGCTCGGGGGCAGGTGTGGTAATAATCACTCCCAGGGGAAATAAGCTGCACTATGCTATAAGGTTGGAGTTCGCTGCCACCAACAACGATGCAGAGTATGAAGCAGTGATAGCTGGATTAGAACTTGCCTTAGAAATCGGAGCCAATTCTTTGTGTCTTCATAGCGATTCTCAACTTATTGTTAATCAAATACTAGGAGAATTCCAAGCTCGAGAAGAACGACTCATAGCATATTTAAAGAAGACCAAGTTACTTCTCAGCCGATTGGACCACTACTTAGTCAAACACATCCCTCGGGAAGAGAACCAAGAGGCTGACGAATTGGCAAACCAAGCAAGTGTGAGAGACAGCGCCATCTTCGGAGCAGTAACCATCTCAAAGCAACTGACCCCAAGTTTTGAGCAAGTGAATCTGATAGCTGCAACCGAAGAAGCAACTTGGATGACTCCCATCCGAGACTACTTACAAAGCGGCACACTACCCAACGGGCGTAACGAAGTCAAGAAAATCTTGAGGAAAGCTTCCCGCTACACAATACAAGAAGACATCCTCTATCGGCGCGGATTCTCTAACCCGTTATTAAGGTGTGTCGCTGGGAGTGAAGCCAAGGAAATCTTATCCAACATTCATCAAGGAAGCTGCGGAGATCACACCGGAGGGCAAACTTTAGCGAAAAAGATACTCCGATATGGATATTTCTGGCCCACCTTAAGTAAGGACGCCTTAGATTTCGTCAAAAATTGTGACAGATGCCAGAAATGTTTGCTAAGATTCCGCGGCTACCAACAACTGAGATTACACAAATGACCAGCCCTTGGCCCTTTGCAGTATGGGGAATTGACTTAATCGTCGAACTACCAATGGGCCGAGGCGGGGCCAAATATGCTATAGTGGCAGTCGACTATTTCACCAAATGGGTGGAAGCAGAACCCCTAAATAAAGTATCATCAGCGAAAGTTATTAACTTTTTGATCAAAAATGTTCTGTGCAGGTACGGAGTCCCGTTCAAAATCATATCAGACAATGGACTTCAGTTTGACAGCGAGGAATTCGCCAACTGGTGCCGAGAGCACGGAATTCACAAAAGTTTCTCATCCGTAGCGTATCCCTAGGCAAACGGACAAGTCAAAGCCGTCAACAAAATTCTGAAAACTCTAATCAAAAAGAAACTCGAAAATTCAAAGGGCGCTTGGGTGGATGAACTCCCTACGGCACTGTGGGCCTATCGCACATCTTTCAGAACATCAACAAGGCATACTCCTTTCTCTTTGGCATATGGATCGGAGGCTATGCTCCCAGTTGAAACCATCGTGCCTTCCCACCGTAGGATCCACTATAACCCAGAAGAGAACGAAGAACTCCTTCACATGTCTTTGGATCTAATTGAGGAGAGAAGAAATGATGCAGTCCTCAAAGCAGCAGCCCACAAGCAAAAAGTGGCAGCATAATACAACTCCAAAGTCAAGCGTCGTACCTTACAAGAAGGGGATCTTGTCCTCAAGCGAATCTTCCCTCGCCCCGGAGCACTAGATCCAATCTGGGATGGACCATATGTAATTCATAAAGATCTCCACAATGGAGCTTATATTTTGTCAACACTGGACGGAGAGGTGTTCCAGAGGGCATGGAACATCCAACACCTCCTTCGATACTTTTCTTAACTTGTACTGCCCATATGAAGTGAATTAACAAAGAGAATCAGTGGACGTAGGCATTTTCACGCCGAACCACTTTAAAAAACCTTGTCTCTTTTTTAACTTGTCCCTTTATATCTTGGCTGCTTGTTAACTTTATCTTTTTCTGTTGAACAAAATCCTATGCATGTAGCATCTCCATTCAAAGCACTCCACAGCGCAACTTCACCCGGACAAGACCTAACAGGTACTATGCGAATCTATGCCCTCGTCAATGAGACACTTTTGCTCCAGCATCCCTCTGCTGCGGGTTAACTCATTGCTCGTGACGGCCCTTAAAGCCAATTGTAATGAGCCGATTATAAGCCACCGAGAAGGCCGACTATAGCCGAGGCAGCTCATTACGGCGTTCGGCTCGCCGGCAACTGTGAACCGACTATAAGCCCCAACACAAGGTGTGGCCAGCCAGGGCAGTTCACGGTTGACGATCGACACCCACGCTAGCCGGCCACAGTAAATCGAATAATACCCACAATTACGGGCCATAATGATCCGGGTAGTTACTGTGCGCGATCTCGGCTCCGATGTGTCTTAAGTGCGGCTGTGGCAAAAAAGAATTAACTCCCCGCGGAGGCGTAAGATGGGTGACAAATGTCTCCAAGACCCACAGCTAGGGAAAGTGACTACAAAGCCCGTTTGCCACGAACTTAAGCACATCGAAGGCCTTCCGTGATTGGAAGTTTTACTATTTCTCATATTTTAATTTTACTTAAGAAACTTTTCTCCTATCCTCTGTAACAATCCCTGAAGTACAGGACACAGAACAAGAGACATTCGCTAATGGAAGCGGATACTCACAGCAAGATACGGGACCATATTCCGTACTCGGTCGCACAAGACATTCAAAGCTGCCATCTACCAGCAAAATATAAAGGGCGGTATTTCCTTCTTTCATGAGTAAACACGTGGCTATAATTTATTCACACCTCACACTAACATTGCAAGTCAGGAAATTATGTTTTAAACAAGAACCTGACATCAAACACAATTTAATTACAAGAATATGCATAGCTATATTTCTCATACAACATATCAAAATAGCAAAAACATTCAAAAGACAACAGAATCAGCTTAAGTTAAAGAATTACACGTCAAGAATAGAGCTATTTATTACAAGTAGCAAAAATTACAACCTAAGAGTTACGTTACTGTTTTAAGACTAACATATACAACCATGTCAAGTCCACAAAAAAAAATTTCCAGGTCTAATCAAGGAGCCGGCTGCGTCGGAGTCTTATCCTTGTCCTGTTGCCCACCTGTCCGGTCAGAGAAAGAATTCATTAGTGATAAGCAACCAAGTTAACGGAAAGACTAGAAAGGAAGACTTACCAGCATCTTCTCCTTGATCAACTGGATCATCATCCTCCACTTGCGCACCTGCCTCCTCAGCTGCAAGCAACCGCATGCCCTCCTTCACCGCCACCTTCTCCTCCTTGGTAAACTGGGCGGTAACTGCATCCATCCTGAAGGCCACACTACCCTCCTTTTCTGCCTCAGCCTGGGCCTCCTCTAGAGCCCTGAGATAGATCCTAGCCATAACCTGGGGGTAATCATCCATCCAGGACAAGTTACCCTGCCTCCAAGTACGGAAGTACATATCCTGGAGCATCCCCTCCATCAGCCCCTCATTCTCTTCAAACTCCCTCATCCGGGCCTCGGAAGCCGACAACCTTACGACGGCGGCATCTTTCTCCAATTGGTATCTCGAGCAGTCAGCCTGAAGGGATTTCCGCATCGCCTCCATCTCCTCCTTCAACTTGGCTTGAGCAAGCTCTACGGCCTCAAGCTTCCCAGATAACTCCTCTATCTGCTCAAGATCCGCTTTCCGAACCTCATCCACCGTGGCAATGGCCATATCAATCCGTTCCTTGCAAATAGCCTCTATTTTCCGCAGTTCGGCCCGGCTGGCCTCTTCCATAGTTTTCTTTAGTCGTCTGGAAGCGGCCTCGTGCTGAGAGATCTAGATGGCCTGATCGGGGAGTTGCTTGGCCTGGTCAGAAACCACTAACCGCAGTCTTATGTTGGCACTCCCAATTTCCTTTCCGGCCTTGACCAGTCGGGCATGATGCCCCATCAACTTCCTGGTCTCCTCAGCAACCCGGTCGATATTTGCCTTAGCTTCGTCCCCCATAGCGACAATCCGAGTAGTAAGCAAATCAAGGTCCAGGGACTTGGCCTCATCAAGCACCCTTACCATAGGATTGCGAGGAAGTAGGTGCTCACCAGTAACCTCATCAAAAGAGATGTCATTAGATGCCGGGTCCAGGTCCGGATGACCCGCAAACGGATTGCGTACTAAGCCATGATGATCTATTGAGATGACGGTTGGATTCTCAGACGGATGGGGGGAGGGCATAAGCTCGGTATCCTCCTCTGTAATGTAGTGAATAGACTGGAGTGGGGCCGGGGGTTCAAGAAGAGGCTCAGACGAAGATCGACTCCTCTTCCTCTTCTGTATATCTTCTTCAATAACTCCGAGAAGAGGACGATAGCCGACTATGTCTCCCGGGCGGTTAGTAGAAGGCTTCGGCTTGGCGGGAGCTTTGAGGAGTTTGTATTGTTCGAGCCGGTGCCGAAGATCTGAGGTCTTGGACGTTTTGCCCACTCCTGGAGTGAAAAAACAAGTGTCACCAGTATGCATTAAGCCATCATTTGAGAATAAAAAAGAACAGAGGGAAATTCACCTTGAACCGTAGAGGTTGCCTCAGTAGAAGCGCTCCTGGAAGATAAATCGACGCCGGTCCCAACTTTCTCGGCTTTCCTGGACTTCTCTGTTCCCTCCAAACCTTCGAAGGCTTGGCGGAAAGCGTCATCCGTCCACTCTTGCATCTCGCCTACTTGCCCAGAAGACAAAGCCCCGACACCGTCGCCACCTCCAGCTCCCTCTCCTCCATCTCCGCCTTGCTCCTCCTCCACATCTCCCTCCCCCGGGATATCTGGACATGTGCTGGGAGAGGGACCGTCAGACATTTTGAGCTTCTTCCCCCCGGCAACCGGATGTTTCGGAAAGGGCCTCCTTTTGCTTCTCTTCGACTCGGCCCCTTCTTTAGCTTGGGCAGCCTTCTCTTCGGCCGTGTCCCTCTGCTTGACCACGGACTGCTGTGGAAGGATCAAGTTGTGCTCCAAAAGTGTAGCGTTCCTGATCAGGTAAGTAGCCGACCTATCTCTTCCAGTAATAGCCTCTATTTCTGCTGCCGTCTGAACCAAGCGGTCATTCTCCACGACCGCAAAACCACCTATCGCTAGCAAAAAATAAAAACACATAAGAAGGAGCATTGCAACCAGAACGAGAGTTAAAAATAAAGCTTTGACTTACATCCGGAGGTGAAGCACCGAATAGAAACGGAATCATCCCTGACGAAAAACCATTCCTACTTGAACATGCTGTACTTGGATTATAGGTCCTAGACAGGCTTAAAGGATACGGCCGATTCCAAGCTGATGTATGGAGACCCCTTCTTATAGCCTCTCAAGTTGCACAAATACCGAATCTCCCGGTTGGAAGGAGGACGCCCATATCTCCTCTGGAAGATGACGAAGAGACTCACCAGAATGGCATATGAGTTGGGCTGAAGCTGGAATGGAGCTACCTTTAGATATGTGAGAAAGCTGACTACCCAGGCGTTGAGAGGCGGGATGGCACCACACATGCAATGGTATCTGCTGTAGGCAAAATATCCTTCGGGAGGATCATACGGCATCACTCCCGCATCCGGCAATAACATGCGCGCTCGGTCGATCCCGAAAGAGCGAGATATAACATCAAGTTGCTCGCCCTTGAGTGAGCTAGGGAAGCAATCAGGAGGCAAGTTAAGAAGTTCCTGAGGACTGTATCCATCTACCAATGATCTCGGGGTGGGCCCATGACGGGCAGATCCTGGCTGAGCTAGGGGCACTGAGGAAGGCTCTTCTCTATCCTGAGATCTCTTTTTCTCTGATCGGGTTTCCACTCTTTGAGACATTTATCTGCAAACACAAGAAAGTATATCGTTAAGACACATAAACTATGTAATCTAGAGTTTCACTGGTGATTCAGGTATAAAAGTCCATCCGGTAAAGGGTTCATCCGACACTCGGAATCCCCGAATTCATTCAGTAAGGCCCAACCAAGAGCTCATTCGGCATTCCAAATATGAAATCCCATTCGGCATTCCAACTCTCGGACACATTCGGCGATCATACTCTCCAATACATTCGGTACTCAGAACCCTAAAGCCTATTCGGTAGTACAATATAAAATTCATTCGGCGGCAAAGAGGTCTCACCTGGTTCGGCTAGCACTTTGATTAGGCAAAAATGAGAGTTTGATTCGGCAAAAGAGTTGGCTCGGTTAGTGAGAAATAACGAAGGCATGTGGTCCCTATTTATAAGAAAACCGGATGGCTCGGCGTCAGAGACCGGATGGGAATAACCACGCTAAAACAAAGCACGCCATATACAGGCATATGCCCTACTTTGGGGGGCAATTGTTGGGTGCATTTCCTACACACCACCGGTCCAAATTAACTCCATCTTCATCATCACCGAATTAAACCATAAAGCACACCTACCGAACCAACATCCTTCTCCGTCTTCCACCGAACCAAACCTTGCTCGTTGCCGAACCAAAGTACAAGAGGAGACCACCGGTCCACCATACTCCTACCACCGAACCAAAGCTCCACCGGTCCACTCATCTCCTTCCACCGAACCAGACCTTGCTCGTTGCCGAACCAAAGTACAAGAGGAGACCACCGGTCCACCATACTCCATACCAGACCAAACCCAAGCCGGGCCAACTCCAAGCCGGACCAACTCAATGCCGGACCAACTCCAAGCCGGACCAACTCAATGCCGGACCAACTCCATGCCGGACCAACCATCGCCGGACCAAATGCTACCGGACCAAGACGTGCCAGGCCAAATCACATCAGCCCAGGCCCACCAGCAGCTATATACATCCAAGACCCCTGCTCCCAACCTCACTCTATAAATAGAGGGGCAGGGGTACAACAATGGTAGACAAGTTTGAGAGCTCAAGCACGGAGAGAACTTTCAAACAACTTTCAGATACTAGTATCAAAGCTTTGTACTTGTAATCTAAACAGGAAAAGAGAAATAATATATAAAGTGGACGTAGGCACATTCTAGCTGAACCACTATAAATCGGCGTGTCTTTTATAGTTTAGTCCCTGCTTTTCATATATTTGCATAAATCACCCAAATCACTATGAACAAAGTAAAATCAATTGAATCCTGCGACTTTGAGGTGTTTGTCCATTTTTTTTGCAAACACCAAGTTTCACTGAATCACAAAATTTGTTTTCTATGTATATGAACATTTATATATTTTCATTGAATTAGGAGCATCAGCACATAGGCAACCCTATTGCACTCCTAATTCCTTTTTGTCTCAAGCCTCGGCACTTATACATGAGTATATTGCAGCTCAATATGTTTTCATTTTTCTGGGTTGAGCCAAAACCAATACTACTTGACTATATTCAACATTTTATTTTCTGGGTATTTACTTATGTTTCTAAACATTAACATATCAGAGATCTGGGTTTTATAGAACACACACATATATATCCTAATAATACTTAAGGCTTTCATATAATAAAACAAACAGAACAACCAAAAAGAATCAAAACATTTTCAGCTCTAAAATCACAGATAGACAATCATATATGAAAATTCATTTTCAAGGAAACTAACTTATAACTGGCTGCCTACATTAGGACTTATTGCCTTAGAGTTTTGAGTGAGTTTTCTCACCTAGCTCTCTTCCACTTCCCAGTTGATTGGTAAGCTTCTGCCTTCAACCCTTTTTTTGTATTATATTTATATAATATCTATATATTTTTTTCTCAAGAGCTATCCGGGAAGAAGAAGGTTTCTTATTTCACTGCCTATTTATGCAGGGTTTTTCTTAGGGTTTAAGGCACTAGCTAAAGACATTTTTGCCCATCAAAAATTATGCCATTTGCATTTAGTTTTTAAACCCAAAATCTTACCCTCCCCGGCTTGAGTTTGTGAAGAGAAAAGTGGTTATATCTTTTTGGTTAATTTCAGAAATTTGCTTTTCCAGAAAATACTTTTTCCTTTGTCTACTATCATGCTAAAAGTGTGACTTGATTTTATTATTTATCAAATATTCTTCCTAATTCTGCCTATACCAAGTATTTCTCTGTTTTATCTTATTTTTTTCTATTTTTAGATTTCATGTAAATGGTATGTACTTCCTTCATTTATTTATAAGAGGATTACTCCTTTTTATATCTTCATTCTTTTTCTTTCTGTCTATATTTAAAATATGTTGGTATATTTTATTTTGCTGATTTGAACTCTAGTACCTTATTAACATATCTATATATATATATGTATATAAGTCTTACTGAAATAATTAGTGCACACATATGTATATATATATATATTTATACATTATTCTGTACTGACACACACATGCACATGTACACTCAAGAATACTCAGTAGCATCCATATATATATATATATATATATATATTTATGCATATAGATTTTAAGGATTTAATCTATATATATATAATATTTCCATACACATCAATCATGTGTTCATTCTTAGCATTCAGGAATTAAGCTTTAGTTCATGTGTATTTCCTGTGCACATATGTACACACATACTGATACACCATATTAAGATATATCAATTCCCTTTAAAATTGGTTTAAAAATTATTTTAAACTTATTTATATTTTTCAAAATAAATTCCTAAAATCTTGGGTCATTACATACACCCCACCTTTTTAGAAATTGTGTTCCACAATTTTCCTAAGCTTAAATAAATTTTAAACTTAATTCAGAGAACAAAATATATTCTCAACCAAATAGATTTTTAGTTATATAATAACTAAAAATATATGCATCTAAAAAGGAAAACAATCAAAAATTAGAATTACCTTTAATCTGAAAATAGCTTAGGATAATTCATCCTAACTTTGTCTTCTAATTCCCATGTGCAATCATTAGGATCAAGACTCCACTGTACCTTCACAAGTTTCAGAGATTTATTCCTCAACTTCTTCACATCTTTTGCCAAAATTCCCACTAGATCC
Organism: Allium fistulosum; assembly: GCA_030737815.1. Classification (NCBI taxonomy): domain Eukaryota; kingdom Viridiplantae; phylum Streptophyta; class Magnoliopsida; order Asparagales; family Amaryllidaceae; genus Allium; species Allium fistulosum. The sequence goes on along the minus strand of CM060902.1, from coordinate 1,355,773,174 downwards.
TTTTCATAAATCAAATTAGGATTTATTTGCACTTGGGTTGGCGTCTCAAGAATTTCTGCCTTATCATGGACCCATCTTCTCAATTGTGATACATGAAAAACATCATGCATCCCTTGCATGTTTTCTGGTAATTCCAGCTTGTATGCCAAGGAACCAATTCTTTCTAGAATTTTGTATGGCCCAATATATCTTGGGGTTAACTTGCCTTGTTTCCCAAACCTCAATACATTTTTCATAGGTGATATTTTGATGAAAACAAAATTTCCTACTTCATATTCCACCTGCTTCCTTTTCATGTCTGCAAATTTCTTTTGCCTATCTTGAGCTGCTGCCATTCTTCTCCTTACCAACTAAATTTTCTCTTTAGTTTCTTGTATGTACCCAGGCCCTAAAATAGCTCTTTCCCCTGCTTCTACCCAACATACAGGTGACAAGCATGGCTTGCCATATAAGGCTTCAAATGGAGCCATTCCTATGGTGCTTTGATAGTTGTTATTGTATGTAAATTTAGCTAAATGGAGATAGTCTTCCCAGTTACCTCCAAAATCCAGTGCACATGCCCTTAACAAGTCCTCTAAAACCTTGTTCACCACCTCAGTCTGCCCATCTGATTGTGGATGGTAGGCAGTGCTTAAGAACAATTCACTTCCCATGGCTTCTTGAAAACTTCTCCAGAATCTTGAGGTGAAGATGGTATCCCTATCACTCACAATAGTTTTGGGAATGCCATGCAATCTTACCACTTCTTTCACAAATACTTATGCTAACTTTGGTGCATTCCTTTCTGATTTGACTGGGATGAAATGTGCCACTTTAGTTAGCCTATCTACTATCACCCATATGCTTGTGTTTCCTCTTTTAGATCTAGGCAGTCCATCTATGAAATCCATAGATATATCTTCCCATTTCCATTGGGGTATGGTAAGAGGTTGCAACAACCCTGATGGCTTTTGAGTTTCAGCCTTGACTTGTTGGCAAGTCATACATTTTGCAATATATTTGGCTACATCTGATTTCATTCCCTTCCACCAGAAATCTCTTTTTAAATTTTGATACATCTTTGTACTGCCTGGGTGTATGGAGTACTTGCTTCTATGATATTCATTCAATATCTCCTCCTTCAACTCTATTTTTCTGGCACGCATATTCTATTCTGGTTTCTCAAATAACCATTTTTATCAATATGGTAATTTATCACTTCCTCCCCCTTTGGTATGAGAACTTTCTTCTCCAATAAGTTTGTGTCTTGTTCTTGCATTTTACTCACCTTAAAAATTAGTTCAGGTTGAAATGTTATCAAACTCAACTTCCCTCTATTTTCCTGTGCGCCATGCACATGTACATCCATGTGCACACAGTCTTTCTCCCCAATTTCTAATTCAGCAAGCAAAGGCAAGTCTTTAAATTCTTCTATCATTATCATGGCTAACTTAGCATGTTGTCTACTTAGAGCATCAGTAACTTTGTTTGCTTTACCTGGTGTATAGAGTATATCTAAATCATAAGCAGCTAAGAACTCCACCCATCTATGTTGCCTCATGTTTAAATCTTTTTGTGAAAATAAATACTTTAAAGACTTGTGGTCAGTGTAAAGTTCAAACTTAGTTCCTAACAAATAATGTCTCCAAAGTTTCAAAGCATAGATCATAGCTGCTAATTCAAGATCAAGTGTGGCATACCTTACTTCATGGGGTTTAAGTTGTCTGGATGCATATGCAATGACTTGGCCTTGTTGCATCAACACTGCACCCAAGCCAAACCCACTAGCATCAGTATATACAGCCAAGTCTTCATTTCCCTGGGGTACTTTCAAGATTGGAGCATTCACCAAAGCCTCCTTCAACTGTTCAAAAGACTTCTCACACTTCTCTGACCAAACAAAAGCTTGGTTCTTCCTAGTTAGGTTAGTAAGTCGTGTAGAAATTTTTGAAAAATCTTTTATAAATCTCCTATAATATCCTGCCATCCCCATAAATGATCTCACTTCACTCACTGTGCTAGGCCTCTTCCATGCTTGAATAGCTACTACTTTGTTGGGGTTCACAGAAATTCCTTTGGCAGAAATGACATGGCCAAGGAAATGTACTTCCTCTTTCCAAAATGCACATTTTGAAAATTTTGCCTTTAAATCTTTTTCCCTCAATCTAGACAAAACCAGGTGCAAATGATTTTTATGTTCTTCCACTATTTTGGAATAAATTAAAATGTCATATATTAAAATCAGCACAAACTTGTCTAGATAATCTCTAAAAGTTCTATTCATTAAATCCACAAAGTATGATGGTGCATTAGTCAACCCAAATGGCATAACCAGAAATTCATACAACCCATACCTAGTGTTAAAGGCAGTGTACTTAACACTTGACTCCTCCACCTTCATTTGATGAATACCAGATGCTAAATCTAGTCTAGAGAACAATCTTGCCCCAGCTAATTGATCAAAAAGATCATCTATTCTTGGCAATGGGTATTTATTTTTAATAGTTACCTTGTTCAATTCTCTGTAATCTATACAAAGTCTTAAGGAACCATCTTGTTTCTTAACAAATACCACTTGCTCCCCAGCAAGAATTACCTGGTCTTATAAAACCCTTTTCCTCTAATTCCTCTAACTGTTTCTTTAATTCTTTTAGTTCATTTGGCCCCATTCTAGTTGGCTTTTTAATCACTGGGCTTGCTCCTAGAACTAGATTGATTTGAAACTCTACTGGTCTATGGTGTGGAACACCCTCAACTTCCCCAAACACATCCAAGTATTCATTGACTATGGGAATTTCTTCAATGGTTAGTTCACTGAAATCTTTTTCTGAGTCAACTAAATGATATAATTTTCTTTCCTTAGCTACTTCACATAAAACTGTGATTCTCTGGCTTCTAGAATTTTGCAATGATATGGTGGATGAATCTAAATTAATTATGGCTTTAAATTGCCTTAACCGGTCTACCCCCAATATAACACCTATATTTGGGTAAGTCAAAACATATAAATTGGAAATAAAAATGTTTCCACCTATGTTTAATTCCACATCCCCACAAATCATATTTAAAACACTAGAACTCTCCAGTGGACTTTGTATATGCAATGGGGTTTCAACCAATATGCAATTTAGTTTTAGCATTTTAACTAGTTCATAAGAAATCAAAGAGTGAGTTGCCCCAGTATCATATACTACTGCTATGGGTATGGTACAAATAAGTAATGTACCTTCCACTTGGCTATGGTTTTCAGCATTACTCTCCACTGTGGCTTTGCTTTTGCCTTCCAAATTTGCCAACTTTCCCTGCTGTTTATACTCAGGACAATTCCTCTTCATATGCCCCTCTTTCCCACATAGATAGCACTTGAAAGCTCCTCCTTTCAATTCTGGACATCTTGGTTTGATATGTCCTTCCTTTCCACAATGATGACACACAATTTTCTTCTTAGTTTCCTTAGCTTTGACATCTCCAGTGCCTTTGTTACTGGCCTCTTCTTTCTTCTTATCATAAGGGTGATATCTCCCCTTACCCTTCTTAGTGTTATTATTCTTAAAATTTCTGAACTTTTCCCTCTCCTTGTCATGCTGCTCTAACCTCAAAGCCAAGTCTATTACTTGATCAAATGTCCTGTAAGCATAAGGTAACATGGCTCTGCTAAGTCCTAGGTTCAAACCTTTAATGTATCTATCATTCTTGGATGCTTCATCTGCCACTAGCATTGCTCCATATGTGGAAAGCCCCTCAAACTTTTGAGTGTATTCAGTGACACTCAAAGTTCCTTGCCTAAGTCTAATAAATTCTTCTAGTAAGGTGGTCTTAGCTGATGCTGGTACAAATCTTGCTTCCAACATCTCCTTGATTTGATTCCAAGTGATTTCATTCTCATTTCTCCCTGTAATGATTACTTCCCACTAGCTTAAAGCTGCTCCTTTCAGCTGTCTTGAAGCCACTTGCCTCTTCCTTTGATCATCAAGCTGCATGTCATTGAAAATCCAATCCAATGTTCTCAACCATGCTTGAATTTCCATAATACTTTCTGTCCCTTCAAAGCTTTTGCCCCCTAAATGAGTATAAGTCTTGAGTAATTTGGAGAGCTCTTCATGGGGATTTTCTTGCCTTTGTCCTGCCCCATCCCTAAATGCTCTCACCAAATCTTGCAGATTGACCATTGGTGGTGCATTAGAGGATCCTGCTCCCTGATTTGATGGTCTTCTACCATAGTTTGCTAATAATAATTTACATAGCTGGTTAGTTTTATATATTTTTTTTAACTCAAACTTAATCATCCAGTGATCAATCCCTACAAAATATTTTTACCTATACTTTGTTTCTTAAGTTTTTAATTTCATAGAAAGATTTTGATTTTAATTTTCAACTATGTTTTAGTAACATAGCTCTGATACCAAATGAAATAACCCTCTCTTTTATACCTGAATTTGTAAGGATTTTTTTTACATACATACATATATATATATATATATATATGAGATATACATATACATATTTCTGAAGCCTAGAGTCATTTTTTTTCTATCAATACAACTTATCCAGGATCAAAATCTTTACCAATATAAACATATCAGTGCATTCATAAGGATATGCACATACATATGATGATGCATGTGCCTCTCTTGTTTGAATCAGATTTCTGGTAAACAAGAGGATAATTTGATTGATTAAATTTAATCAATCTACACTTAGTTCAATCCAATTCATACAATAATATTCCATCCATATATGTATCAATATATATATTTTTAACCTTTGATTGCTAGCTGGATTCTCAATGAAGTGTAATTCCTATAAACAATATATTTTTGTTCTGATTGCTCTTAAATTAATGAAGTAGTGCCTATACTCTGAGAAATGATAGAAGTGTATATCATTATCCATGTTTGATTTTCTTATAAAATCTGTCTAGAGTATAGGCTCTTTTCTGGAATATTTTTAAGTGATCTAACACATTCAAAAACTTGATTCTTTGATGTCAGTATGCTTAAATTAAATGAAGTGCAAACTTGAGTGGGTTTCCTGTAACCATGGGTATCCATCACATGGCTCAACCAGACTCTTTGTTCTGGTGTAACCCATAGGGCCTTAAAGTGCATTTTGATCAAAGCCTGAGTGAAATGGAATTCAGATTCATGTTAAAAATACAAAGGTAATAGGTGTGTTAATATCTGTACAAAACATGTTTATATGTGTATATAACTGCAACTATTATGGATCTTGCTTTCAACTCCCATATTACAGATTCTTCCTTTATTTAAAAATAAGGTATAAAAACATTTGTATAAAACAAGTTGAATTATGGAAATATTACAGACACATAAATACATCCTCCATATGCTTATCATCTCTTGTATACATATGACATGGTAGAAAAATAAAACCATTTAATTTTTCTGCGATTCACTATCCAGATTTCCCAAAACTTATTCCTTTTCAAAGATTCAAGATTGACTAATACATTTATAAAATGTAACCACCCTATTTATCATGGTGTTCTTGCTCAATTCACTTACAAGATTTAGATTAACTACTTTAACATATCAAATAATATCTAGATTTATAGATTCCAGTTACAAGTCAATTTCTTAGCAAAATACTTAGCAAAATATCCATACAGTATTCAATACTCAATACAAGTAGCAATTTAAATTTATCAATACATGCAGATTTCATCATTTAGGCTCTTATCTAACTAAGGTTAGCAAGCTATAATCTTCTTCTCAAAGCCTTGCTCCTACTTCTACTTAGTTGCTGCAATCCCTGAAAATGCATTTGTAGCTGCCCCATATTAAATGGGACACCCCATATGCCATTAGCACACTAGGGTCAGACACATGTCTGGTATGACAAAATCCACTAAAACAATTTGTAAATCAAGTTAAAGTTAAAACATGAATATATGTATATAACTCTGTCTTTAGAAAACAAGTAATTCATGTGTGCATGTTCTGTGTCAGTGTGCAGGTGCACACTTAAATCTGCCTTTCCAGAAACCTCAAGAAGACATGGTACATTCATACATTCATATAATTCAATCATGAATCAAATAAACACCCATACAAACAATGAAATCACCCAAAATGAATTAAATCATTTATTCACTATCCAGATTTCATTCCAGGAAAACTCTAGTTCCTCTTTATATCAAATTCTCTTACCTTGATATATTTATCTATCTTGGTCTCATTTGCAATTAATTGAATCAATGGACACGCTGTAATGAACTAATTCACTCCATTACACAAAGATCTCAGGACTTAAACAAGCCATGTGTCAACTTGTATTACTCAAGAAAACAAGTCATTCCTGCAGTGCTCTTGACCCCCATTTCCTAATCAGGTTTAAGTTAATAATAACTCTTTTGATTTTTTTCATGACTAAACCATTCAGTGACTCATTTCACTAACATAAACATCCATGTCATGGCATCTCATATTGTTCATAACCAAACAGAGACAAACAGGCAAGCAAACATTGTTGTCTATTTAATTGAGATTCTACATGTATATACATATTTTCTGGTATTTTAAAAGGGGTATAGGCAACTAACATTGGCTTATGGCTTTTGAGAGAGTTTTTCCTTTTTGCAAACATTTGTGCTTGAGTTAAACTCAGAATGATCAAGTTTCACTCAATCACAAAATTTGTTTGCTATGTATATGAACATTTATATATTTTCATTGAATCAGGAGCATTAGCACATAGGCAACCCTATTGCACCCCTAATTCCTTTTTGTCTCAAGCCTCAGCACTTATACATGAGTATATTGCAGCTCAATATGTTTTCATTTTTCTGGGTTGAGCCAAAACCAATACTACTTGCCTATATTCAACATTTTATTTTCTGGGTATTTACTTATGTTTCTAAACATTAACATATCAGAGATCTGGGTTTTATAGAACACACATATATATATCCTAATAATACTTAAGGCTTTCATATAATAAAACAAACAGAACAAGCAAAAAGAATCAAAACATTTTCAGCTCTAAAATCACAGATAGACAATCATATATGAAAATTCATTTTCAAGGAAATTAACTTATAACTGGCTGCCTACATTAGGACTTATTGCCTTAGATTTTTGAGTGAGTTTTCTCACCTAGCTCTCTTCCACTTCCCAGTTGATTGGTAAGCTTCTGCCTTCAACCCTTTTTCCTTATTTGTATTATATTTATATAATATCTATATATATTTTTTCTCAAGAGCTATCCGGGAAGAAGAAGGTTTCTTATTCACTTCCTATTTATGCAGGGTTTTACTTAGGGTTTAAGGCACTAGCTAAAGACATTTTTGCCCATCAGAAATTATGCCATTTGCATTTAGTTTTTAAACCCAAAATCTTACCCTCCCCGGCTTGAGTTTGTGAAGAGAAAAGTGGTTATATCTTTTTGGTTAATTTCAGAAATTTGCTTTTCTAGAAAATACTTTTTCCTTTGTCTACTATCATGCTAAAAGTGTGACTTGATTTTATTATTTATCAAATATTCTTCCTAATTCTGCCTATACCAAGTATTTCTCTGTTTTAACTTATTTTTTTCTATTTTTAGCTTTCATGTAAATGGTATGTACTTCCTTCATTTATTTATAAGAGGATTACTCCTTTTTATATCTTTATTCTTTTTCTTTCTGCCTATATTTGAAATATGTTGGTATATTTTATTTTGCTTATTTGAACTCTAGTACCTTATTAACATATATATATATATGTATGTATGTATGTATATAAGTCTTACTGAAATAATTAGTACACACATATGTCTATATTTATTTATTTATTTATACATTATTCTGTACTGACACACACATGCACATGTACACTCAAGAATACTCAGTAGCATCCATATATATATATATATTTATGCATATAGATTTTAAGGATTTAATATATATATATATAATATTTCCATACACATCAATCATGTGTTCATTCTTAGCATTCAGGAATTAAGCTTTAGTTCATGTGTATTTCCTGTGCACATATGTACACACATATTGTTACACCATATTAAGCTATATCAATTCCCTTTAAAATTGGTTTAAAAATTATTTTAAACTTATTTATATTTTTCAAAATAAATTCCTAAAATCTTGTGTCATTACACCATTCCAGGCTAATGATGATCGGATGGGATCGAGTGTTTGTTTGAGGCAAAATGCGATTGTTCGAGATTGAATGCCTATTTGAGGCAAAATGCAATCGTTCGGGATCGAGTGCCTGTTCGAAGCGTAATGTGATCGTTCGAGATCGAGTGCATGTTCGAGGCGAAATGTGATCGTTCAAGATCGAGTACCGTTCGAGGAGGAATGTGATCGTTCGAGTTCGAGTGCCATTCGAGGCGAAATATGATTGTTCGAGATCGAGTGTCGTTTAAGGAAAAATGTGATTGTCCAGATGAGACTCAAAATTATTAATGTCAGATTTCATGTTCGAGTGAGTTTTGTAACCAAAATATTCAACTAATAAAATTAAGTCCAAGTACTAAAAGAAAAACAAAAATAAAAACTAAACACTACAATGCATGCCTCTTTGAGTGTGAAAGTTCATCGTCATCTCAAAGTATGCCTAGGGATCATTCTCGATGCCATACATGTGTAAGTGACTTAGCCGTTTTATTGTGGAGTTTATTACTTATTCCTTGCCATCTCGATCAATTAATGACAAGTTGACGTCTCGATCTAAGGCAGTTCCCGTTCGATGCGAATGGTGGAAGATCCTATTCCACCGCCACTGCTCGAGTTCTGACGTATTGTGACAGCCTGCCGTTACGGACATGTTCTACAATCTCATCCTTTAATTGCCTATAGTCCTTTGTACTATGCCCGTCTAGCTCATGGAACAGACGGTGTTTTTTTGATTTCTTTTCATTGTTTGTAGGCTCTCTTCTCATTAGCCTTTGATAGAAGATCTGCCCTCTTGTATCCAGATATATCCATTCCAATGTCTCAGTCCATTCCGTGTAAGAGGTGAATCTCGGTTCCCTTCATGGTAGCTTCGATCCATCAGAGCCATCCTCTACTTTTCGTTTTCTTTTATCCTTGTTTGAACCTTCCCCATGCGGGCCTCTGCCTTTAACCACATAAACATCTACTTCCTCTCTTCCCTCTCTAAGCTTTCACATCCTCCTATCGCGAAAACCTTTCTACTTCATGGTAAAATTCCTCATGGTCCACTGGTGGATCCCGTTCCAACGATATCCTGAAATCCAAGTTATCCGCAATCCCTTACACTGCTGCCATCAAAACCATCGACAGATCTGGTCGATCCACCGAAGCTACTGCCGCATTTAACTTGGTAAAGTAATCCCTAAGTGATTCTCCTTTCTACTGCTTCATCGATGTTAAAGTCATCACACTCTTGGGTCTCGTGTTATGGACCCGAAATTGCCTCATAAACCTTTCGATCAATTCCGTCCATGTGTTAATAGAGCCACTTTCCAACCGTCTGAACCATAGTGCAGTTATATCCGTTAAGTACAAGGGGAAGCGCCATGCCATGACTTCCTTCGATGCCCTCAGTACTTCCATGTGTCTCATGTATCTTGTTAGATGAACAGCGGGATCCGTTTTTCCACCATATGTCTCAAGCGTCGGTAGTTTGAACTTCGATGGATTCCTAGCTCGTTTGATATTAGGAGCAAAAGGAATCTTATTTACGTCTTCCAGATCCCTATTTACTAATCCTCCTCTCATAGCCCGTCTGATCATTTCCGTTAACCTGGCGTTGTCATTCAGTGGTGGTCTTCGATCATTGTCTCCAATCTGCTCCCCAAGTCCAAAGGGAAATCCTGAAATCCGCTCTTCTGGACGAGCATCCGCATTCCAATCAATGCCAAACTGCACAACACTGCCTAGTATCCTGCCTAGGATCGATCCAACTTGTCCTGAGGGCATGCCTTTAAGTATGGATCGATCGGCACCGATTGTTCTAGAACGATCGGCCCCGATCGTTATTGGTTGGTTAAGGGCCGCTCCCAACTGTTCCACTCCATCCTGCATCCTATTAGCTTCGTTTCCTTGGTCCTGATTCTAGTTTTTCTTAGCTTCTGCTACTCCAACTCCGTGATCCATATTTACAGTGTTTCTTGCTACTTCATTTCCTTAGTTTTGCGCTCCAACTTGTCCAATCTGTCGAAGTAGATCCTGCATCATCTCCTCCTGTCTCTTTAGCATCCTCTCCTGCATAGCATCCATCATTGTTCCCATTTCATCTCTGGTGATGTAGATAGATGTCTAATTTGCTCTAGCTCCATAAGAAGCCTCCTGACTCCCTCCATGATGGCTCCTATCCGCTAATGGTCTCCTTGTTGATTGCCTAGCCATTGCTTCCTAGATTCAAGTATCCAAGCTTCCAAATCCAAGATCCTAGCTTCCAAATCCGCGGGTGCAAGTCCCTCTCAATGAAAGCACCAAAATGTTTGCGCCAAAAATGGTCACAAACACCCAGTTGTATGTGAAAGCACCAATTTCCAAAAAAAACATCCAAATAGAAAGGTATGCACATGGATCAAAGAATAAATAGCAGAAAAAGCAAAGGAACACATGAGTTTTATAGTGGTTCGGTTATCTCCGACCTACGTCCACTCCAATGATCATTTATTTATACTATTTGATTACAATTACAAATGTTTTTGCATTCAAAAAATAATAGAGGAAGAGATAGGAATTGTTGAAGGAGATCCAAAAGAAAAGCTCTTTGCGATGAGCCAAGTCCGCGGTATTTTTAGGTGAAGTCGTGCATGGATAGGGTTGAAATTTCGATAGAAGAACCTCCAGGCCCATACGACCTAACACACAAGATTTGGGATCGATCGTACACCAAAAAATAATTTAGGCCGATCAATCCATACTAACTCCAATGGGGCTAGGATTGTTTTTATGGGATCCCCCATTCCTCTAGTCCATGCTTCCAAAGTTTCAGGCCATTTCGACTTACCATTTGTGAGATATCGATCGATCTTCGCTGTTTTGACTAAAAATTGGATCATAGAAGATCATTACATACTTGATCCTTTTGATCTGTAATCTATCATGTGGGTTCCCTATGAGGTTAGCTACTTGCTCTCTAAATTTTATGCAATTCCGATGTATGGTTTGTGAGATATCGCGTTTTTCGTAAAATTATGGATCATTATGTTGATTTGTACGTTCCAATAACGATCGGCCTAATTTTCCAAGATTTGGGAATTTTGAGCTACAATCGATCATAGGGGCCATGATGTAAGATACTTGATCTTCAAATTTCATGCAATTCCGACGTACCATTTGTGAGATCTCGCATTTTCTGTGAAAGTATGGATCGTTCTAGCTGATTTGTACGATCGTTCCAATAACGATCGGCCTCTTTTTCCTAGATTTTGGACTTTTGAGCTGATATGATTATAGGGGTGCTCCATGATGTAAGATACTTGCTCTCCAAATTTCATGCAATTCCGATGTACCGTTTGTGAGATATCCATTTTCCATAAAACTATGGATCGTTTTGGCTGATTTGTTCAATTGTTCCAATAATTGTCGACGTCTTTTTCCAAGATTTGGGAGTTTTTTTTATAAGATCATTTTTATGGGCTCCACTCTTTGTTATATTGATTCTCTTAAAGTTTCAAATGCATTGGATTTGTAGATTTTGATATATTGATCGATCTTCGTCGATTTACACTGGTTTATGGATTGTTCCCAATCGATCCATACAAATTATCCTTTGCCCATAACTCGAGCATACGAACTCTAATTGACTTGAAATTTGAAATGTGTCCTCATGGGGCCTTCCTTGTCACTTCGTATTGATTTTACCTTCATTAGGACCCTGTTTGAATCCACCCAACTATTGTCCACAGTTCTAAATATCATCGATTTTCGAGCCTGATAACCGTGTCTCCGGCTTCCTGCCTTGTTGATCACAGAAGCCAGTTAGTCAACTTTTATGATATACTACTTGGTCAAAAGGTGGTATAATAAAACCAATCCTTGAAAAAAATTAATTTCTTTTGGTTTGATGATTTCCTCATTTGATGATTTGTGGATTTGGATATTTTGTTTTGGAAGTTTGATTAAGGGAATATAAATAGTCCTGTGTGAGAGTTCTATTAAATGGGATTTTACTTTGGGCCGGGGCTTGTGTGAGTGTTGGAGTTTAATTTTTTTTAAGTTTTTTTTTGTTTAACTTTCATTCTTTCTACTTCAAAAAAATCATTTTCAATACTTTTACTAGTTATAAATTGCAGGAAACCAGAAGGAAAAGAATCGTTTGCTCAAAAAATTGCTCTGCTTTGCTTGCCAAAATCTATGCTAAAAATATCGCTGCTTTTAAATAAATTTGCAAATGATTCTGCATGCTCTGGTATCGTGTTCTTATATCTTGTTTTTTATTTTTCTTGCATTGCTGGTTGCTTGCATTTATAAAAAAAATTCACTTCCAGTTGCATTTTTAATGCACGTTTAATTTCTGTTTTGCATTATTTCATATTTGCTTTTATTTTCTAAAGGTGCCACCCAAATTCACATAAAGTGGGGATTTTATCACTCTTCTTTGGCCCATAAATTGCATTTTGTTGTATAAAACTGAATTAAACAATAAAGATCAGACGTTCAATTTAGGTGTCACGGGCTTATCTAGGTTAAATTTGTATTTTGACAAGTTGACTATTTTTAACAAACTTTGGCGTTTAAAGAACTTTGGCGTTTAAAGAAATGGCAGAGTCTCAATCATTTATAATTATTATGGTGATTCGTAAGATATTAAATTGGTTTTTTCTCTGAATATACTTAAACCTTCTGTTACATTGCTACGGTGATTTGTGGTGCACTAATAACTCTTGTCTGTTTCCTAGCGAAGAATTTTATCCATTGAATTAAGTCAAAGTGTCACTCTATAATTTTGGGTTAAGAGCTACCAAGGACAGAAAATATCTGATTAAGTCGTTGCATTCATTTAGTTGCATTAGTTTCATGCATATAAAAAAACAAAAATCCAAAAAAAGAAATTAGTATAAAAAAAACTTTTTAAAAAAAGAAAAAAAAACAACTCACTTCATTCTTACCTTTGTTGTTCACCTTTTCTTTTTCTCGCTCCCCTTGATCTTCTCCCTTACGCGTGAGTTTTGGACTCATGACACTTCGACTAACCGTTTAGTTCGAACAAACAATCCTTCCACCATAGCAAATGAAAATCCTCCTTGTACTCTCATGGATTGAATTTTTCCTGATCGAGTTTCTGTCCCTTCTTGGATCACCTTACCCGCCCTAACAAGTAATCATTTTGAAATCCATTTAAGTCATATTATCACACTTCCAAAATTTAGCAACTTTGAAAATGGCGATCCTTATATTTTTTTAACAAAATTTGAACAAGTTTGTGCAATTATAAAACTTCAAAAATTATGCAATGATGGAATAAAACATAGGTTGATCCCATTCGTACTTACCGACCATACTAGGAAATGGTTGTACATCTTGCCTTCAAATTCGATTAAAATATGGGACTAATTTATAGAAGTTTTCTTAAAGAAGTTCTACTCCTTAGAAAAAATAATCAAAATCTAAAATAAAATTATAAACTTTCAATAATTTGGAGGTGAATCTTTTGAAAAATATTTTGAGAGATTCAAGGACCTTTTAATAAAATGCCCACATCACAATTTTGAAAAACGAACTCTTTACCAAATTTTATATGACAAACTTGAAAATAGTTCTTGAACAATGCTTGTATCAATGTGTCAAGGAAACTTTTTACACAACATCACGATGTCGCTTGGCAATTTCTCAAAAACTTAGCTAAAAAATCAACTCAATGGAACGATCTAGTGAGAAATCAATCTATGCAAGATCAAGCCCCCATTTGATAGGATCATTATTAGCCTTAGAAGCGAAAATCTATGTAATGATAAATAAATTTGATAACATTTTCTTATTTAATCAAAAGGACCAAGTTTCTCAAGCCATGTGTTATAAACGTAGTGATCCAAACCATATCCCCAATCAATGTCCTCACTCATTAAAACAACACAACGATTTTAACAAAGTTAGGAATAACCTGTTCTCTTCAACGTACAATCCTAGTTGGAGAAATCATCCTAACTTTGCTTTGAAACAATAACGATTCGAACATGAATTTGGTTCGATCATCTTTATAAGCATTTCTAAACCATGCTTCAAATCCTCCTTTTCAACCAAATCAATTTCAACAAACTTTGTGCCACCTTCTCAAAACCAAGCGCAACAATATTTCATTCCTCAAGGTGATAAACGTATGTCAACACTTGAAAAATGTCTTGAATCTTTAGCAAAAGCGGCCACTAAATCTTCAATCGAACAACAATTTGCAAAACCTGCTAACCACGTACATGCAAAATACGAGTCAATCAATCTCTAAACTCAAAATGCAAATGAGTCAGTTCGCCACTACCACGAGTCAGAGAGAAAGAGGCATGTTCCTATGTCAACCTATCTCAAACCTTTGAAATCAAAGCACAATCTCCAACCAAGCTCATGTCATTCAAGATAACAATGTGAATCAAATAAACGCTATCCCCACTTTGCGATCTAGTAAACAAATTGATAATCAAGTTGTCAGTCAAAATGACATACAAGAAATTCCTCTCAACATTTTGAAAACCACAAATGATTCTGATCAAAACATCAAGTCAAACATCAAACCAAATTATGAATCTCATCCTTCACCAACTCAGGTAGATCGACCTATTGAGTTGAGAGCTCCATTTCCCCGTAGACTTCGTACTAAGAAACATACGGAACAAATGGAAAATGTGCTAGAAATTTTTAAGCAAGTTAAGGTCAACATTCCACTTTCAGACATAATTCAACAAGTCCCAACCTATGCTTAATTTTTGAAGGACTTGTGCACACAAAAAAGACACACTCAAGTACCTAAAAAAGTCTTCTTAGCCGCCAGTTTAAGTGAAGTCTTGTCCCAATCTATGCTAGTAAAATCCAAAGACCTTGGTTGTCCCATAATCTCCTATACAATAGTAGACAGGACAATTAATAAATGCTTGTTAGACTTAGGTGCGAGTGTAAACTTGCTTCCATACTCTGTGTGCCAGCAACTAAGTATAGGTGAGCTTAAACCGACCAAAGTCACATTCCAATTAGCTGAACGTTCTATAAAGAAACCCATTGAGATTGAGGATGTGTTGATTAAAGTAGGAAAATACATATTCCCTGTCGATTTCATTATCTTAAAACCATAACCGATAAACAATCTTACGAGTCAAATTACTATAATTTTAGGATGATCCTTCTTTAGCCACCACGAATGCCTTGATCAACTGTCGAAATGGCTCAATGAAAATTTCTTTTGGTAACATGACCATAAATCTTAATATCTTCAATTTAAAAAATCAACCATATGAACCACTCGAACACACTTTGGAAGTTGCGCTATTCATGAAAACTTCGAAAATGAAACAATTGACCTTAATAACAAACAAGAGGTAGAGCACAAACAATTATTTCAAGACATGACAAATGAAATCGAAGACATGTTTACCTTCGAACCTCTCACGATTGAGTATGAAACTCAACCAATTTCTTTGATTGAGCAAACTCCTAGGTTAGAGATCAAACCTCTTCCTTATCACCATAAGTACATATACTTAAGTGATAGCAAATCTTTTCCCATCATTATTTCTACCGATCTTTCCCTTGACCAAGAAGCATATTTCTTTCAATTCTTTCGAAAAACAAAGAAGCGATTGGGTGTTCCATTACCGATATTAAGGGCGTTAGCCTTGTAATTGTTCAACATCGTATTCACTTAATTGATGAAGCCAAGCCTACTCGTGATGCGCAACGAAGGCTTAACCCCAAATGAAAGATGCAGTTTGAGAAGAAATTCTTAAGCTCTGTGATAACGGTATCGTAAATCTCATATCCGACTGCTCTTGGGCCAGTTCAATTTATGTTATACGAAAAAATTCTAAACTCATCGTTATCATGAATGATGATAACGAACTCTTTCCAACCCGTACTCAAACGGGTTGGCATGTTTGCATTGATTATTGAAAATAAAATGTTGCAACACGTAAAGATCATTTTCCTCTTCCATTGATCGACCAAATGCACTAGTGATTAGCTGGCCATGAATTCTATTATTTTCTTAATGGTTATTTCGATTATAACCAAATTCCAATTGCTCCAGAAGGTCAAGAGAAAATGACTTTTCACATGTTCTTTCGGCTCCTTTGCTTATTGCTGTATGCCATTCAAACTTTGCAATATCCTTACGACTTTCCAAAGATGCATGGTTAGCATCTTTTCTGAGATGATCGAACACTTTTTAAAAGTATTTATGGAATATTTCTCTATCTTTGGTGATTATTTTTTCAAGTGCTTAAATCACCTTGAGTTGGTTCTAAATCGATGCAAAGTGAAACATTTAGCTCTAAATTGGAGAAAATGCCACTTTATGGTCACAGGGCATAGTCCTCGAACATGTTATTTCAAATAAAGGCATTGATGTAGATAAAGCAATTTTATTTCAAATCTACCCATTCCCAAATCCTTTAAGGACGTTCGTTCATTCCTAGGACACGTTGGCTTTTATCGACGCTTCATTAAGGACTTTCGCAAAATCGCTCGACCTTTGACTACACTCTTAGGAAAAGACGTTCCTTTCAATTCTAATTGTGTCTCTTCTTTTGAACGTCTTAAAAATGAACTAATTTCTGCTCCAATCATCTGCTTGCCTAATTGAGATCTTTCCTTCGAGATTATGTGTGACACTTCTAACTTTGTGGTTGGTACTATCATAGGACAATGCATCAACAAAATCCTTCACATCATCTGCTACTCTAGTAAGACTCTGAACGACACTCAACTCAATTACACAACCACCGAGAAAGAGCTTCAATCTGTAGTTTTTGCACTAGAAAAATTTAGACCTTATTTGATAGGCTCACACATCACGGTCTAAATTGACCATTCCGCTCTTAGGTACCTTTTGCTAAAATGTATTCTAAGTCTCATTTGATTTTTTGGATCCTGTTACTTCAAGAATTTGATCTTACGATCATAGATAAAAATGGATCTGACAACGTCATATATGATCACTTGTCTCGCCACTCAAACACATCATCTTCTTTACCCGTTAACGAGAACTTTCCCGACGAGCAACTCCTTTCGGTTTCGATTGATCCATGGTTTTCTGACATAGTGAACTATCTAGTAACTAGGGAAACATCTTCATCTTGGTCCAAACAGGACAAGTATAAATATATTTCCCAAGTGAAATACTTCTACAAAGATGATCCTTATTTATTTAAATACTGTCCTAACCAAATCATTAAAAGGTGTATTCCTGATATAGAAATTCATAGTGTACTTATGGTTTGTCATGATCAAGCATATAATGGACATATCGATCCTGAAAAATTTCTGAAAAAGTGCTCCAGAGCGGCTTTTATTGGCCTACGTTTTTTAAAGTAGCATATTATTTTTGTAGTGGATTGCGATAAGCTGTTGGTGACAATTGGAGATATGGACGGGTGAATGATTGTGATTAGCTGCCTACTATAGGATGGGGAATTTGTTAGCTTTCTATATTCGCTTGAGGTTCCATAGAAGGGACTGTCATTAGTGCCTATTGCTAGAGAGTATCCGGATGTCTTCGAGCAAGTGATTGGATTGCCGCCACATAGAGAGATTGAGTTTCAGATAGACTTGGTAAAGGAAGCCAGACCGATAGTCATGCCTTTGAGGCGTATGGCACCTAGAGAGCAGAAGGAATTGGAGGTGAAAGTAAATGACCTATTAAGGAAAGAGTTCATTTGAAGGAGCATATCCGAGTGAGGCTCACCTATAGTATTCACAACAAAGTCAGATGTCTCTTTATGGTTGTGGTCGATTATCGTGAGCTGAATAAAGTGATGAAGAAGAACAAGTATCCACTCTCATGAATTGGTGACTTGTTTGATCAGCTACACAGTGCAAAGGTGTTCTCCCAAATGGATTTGGTGATGGGATTTCACCAGTTGAGAGTAGCGAAGGAGACTGGTTTTGTATGTCGTTGGGTTTCTATAAGTGGTTGGTGATGCCATTTGGATTGACCAACGCTCCGGCATACTTTGTAGATCTCATGAATCGAGTTTTCAGAGACTAACTAAATAAGTTTGTGCTTGTGTTCATGGATGATATTCCTATCTACTCCAGAACTGAAGAGAAGTACAAGATGCACTTGAGGATTGTACTAGAGATATTGAGGAAGCACAAGTAAAGAGCAAAGTTCTTTAATCGTCATTTTTGGGGAGAAGAAGTGAGATTCTTGGGTCATGTCGTGTCGGGACAGGGTATAGCTATGGATCATGCGAAGATGGCAGTTGTCTAAGATTGAAATCTTCCCAAGAATGCTATGGATGTGAGAAGTTACCTTGGATTGGCGGGATACTATAGATATTTTATAAAGGACTTCTTGAAGATAGCGGCACCGTTGACCAACTTGATGAAAAAGAATCGGACTTTTGTATGGGATGCAATGTGTAAGCATGCATTTGTGAGTGTGAAGAGAGGTTGACGAGTGCACCTGTGTTGACCATTCCAAGTGGAAATGAAGTGTTGAGAGTGTACACCGATGCTAGTGGTACTGTATTGGGTGCGTTGTTGATGTAGAATGGGAAAGTTGTTGCCTACGCAAGTCGACATCTAAAACTGCACGAGTGGAATTATCCAACTCATGATTTACAATTGGCAGCAATTGTTTTTGCTTTGAAGATATAGAGGCATTATATATTGGGAGAAAGGTTTGAGCTGTTCATGGATCACAAATCCTTAAAGTGCCCTTTCTCTCAGAAGGATCTCAACCTTCGACGACGGTGATGGTTGAAATTCTTGGCCTCTTATGATTTCTGTATTTCCTGCACTCTAGGAAAAGGCAATGCAGTCATCGATGCATTGAGTAGAAGAATTGCTGGGTTGGGAGCAATGTTCTTGGAATGGAAGCAGATAGATTATATTGTTGGATTTGATTTCAGGCCTCGCTACGAGTTAGAACCTGAAATGTTGACAAGCTTATCGATTAGACCTAATCTGATTGAAAGGAACGGTACTAGTCAGAAGCGAGATGCTAAGCTAGCGGTGATCATAGCAAAGGTAGAGGAAGGAGTAGAATTTGAAGATATGAAGCAATACGAACTCGACCGAGAAGGTTAGCTTCGTAAAGATGGGAGATTGTTTATTTCCAATGTTGATGGATTACAAGATGAAGTGCTAAGAGAGTTGCACCATTCCAGGTTAACTATTCGTCCTGGTGGTAACAAGATGTACCAAGATATGAAGAAAACTTACTACTAGAAAGGTATGAAGAGGGATATTGGGGCATTCATCTCCAAGTGGATGAACTGCCAGTTCATAAAAGTAGAGCAGAAGAAACCTAATGGATTGCTGCAACCATTAGAGATTACTGAATGGAAATGGAAGCAAGAATCAATGGATTTTATTGACGCATTACCCAGGACTCAAGCAGGGTACGATGGAGTTTGGGTCATAGTAGATCGGTTGACCAAGAGTGCGCGGTTTATACCTGTCAAGTCAAGTAGAACGACATCAAAGTTGGTGGAGTTGTATGTAAAGTGGATAGTACGATTTCATAGTGAGTCGAAGAGTATTGTGAGGGACCAAGACCCATTGTTCACTAGTGGGTTTTGGGAGAGCTTACAAGAGGTGTTAGGGATGGAGCTGCATCTTAGTATAGCTTATCACCCGCAAATGGATGGTCGGACCGGAAGAGTAAATCGTAAATTAGTAGACCTCTTGCGGGCATGCATTATAGATTTTGGTGGATCATGGGATGATTATTTGCATTTGGTGGAGTTTGCATACAATGGCTATTATCTGTCGAGTATTGTATGGCTCTGTGTAAATCATTGTATGGTCGACCATGTAACCCTCCTTCATGTTTGTGGGAAGTGGAGAAGAAACTGATACTTGGGTCAAATATGATTAGAGAGACTTCAAAGAGGATTGAAGTCATTCGGCAACGAATGAAAGTTGCTTAGGATCAATAGAAAAACTACGTGGATAAGAGACGAAGAGAGTTAGAATTTTCTATCGAAGATGGTGTTTGTAAAGGTTTCTCCTTTAAAGAATGTAATTCGATTCAGTAGAAAGGGGAAGTTGGCACCAAGTTTCGTTGGACCTTTTCAGATAGTCGAGAGAATCGAGAAGCTGGCATATATGGTCGACTTACCTCAGAAGATGGCGGGTGTGCACAACATTTTTCATGTTTCTTATCTATGGATGTTTGTACACGACTCAGGCATAAAAATTACACCGGATCAGCTAGACGATGTTGAGGTAGAACCGGAAGTTTATATATCTCGTAGGCCGCTTCGTATTGTCAGGTACAATACGAAATAGCTTAGGAGAAAAAACGGTGAAGCTAGTTAAGATATAATGGAGCGAAAGTGAGGACATTTGTACATGGAAGAGAATAAGGACTTCATATCCGGAGCTGTTTGACTGGCAAGACCCATTGTTTATCGTGTTTGCTTTCGCCATTATATACAATATTTAATAAGTTAGTATTCTGCATGCTAGGATAGGTCACATATACTACTTATTGCATGGCCGCTTATTCAAGACATTTGATGTTTTCTTATGATTGATAGGCATGCGGGATGACCATGGTTGCTTATACTTTGGCTTTTTTGCGGATTTCAGGGGCGAACTTCATAAAGGGGAGAAGAATGTACAGACTTGTATTTTACGTATCGAAGGATCGTAATTTTTTTATGAGGTCGTATGATTCTATAATTTAGAAAATGACTCTTAGGGACATTTTATAGACCTACAATTTTTTTCAAATTTCTATGTGACTATCTTGACCCTGAAACATTGTTTGGGATATAACCTTTATAGAAGTCAAATTAGGGTCTCAAACCATCTTTATTGCTTCTAGATGATGGTTTCCCTTTCCGGAGAGTAGTCATAGTAGAAAAACGAACTTACGGTTAGAAAGTTATGACTGTTTTAAGTTTTAAAAAACTACTGGTCAGAATTAGCATGTAATTAGTAAGATCATTAGTGAACCCATTAGTCTAACCGGGAATACTATAAAATGAGGGCTGAACAGTCAAATAAAAATTTTCCCTGTCATTCTAAATCAGGTCTAAACCATAGTTAGCCTTAGATACATCCTAATTTCATTCAAAATCACCCAAATTGCTCCCTAAATCAAGCTAGATTGCAGATTAGAGATTAGATCATCAACCAGAAGATAAAGATCATTGTTTTATTTGATTTGAAGTGCATTATATTGTTGTCCGGATTCAATATAGATTCATATTGGTTGAATTAGGTAATTGGTGGGTGGTTTATGCTTTCTTACTATACTACACATGTTTATATAGTACAGTTATACGATTTAACATGTTTTAAATTGGTTTTGACCATAAAAATCTTTTCTAACTTTAATGACATGTTAATCCATGCACATGATATAGGTTGATTAGAAATAACCTTGATTTATGTTTATATATTCATGTTATATGTAGAATTATGTTAGATATTGCCTTATTTATCTTGTTTTAATGGATTGCAAGTTTGACTGGATGAAATTGCTTATTATTCTATGTTTGAATGATATGATTTGATGTTGTTTGCTAGTGTTTTGATTGCATAGGAAGTTAGGGCGGAGAATTGAGCAAATCAGAAGTAAAGTTGGTTGGAATTGGACGAAACTTAGCAAATTGGCTCTAAAGTATGGTGGGAAGAGGCATGATGAGTCGCAACTCAAATAGGGTTAAGTACATAACTCGACACCGAGTTATGCCTATAATTCGGTACTGATTTATGGTGAAGGCGGCTATGACTCGGTGGTTGGCATGGAATGGATAGAGCTTGGCCAAGGGAGATGTTCCATAGCAAGGTAAAGGAAATTGGCTAAGTATAGGATGTGATGATGAGTTACCTCTAGAGCTTAAAAGAAGGAGCTTTGGGTTGGGGGCCGAGTTATCAAAGGTGGATGAGTCAGGGTCGAAGGCACTGGAAAGGGAATAATAGAGACATGGGAGAGGGATGAATGATTTTTTGGCTGTGATTAACTCGGCACCGAGTTATACCTATAACCCGTTTCCGAGTTATCATGGTGAATGATATGGCAGTGAAACTTATAGGGACTATTGTTGAAGTTCTGTATATTATGCTGGAGGGTTGGCTCGTTCGTATTGGGTTAGACAACGATATAACAACATGATGAAACGCTATGGTCTTCAGATAATGGCTCCTGTAGGGAGTAGGTTCCGAAGATGGCGGCTCGTAAAGGTGGGAGCCATATGATCGGGGAATGTGGAAGGGTTCCTTATGAATAATGGAAAGTGGATTGAGCAAGAAGGGCTCAGGTATATGTGCTAAGGAATCGTTGATGCTCAGAGTGTTCTCAATCGTACTCGAAGTAGGGTTATTGTAAGTGGGGATGCCCATGGTCTAATGAAGGGACCTATATACCCGAGACCTATGGCTTTGGGTCTAGTGTCAAGCATTGGGCTGCGAGACAAGTATCCATCTTTGGGCTGCAAGATATGAGAGTACAACAGAGAACCGGGATTTTCATTAGTCCTTGATAGAAAGGAGGCCAAACGAGCTATCATATATTCAGAGCACAAGGAGTGATAGTTAGGTTTATTGATGGATGTTGAGAATTCTTTGGTTGTTTTCTTTAGTAAGCTATCGCTTATAGGTATCAGGGGAAGTAGGTATTGGAGATAGGAATACTTGGAAGACTGATATCTTTTATTTGGTTTGTGATATCTTTATGATATCGTAGAGTAGCATATGTTAGTGTTATATGCTAACTCTATAGTTGTAGGGATAGGTTAGGTATGATTCGTGTGCTCTTATTCCTTACCATATTTACCTATATAGTATTTTGAGACTCATTTCAAGCTCACACCAGAGTGTTGTCTGACCCAATGTTTTATGCTTTGTTTCTTACTATCTCGGGTACTCTTAAATGAGTAAATTAGATAACAAGTTTAGGTGATGTAATAGCTGTTCAGAGGACGAGCTAGATGGAGCTATCTCATATTATATACATATATGGAGTCTACGCTTATTATGTTGTGCAGCATAGGGGAGCCTTAGCAGTGACTGCTTAAAGTTTGTATCTGAGACAATTGTTGAGTTTTTTTTCGCTGTATAAACTCTATATTGATGTATAACTTTGTGGATATTATACTCTACTGATGATGATAATCTGTTCACATTGTTATTACTGTCTCTTCAATTGTATATGTGATATTATATTTTGTCCATGCGCTGTGAGATATACGACAAGTTATATGCTATCGATTTATTTCAACTCTAGTGATCATCCTATATCGGTCGGGCACGACAGCAACACACTATTTATATACTATTGGTGTCGGTGGTATAGGGCGGTCGTCATAGTTATATACCCAAAACTCGAAAAATGAATACTTTTTCTTAAAGTCTTGGATTGGTACCGATTCGAAGCCTTGGATCGGTATCGAGTTTAAAAAATATGACAAATGGTGATGGTTATCACATATATTGGCATTCATATCTTCAAGTATATGATAATGGAGCTCCTCAGGAACGTGCATGTATATACGTGTGTGTGCACACATTCAACATCTAATGACTATAGTCGAAGAAAAGCATATTCAAACCTGAATTTTTTTAGAAAAGGAATCAGTTCGAAATTATTGAGCTCAAAATGATAGTTTATTAGAGCACACTCCAATTTTATAATGCCAGACGCTGGTAAAGTATCATGGCGAATAACTAGAGACATAACTCTTCACAATAGCGATTCGAAAAAGGACAACTACCATTCGAAGCATAGAGTGGAATCCTTTACAGTAATCCCGACTTGTCTCGATTCAAAGCACATCAGGTTTGAAACAAGATGTACTTTGGGGACAAGTATTACCTAACCTTTTGACCAGATGGTATTTTGGTAGACTGGACGAGTCAAACATGGAAGCTACTGAGGCAGGAAGCCCGAAGAAATAGCCACAAGAATCCAGAAACAAGGTTCAAACAGATCCACGAGGCAAAGACTAAACCATCATAGGACCTAAGATCCAATAACGTGTTGGATCAGTACCAACTCAACTCAAGGATCGATACCGATCCACCATATTTCCTCTATTTTGGACCAATCTCCTCCTATCCACTATTCTTGATGCTAGAGGCCTATTTCAAGTTCTATTGCATTGATTCCATGCAATCCTCTATCAATCTCCTCGAGCACCTGAAATCAGCAACTTTATTCTTCCACTAATCCTTCATTTGGACTCAGGAACAAGCTAATAATGATGCGAACAAGTTTGGAATCATGAAGCTAATCACGAATCGAGTCTAGACAAAACATTCATGAAGATCCATATAAAGATCTTATGGATCAGTACAGATCCATGCCCGTGGGTCGGTATCGATCCACATATATTGATGAGACGTCCCTCATTTTTTAGGGAATTGTTCTTGGGCATGGAGAACGAAGTGGAGATCATGTGGTGAGATTTTAGGCTTTCTACACCTATAAATAGGTGGACATGGGCTCATATTTAGTGATCTTTTATGGCTCTCTTGTTCTTTTACTCTAACTCTTGTAATCATCCACTGATTTATACTGATTCGTAAGAACTTGTAATTACAAATCAGTGATATAATTAATAAAATCACTAAGTAGATGTAGGCCAAGATTAGCCGAACGACTATGAAATGCTATGTCATCTTTTCCTTTTCATTTTAATTTACTTTTCTTCACTTTTTATTCTCTACTCAATCTCTTGGGTGTTTGTGCCATTTTTGGTTCAAACAATTTCACCGAACAATTCGTTTCCACTTGCGCCTTCATCTTCATCTTCTCCTCCATACCCTTTTCCTTAAGCTCACTGATCGCATATATTATCTTCTTCTCCCATCACACCCTCATCTGTACCATCATCTCCTTCTTCCTCTTCATCTCCTACAAGATCTTCACTGACTTCTTGATCCTCTTCTTCTCCTAATTCAACATTGTTTGAGCTAGGGATCTCTTCAGTTTCCATGAAGACTCCATAAGGAGACGGAGGATCACAAGCAGACTGATCTATCCTAGCAGGGAGTGGATTCTTTTGAACACTCCTACCATTATAGAGCCAAAATTGGAGCATGCAAGCGTTGATGAGGAGATATGAGATATTCCTACGATCTGGAGTGCTTCCTTTCATAAATTGAAGAGTCTTTGTTAGAGTGGGAATTGAAGTTCGATGAGGTATATCTATGAGAAATATAGAAGAAAAGTTAGTCACTTGGGCCAAATAAGCTAAGATGTGATGAACCAGCAAGAAAAAGAACTTACATTCGGAAAGCCAATATCGACTGAAGTCGTGGGGGGCATTAGACGAAGAAGTACTGGTCCTTGAAATAACTTCTCTTATTGTGATGCCCCTCGATAACCATGCATCGGTTGAAAGCTTCGATTATCACCAAAGATGGGAACTGCTTTCTTCTTCTCAAGCCAAGAAAAATGATATCTCTTTGAAGGTTGGTGGCCTGTCTAGGTGCATCATCAAGATGATGTAAATATAATTTACGAGGGCATATCCATTTGGATGAACTTGGAATGGAGCTAGCCTAAAAGATTGGAGAATGAACTTCAAAAATTCATTAAAGGGAGGCACGCCTTCGAAAATACACATACATCGATTACATGTAGTGTTACCTGCCAGAGGAAGGTGAGCACTTTTTTGGGGCTCTGGAAAAAGAACTTCATCTTCAGGAATTCTATGCCACCAATAGAATCTCCTCGGTTCTGCTATGGTGAGCCTTGAAGGCATGGCTTATAGAATGTTATCCACGATCATATGGATGCATTGGTCGTCTGACAGGATGAAAGGGCTATGAAGTCCTGTTGGAGGGATAGATTGGAGTTGAAGTTCTTGGGTAATTGAATGCCTCACCCTTAACGGCGTAGAAGTAAATATTGGGGAAGAGGATGAACCTGCTTCCGGAGGTGTGGAAGGCCCAACACCAGTCTAGTAGATCATCTTAGGTCAGCCATTTTGTACTGAAAACTTGATAGTGAATGTGGTAAGATATTAGTTATCTCAATACTTGGATTAAAACCATTCAACCGATGTATGGAGTCCAACATATATCAACGTATGTTGACCAATCAAATTCTATACATTGATTGGGGAAGTGCAATATGTCAACTTATTCAGTATGTGTCCTGTGTCCAAGGCATGGTGTACGCGAACATACTGTGTAGATAGCCCTCTCATGCTGGCAGATGAGCTCTGTCATGCTATGGAACCGTGTATTGGATTTTACTTGTTACAATGCATGATAATGGAATCGTTGTCCAGAAAGATGCAAACTTTTCTTTGCATAATCATAGGAATGTGTTGTTCGATTCCAAGTGTTGGCACCGATATTTTTCGAGTGTCAGAGTGCATTCAATGTGATGATTTCTTTGAATCGACTCATCAAAACTAAGTCGCCAATCCATATTTAACTAGAAGGTTGATCGCATCTACTACCATTCATCATTCCCGCTCTGCGAATCATCAACCCAAAGTCTACTTCTGGGGGCTCGGACTAGGATTCAAGTACCACAAAGATTGCGTCAAGAGACCCGTAGTTTTCCCTGGTTTGTTGGAACATGTCGACAATGGAAAATTTTAGGCGAATGGTTCAAGTCAGATGGCGAGTTAGTGGAGGTAACTCAAGGTCGGTGCTAGTAAAGCGGTGAAGGCTATGGTAATGACGATGCCAAGTTTGGGGCCGAAACCCACCTTGAATTGTGATCTAAAATGAGATTAGTCGAGATTGGGTGGAGCCTATGCTAGATCAGTCGATAAATACTTGTTGTGGTAACCTATGCTAGATCAGTCGGTAAACACTTGTTGTGGTAATTCAGATGAGATTGACATTTGAGATGCGGCAATAAGAAAGCAGCGACGGTGGTGGGTTAGAGTGCGCAAGGCACAAGAAACAGAATGGCTGAAAAATTAAGGTGAAACTTCAAAAAAATTCTAAGTATTTGATTTATACTCAAATAGAAAATCATGTCAATACCTACTTTATCATGTCGGTACAGAGTGGTTTAAACCTCATGTAAGAAAAGAGGAATGAAGAAAAGGAATCTTCCTAACCAAAAGATGGCATAGTTTCCAAAAAATTAAAGGCTTCAACTTTACTATGTAAGGAAATTATTCAACATCTGTGCGAAGTAATGACTGAATATCTTAAAATAGAAGGGATGCTTCAAGACAACAGTTGATCAGTTAGAGAATTCTTTACAGACTGAATCTGATTGCTTGTCTTGATACAAAGCATGCTTTGTTGTTACAAAAGCATACTATTGGGGGGAAGTATTATCCAACATTTGAACCAAGCGACATCTCGATGGATTTGGACTTCAAGAAAATGGAAACTCGACCAAGAAACTTAGAAGGTGTCAACAATAATATATGAATGTAGCATAAGAAGTTTGGCCAAGATTTGAACAAGGCAAATCATGTCAATACCGACATGATTGATTATGCTAATACCAAGTTTTTTGCAAATGGAGGACTCAATTTGAATTGTAGATGAAGTTGCCTTGTACTTTGAAGGAAAAGAAAAATAATCAAATATGACAAATCATGTCGGTACCGACATCATTTAGAGAGGCAATTTTGTAAACCGAGGTCTAAAGACTTGAACAAATATGAAGAAGAATCAAAGAAACAAGACGGCAAAAACAGGTCGGTATCGACATGATCATGTCAGTATCGAGAGGTTTTGATCGATGATTTTTGCACGTTCTTCATGCATGAATGCTCAAATCTTCTTGGAAATCATTGTATAATTGGCTAATGTTGTAAGATCTAATCAAAATAACCTTGGTAGTGAATGTAGGCAATCACACTGAGGCCGAACCACGTTAAAAATCATGTTATTCCTCGTTTTGCATTTCATTTTTGATTGATTATTCTCACTTTCATATGAATTAAGGTATTGTACCACTCTTTTGAACAACAATTACCAAAATCATATTTTTCAAATTTACCTGACATCCATTTCGGACTTAAAGCATCACGTCATGTGTCAAAGTTTATACTCTCCACGACCTATCGACAACCAAGGAGATTATTATTACTGACAAATCATTTTCTCGACATTAATAAGAAACCTACAGTTTCTCTTTAATTTATAAAAATTCTTATTAGTCATTCTACTGAGCTATGTTTGTTTTGGGCTTGGTTAAATCTACTTCATTTATCCAATAAGTTACAATGTTAGAATCTTAGATCGTATCCAAATCAGTTACATTACTAGTAATTTATGTAGAAAGTAATTTATTTAATAGGAAGGCGTTTTTTATTGAAACAACAATTTGTTTCTTGGTATGGTAGAGTAAGCATTCAACATTTTATAAACTACATAAAGACTTACATAAAATAGATCTACCTCTGAGGTTACGGAACCTACATTCATAACATAAATTGGACTACCATGTATCTTAACCTATTTTAGATTGGGATTCCTACCCAATTCTTATCTTACATGAATTTGTAATCTCTACTTTAGATGAAATCAAATTTAACATATCTACTTACTCTTAAATACATATCCTTATAAAAAGAAGTAACTCAACTTCACTCATTATCAACCCTATTTTGTCTAGGAGAGTTTGATTACCTTTATCGATACATCATTATGTTGCATAGAGAGACGTGGCTTTAAGAGTAAATCTTATTCACTTTTAGGTACTATTTTAACTCTTATGTTACATATACGGTCAAATTGAATTGTATTTTTCCTTTACATGTTATTGTTTTCTGTTTCTGTTTTATATTCTATGAATTTATCATAAATATCTAATTTATGTATCAAATACACATGGTAATATTTGAGAAAATTCATCGGTGAATTTAATGAAGTAAGCGGATCCGTTTTTGGTATCACTCGACTTTGGACTTTATACATCTACCTGTATCAATCTAAAGAGTTCGCTAACTCTTTTGTTGCTTTGACAGAATGGGTGCTTTGCCCTTAATCAATTGAGATACAATTTATAAGCACAATATGATTCATAATTATATGATTAAAGAACCATTTCTCAAAACCTCAACGTGACATCAACATGAAGGAGGTTCAAAAATAAGTTTTTTTATAAGGGCTAAAAATGAATCACTTATTTTGGCTTTTTGACCCTATATTGTAGGGTGGATCTTGAAAGATATGAAAGATCTCCCTCCAAGAGCAAGAATATTTACCCAAAATGTATGATCCCTTTTTGAATGGACCTTATCATGGAGCAATAAAAAATGTAGATTCAGCTTAGTCCATTATTCCAGAATTAAATTGTTACGTATTTTATATGCTTCCATTTTATATCGCTAATGCATCACAAGTGTTATAAAAATAAATGCTATTATCCCGCTTTAAGAACAAGCAGCTTTTAAACGAATCTGAATGTCAAGATAAAGACGAAATGATTTAAGGGCTTGGACGCATGCTTAGAAGGACTGTGAAAGAGGCTTTAAGGGAATATAGATCAAATATAGGCTAAGGGACAGGTTGGTACCGACTATAATTCCATGTCGGCACCGATATGGATTCTGGCTTTTTGGTTGGTTTTGAAGCCATGTTCAAAGGATGGTTGGCTAAAGTGATCGCCTAGGGTCCATATATGAAGGAGTAGGTCAACAACTCCAAGAAGCTCTAAAGAAAAGAACAAGTATTGAAGGTGTAATAACCTCTCGACAATGACCTGATGTCTAAGGCAAAAGTGCTCAAAACTTGATAGATCGAGGCAAGAAGGCAAAGTGAAAGAAGATATGATGGTTTACAGTCAACAAGTCCGGTCGGTACTGATCTGATCAAGTCGGTACCGGCATGATTTTATCACCCTAGGGACCTTGCCTCCCATCCTACATTTTCAGATTCATAGTTTGAACTGGTATTTCATGATCCGACAACTTCGTCGGTGATTCTTCTATGACCCAGTTCATAACCTTCAATGTTGATACCATGTTGAGTTTCGACCATTAGACCAAGCTCCTTCATCTTCTACACATGGCATAAGCATATGAGTTGGCACACACTAGTGTAATAAAAGAAATTTTACAATGTTACATTGCTACAAATTCATGTCTATAACCACATCTTCAAGTTATTTAGCGATGCAGGACTATTCCAATCCCAAAGCGTCGTCCGATTTGCAACATGCAAGGTAACCCTAACAATCTCCCTTTTGACTTGTGTCCCCTTCGAGTATTTTGAGAGCATTATTTTTTGCCTGCATGGGAAAATTCATTACCTTCGGGTTTGGTATTATGTTGAGTTTCAGCAGTCGGACCAAGCTCCCCTATCTCTTGCACGTGGCATATCCATGTGAGTTGGCACAACTAGTATAACAAAAGGAATCCCCTAATGTTACGTGCCTATCAAATCGTATTTATATACCACATCTCTAATTTATTTAACTATGTGGCGCTACTCCAATTCAAAATCGTTGTTCCAATTTGCAACATGCCAGACAACCCTAACGATCATATTAGTGCAACAAAGGGAATCCCAGTGTTACATACCTGGCAACTCGTATTTGTACAGCACATCTCCAGGTTATTTAGTAATGTGGAACTCTAATTTCCAAATCGTCGTTCCAATTTCCAACATGCGAGACAACCCTAACAATTTTTAACTGTAGAAACTCAATTTTTAACTTTGAAAAATCTTAAACCTCGCAATAAAAAATAATAATTGATTCCATCTTCTTTATTTCTAAAACTTTAGCCAATGTCCATGTTTCTAATGGCCTAATATTGACGAAATTTACAATCCTAACATGTTCGAATACACTTTCACCCAAAAATGCAAATATATTGCCTCATTTTGTGTGTAAGATGAGGGAAAGATATGGTGTGGTAGAATGGAACAAAAGGAAAACCATTAAATATAAATTTATCATTTAGGAGCATAAAATCTGAATATGAAATTTACCTAAAATGAGTGTCTCTAATGGCTAATATCAGGTTGTTGAGGTACTGCAATGTATAAATGCAGGTTTATATTGTTGTCCATTGTAACACCCCATATTATTAGTAACATTATTTAGGATATTTAATTAGTTAAATAAAATAAAATAATGTGAGATGATTAATGGATTGAGATTTGTGATTAAATAAGGGGTAGCCGTGCCATGTTAACAAGTGAACTAAAGAACGAAAAGAGAATAAAAGGTTAGGAAATATACAAAGGAAAAATAGGAACAAGGCACATCCTTATACCCATAACCCCTCAACACACACGTTCACTTCATTTTTCACAAATCAAAAATACAAGCTAAGGCCGACCACCATTAGCAAGCTCAAGAGAAGATAGAAGCTAGGATTTCAAGAGGAAGAATCAAATCACTTAATCAAGAACAAATCTCACATCTTTAATCAAAAATCCATGGTGAATAATGACTACATTTCAAGTTTTTAATGATTTCGATTTTTAGTATGAAATCCGAATTATTTGCTAATTTTTTTTCCATGTTTTGGATGATAAAAATGTATGTCTATATGTTTTTGATGATTTATGCTAATTCACATAGATTTTGTGATATGTTTTGATATGAAAACTCTATTATATGACATCTAATTGCCTTGCGAACATAAATTTAGATTAAAAACAATAATTCAGAAATGGGTTTCAATTTTCATAATTTTCTGAATTAATGTGGATTTTATATGAATTTTCTAGTGAAGAATTCTAATTTGGGTTTAAAATTAATTACGGCCAAATTATATTGTCTTAGGGTCTGAAATTTATATATGTTAGAAAACATAATAAAAATGATTTTTTGGAATTTTTGTAGAATTTTCCTAAGTGTTTTAATGGATATATAAAATTATTTAAGGTATGGGACTTAAATGTTTTATATATTTATAAAAAGGAGAAGGGGTATTTTATAAATAATTCAAATTGTTATTTCTGAAAATTGGCAGTACTTTTACAAAAGAAATTTTTGCAAACAATCATAATTTGACAAACAAGTCAGGTTAGGTACAAAGGATTAATTTAAAAAGTTAAATCAACATGTTTTTTCCTATTTTAATGCTTTCGGCACCAGGCTTCCGACTCCTTACCTCTGCCTCCGACTTTATCGAAACCAATGCACATGGTATCAGATACCTGGTACATAGTGAATTGGATATAGGCGGAAGGTACTGGGTTTAAACCAAAGGTTTCGAGGGGATCGAAGCATGCTTTGTTTTAAATTGAAAATGCACCTGCTTTTGCTTTCGAAGGAAGTGCTTTCGACTTGGTTGACTTTCGGCCGAGTCAAATGTTTCAAAGGAAAGGTTTCGAATGGGTAGCGCTTTTTGTTTTAAATGAATTCTTTCGAAGGGGTCAAATCCTTTACTGCCGCTTTTTACCTTTCGACCCAGATTGGTTTCGAAAGGGTTACCTTTGTTTTAAAACCAAGTCGCTTCTCTAATTATTTCGAAGGGATGGTTTCGACACCATCATTTCTTTACCTAGGGAATGTTTTCGAAAGGGATGCTTTCAACTTAAATGTTTTAGTGACCCTTTTGCTCTATAAAAGGTAGAACCCAAATGGTTTTGAAAGAGATAGTTTTAATGGTTTCGAAAGGTATTTCCACATGTTATAAATTGAACCCAAATGGTTTCGAAAGGCTTGATGTTTTAATGCTTTCGAATGGTTTTAAAGAAGGGTTTCTAAGGGATGGTTCCCTAATAGTTTTGAAAGATCTAAAAGGAATGGTTTTCCAATGGTTTCGAAAGGCAATGTTTAAATGTTTTAAAAATAGGATGTCTAAGGTTTTAAAGCTTTCGAAGGTGGTGTTTTTTTTCAATGCTTTCGAAAGCATAAATATGAATGGTTTCGAAAGGCATGATTTCGAAAGGTATGTTTTGGTCATCGGCCGAAGGTTTTACTTGTATTGAAAGGGGATACTTTCAATGGTTTCAAAAGGGTACTTTCGAAAGTTTAAACATTCATCAATAAGGTTTTTTGTAAAGAATATGTAACATGGCAAGGTGATTTGAGTAAAGTAAAGAGTATATATAAATAATTTCCTTGTTTAAAGAATGATTTAAAGGTTTGAATCAATTTGAAAGAAAAGGTTTTGAAGGAAAATTTAATGGGTGGATAACCCTAAGTAAAATGATTCAGATATTAGAATACCAGATGAGACTATTATGGGGTCGCGCTCTATAATTTAGCTAGTAGCACCTAGTTGAAATAGGTCCAAAATTCCAGTGTGTAGGGCTTTGTCACAGGTGAGACTAAAATTATGTTACATATAGAAAGGAATCTAAAAAGGAAAGACATGTTATTGATTAGCTCGCAAAACCATTAGGATCTGTTAGACCTAGAGAAGTAAGTAAGGACAGACCGTCTAGAAGAGGAGTATCTAACAGATGTTAGATTTTTATGTTTCTGTGGCAGGCCTGAGTCTGCCAAGGGTTAGTAGTTAGCCAAACAAAACTACAATGTATGGATAGATAGTCTATTTGATAATTGATATGTACATATACATGATATTTCTTTACAGATTTAACTAGTTTTGGTTGTAGGATTATAATTTGCAAAAGATATGTTTTAAAAAGGATATTAGTGAGGGGATATCCGTTCCACGAAGCGGCGTGGTCTCATTTAATATCAGATAACCGAGATGTATAGTATTATTTACCCTAGTATTTATGTCTGACTCGAAGTTTATGTTTTTTCCTTAAACTCTCGGGTGTTCAAAATTGATTTAAGTTAGTTGAGGGTTGAGGTTTATAGGTTTTAGTAGGATTGGCGAATAAAGCTTCCAATGACGAGCAGGTGGTTGACAGATAGCTAATTAGGAATTTCTGTTTATTTTTGATTGATTCTGCTATGTTTTATATATAGTACTCTGGTCAACCAAGGGGCATCATCATATGTCGCTCTTGGCGTATTTATGTAATAACTATATTTTAACTAAACATGGAAAGCAGTGAGATTATGTAATTTGAATATGGAACATGTTTTGGAAATGTAATCAAAAATGTTGTTTTTTCGAAATCTGTGATTTTGTTTCATATTCATGTGCTTCTGATATTATAGATATCATTAACATTAGCGTATTTGGTCACCAGAAGTTAATACTATAGATGACTACAACATCTGTAGCGCTTAGCTTCGGGCCTCTAGATAGGAGATGTTACAACTTGGTATCAGAGCATAAGTTTATGATAAACTTTGACTAAAAAAATGATTTTTGAAAATATAATTCTAAGGAATTAGCGATAAGATTGGGATAAGGGATAAGGTTACAATAACATACTTGTATTTGCTATATATAAGTATGAGCTTTATCTCTAGTCTCCTATCTCTATTAGGTTATTTTTCTGTATGACATGAAGGTTCGAATGCAGATATGGATTCTTGAAGAGAAAATGTTAGAAGAGGAAGCACCATTGCAGATGGAAATGTCAGACCTAATACTAGAAGGAACCTAGGTCAGGCACGAGCTGAAAATATTGGTGCAGAAGCCCCACAAATTGACATAGGAGCCATGTATCAGTTTTTCGTGAATATGATGCAAGTGGGGGTTGCTGTTAGAGTAGTTGGAGGAGGAGCCCAGGAAGCTCCAGTAGTCAACAATTATGCTGCTTTGAGTAGGAACTATGCTAGGTTGGGAGGAAAACCATTTATTGGGACTGAAGATGCCATAGAAGTGGGGAACTGGTTGTTAAATTGTGAGTGGATTTTTACAGATTTAGGGCTCAGTAATGAGCAGAAAAGAAGGCTTGCTTTGAGGCAGCTTCAAGGAGCAGCTTTATACTGGTGGAATAGTGTGACGGTTGGAGTGGACGAAGGAACGATGACATGGGTTGAATTTAAGAGGAGGTTTGAGGAGAGATTCGTGTCTGTGATGGCGAAGTCTACCTTGCTCAGAAAGTTTGCCGAGTTAAAGCAGGGAGAGATGAATATGTTGGAGTATGCTACAAGGTTTGAGGAGTTGGCAAGATATGGTTATGCCACTATGGATATCGTGATTACGAGAAACGAGAAGTTCATTATGGGGTTGAAACCTGAATTGGCACGGGCTACATTACCTTATAGCAGGGATCCTTGTGATGTTGTAGTAGAGATGGCCCTGAGACATGAGAAAATTATTGCTTCTATAGAGAAGAATAAGGCGAAGGAGGTCCAGGTGGGGCAGAGTCAGAAAAGGAAGTTCTTTCCTAAGAAGGGAGCCCCGAAGGGTGGAGCCACGAAGAAAGAAAAGTCAGAAGTTGTCTGTTTTAAGTGCGACAAGAAAGGGCATTTTGCGAATGAATGTCGTTTTGGAGAGGCAAAGAAGGTGACTGGGAAGAAGAATATCAAATGCTTCAACTGCAATCAGATAGGTCATTACAAGAGCCAATGCTAGGAGCCTACTAAGGATGGAAAGGGCAAAGTATATGGATTGGAGCCAGCTAGCTCGAGACCCACGGCAGGGGAAAAAGGGAAAGCAGTGTTGGGAGGTACGCTTATGATTCTTGGTATGGCAGTTAGTGTTTTGTTTGATACTGCTACATCGCATTCTTTTATATCTCGTTGTTTGGTAGATAAGCTTAACCTAGAACCCTCATACCTAGTTACTTCCTTATGGGTTGAAAATCCAATAGGAGGGTATGCAACACTTGGGATGAGATGTGACCACTTAAAGTTTGACTTGTTAGGTCATACTTTTATTTGCAGTTTGCAGTGTTTGATTTCGTAGGGTTCGAAATTATTTTGGATATGGATTGGTTAAGTAAGTATGATGCTAGAGTATTTTTCCATAATGGGAAAATATCGCTTAGACAGCCAGACTGTAGGGAGCAGATTGTATATACCGTAGAAAACCCTAGTTGTAAGGTGAATGCTTTGTTGGGTGTTGTGGAGATAGAAGACAAGTTGAATTGAGTTTTTATGGTTAAAGAATTCGCGGATATTTTTAAACCCGTAGTAGGATTGCCACCAAAATGAGCCATTGAGTTTCGGATAGATTTGGGGTCTAGAGCAGAACCAATAAGTAGACTGCCAAGTAGGATGGCACCTACCGAAATGAGGGAGCTTAAGGTGCAGTTAATGGATTTGGAAGGCAAGAATTTTATCAGACCTAGTAATTCACCTTGGGAAGCAGCCGCGGTGATTGCTAAGAAGCCGGATGGATCGTTGAGGTTATGTATCGACTATCATAAGTTGAATGAGAAAACGATAAAGAATCGATATTCATTGCCTAGGACAGACGATTTTTTCGATCAGTTGAGTGGTGCCAAGATATTTTCGCAGTTGGATTTAGCGATAGGTTTCCATCAGCTTAGAAAGGCAGAGGATAGTATTCCTTTGACGGCGTTTAGAACCAGATATGGATCGTACGAATGGTTAGTGATGTCGTTCGGACTGAATAATGCGCTAGCTTTCTTTGTAGATTTGATGAACTAGATTTTCCAAGAGCACCTGGATAGGTTCGTATTGGTTTTCATACATGATATTTTTGTGTACTCTAAGGATGAAAGAGATCATGAAGTTCATCTTAGAGTAGTGCTTGAAACGCTGAGGCAGCATCAGCTGAAGGCGAAGTTCACGAAATGTCATTTCTAAAAGAAGGAAGTGAAGTTTCTTGGCCATGTAGTTTCAAAGAATGGGTTATCAGTGGATCCAACTAAGATCGAGGCCGTGAATAGTTGGAAGAGACCAGAAACGGTGACTGAGATAAGGAGTTTTCTGGGGTTGGCTGGTTAATATCGGAGCTTTATTAAGGATTTTTCACGAATAGCGGCACCAATGACCAAGCTAAATGTGAAGTTCGTTTGGATCGATAAGTGTGAGGGGGCATTCCATAAGCTGAAACACTTATTGACTGATGCACCTGTATTGGTTGTTCCAGAGGGGAATCAGGATTTGGTGGTGTACACGAATGCATGTGGGACTGGGTTAGGAGCTGTGTTAATGAAGAGGAGTAGAGTAATTGCCTATGCTTCTCGACAGCTTAGACCGCATGAAGTCAGATACCCAACCCATGACTTGGAGTTAGCTGCGGTAATTTTTGCGCTGAAGGTGTGGAGACACTATCTCTTGGGAGAAAGATTTAAGTTATATACGGATCATAAGTCGTTGAAGTATTTGATCTCTCTAAAGGAGCTGAACATGAGACAACAGAGGTGGTTAGAGTGCTTAGCTGCTTATGATTTTGGTATTGAGTACACACCGGGGAAAGGCAACAAGGTTGCAGATGCACTTAGCAGAAAACATCAGAATGTGATGTTAGCAATGATAGCTGAGTTGAAAGATTTTGAAGCGTTAGCGACTTGCAGAGTACAGTAGAGAACTAAGAGTAACTCAAGTACAAAAACCGCTTTGTTATCGTGTTTGGAAGTTCGACCAGTTATGATCGAAAAGGTTGCTTCTAAACAGCTAGAGGATCTAGTGTTGGCTGAACGGATCAGAAAGATGAGAGATGGAACAGAGAGCGATGACTTAAAGGATTTTAGTCTTGACCAGAATGGGTGGTTGAGAAAGAAAGGAAGATTGTGTGTTTCGAATGTGGGAGACATTAGGAAGGAAGTTTTGGAGGAATGCCATCGTTCGAAGCTCACTATTCATCTGGGAGGAACTAAGATGTATCAGGACATGAAGAGAAGTTTCTTCTAGGAAGGTATGAAGAGGGATGTAGGCTTACGGGTGAAGTAGTGTTTGAACCGCCAACAGGTAAAAGCCGAACATCAGAAGCCAAGTGGGTTGCTTCATCCTTTGGACGTTCCAGTGTGGAAGTGGGATTCTATTTCTATGGATTCATTGACGGGTTGCCAAGGTCTAATAGAGGAAATGAAAGCATATGGGTCATTGTGGACAGGTTGACTAAGAGTGCGCATTTCATTCCAATTAAGTCGGCCAGAACGGCACCCGCGTTAGCGAAGTTGTTTATGAAGAATGTGGTTAGACTGCATGGAATTCATAGTAGTATAGTGAGTGATAGAGATTCTTTATTCACTAGCAAGTTCTGGAAGAGTCTACATGATACCTTAGGTACCAAGCTCAAGATGAGTACCGCTTATCATCCACAGACTGATGGGAAAACGGAGAGAGTTAACAAAGTCTTGGAGGATTTGTTACGAGCTTGTGTGCTAGATTTTGAAGGATCGTAGGAAGACCACCTACATCTAGTCGAATTTTCGTATAGCAACAGTTATCAGGCTAGTATAGGGATGTCACCATTAGAGGCTTTGTATGGAAGGCCGCGTAAATCTCCAGTTTGTTGGTTAGAAACCAGGGATAGGTTGGTTCTTGGTCTGGATTTGGTTAGAGAAGCTGCAGAAAAGGTTGAGTTGATTCGAGCTAGATTGAAGGAAGCTTAGTATAGGCAGAAGAGTTATGCGGATAAAATACGGAAACACTACACCATAAATGATGTTTTGATACGGCTAAAAGCCGTATCTAATCGAATTAGATACGGCTTTTAGCCGTATCAAAATATGGCGAGCTTATTATTTTGATACGGCTACTAGCCGTATCTAATGGGACAATTAGGTACGGCTTAAGGCCGTATCTAACGGGACAATTACATACGGCTTAAGGCCGTATCTAATTGATACATTAGATACGGCTTCTGGCCGTATCTAATGGGATAATTAGATACGGCTATTATCCATATCTAATGTATCAATTAGATAAGGCTAATAGCGTATCTAATGTATCAATTAGATACGGCCTTAAGCCGTATCTAATTGTCCCAATAGATACGGCCAGTAGCCGTATCTAAGTACTCAATTACACATACATATATAAAATTCTGCACTCAAATGATATTAGAAAACAAATAATATTATAGGCAGTGCACATTCAAATGATTCAATAATCCGCATTGCAGTGCATAATAACTTAACAATATCATTACATAACATGAAAAATAGTACATACTAGCATTTAGTACAAATATGAATTTAAGCTCAAAACAAGAGCTACACAAGTCACAATATCAATACAAAACCTTAAGATGTTCAATAGAACCCAGAGTATAACATTTATAACAGTGTCTCTGGCTAAACCTTTTGCAAATGAATTACTCCAAGTCTCTTGCTACACTTCTTGCTAAACCAAATAAAATTAGCTAGCACCAAAGATTGCATAAAGATCATTCCTGATTCAACCTGCAAACATAAAAATGGGTATAAATTATAGTAGTACAAAAGACAGTTTGAGAAGTTTGTGTTGTACCAAAAAAATAAACGCTAATGACAGTTTGAGAAGTATATTTGCTGATACCATGAGTATATTTGCTGACAGTTTGAGAAGTTTGTGTTATACTCTTCATGTCTGATACCATGAGTGAACACATTTGCATATCATGTTGGGAAAAGAAGAAATATGATTCAATTGTCAAAAATATTTCTAGGGTAAGTATTTCACAGTATAGCAACCGTCCATATTGCATTAATGAGTTGTCAGGCTATATATGTACAAAACAAGGTAAGTATTTCAAAAGCAACAATGTGTCAGGTTATATATACAAAGTTAGCCTATACCTTAAAAAAATGACAGGCTACTAATTTATATACATAAGTCGTAGCTATTAAATAGTTAGAGTTAGACTATTTAACACAAAACAAGGCTATGTTAAATTACTGAAGAAGACTGACTATGCCATTACTGATGGAAACACAAATACACTGACAAACATTAGCATACACCATACTGGAAGGAAAATTCAAGAAGCCGAACCTTTAAGAGTTTTCAATCCGAAGATGCTCCCTTGAACAAATATTGTAAGGTTACTAAATAATAAAAGAGGTGAACCGATCAACTGTCCTGATTCATGTTTGAATAACGGAATACCATCTACATATTGTGATAGAATTGATTTCATACACATTGCATATCATTTCAAGTGCAATCCTAAAATTAGAAACAAATGAAAGATAGCACCAGCAAGGCAGCAGGAGTAATTTGCATATTGTTCAGTCAGGTTGCATGATTTAACAAATTCCAAATCCATGTACTCAAGACATACAGACTGTTAGATTTATACCCTGACCGATGTTTCTTACTAAAGGTGCAGTGTCCAGTATCAATGCTGGGCTGATGCCTACTTATTATGAATTCTATCAGAAATCTAAGCAGGCATGAAATATGTGCTACTCTTATGCATTCCAATATAGCAAAATTTGAGGACTCGCCATATTTACCTTTTATCGCAGTTAAAAAATAATTATTGAAGACAACAAATTATGGGTTACTGGTACCATGTTAACACATTATTCAATGAAACAAAGTCAAATGCATTTTCTTGTAATAAATATACTCTTTAATCCAGGACTAGTGTGTGCTATCACAAGAGCAATTTTAAAAGGTATAATGTTTTCAAAATTTGTTTGATTTAAAATAATTTTTATATTAATTATTTAGATCTCTGAGTGGTTCGAAATATAATGACGTAATTAAAAATAATAATTAAGATAAATGGTTTATCTTAAGTTAATTGAGATCTTAATTTAATTAAGAGGTTAGGATTAATTTATTAAGGATTAATTAATTAATATAATTAATTTAGAATAATTACCCAATGTAATTTAAAAAGAATTAATTATAAAATTACTTAAAACTTAATTTATATTTTGTTCTTAAAAAAGTCAATATGAGATTTTGTTTTTTTAAGATACTCTTTAAAATCTAAATTTTTATTTAATTTATAACTAGTGTTTGAAAACTAATTAAAATTAATTAAAGAAATTGCATATATAAAATTATTCAATCCTAAAATAATATTATTAAAATCTCGTTGGTTCCTTTCAAGCTAAATATACCAATATGTAATTATATAAATAGTATCTAGTAAATATCTATTGAGACCCTTATAGTAAAATCAAATATTATTCCACTATAACTCACAATTATTATGTGTAAAATTTATATTAAAATCAACTAAATTATTCTTATTTTCTCTAATTTACTCCTGCCATATGATTCATGAACCATTTTTTATTTCTCAAAATTACTCCTGCCAAATATACCTGCTCCATCATCTAGAGATATCGAATAAGACACTTCGGATGGCACACATATCCACCCACTCCAACATCAGCAAAGGTCTCTGCAAATTGATGATTCATTTTGCTGGTTCTCTTATCTAGTAGCAGTATACTGTCCAACACCACCTTTTCGTGTGTGGATGGTACAGATTTCCCATGGATGTTGGACAATGTAGAATCTCGGCATATAGTACCTATTGCAATAAAAGGGAATATTTATTATTATTTAAGTTTTCTACTTATTATGTCATAAATGTTTAAATGTTAAAAATACCTGTTCCTATTAATTCTAAATCAGAGTTGAGGATTTCACATTTTTGATTGTTCGTAACATTGGTC
The DNA here is from genome assembly GCA_030737815.1 of Allium fistulosum. Lineage (NCBI taxonomy): Eukaryota > Viridiplantae > Streptophyta > Magnoliopsida > Asparagales > Amaryllidaceae > Allium > Allium fistulosum. The sequence continues at coordinate 1,355,731,845 of CM060902.1, read as the reverse complement.
GAATCCTGGAACTGCGAAGCAATGAATTCAGGAGCATTGAATTGTGTGGCGCGTCCTCCATCAGAAGAATTGACCAGTGCACGAATTCCATGTTCAATATTTCCCACCATGTTGATCAAAACCTCCATTTGCCCAGACAAATTTCCCACCGTACTCTCCAAACTTCCCACCCTCATTTTCAACTCATCCTGCTCGCCATGAACATGTTGGAGTCATTTCTGTGCAATGGCACAAGCCTTAACTTTAGTCTTTGGTACAACGGTCCCAACACCGCGGCTCCTACCCCTTGCATCCTTACCAAGCACTTGTGATAAGATGTCTTCATCCACTGTCAATTTTTCTTCATCACTATCAGTGATCTTTTCCTTCGCTTTCGCAATTTGATCCTGTAATATGATAATACTTACATGAATAAGGAATTTCAAAGAATATGCAAGTTAATATTTGTTTAACTTACAAAGTATGAAGAAGTGGCATCTGATATGCTACCATCTTTTTTCCTGTGTGTCTTCTCCCATACTTGACGACGACTGATATTTGTTGATGGACTAGCAACGATCTACAATACAAGTTGATGCAACGACATGAATATCCAATCACAATGTGTAAATCATTTGAATGAAAATGAATATAATTTACCATTTCTTGTTCTATTTTAGCGTGACTTTTACGTCCTGCATGATGAGCATAACTGAGCAATGCTCTGTTCTTTTTGCCTACCTTCCATATTATTTTTACGTCCTGCATGATGAGCATATCATTTCAATATCAACAACCATTTCATTTCTATAGTTTGAGATTTTAGGGTGAAACCTAAGATATTATTCAGGTTCATTCATTATACTTATTAGAGTTTATGTGAATGAAACAATAAGTGAACCGTGAACGCAAATAATTGATGAAAATTAATTGTATTGACCGATTACCATTGGTTGGGTTATAGCGGAGTGTAACTTGTTTGGGTAGTTGGATGATCATTTTTCGGTTGGTTATTTATAAATGATATGGATATATCAATTCTTTTTTAGTCAATAACAGTTTGATATTATTTTTTATCTTAGTATATTATTATTTTATATATTATATAATGCTAAACATATTACATATGTGATAGTCTCAAGTAATTCCAGAATAGCTAATCTTTACTTCTAACATTCTTTTAGCTTTATTAGATATTACTCTCCACATCCTAAACAAGGTAAACATAGTGCATATCTTTAAAGAACAAATTCTTTTCCTTCTGTTTCTTTCAAAATCTTTTGGTTGCTTTGGATTTGTAAAAATGATTTTTGAAGGCCTCATTGTTATAAACAATTATGCTTGTTTTTATAAAATGAGCTTACAAGTTAATCGAGAGCACAAATCTAAAAACGATCAATTGAAATCATGCTTGTTTTTTGTTGGATGTTTTGATTTCTTGATGCCAGAACTATAATTTATCTTGAACTTTTACCATTCTTTTCAACTATGATACTCTAATGTAAGACAAACAAGTAGACAATAACCCTAGAATTAATTTTGTGGTATGATTTTAAATATTTAATTAATTTTAAATAGTTAAAATATATGGACTATTTAAATTTCAATAAATGGAACTCAAAATATAGGGTTTATTTTAAACATTAGCACCAAACTATTTTCAAAAAATTTGCCATTACAACGGCACTATTTTGTAGCACCGGAGTAATGTTTATGCATTACCCCTCTCCTGATACTTGGCTTGCACCATTAACAACAATTTTATCCACTTATACAACAATGTCAGAACAATATACAACATTAGCACCAAACTGTTTCCAATAAATTTGCCATTACAACGGCGCTATTTTGTAGCACCGGAGTAATGTCTATGCATTACCCCTCTCCTGATACTTGGCTTGCGCCATTAACAATAATTTTATCCACTTATACAACAATGTCAAAACCATATACAATGTCAGAACCATATACAACGGAATTAAATGTCTAACTGGAAAAATAATAATTTCAAAAGATATTAGCTTAAAGAAATGTAGAAAAAGATGGGGTAATTTCAAAACGGATTATGATTATAATGATACTTCGATGTATCATGATTTTAATGATAGATTTATGTATCGTGGTTTTAACGATAGATTAATGCATTACAATTGCAATGATACAAGAAAGTCCAAATTTCAAAACTAAGCAAATTGATGAATATATAGTGTATGCCATTATTAGAAAATTACTGCTTAGCGATTTGAATTAGTAAACAGTATTTGTATGTTATTCAAAAAAAAGTTTTTAAATAAGCAAATAGGAGTAGAATTAGCATACGGATACAAATGGAAATTGTTACTAAATGGATCCTTAATCTATTGGGTATTATATTGAATTGTGTACATCAGTGAACATAAGTTCAAGTGGATGTGAGAAGATTGGATAGAAGATGAGGGATAATCATACTCTTTAGACGATCTAGAATTAGAATTTCTTTGGAATTTGTAAGATTCAGAGTTTCAATGTTAAAATTTTGATATTTCTTGAACCTTTCAAAATTATAAAATATAAATTTAATTGATTATATATTGAAAATCAAGAAGATAATTTTGTTCACTGTAGGTGAAAGTTTGCTTCTTTTTGACCATAACAAGAAAAGCTCATGTCATAGTGAATATTATAGGTGCTCATATATCTGGTTTGAGGTTTATTTAATAATAATGATGATGATGATAGGGATCATAATCATTGAAGCATGCTAGAGTACAGTAGAGCAGAGAGTATAAAATGTGGAAAAGATGCAGTAAAGCCGCCAACTAGAATTGATACAAAGACATGCGACATGCATTCCTACACATTCAAAGAGTAGCATAATAGTCTGTTTCAATCATCAGTCTACATTTGTAATTTTTTTGTTAAAAAAAAGGAAATTAATATAAAGATTAGCAGAATCTGAAACGGTACACTTTATCACTAAAAGTGCTGAGAACAAACAGAAGGTGAGTCACCGGCCACAATAGTCCGACGTCTGACAAATAAGTTGGAGGATATGATGGGGAAATGTTCCAACTAATATTAAGTTTTGTAAACAAGGTTTTCAGTCTATTTTTAACGATTTAACTCTTTTTTTTATTTTCCTCTTTGCTAACTTCTCCAATTTTGATGTTATATGGAGTTTTGGATTGGGATTGATTTCTGATCTTCCTTTCGATGGATTTTCTTAATTTATGCTGTCAATTAACAATCCCCTCTTTATTTTATGTTAACACATAATAGGTGTTTCAAATTGGTTAGTTTGGTCGATCATTACAAGGAGCTTTTCTAGTAGGGTGCCCATTATAATAACATAACAAACCCGTTTACTACTTATCCCCAATATTATGTTTGCTGGCTGATGGGTATATAATTTGAGCTTACTATTCTCTGTCATAGTGGGAACGGAGTTGAAGCCAAATTCAAAAGTGTTGCGTTGCCCCTATATCAAACGCATCCCATTCTCAATTACATGTCTTGATTCAATTACCATACAAAACTACGTTTATGTATTTACCTCTCATAAATTAAGCAGCTACAGATAAATAAGCAGCAAATATAAAAGATTAAGCGACACTGTCACCTGAAATTGGGTTAGTGCCCGTAACTCAATGGAGTTGGTCCAGAGCCTGCTAACTCACTAGAAATGGGTCCAAAAGAGAAATTGCCTCCTAGTGAATTTTCAGTAGGATGTTGCAGCACTTTAAACTGTTTGTTGCATTACAACTATGGATGGCATCATGAACACGTATTGTTTCATAGCCTGCTTATCCTGTATCAATTTTTAAAAGTTTCATTTGTTAATATATCATAGAAAAAACCTTAAGCAATCCCTATAAAACTTTAACCATGTAAATAACTCAGATTAAAAATTACTAAACAATACAACCAGCAGCCTGTCATACCAAAGAAATCCTAATAGAATTCAGTAAATCTCATTGTTTAAAAATACAAAGACCTACAAAATGATCGATGGTACATCAATTGCAAAACAACACCTGAGAGCAAACAAATAAAACGAACACACAAAATCAAGTAGAAAACTAATGAAGAGGACTGAGCGTAATCTGGTAGGAACAGTACTGCAAAAAAAAAGAACAACTCCTCGCTTGAAAAATCGAACATCCAACCCAAAATTTCACGAACCACCACCACTCAAAACTCATACATTCTCAATTCCTGGTAGTACTGTAATTTATTCCAAGCTTCAAATCTTACAAACATTCATTTTATAGTTGAAGAATTCTAACTAAATATAAGGTTGCGCCAAAATTATATTATGATGTGAACTGCACTTCCCATTAGATGAATCCTTAACTAAATGACCAAAAAACAAATTTGTAACCATCCCCAATATAAATAAGAAAATAAAATATAGAAAATATATTTTCCCTGGTCAATACATAGTAAGGTGAACATGTATATAAACAGTGGCCATGCATGAACTCAGAGTTACATAATGTTCTATTTTGATATTGATTTTCAGAGTTTGATCATTTAGGTTGTATCATTATGATAGTTCCTGAGGTGAACACTTAAAATTAGACAGTAACATAGTAGAATGCAAATTGAACATAGTATATCAAATTGAACATAGTAGAAATCACAGCAACATACCTTCAAATTAGACAGTAACAGTTGTTCCAAACGATAAAAGGAGAAATTTGGAATTTAGCCTGCAATTTAAGATATGAATTACGATACTAAAATCAATATAATAGAAGTGGAACGGGAAGAACATCTTTCACATATTCTCTTCTTCTAATTTATAATATACATACATTCATGAAATGTTCGGTTAAATTTTTTATGACTTTGGCTCCAGAATCAAGAAATGTCGTCAACATATCTAATGTTAGGCTGCATTTTCCTATGGATTATGATATGGCCTCTCCATGCTCCCACATGAGTGTCAATAGGTGATATCATTAAGCAATATACTTTAACTCTATATCCTTTTAGGTTCTATCAATTTTAGAATTACTACATTTAGCATGAGTGGACTGGAGATGGCATCGTTTAGTTTACAACAACCGAAGTATATAAATTAATAACATGTAAAGTGGTCAATCAGTGCAATCAAGTTAAATAGGAAGCTACTACTATTTTTATGATTTAACACTATAGATTAAATTGTGATATAATCATGGATATATAAGCCTATCGACATATATTCGAAAAACCCAGTTGTAACTTGATAGGTTACTCTCACTTTACATATTACTGGTAGCATGCATACAAAATGATTTTTTTTCTTCCTGAAATGCATTAAAGTTTAGTTCTAAATTAGCTCAATCTAATGTCACGGCTCGTGTTCAGTACTCTCATGCTCATTATTGAATAATCATTGAATATCACACATAAAGCAGACTCATTCATACAACCGTAACCCAGTAAGGGTCATATTTTAGTTCACTACCATGCACATAAACCATTTTACCATTGCATTGCATTACAATCATACACACACACATACATATATGTACATACACACACAACACACACACACACACACACACACACACATATATATATATATATATATATATATGCATATCATATATATAGTACTATGTAAAATTAACAACATAAACAATCTATTCACCATCACTTCCTCTCCTTCACCTTAACCATCAACCCACTTACCATTGCATTGCAAAGAGTTAAATTACATCTTATATGCATTAAAATATTTTATAGCTCTAACTTGATTATCGACTCAAAAGAGCAAAGTCTTGTGTGTTATGCCATTTATTACTCAAAGAAAACTGTCTAAATTGACATATTTATCCTACTTTATTTAAACTGTATGCAATTTATTATCTGTCTTTTTCATATTTGTTTATATAGCCGACCCACTTATTGGTATTGCGATTAATATAATGGTACCCATACGAAATTCAGCCCAAATTTGTATGTTGTTTTCTTAAAAATATGTCTGATTTATGAAATACGCTTTTGGACTTTGGTAGATGCCTCAACACCTTTTTTTGCAATATCCAAAGAACCAAGCTTCGCTTGTAAAATTCTTATTAATTCCACTGGTTTTTCATTTTTTATGGACCGGCATTTCAATATTAGGGTTTCATTTTATAAGCAAGGCAAGACCCCACTTATCTTTTGATTATCAGCTTGCATGCTCATTAAAATGCTTCTTCACTTTCAATTATAATCGATATACATACCCTTATCTGCGCAATACCAAGTCATAAATACATTAAGTCAAATGCTGCAGATTTTCTCCGTAAGAACTTGGTAAATTTTACATACCATATAAAGTGGTATTTAGAAACTTCAAAATAATCAAATTGTGAGTTTGACTTAGTTGACTATCTGAGAATATTTGTCTTCGGTAAAATCAGATGTAAAAGGACAAAAAATAAGGAGTAATGATATCAAAAGTTGTAAGGATTTAGAATTTTTGTTGATAACAAATTTATTTCATGAATTATAAATCAGAATGAAACAATTATGTTTGATATTCACAATTCAAATCAATGCAAAAAACAATGAGTGAGGACGTAAAAAATTGAAGCAAATCCAAACATTGAAACATTTTAATTAAATTGTATACAGTAAATCGAATTATTTCACCGAGGAAAAAAAGAAGCTGATAATACGCCTGACCTATCTTTGGTAGTCAATCGAATCACCTATCGTCCATGCTCTCTCTAGTGACGCCGCCAATATTGATTCGCAAGTAAGAGAAGATGATTGTTGGGAAGGGTTTTTAGCTTTTAGGAATCAAGGTTTTGAGGAGTTTAATTGAGGAAGGCGGATGAATTTTGGGAGAAACTCAGTTAGGTTTTATGAAGCGGGAATGGAAAGTGGAGGAATGCAAGCGGGGAGCCAGCAACGATTTGCGATGGGATGGGAGAGCACGAGATTGATATGAATTGTAGAAGAAATGGAATTTGGGGAAAATGATAAGTATGGGGCGTGTTTTGCCTGTAAAAGTTTCGCACCAAAAATAGGCACAACAAGTGATACGGCTAAAGACCGTATTAGATATGATACAGCTAAGAATCGTACCTAAACAAGAGGGAAAGCGAATTAATTTGGAGGGAACCCATGCGTTTTGGGTGTAAAAGTTTCTGCCAATAGTAGGCACGAAATTGGATACGGCTGCAAGCCGTATCAAATTTGATACGGCTGTTAGCCGTGTCCAAACAATTAGGTAGGGCTTGGAGCCGTATCATATTTGATACGGCTTTAAGCCGTATCTAAGAAGGCGGATGGAGGGGTGGCTAAAACTGTATTTTGGTGTAGTGAAAGACTTGGCGTTTTCTGTTGGAGAGCATGTTTTCATTAAGGTGTCGCCAATGAAGGGTGTGATTCGATTTGGGAAATCAGGGAAGTTGGCACCGAGGTTCGTTGGACCGTTTCCAATTATTGAGAGGATTGGGAAACTCACGTATAAAGTAGAGTTACCGAGCAGTTTAGCAGGAGTTCACAATGTTTTCCATGTTTCTCATCTAAGGAGGTGTATTCAAGATCCAGAGACTACTATATCACCGACTGTGTTAGATGACTTAGTCGTAGAGCCAAATATGACTATAGTAAGAAAGCTGGTTTGCACAATCGCAAGAGATGAGAAGAAACTTAGGAACAAGACAGTCAAATTAGTTAAAGTCCAGTGGAGTGAGGACGGGAGAGACTAACTTGGGAGACTGAGAACAGGATGAGAGATGTTTATCCTGATTTTTTTGATGGTATGTTTTACATTTGATTGTTTTGATGTGTACCTTATCGTAATTTCGAGGAAGAAATTCTTTAAGTAGGGGAATCTGTAACACCCTGTATTTTTAGTAACATTATTTAGGATATTTAATTAGTTAAATAAAATAAAATAATGTAAGATGATTAATGGATTGAGATTTGAAATTAAATAAGGGTTAGCCGTACCATGTTAAACAAATGAACTAAAGAACAAAAAAAGAATAAAAGGTTAGGAAATATACAAGGACAAAATAGGAACAAGGCACATCATTATACCCTAAACCCTTAACCTCTCAACACTCATGTTCACTTCATTTTTCACAAATCAAAAATACAAGCTAAGACCGACCACCATTAGCAAGCTCAAGAGAAGATAAAAGCTAGGATTTCAAGAGGGAGAATCAAATCACTTAATCAAGAACAAATCTCACATCTTTAATCAAAAAGCTAAGATGAATAATGAATACATCTCAAGTTGTTAATGGTTTTCGGTTTTTAGTATGAAATCCGAATTATTTGCAAATATTTTGCCATGTTTTGGATGACAAAAATGTATATCTATATGTTGTTGATGATTTATGCTAATTCACATAGATTTTATGATATGTTTTGATATGAAAACTCTATTATATGACATCCAATTGCCTTGCGAATTTGAATTTTGATTAGAAACAATAATTTAGAAATGGGTTTCAAATTTCATAATTTTTTGAATTAATGTGGATTTTATATGAATTTTCTAGTGAAGAAAATGCTAATTTGGGTTTAAAATTAATTATGGCCAAACTATATTGGCTTAGGGCGTGAAATTTATATATTTTAGAACATATTAAAAATGATTTTCTGGAATTTTTGTAGAATTTTCCTAAGTGTTTTAATGGATATATAAAATTATTTAAGGTATGAGACTTAAATGTTTTATATATTTATAAAAAGAAGAAATGGTATTTTGTAAATAATTCAAATTGTTATTTCTGAAAATTGGCAGTACTTTTAGAAAAGAAAATTTTACAACCAATCATAATTTGACAAACAAGGCAGGTTAGGTACAAAGGATTAATTTAAAAAGTCAAATCAACATGCTTTTTCCTGTTTCAATGCTTTCGGCACCAGGCTTCCGACTCCTTACCTCCGCCTCTCACTCCATCGAAACCAATGCACGTGGTATCGGATACCTGGTACATAGTGAATTGGATATATGCGAAAGGTACTGGGTCGAAACAAAAGGTTCCTAGGGGATCGAAGCATGCTTCGTTTTAAATTGAAAATGCACCTGCTTTTGCTTTCGAAGGAAGTGCTTTCGACTTGGTTGGCTTTCGGTTGAGTCAAATGTTTCAAAGGAAAGGTTTAGAATGGGTTGCACATTTTGTTTTAAATGAATGCTTTTGAAGGGGTCGAAACCCCTGACTATCGCTTTTTACCTTTCGATCCAGATTGGTTTTGAAAGGGTAACCTTGTTTTTAAAACCAAGCCGCTTCTCCAATGCTTTCGAAGGGATGGTTTCGACACCATCACTTCTTTACTTAGGGAATGTTTTTAAAAGGGATGCTTTCGACTTAAATGTTTTATTGACCCTTTTGCTCTATAAAAGGTTGAACCCAAATGGTTTCGAAAGAGATAGTTTTAATGGTTTCGAAAGGTGTTTCCACATGTTATAAATTAATGCTTTCGAAAGGCTTGATGTTTTAATGCTTTCGAAAGGTTTCTAAGGTGTGGTTCCCCAGTGGTTTCGAAAGGTCTAAAAGGAAAGGTTTTTCAATGGTTTCGAAAGTCAATGTTTAAGTTTTTTAAAGATAGGATGTCTAAGGTTTTAAAGCTTTCGAAGGGGATGTTTTTTTCCAATGCTTTCGAATGGATTAATATGAATGGTTTCGAAAGGCATGATTTCGAAAGGTATGTTTTGGCCTTCGGCCTAAGGTTTTACTTGTATTGAAAGGGGATACTTTCAAAGGTTTCGAAAGGGGTAATTTTGAAAGTTTATACGTTTTCATCAACAAGGTATTGTGATATGTAACATGGCAAGGTGATTTGAGTAAAGCAAAGAGTATATATAAATAATTTCCTTGTTTAAAGAATGATTTAAATGTTTAAATTATTTTGAAAGAAAAGGTTTTCAAGGAAAATTTTATGGGTAGATAACCCTAAGTAAAATGACTCAGATATTAGAATACCAGATGGGACTGGTATGGGGTCACACCCTATACTTTAGCTAGTAGCCCTTAGCTAAAATAGGTCCAAAGTTCCAGTGTGTAGGGCTTTGTCACATGTGAGACTAAAATTATGTTACACACAGAAAGGAATCTAAAAAGAAAAGACGGGTTATTGGTGAGCCCGCAAAACCATTAGGATCTGTTATACCTGGAGAAATAAGTAAGGACAGACTATCTAGAAGAGGAGTATCTAACAGATGTTAGATTTTTATGTTTTTCTAGTAGGCCCGAGTCAGCCAAGGGTTAGTAGTTAGCCAAACAAAACTACAGCGTATGGACAGATAGTCCATTTGATAACCGATATGTACATATGCATGATATTGCTTTACATATTTAACCAATTTTGGTTGTAGGATTATAATTTGCAAAAGATATGTTTTAAAAAGGATATTAGTAAGGGGAAACCCGTTCCGCTAAGCGGCGTGGTCTCACTTAATATCAGATAACCGAGATGTATAGTATTATTCACACTAGGCTTTATGTCTGACTCGAAGTTTATGTTTTTTCCTTAAACTCTCCGGTGCTCAAAATTGATTTGAGTAGGCTGAGAGTCGAGGTTTACAGGTTTGTGTGGGACTGGGGAATAAAGCTTCTGGTGACGAGCGGGTAGCTGACGGATAGGTAATTACGAGTTGCTATTTATTTTTGATTGATTCTGATGTGTTGTATATATAGTACTCTGCTCAACCAAGGGGCATCATCATATGTCGCTCTTGGCGTATTTATGTAATAACTATATTTTATCCGATCCTGGGAAAGCGATGGGATTATGTAATTTGAATATGGAACATGTTTTGGAAATGTAATAAAAAATGTTGTTTTTTTTAAATCTGTGATTTTGTTTCATATTCATGTGCCTCTGATATTATGGATACCATTAACTTTACCGTATTTGGTCACCGGAAGTTAATATTATAGATGAGTGCAGGATCTGTAGCGCTTAGCTTCAGACCTCCAAATAGGGGATGTTACATCCACTGAAAGGTGAATTAATTATCATGAAAGAGTTATAGCAGTACAAATGTATTTATTAATATTAACTATTCTTATAATTTTTATGTAATAAATTTAGATTATAACACTACTGGAAATTAGGGTTTTACCAATGCCATTGAGTTGTCTGTAAACCCTTTACCGACGACTTATCGACGACAAAATGGCTATTGGTTTAAACGTCGTGGCAAAATAGTCTTTGATAACTTGGCGACGACAAGCATTAGTACAATATCGAAGACTTGGCGACAACTTGGCAACGTCTATATTGCGATGACTTATAGGCGATTTGTAGACCTCTAACAAAATGTAAAATCAGGATGTTCCGATGACTTGCCGATGACTTTCTAAAATCAAATTTTCAGCATTTCTACTGCTCATCTTTCCCTCGAACCACTACACAAAACAAGTCATTCCAACAAAGCCACATATGTAAGTATAACACCAAACCAACGAAATATCATATCCAAATATAGGTAAACCCAAAAAAATAACAAAAATTCATAGAAAAAGGTAAAAAAAACACCATAAAAATTTGATGAAAACATTACATACATGTTTATACATAACATCATGTCCATACCACATCATATCCATACATAACATCCCATACCACAACATGTCCATACAGTAAACAATATCATAAATATATACATCATAAATCATGTCCATACAAAAAAAATTCTCATGATTGTGGCGGTGGCGGTTGCTGTGGTGATGGCACATTTCAAATTGCTAGCTAAGCATTTGGTACAAGACTTCGACTTTCTTCCACTACTCGGCCATCTCTTCCTCATGCCTCCTTTTTTGAGTCTGAAGTTAGTCGCATTGCTTGATAGCATGTTAATATTGATAGAATGAGGCATCGGATGACTTACGTGGTAGTTCAATTATAACTGGTATTGGTGGTTGGAGTAATGCTGTTGATGGTACCGTTACCACTGATGGTGACAACCACCATACTAACAGTCAACGAATTCAGTGTTAACAACACCTCCTCCAGCACTATCCTAAGCAACCACCACCAATTATAACAGCAATACTATGGAAGCTCAAATGCTTCCTACATTAATACTACCATGCTGCCTTGTCGTGCAATCAAGATGGTGTTGGAGACATGCATGGCAGTGCTGTTATAATGAGTGATGATGGATGAGAAAAATGCTGGTGGTGATACCACTACCACTAGTGGTGGCAACCAGAATCATTGATGGTCAACGACTCCAATGTTAACAACATCCCCTAGCAATTTCTCAATCCACCATCACTAGTTATAACAACATTACTACGCACGCTCAATCACCATCGCTATGGCTTTAGACCGTCTTTGTTTTTCACCCTCTAATACAATGACAGTTTTTATTATGATAGAGTCGCTCGCTTTTTGCAGATTCTATCAATCTTTCGATAATATTTATACTATCATAAGATGGATATGATCGAAACATTGGTAGAATCTGCAAAAGGTGAAGAACCATCCAACCTTCAGGTGCAACACCTTCAAGTACAATGGAATCGTTCCTACACGTAAATAAAATTTACATTATCTTTCACATGATGATATCAGTAATTCAAATAACATTATCAATTTTATTATTAATAAAAAACGATATATTATTTATAATACCATTAATTTTTATAACTTGTCCATATGATGATATTATATATTTTCGTGTTTATAATTGTCTTGTTAATAAAAGATTTGGCTAAATCATGTATAATCTAAGTAAATATCAATTTCTTTTTCAAATTAAAATCTTTCAGTATGAAAACAAAGTGCATGCATCACCGGTACTACAGTCGTCTGGAACATGTCATGTACATCCATTCATCTAAAACTAATAAGAAATTTTAGATGTTAATCCATACATGTTAATAAATGTATTAATTATTTTAGAGATAAACATCAAAACCGAGAACTTAATCAACTTCTTACTACTGCAAATAAAATACAATTCATGTATTAATTAATATATTCACAAATTCATGTATTAATTATAACTTAATTAACTTTTGAATTCTGAAAGTGTATGCGTTCAACAATGCTATAAGTGCTAGGCTTAAGCTAAAGAGGTTGAATATATTGCAAATGAATTCCATTTATAACCATCGTTTTCCTGGTTATTAAACTTCATGAACAATTTTTGTTTTGGTTAAATATAAATAAAATACTTTCAAAAACTTCAAACAATCTCATTTTATAAAACTAGGTGGAGATAATATGTATCTAAGGATATGAAGCTAGGTCGGATCTGAAGCTAGTCAGGTTGGAGATGTTTATGCAGATCTGAAGCTTGGAGTCGCGATTGAATTAGGAGCATGGAGTCGTTATGGTGGAGTGGAGTTGCAAAGGCATGGTTGAAGATTTAGGCAAAGCGGAGTTGGTATGGAGTGGAGGAACGGCTGAATCATCGTAGTTGCATATTTGTTTCTTATGACCATTTACCAACGACACTGCCTTATATCGTCGGTAACCTTCATAGATATATTGTTTATTTTCTGTATTGTAATATGATGAAACCAATGATACTTCATTTGTAGGTACTGATACAAATTTTGATTTACATAAAAGGTGAAATATTTTTAAAATTTATGAATTAGTATTTATCAAAAGTTTAAAAATATTTGATGGCATTCAAATTAATTTGTATAAGATATTGAGTTGGACCAAATTCATTCGTGGTTTCTTAAGATTGATGTGAATGAAATATTGTATGTACTTATTTGGAATGTGTTGTTATGTCTGATTACATTTTTAATTTCCTTGGGTTAAATATGGAAATGATTATAACCATTTTGTAACTCGTATGAATGGATCTTAAATTATGATTACTACACAAGATGTATGTCGTATATACAAAGTAGGTTGATATATGTATATCTATGTGCGCGTCACTTTCATAAAAAAAAGTGCATGCGTGTATGTATGTGTGTGTGTGTGTGTAAGTATGTACAATAATTTTATTTATGTTTAGCATATTAATACAACGCTTTCTGAACGTTGTGTGTATAGTACGGGTTCACACTAGTTAATAGTTATTGGTGATTACTTTTAAGTTTGTCAGGTAAAATTGGATTGATTAATTACATTGGAGTAAAGACTAGTTTAGAATAACAAATATTGTAATATGTATATAGTAACTTTGAATTACCTATAGATTATCGCAACAATAACGTGGACTGGAAAATACAGTAGTACAAAACAGTATTTCAACGAAGTCCTGCACCAACTAGTTTATTTCTTATGGAATCTCTCGAACGATGAACATATCATTTTTGGCTTTTCCGATGCGAGACTATAGTATTCTTCAAGGCATTGCTCTAGAATAAAATCGGAAAAATCGGAATCATCGTCAAATGGTATTCGAGATCACCATTGTTGCATTGGAGTACTAAATTATAAATAGTCATGGTAGGAAAGACCACCTTTACTTGAATTTGAAATTTGTTTCTGCCATTTCTATAAGACCATAAATTCATCCTCGATATTTCTAAGATTCTTCTAATTGTCATACATAAACTTGAGTTATAAGGAAAATTTCTTTAACATCCTTCTTGGCGACCAAAGAATATATATTCAATCCAATAAATGCAAATGTTACTTTTGTCGTGTTAGAGGTATTCGCAGTATTACTACATCGTTTATGTATTTAGTGGAAAAATTTGTTACCGGATGTGTAATTAGGAGAGAAGAGAGATAGAAGATAAACGTTAGGATGAAGAAGGAGAAAGATTTACGATCAAGGAAAGCAGAAGAAGGTGATTAAATGGAAAATTTGGAAAATTCATTGTTCCCAAAGGATTGAATGCGGTAAAGTTTTGTGGAAGGCGATTACATGTATTTTGTGGAAAAGAATTTTTTTGAAGGTTATTCCGATAGGATTGAATGAGGTAAAATTTTGACATTGAAAAAGAAGTAAAAAAGCATGTTTTAAAAGTATCCGTATTTCTAAAATGAAATAAGTAACTATAATAACGTTGAGTACTTAAAAAAAAGGTGAGAGATAGAATATTTCTAATTCTGTGCATATGAAAGGGAGTTGTGGATTCAAGCATATTAGTCCTAATATAAAAGTCATCCTCCCAATATGTGTGGGTTAGGTCACATGAACTTTAGGATATCATAGGACGATGGACCTTTTCTTGGGGAGCGAGACTCCTAAAAAGGCAAAGTTAGCACTGATTTTCTTTCTCTTTTAGGACGGGTACCACTAAATTTATTTTTCTAGTAATAAAACCGTGTCAGATTTCAATTCAAATTCACTTCCTACTTTTTTCATCCAGGGTACTGCCCTTGATTTTGCCAGAAAAACAACGTGCTTTGTATACGAAAATACAAAAAGCAGCACTTATTACGCACCGATAAAGTCCCATACCGTTTGTTTGCTATAAAAACTATGGCGTTTGTTACCAGTCGCTTTTTTGTATTTGTTTAAGGTCCAAAAATTTATATTGTATTTTCCTACGTTATAAATATAGATTTTTGTGTAGTGGAAAATAGGCACAAGGATAAATTTTCATAAAATTTTTGACTGAAGGACAATAAGTTTTATTTTTAGGCTGAAGGACAAACTTTAAAAGATAATTAGGCTGAAGGACAATGCTAATACAACTAGCATTTTGTATAATATAAAACTGGATATAATGCTAGTTATAATTATCATTTTGTACAATGTTTGCACTGTACAAAATGCTAACTATATTTAGCATTTTCCTTCAGCCTAATTTTATTTCAAAGTTTGTCCTTCAGTCCAAAAATGAAACTTTGTGTCCTTCAGCCTAAAGTTTTTTCAAAGTTTGTCCTTATGCCTAATTTCCTCATTGTGTATGTGTGTTTTTAAATGTAATATTTTTTTTGCAACGTAAGAAAGGCACATATTTAAGTTGTCAAATCAATTTATAGTCAGGTTGCAAATGAAATACCAGCTAATGAATTCCCCTTAAAACGTTGTACTGTAACTAGTAAATACGATCTTATATTTAGTGCATTCAACTGCCATTTGGTTCTCCATGTTTTTGCCGTTTATTAAGTGAAGGTTGCAGATGCATGCGCGGAGCTTCTTAACTTCAAACTTATGCTCTTTGAACTATGATGACAAAAGACGTAAAAAAGCTCATTAAGCTTTTTAACAAAACCATGAAATATAACTTCCAACAATAAAATCTTTCTTATTTATACTACAGTTGTTAGAAGTAAATTCAAACATTTATATTTTCAAAGTTGGTATGAGAAGAATTCTTATAGTAATAAATGTAAATTACTCTTCTATTCTTGAAAAACTGACAACTTAGAAAAGCTAATTCAAGTTTTTCTTTATACCGAAAATTTAATCTAATTTTTCAAAACATGAGAAAATCTCCGATCTAAAAGAACCCAATAAAAAAGCGTCTATTTAATAAACGTCCAACACTGAGAGCCTATCAAATAAGTGTTCTTCTCTGAAGGCATATTTAATAGGCGTTCAGACATTGAGCGTCTATTAAATAAGCGTGCAGAACATGAAGACGTTGCTATCAGTGTTTGGTTAATGTTCATGTTTTAGACGTCTATTAATTAGACGTCTAATTTTTGAGCACATATTAAATAAGCGTCTAGGTCTGAACGTCTATTAAATAAGCGTATATGATCAATTCAAAACATTGAAGTGATCACTAAATAATTTTCTTAATGTTCTGCTGAAGTGCCACTATTGAAGTGAAAATTTACGCCTCTCCTTCGTATTACTCTTGAATCGAAAGTTGTTGGAGATAGTCTTACATGATAAAAAAAAGTGCATGCGGATTGTTAACGCTAAAATTTGTAAACGCTAACACCCGGTGTGAGTTGAAACAAAGTGAAAGCAACACCCGTTTGCACGGGAACTAAAGGTAAACAGAAAATAGCAAAAACAGTAAAAAGACAACAATTTTTATAGTGGTTCGGCTCAAAGTCAAGCCTACATCCACTTTATCTCTTCTTTATTGCTGATTTGATTACAACTTTTACATTTTACAATGTTTACAATGAATCTTTGGCTACAACACAATCAAGATAAGAAGCTAGAACTTTGACGATGAATTGCTTTTCAGATTCATCTTGAATGTGGTTGATCTCCTCTCTTCACTCCTTGAAATGTTGTTGGCAAATGAAGTGTTGTGGAGGTTCAGAAAGTAGTAGAGCTTCGACGCTTCCAAGTCCGAAAAAAAGTCCCCCCTGAATATGGAGTAGGTGAGGTATTTATAGGGAAAATCTGGAGCACGCTGGGTAGGTCGTAGGTCGTTAGCGACCTAAGGGAGAATGGAGGAGCGGCGACATAAGGAGTAGCGGTATATGGATTAGTAGGTCGTTAGCGACCTAAGGGAGAATGGAGGAGCGGCGACCTAAGGAGTGGTTAGGTCGTAAGTCGCCAGCGACTTAAGGGGTAGTGGCATGAAGAGTTGCGGTATAAAGAAGTGGCGACCTAAGGGAGTGGCGACCTAAGTATGTTGAGGCATGGCTTCATAGGTCGTGGGCGATCTAAAAGAAGAGGTAGTGTATGGATTAGGTCGCGAGCGATCTAAAGAAAGAAGAGGCATTTGGCGACCTAATGGAAGAGATGCTAGGTCGCGACCTAATGGAACGTCCTAATGGAGCGACCTAATGGAAGATGCTAGGTCGCTTGTCCCTGTAGGTTATTAGGTCGCTCAGTCTCTTAATACGTTGAGCCGTTGGGTCGTTGGGAAGTTAGGTCGTAGCCTTTAGGTCGTTGCTTTCTTAACTCGTTACAAGCTTAAGTCGCTAGGTCGCTTGTTCTTTATCTCGTTAACTCGCTGGAGGCTTTGAATTGTTAGGTCGCTGGAACCTTTAGGTCGTTGATCACTAGGTCGTTGAAGCTCTTTGACTGGTTGAGTTGCTTTGAGATGAACCATCCTTGCTTTCTTGGTCGATCTTTTGGTATCACGGCCTTGCAAAAAAGGCGGGATAACACTTGCCCCCCAAAACATGCCTTGCGGTAGGAAGGTGTGTTTTGTAATGCCATAAGCCGAATGTTCATATCCTGTTGATGACCTGCAAAGGAACTGACAGTTTTATGTGGTCCCAAATGACGACCGTTCGGGATTGAGCTATTTGGAATGAAGTGCGGCCGTTCACGGTCAAGCGCCTGACTTCAAATGGCGACCGTTCGTGGTCGAGCCATTCGAGGTGAAGTGCGACCGTGCGCGGTCAGGTGCTGTTCATGGTCAAGCGTTTTACTTCAAGTGACGATCGTTCGGAATCGAGTTATTTGTGGTAAAGTGCGACCGTGCACGGTCAAGTGACGGAGCTCAGATGACGACCGTTCGCGGTCAAGCGCCTTACTTCAAATGACGACCATTCAGGGTTGATCCATTTGCGGTAAAGTGCGACCGTGCGCGGTCAAGTGGCGGATCTCAAGTGACGATCGTTTGGGATCGAGCCGCTTGAGGTGAAGTGCGGCCGTTCACGGTCAAGCGCCTAACTTCAAATGACGACCGTTCGGGATCGAGCCATTTGAGGTGAAGTGCGACCGTGCACGGTCAAACGCTTATCTTCATATGATGATTGTTCAGAATTGAGTCATGTGAGATGAAATATGACCGTTCACGGTCAAGTGCCTTACTCCAAATGACGATCGTTCGCGATCAAGCCATTTGTGGGAAAGTGCGACCGTGTCCGGTCAGAGGCGGACCCTCAAATGACGATCGTTTGGGATCGAGCTATTCGAGGTGAAATGTAACCGCTCGCGGTCAAGCGCCTTACTTCAAATGACGATCGTTCGAGATCGAGCCATTCGAGGTAAAGTGCGACCGTTGGCGGTCAAGGGGTGGACCCCAAATGACGATCGTTCGGGATCGAGCCATTTGAGGTGAAATGTGATCGCTCACGGTCAAGCGCCTTACTTCAAATGACGATCGCTCACGATCAAGCCATTCGAGGTAAAGTGCGACCGTTGGCGGTCAGGGGGTGGGCCCCAAATGACGACCGTCCGGGATCGAGCCATTTGAGGCGAGTTTTTGCCGTTCGAGGCGAGTTTTTGCCGTTCGAGGTGAGTTTTTTGCCGTTCGAGGCGAGTTTTCCTGACCTTAAATGTCGACCGTTCGGGATCGAGCCATTCGAGGTGAGATGAACTGATGTGTGCCGGGGAGGCATTTGAGGTTGTCAAATCAATTTATAGTCAGGTTGCAAATGAAATACCAGCTAATGAATTCCCATTAAAACGTTGCACTGTAACTAGTAAATACAATCTTATATTTAGCGCATTCAACTGCCATATGGTTCTCAATGTTTTTGCCGTTTATTAAGTGAAGGTTGCAAATGCATGCGCGGAGCTTCTTAACTTCAACCTTATGCTCTTTGAACTATGATGACAAAAGACGTAAAAAAGCTCATTAAGCTTTTTAACAAAACCATGAAATATAACTTCCAACAATAAAATCTTTCTTATTTATACTACAGTTGTTAGAAGTAAATTCAAACATTTATAATTTCAACGCTGGTATGAGAAGAATTCTTATAGTACTAAACGTAAATTACTCTTCTATTCTTGAAAAACTGACAACTTAGAAAAGCTAATTCAAGTTTTTCTTTATACGGAAAATTTAATCTAACTTTTCAAAACATCAGAAAATCTCCGATGGAAAGAACCTATGAGAAGAGCGTCTATTTAATAAACGTCCAACGCTGAGAGTCTATCAAATAAGTGTTCTTCTCCGAAGGCTTATTTAATAGACGTTCAGACATTGAGCGTCTATTAAACAAGCGTGCAGAACATGGAGACGTTGGTATCAGTGTTTGGTTAATGTTCATGTTTTAGACGTCTATTAATTAGACGTATAATTTTTGATCACATATTAAATAAGCGTCTAGGTCTGAACGTCTATTAAATAAGCGTCTATGATCAATTCAGAACATTGAAGTGATCACTAAATAATTTTCTTAATGTTTTGCTGAAGTGCCACTATTGGAGTGAAAATTTACGCCTCTCCTTTGTATTACTCTTGAATCGAAGGTTGTTGGAGATAGTCTTACATGATAAAAAAAAGTGCATGCGGATAAACCATAAACCTTGAAAATTTGATAATGTGAGAATAAAAAATTAATTGATGAACACTTTCTAATATAACAATTATATATATGCTTAAGAATAACTAAAATCAATTTTATGTAACTAAAATCAATTTTATTTTTAGTCTGTTATTCATATGAGAAAAGCTCAATCTAGTTTGCACTTTATTTTAAAATATATGTAACTCATAAAAGGTTAAATCTCAGCAGTCTGGACGATTAGCAAGATTATAAATTGATACAGTGGATGAAATATCACCTTAAAAATGTATCTTTTTTAAAATAACAATCAATAAACGTTAGTAAATAAAATTCAAACAACTGAAAAAAAATAACAACACTATTGATGATTTTTACTCTTTTTTTAGTTTTTTGTTTTACCATAACATCACCTATGATAGTGGTAAGTTACTACTAACATACGGTTATTATTGGTAGGGAAATGTTATCATATGCTCGAAGGCTCGAAGGGCACATGTTAATATTAATTAAATTACCTAACTAACCTCATTTTAATTACACCTATTTTTATGTTATAAGGATAAAATAGGCATTTACAAATAATATTTTTGTCCTTTAGCACATAAATATCATCCTTAACATGTGGTATATCAATTTAATCAATAATTTTTGTTTTGCAGGGTGAAAAGCAAACGAATTTAAGCCGACATAATTAGATCCTGATGATTTTTATGTTCTGCTGGCATTCACTAATGCTTCAATTTAACTTATGGTTGTTCAAGTGACAAGTGAGACGATGCTCTAAACAGCGGTGATGAAGTTCGTAGTTTGGAGCTTCTAAAACATAAAAAATGAGTGCTTCTTACCGTTACTTGTTGTGAGATGTGCAATTGAATAGTAATAACCAATAACTTAGTTTGAACTTGTTTCTATAAGAAATCATTCGTCATTTAAGCGAATCCTAATGAAAAAATGATTCATCACTTTTTATTGTGATTTAGAAAGACGTCAATTAATGAATGTGTAAGTCAACGTCATGAAAATGGGTAAAGATTGACTAAAGATGCGCCGTGATGTATATTTCTTATAGCATCTTCAACAGCCATCTATCAAGCAGCAACAACACAACAATAACAAATTCTGCTTCAGTGTAATCTTCTGATATTAGCTCAAAATCCTGAATTGGTATTGTTACTTATTTAATTGCGACTGAATTCAAACGTCTATTAAATAAGCGTTTAAAACTCAGATATTATGTTTAGTATTTTGTTAAGAGCATTCTGTTTTCTTCTTTCTATTACCACACAAAAAAAAATATAAATGCAATAAAAATTGTGTGTTTTCTACCACCAAAGTCATGACAATCAACCATCGTATAAAGTTTTGCACGACGAACAACCGTCGATCAACATCATTTTTTATCGTCAAAAATGATGTTGATCGACGGTTGTTCGTTGTGCAAGGAAAAATTAAAAATGATGTTTTTAGTAAACCCTTAAAAAGTCCACTTCTAGAAATAATATGGTTTAAAAAATTTTATGTTAAGATGAAAACAATATGCTCTTAGCAACGTAGTATATTTAATGTGCGTTTGAAATTTTTTATTAAATAAGAATTAATTTTTATTCGTTTACTTAGCAGTGGTCTAAGAATTAGACATCAATTACTGTTACTATAGTCAGATGTCCAATTAAATAGACCGTTGATAATTTACATTAAAATTTAGATATCTTAATATTCAGACGCTGAATACTAAGGCATTAATGCATTGGAGTTGCCGTTGTAAGTCTGGGACGATGTTCAATTTCGCTGAATGCAAAAATAAAATTTGTGACACAGACCATATTAGTTAGACTGCTCCAGTTAGGTAAATTGATTTGAATGATTTCTTCTTTTTGGGAATTTGATATCTCATCATCAAAGTCTCGATCCCTACACTTACGGGAAAAGAAAAAAAAAACTACCAAGAGTATCATAAATGTCATGAATTTTTCCTAACAGTGACAATTAAACTGAATTAGTTGGAGGATGATAGATTTATAGCGAGCAAGCAAAAACGTCGCATTCAACCTTGCATACATAACAGTTGGTCTTTTAATGGTTCACCCAATCGCTAACGTGTACTCATTTATACATTTGTCGTTTCAATACAAAAAATACAAGCTTATTGCCTCCTGTAACACATTGGTTCGCAGTATTTCGTTCACACGTTTTTCTAAATGTAATGTAACTGTTTAATTGGTTGAAGATCACACTTCATTTTCATCAGTACAAATCTTTTTTTTCTTTAATAAAAAGAAGTCGTACCATGTGGCATTATCCAAAAACGAAAATGACAACATAAATGAATTGGTACAAGAGGGTCCACTGCTGAACGCCATGATAACCATCGGTGGGACCCGTAGCAATGGGTAGTATATTCCGAGAAGCACAAGCTTCGCGTGACCATATATCTTTAAACCCACACACGACAACTCACGAAATTCAGCCCAATACGCAACGTCTCGCCCATATATACCCAAATTACGACCCAGAACCTAACCTGTTCCAAGCCGATGAAATAGCATTTTAATATCGACGGATGTGTACAAAATTAATTTAAAATACATGGTTAACGGGCCGCTCCTTTTTCCGTTTGCTTCGACCTAACGGTAGCCCCAATAATTAAATGAATTATTATGGCTGTTTAATTATGGATATGGTTTATTTATTGACACTGTTTTTATGCAGTTGGCAATAAATTATGCTTTGTTGGTTTGCATCCATTTATTCAATCTCTGTTTGTTCCGATTCAGCTTTTTTTTTTTTTTTCATTTCCTTTTCTTATGCTCTAGTTTTATCTCTTTATTCACTTTGAATTTTTCTTTTCCTTTAAAATGAAAATACTCACTTAATTTGAGAAAATAAAATAAAATTTATTGCGCATGTGCGGGAATCGGGATAGACTGATGAGCTGAAAATACAGATCTGGCCTAAAATATCCTCAACTGCAAAAAAGGACATACGTTGGTCCTGCAAAAGTTATACAGACCTTGAACCAAACTGCAAAAGTCATACTGCATTTTGCACATCGATGTTTCGGTATGGAAATAGATAGGGAGGCTCCAAAATTTGAAACTTAGGTAGCATTCCCAATCAAATTTCACTCCTTGCCCCAGTGTTCTCGTTTCAAACCATCGCAGAAAGGGATGAAAGTTTAAAAATGGTCATTTAGGGAGTTTTAGAAAATGATACATTCATATTGTCCACAAGCGTTGCTCCCGTGCCTCAGCTAGAGGATTGTCACATCATTAATCCAAATAATAATGTTAGTTAGTTATTTTTTTCAAATGGTTTTAAAATTTATTTATATGTAAAAATAAGAAAATATCGTGTTACACAATTAAAATCTACAAATAAAATATTGGAAATTATGTTATAATTAATGAATTTTCAAATCACGTAGTCTTACTAATTATTTATGTACATGATAAATAATAAAACTAAGAAGTGAGGAAGGATCATTATACTTGATGTTTAAGTGGATTTGACTCAAATAATTAATGTGTATCAATTAGCCACATTTTTTGTTGGTGAAGGGAATGAAATTTAAGGCATAGTTAATACCTTCAATTAACCACACATATGTTAGTGGAATGAGTCAAAACATATTAATTGGTCGCATTTATAGTAGTGAAACAGGTAAATTACATGAAAATACCAAGAACATTTCAAGGAAATATTCGCCTACCATCGCCTTATGGATAAAGCAGGCCACCGTTTAGGGATATCTTATAACACAAAACTTACTAAGAAAAGTAGAGAAAATCCGAAATTCTAATTTATTTTTTATATTTCGAGAGATTAGAAGAAAGCATACAATATGTTTGCTTGAAAATAATATAGCAATGGATAAAAATTGGTATTTTAACGTGGATATTTGTTTCAAAAACCAAATTGTTTTCTTTTTTTATTTCAAAGGATAACCAACCTCCGTTATTCACATCAAGGACAGCTTTCAAATTTCAGTTAGATAAAATTCAAATATTTCAAGTCAACGAACAGGTTATAAAAATTAATTTTAGAAATGTTATTTTTGTGAAAGTAAGAAAATAGATACAACAAATAATAAAAATTAATTATAAAAACGTTTTTTTTAATGCGAGAAAAAAGAATATATAAAAAAACAGCATAAAAATCTAAATGTATATAACTTTGTTAATTATAACTAACAGTTTTTCGAATGCTAAATGGGAATATCTTTCCAAATTGCTTAGTTCTGTATTTCTAGCGATATGATATAATAATATTTTTTAATTTATAAATTTAGCTTTCCAAGCTATTTACATCTAAAGTTATGCCAATAGCAATCGATTAAAATATTTTTGAAATCATTTTTTTCTTGCAATTTCGAGTGTCATTCTTTATTTTTATAAATTTAGTAAAGATTGATAATTAAAATGAACTTGAGGTTTAATAATCTAATGAGGTATTCGTCCTTAATTTAATCTTTTTTTGTTGTAATTTTGAGTGTCATTCTTTATTTTTTTTTATTAATTTAGTGAAGATTGATAATTAAAATGAACTTGAGGTTTAATAATCTAATGAGGTATTCGTCCTTAATTTAATTATAAAAGTTTGTTGTCCTCAAACCTTATTTTTGTTCTTAAATGTATCCTTAAAGCTAAATACCCATTTATTTTATATATTTACAACAGTTACACATAAATATTATGATTGTATAAAGTGAACATTCTGTAAATTCTTGAATATACTATTTTATTTTTTAATACACACACATATAGCACGAAAAATGATATTTTAGATATGGTATCAAAGTATTGTTATAAAAATTTCCTTATCAATTATAACAAGTTGGATGAGTTATAAAATGATTTAAGTGGAATCCACACAAACAGAATACAACAGCTGAAAACCATCGTATAGTACAACGGGTTATAAAAATCTAATGCGTTGAAGTGATTTAATTAAAACCGTTGCAAATCAGTGGTATTCTAAAACACATTGTGTTATGCTATGGTTTTATGAAAACTGTGATACCGACTGCTTTATTCCAACTCCCAAAAATAGTCTCCTTCCTCCATCTCCTCATTCTATCCCTTTCAATCCTCGATCCAAAATGAAAAATTACAAAAAATATTTCAAACCCTAACTCAAAATCATCCTAAAATCAACAATTTCGTCAATTTAACTACTTTGAAACTTCATATCTTTATTCCTAATGTAACGATCCAGATTTTTGGACCAGTCAGAATCACCGAAAAATACGTCCGTTCTAAAACTACAAATGAAAACTACCAACTTAATACACAATATTTGATAAATATTCAACACTATATAATGTATAGGATACAATTTCAATTTTACAAATTATCAAAGTAATCAATTTAATCTACTAGGTGTGCTTTAATACATTCTAAATACCACTACAAATAAATCTACCGTTGCACAACTCTAATAAAAGAGACAACAATAGTCATTCCTGCTAACTCAATAAATATGTCAAATGTGCAATAAAATAGTAAGCAGGAAAAGTACATCAATGCATGATATATAACAAACAATAAAGAAAAAAAATGTTATGTTATTATTGGGGGCTGCATCACTACCACTTGTGACTGCCTACGTAACCTTATCTAATTGTGTACCCATATCTAATTGGATACCTAATTAGATACAAGATCAAGCCAACGTAGTTCTCCTACCGCAAATAGGATTCATGGAGCCTATGATGCAACAAACAATATGCAATTTTCAAAACTACCCACTTAGGCTTAATCTTCAATTTTAGATTTTCAAAATCTAATTAACTTTACGGAAATGATCTCTTTGGACTTTATTCCTGAATTCTTATTTCAAAACTTTTGAAATATATATATATATCCTTTATATACAAACTAGTCCTTTACTTCGGTATCTGAAAACAAATCACCTTTTTGAAACGATATCTACATACAAGCATATAAAAATATATGATGCCAAATCTCGGGAGGACTTTAGCCATAACCAGGCCCTTGGGTCTAGCCTTTCGAATAAATAATAGATTAGTGCATCTCTTTATTCCAAGAGCGAACTACACCGAGGCTACAGAACATCTACACCTCCTTTCCCATGTGTTTCGTGGATTATGGGTTACACGAATCTTTGGTAACATAACAAATCATTTTATATCCGAAGTGACAAAATTATTTACACTAATAATTACAAATACTTCTAATCTACAATAATTTTCATTTCCAAGTCCTTTCAAAAATCATCTTAAAACCATCGGGTTTAGTCCTTGAAATTCTTTCCATTTTATAAAACATTTTTATAAAACCATTCTTTATATAAATCACGTTTATATAATATAACTTTAAAATATTCATTTCCAAATATTTTTTCTTTAAACATTTCATAAACTTTCTGTAACGACCCGCTATTTCGAACCATTCAAATTGACAATCATCCATTCATGTCAGACTTGAATCGCTTAAAACAACAGATTGTTAATTTATAACTGGCAAAACTTAGCATATACAGTAAATAAATCAATCACAGAATCACAAACACAGAGTAATAAAACAATAAGCAGCGGAATAGATAAATAGTAGTTCATGAAACTACTATATAAACATCAAAATCTGAAACAAATACAACAGAAATCTCAAATACAGAGTAGTCTTAAATACAAAGGCAACTGACAAGACTAAACAGAAATAACGGAAATGACAGAAAGCTGAACAGAGATAAGACAGATCTTCAAGCAAAGCTCTAAGCTCCAAAGGTGAGTCTCAAATGCTGCGACACTCAGTCTGACCCGAGCATAAAGCAAAATACAAAACACTCAAATCAGGATTAACATACTTATATCGGTAAATTCAACTCAAGTAAAATGCCAACTAAAATACAAAATAACTTAAAGGATGTTTGGGATTCTCATCCTTTGAGGATCCATTAAACTATCTACATACATAGTATAATACGCTACATAGATAATGTCTATAGTAAAGTAAACTATTAAAATAGCGTTAAAGCGTTACCCATATCCGCCTTAACACATTTTATATATTCCCATAGTCTATACAGTACCGTAATTCCTCTGTAAACTAGAGGGCTATTAGAGGGCACTCCATAGGTATGGTACAAACCAAACTCGTAGAAGGCGCGATAAGGCATGTGACAAGGCACACAAGGCAATGCCTAGGGTAGGATTCTACCATTGTGCATAACCGTGCTGGTGGTAACGCATAGAAGCTACTATCGCCCACCTCGAGACACACTCCCAAAATCAATGGTGCACCCAATCAAATCACAAAGTAATAGAATGGTATCGAAGAAGCATGCTCGATCGGAGGTGCGAGCTCACTTGGCCCAGGTATAGCTCATGTTTTAGCCACATCAAGCTAACTCGTGGGAGTCAGGGCTGCGTTAATACCTTATACAGAATCGTCGCCAACCATCCTACTTCGTTCTAGAATCTCTACCATATGCACAATTGTTAAAGTGGTTTTCGGTATTGGCAGAGAGTATGACAATATCCGATCCTGGTCTCTTTAACAACCAAACACTTATTTCACACCATGGTCATTTATAAAATCAAACAGTTCATACTTCATATCAAATTATCATATTCATTTCAAAATCATACCACTTTCAAAATCATATTCGCTTTCTAAATCATATCACTTTAAATCATGTTCATTTTCAAATCATAACCACAAAATGGTTTAAACGATCATATCAAAATATTCGCATTTAAATCCATTAAATCCAAATCATAACAGTTCCAACTTAAACAGTTTAAATATTGAAATTAGTTTTTATATATTGAAATAGTTATAAATTAAAGTAGTTTATATATTAAAATAGTTTATATATTAAATTATATATATCGAAAATAGTTTCAAATTAGGATTGCTTTTCCAATTTCACAAATCAATTCAAATCAACTTTAGTTCAAAAATTCAATTTAAACCAATCTCGGTTCATCAATTACAATTTAATTCAAATTCTCAATGAAACCATTTTTAATTTATATTGGTTCAAATTTTAAATCACTTCCAACTCAATAGTTTCAAAGTTTAAGTATTCAAACAATTTACAATAACTCGATTTGATAAATTCATTTATATTTCAAAATTCAACTTTAATTTTATTTAAATTTGTACTTATTCACATAATCATTTTTAATAAAATTTTAATAAAATCTCAAATTACAAATTTAAATCAAATTTAAATATTCAATATTTTATTAAATTTGAAAATATTCATTTAATCACCTTTTATTAAATCAAATTATAAAATCATACCTTTCAAAATTTCAAAACCAATAAGTTTCCAATCAGTTCTTATTTAAATTCAATTCTTAATAAATTAAATTACTAATTAACTTAATTTATCCTCCTAACTTTTATTTTATTAAAGTTACTTCAAAATCTATTTTCAATATTAATATAATTTTATATAAATACTAAATATATTTTACAAACTAATTAAATTAAATTTTATCAAATTAAAGTATGTTAAA
This sequence comes from Allium fistulosum, assembly GCA_030737815.1. Lineage (NCBI taxonomy): Eukaryota > Viridiplantae > Streptophyta > Magnoliopsida > Asparagales > Amaryllidaceae > Allium > Allium fistulosum. The sequence continues at coordinate 1,355,703,416 of CM060902.1, read as the reverse complement.
TTTTATTAAATTAAATCTTATTTTTAAATTCAATTTAAATCTTATTTATGTATTTTAAAAATAATAAAATATAAGTAAAATCTTAAAATTTACATTTTCACAACTTAACTTATAATTTAAAATTTTCAAAACATATAATTTAAAATCTAAATTTTCACATATATTAAGATAAATTTATATATTATATTTTAAAAATCAATATTTATTAAAACACATATGTATTTCCTTTCAAAACCTTGGAAATCATTTCAAAAATAGACCAACGGTGTCCGTATATAATTTTCTATCCTATGGTCAAGTGATACGGATATTTATCATTTCAATCCGTAATTTAAATTTAATATTTTACGGGTGTATATCATTTCAACCCGCAATCCCAAAATTTCAAAATCAATGAAAATCGCTTGGGTTTATTATTTCAACCCATAACAATTTTCCCATAATCTATTAGATCGTTCGGGTATGTATCATTTCAACCCATAAGGAATTTCTAAACTAACGGGAAACTTGCAGAGTGAGAAAAAATATGATGATAATATAACATATAAATAAAAGGCATATATCATCAGTAACACATTAAATATAATATGTATACAACAGGTTATTGTGTCATATGTCATAGGTAAATAATTGCAGATAATGGAATATCATATTTAATAATTTAATAACATAACAATTAAAATTTAACGGCATATTTCAATCGTCATTTCATGTGAATTAATTTTACTGAATATAAGAATGTTAATCGTGAGTGATTGCTCACCTTCCGAGGCTAGAGAACAACGATGGCGAAGATGGTGACATGGACACTCACACGGATACAGACACAAGCAAAGCAAAAAGCTACTGCGACTAATTTTGGACGGTGGCGAGGCGAAAGCAAAGCACGATGAACTGGATTTGATAAGATCAAATGTATAAGTGAACTTATATATATAAACTATATATATATATATTAAAATCATATTTAAAATAAAATCTATACATTATATTTTAATTTAAAATTAAAACGTATATTTTCTTTTCTCAAAATTCCTTTTAAAATTTATAAAACCCATATACTTCTTTTCAAAAGATTTCCAAATGAATATTTAGACATAATATATATATATATAGCTATTACACAAAATTATTTCCACATATTAACATAAATTTAAATATATATACTTTAACATACTATACACATATGTACCCCTCCAACAAATACCAAATATCAACTAGGTAATATATATGTAATCAATGGTATAATATATATGTAAGATAAAATCAAGTATCAAATATATAGAATAGAACTTACAAGAGAGGTTGGGGAGAAAACAGGCGGACCAGTTCTTGTCACGGCCGTGGGTCGAAGAGCAGGGGAGAGTAAGGTGGTCTCGACCGGGGAGGTGACCATGTAGTAGAGGCTTACGAGTTGCTTGGTTAAGGCCAAGAGGCAAGGCACGGGTTGAAGCAGTGGTGTGAAGGTGTGTGATGATGCTGTCAGGTTGGAGGGCTTGCGGGGTGGTGAGGCTAGCGGCACAAGGGAGGGTTCGCATGGGCTCGGAGCAGTGGGTACATGGGTGGAGCTATAAATTGGAAAAGAGGATGAACACGTGTGGCGGACAAGTGTGAAGGGACAGGCGGTGTTCGGGAGTCGAGTGGCGAGCTAAGGTGGAGCAACGGTCAGGGGCTTCGAAGGAAGGTTGTGAGGGCGGCTGTGCTAGGGATGGTCGTGCGTCAGTCAGGTGGGTAGGAGGCTCGGAGCGGTTGTCACTGGGTGGCATCACGTGAAAGGAGAGACATAGGCGATTGCAAAGGTGATGGGAGCGGGTTCTAATATATATGCATGCTTTCTATTATTTTTTTATATAAAGGAGGTGGAACGGCGAATGGGAGAGGGTTGGCTTGCAGGTGGCACACAGTGAACATGGTGAAAGCGGAATGATGGATGGGAGCGGACGAGTTGGCTGCAGAGCTTGGTCAGAGGAAGGAGGGTGTGGGCGGCGAAGAGATTAGCAGAGGTGGGAATTCGGTGATAAGGATGAACAAGAAGGCTTCCATGAAATCAATGAATATAAACTTTATAATATAAACCACATTATCATTTTATTTCTTTCTAAATGAACAATACAATGAATATAAGGGACAAAAAAATGAATCATTGAATATATATTGAATATAAGAATCACAAAGGTCACGGTTTAAATTTATGGAATATTAAAACCAAGTGACCATATATATTCAACCGGTGGGCAATGAATGGTCATAGAAAACCAAAAGATTCCAGAAATGGGTACCGATACGGTTAACCGTTTCGCCCTTTTTTTTTGCCGCGTACCGGATACCGAAACACACAAATGAATATACCATGGAGATCAGCACAACGAGACGAACATAACGGTGCACAAATATCAGCAATAAGATCATCCTATCAAAAGTCGATATTTCGCTACCAAAATGTTGCTATAACGCCAGAAATAAGATAAACGGAGCTATAGCGGTACAAATTCGACGAAACGAAATATGACGCCTCACTCAGAAAATGATTTACATTTTTATCATATAAAAATATTCGAATTTCGAAAACATTTAATTTCCATCTATTTTAACCGATTTAAATTGAAATTGAAAATTACACAACAGAACCAACTTTCATATTTACCAACGAAAATTTGCCATTTACTATGTTTAAATAGACGTATAATGTAACGACCTACCTTTTTGGACGGTTTAAATCGACACACATGCCAACTCAAATCATTCAAAGGGCCAGATTGCTATGGGGTAAATAAGAAAAAGAAGAGAAGGAAAGGAAACAAGCACAAAATCTCACAGCGGAATGACAAAATATAATAATCAAATAAACAGTTCATGAAGCTGTTTTACAAACAACATTTGATTACACTTTTACACTATAGGTCAGAGTTACATACAACAGGAATAAATAAATAAATGAATAAATGCAGCGGAATAACATGATGCAGTGGTATGAATATAATAAATAGTAATAGTACAAATCTTCGTCTTCGTCCTCCAGAAAGCAGTCTTCGATACACCGAAAAGCTCAAACTGACCCAAGCGAATTGAAAAGACAAAACACTCGAGTCGAAACTAAAAGATCTTATGTAAGTTAAATCAACAGTAAATAAATATGAGTGTAATAGCGTTAAAGATGTTTACGGGGTTTGACATCTCTTATCTAGTGTCAGCGTGGGTGCAATAACTTAAGAGATGTTCGGGATTTACATCTCCTAAGGATCCGTTAAACTATCTACTATAAGAAGAAATGAATTAAGAAGAGGTTAAAGAGTAATTAGTGGACCGGTGCTTAAGCACTACACTATTTTTAATTCTCCTACCTCTCTTAAAGAAGAGAAGCCATTAATGAGCAAAAGAAAGCTCAATAATGAAGAAGAAGAAGAATGCGAAGTGTGAAGAAAATGAGAAGAATGAATGAGTATTTATAGGAAAAGTAAGGAGTGGTGAATTACAAAATTAACCCTTTACAAAATTACCAAAATATACTTACTTTATCTTACTTTTTCGACACTTACCATCACTTTGTCATATCATATTTTATGTCTTAATCACTTAATGCATAAGGAAAATAAAGTAAAGATTTTATTTGATTTGATTTGACAAGATTTTATCCTTTTATGTTTACTTTTTCTTAATGATTTCTAGAAAATTTCTAACCTTAATTAGCAAAAGTAAACTTGATTAGATAATTGTTAATACTTAACATATTCAAAAATGTGTACATGTATATTTATAAAGGTGCAACAATGTTGTGGCAACTTTTATTCGATAAAACATTTATTTTCGATAATATTTTACGGTCACATTTTGGCGTTTTAGTTAAACTATTTATTTATGTAAAACAAATTTAAAAATAAATTTGTATAATGTTATTTAAAAATATAATTATACATAAATTAATTAAAATAATTTATTTAACCATTGAAACTTACTTTTCTGAAATTAGGATTTTATCACTTTTGTCGATATAAGCAATTATTCCCATTTTTGTGTATATTTCTTTTTGCAAATCCTATCTAATATTTTTAAATCGTAAAATGTTATATATTTTATATTTAAAATCACTTTAAATAGTATATCTTAAATTGGTCGAATTCTGGTTCGTTGCATTCTCCCATACTTAAAAGAATTTCGTCCTCGAAATTACAAGGATGGAAAAATATAACGAAAAAACCACAATTAACAAAAGTTAAGCACAAAAAAATAGTAATATCACCCATAACTCGGTCGGAGGTACGGTGCCTTATCCTATCCATTTTATTTATCAAATTAAGGTAGTTTCATTTTTAAAATTCCTAGGTTGATTTACTAACTTGGATAAATTTTACTTAGGCACCTAACCTAAGCTTGATACCACCTATGACGTTCTAGGCTTTTCAACCATTGACAGTGGATATACCCCACCATAGCTCATACTGGCACCTCGCGATTTGTTTTTATGGCAAGCCTCTCGACTGTAAGCCCAACTGGCAAACCAACCCTTTATCATAGGAACATGTAGGAGTAAGAGTCATCCATTTTCTACCTAACAAGAAGCGAGAACCCCCTATCATGCTGATTTGTTCTAGGACTCAACGAAACCGAAGGCACTTTCCTCGGCCATTACTAGGCGAGAAGCCCTTGTAATCCGAAGATTTCAAATACGATAGGACCACTGCTATAATAAATGTCTCTATATTGGGAGCTACCCAGAGAATGTCTACAAGCAGTCCTTCTGCTAATAAAGATCTCCGATCTTCAATAATCATCATCTTCAACGCGTATTCATTTTCGAACGTATACATTGGTTAGAAGTAGTTTTCGGATAGGAGTTACCCAAATCCGACACCGGTTCCTTCGCACCAATCATCGATTAAAAAATGCTAAGTTCATATGTGGTTATCAATCATCAATCAATTACTTCATCTTTTATTTAAATCAAATATCTTTCTTAGATACATCCTTTAATTTTCAATTTATTCCATTTTCTTTACAAGAGTATATGGAATCATTAAGCCTCATTTATCAAATCATTTGGTTAATTTTAAAACCTTTTTAATCTTGGAATTATTCCAAATCAATTCACCTCTTACTTAGGAAAATATTTTCAAATCATTTAATTAACTCTTTAACAAAGATTTTCCATTTCAAATCATAACTTTTAAATGGGTCAAAAATGATGTTATGTAAAACATAGTTACAACAAACCCAAAACCATTTTATTCAAATCCTTGTTTAACTCTTGGAAAACTCTTCACCTTTTACTTAGGGAAAACCTTTTTAGAGCATCCGGGCTTTTCTTTCGATTTGTTCCACCTCTCGTCTAAAAGAGAAAACAAATGACAGCTAAGTTCAGGGCACAGGTTGCTCCATTCCTAACCTTAGTTACACACCTTGTTTTACCGTTTAGATCTCACAAGTGGAACAAATGTACTAGTCGTTTCCGCATACTCATTTATTAATCTTCATTTTAGAAATGATTCGTTAAACTTCCAAATCTTTATTTAAAACACTTAATTATTCTTTTAAAAATATCTATAAAAGATTTTAAAAAGGATTGTTGAGTTTAAATCCATAATTCATAAGTTATTAAAAAGCGTTGCAAAAAGTGTTGAAAAAAACTATATTCTTAAAAATGGCTTTTATATCATTTAGAAATCCATCCTTTCGACTTAAACTAATTTTAGAACATTTTAAAAGATTTTTAGAATTTATTTCATATTTTTAAATATTTTAAAAATATCATTTTTAAAGAAATCCCTTTTGGATTTCGAACTGCAGAACCGCGATGTTTTTAGAAAATTGTTTTGGACATATTTCAAAAATCTACTTAATGAAATCTTGACTTTCTTTCTTTATTAGAAAACTATGGATATAATAGTCCGGAAAATTCTTATCTCGAAAGATTCCGAGCTATATTCCACTTTGTATACTTATTTAACTTTTCGGCACGAAATCGCGAACTACCGTTACGCGACGCGCCTAGTTTTGACTTCGTTTTCAATTTCTTTCCAAATTTCATTGAAACACTTTTAAATGTTTATAATATATTTCTAAATCATCTCTAAATCATTTTTAACTATATTTTCATATTTCAAACTCATTTTCCATTTCATATCATATTATAATATTATATTATTATAATATCATTTTCGACTTTTTTGAAATCATTTAAAGGCTAAATCACTCCATAAACATATCATTATGGATTTAATTTCCATTAATTTTAATTTGGTTAATTACTAACCATTTCTCTTATTATTTATCAAACAAAGTTATCAACCATTTCACAACCATATAATCAACTATAATATCAACCAAGTTATCATCAAATATCAACCAATATTCAACATATTAATTTCTAATTTAACATGTGTATTATCAACCTAAGTTTTATTAAAATAAAACTAAGATTTGAGTACTCACCTTTAACCAATTTGACTAACTTCCTACCAACATTCATATCAACCAACACTTCACTAAACCATCACCTAAACACTCTTCCACCTTTACCAAGTGCTCGTCCATCACATTACATCCCTTCTTGCTCTTGGCCATGGCCTCCCTCTTCCATATTGCTCACGGCCTCCCTCCCATCAACACCCAAAATCACGGCCTAAGGCCATTTTTAAGAAGAGAAGAGGAAGAAGTGCATTAAGAAGTTGTTTAAGAAGAGGTTAGAGAGTAACAAGTGGATTGGTGCTTAAGCACTCCACTATTTTTAACCCTCCTACCTCTCTTAAAGAAGAGAAGCCATTAATGAGAAAAAGTAACCTCAAAAATGAAGAAGAATAAGAAGAATGAAAAGTGTGAAGAAAATGAGAAGAATGGATTGGTATTTATAGGAAAGGTAAGGAGTGGTGAATTACAAAATTACCAAAATATCCTTACGTTATCTTACTTTTTCAACACTTACCATCACTTTGTTACACCACTACTTTATGTCTCAATCACTTAATGCATAAGAAAAATAAAGTAAAGATTTTATTTGATTTGACATGTTTTGTCCTTTTATGTTTACTTTTTCTTAATGATTTTTTTAGAAATTTCCAACCTTAATTAGCAGAAGTAAACTTGATTAGTTAATTGTTAATACTTAACATATTTAAAAATATGTACATGTATATTTATACAAAGGTACAACAACGTTTCAACAACTTTTTTTCGACAAAACGTTGATTTTTGACAAAATGTTTTATGGTCACATTTTGACGTTTTGGTTAAACTATTTATTTATGTAAACCAAAATTAAAAATAAATTTGTATAATGTTATTTAAAAATTTAAATACTCATAAATTAATTAAAATAATTTATTTAACCATTGAAACTTACTTTTCTGAAATCAAGATTTTGTCACTTTTGTCGATATAAGCAATTATTCCTATTTTTGTATATATTTCTCTTCGCATATCCTATCTAATATTATTAAATCATAAAATGTTATATATTTTATATTTAAAATCACTCTAAATAGTATATTTTTAACCGGTCAAATTCTGGGTCGTTACACCTAAATGTCAAATCCACTATTATTTCTCTTAATTTTGCCTAATCCGACATTTTCTTTACAACGAGCAGTAAAATTCCAATGAGCAATATTTATGTTTGTGAAAGAAATCCAAAAAGACCTTCAAATTGGCGTAGTATTCTTGGAAAAGATGTAGAGATCTGCCACTCATAACGAGATATAAAATTAAAAAAATCACCAAAGCGGAGAAGGATATTCAATCATGGATGTTACTGTAACTCGGGGTTTCACTTTTCGATCACTAACCCAACTAAAGCCCAGACAAACACATATTTACAATACAAGAAAAGAAATTATGATATTTTCTTTATTTATAAATTATGGACAACTTCTATAATTTAAGTGTAAGGTCAAATCGAAGATCTTATGTGGTGATGTGTTATAATCTTTTGACTTGATAATACCATGAACCTTAAGTGTCTGAAGTATATCTTGACTATAGCCAATCACGTGACAATGATTGTAACAACCCGCCTTTTTGGACGGTTTAAATCGAAGATAAACCACACATGTCAGACTCAAACCATTAAAATTGGCAGATTGTTATGGGGTAAATAAGAAAAATAGAGAAAGAAAGAAAACGAATACGGAATCTCACAGCGGAATGACAAAATAAAATAATCAAATAAACAGTTCATGAAGTTGTTTTCAAATACATTGATTATACTTTTCTAATACAGATCAGAGTTACATACAACAAGACTAAATAGTAAATAGACGCAGCGGAACAACATGATGTAATGGAATAGATATAATAAAAGATAATAGTACAAAATCTTCGTCTTCATCCTCTAGGAAGCAGTCTTCGATAAACTGAAAAGCTCAGACTGACCCGAGCAAATTGAAAAGACAAAACACTCGAGTCGGAACTAAAAGATCTTATGTAAGTTAAATCTACAGTAAATAAATATGAGTGTAACGGCATTGGAGATGTTTACGGGGTTTGACATCTCCTATTTTGTGTCTAACGTGTGCAATAACTTAAGAGATGTTCGGGATTTCCATCTCTTAAGGATCCGTTGAACTATCTACTATGCAGTACAATACGCTATTATAATAGTGTCTACAGTAAAGTAAAGTATTAAAATAGCGTTAAGGCATTACCCATATCCCCCTTAACACATTTTTTTATATATTCCCATAGTCTATACAGTATCGTAATTCCTCCGTAAACTAGAGGGCTATAAGAAGGCATTTCATAGGTATGGTACAAACCAAACTAGAAGAAAGCGCGATAGGGCATGTGAACACGGCACTCGAGGCAATGCCAAGGTATGACTCTACCGTTTTGCAAAACCGGGCTGGTGGTAACGCATAGCAGCTACTACCGCCCACCTCGGAACACACTCCCAAATCAAAAATCAAGGGGTGGCCACCAAATCATCATATAGTCATAATACGGTATTGAAGAAGCATGTCCGATCGGAGGAAAGACCTCACTTGGCCCAGGTATGGCTCCTGTTTTAGTCACATCTAAGCTAACTCACGGGAGTCAGGGTCATGTAAATACCTCATACAGAATCGTTTGCCAAACCATCCTACTTCATTTCTGGAATCTCTACCATGTGCATAGTTGTTAAAGTGGTTTTAGGTATTGGCAGAAAGTATGACAATATCTGATCCTAGTTTCTTTAACAACCAAACGCTTATTACATACCGGATGGTTCTTTTACACTTTTAAAACATTTCATATTAGTATCAAAATATCATATTCAATTCAAACCATATCACTTTCGAAATCATAACTACTTTCAAAATCATATTTACTTTCGAAATCATATTTTCAAAATAGGTTAAACTCTCATTCCAAATCATCGTATTTACTATGTTATTAAATTCCAACTTAGGTTATTACATCATTTAGTCGTATTCTACTTAAAAACCAAGGATTTAAACATAACTTCCACTTTACAGACCTGAAATTCAGAAAATAGTTTAGAGAGTTTAAATTAGTTTTAAAAATAGTTTAAGTTAGTTTAAAATAGATTAATATAGTTTAAAATAAGTTAAAATGGGTTAATATTGTTTAAATAGATTAAAACAGATTAAATAGATTTAAAATAAATTAGATAGTTTTAAAATAGATTAAATAGATTTAAAATAGGCTAAAATACTTTAAATAGATTTAAAATAGAATAAAATAGATTAAATAGTTTTAAAATAGATTAAATAGATTTAAAATAGGTTAAAATACTTTAAAGAGATTTAAAATAGATTAAAATAAATTAAAATACTTTAAATAGATTTAAAATGGTTTAAAATAATTATAATAGATAAATTTAGTTTAAAAGTTGAAAATCTTAATAATTTAGAATTTAAAAGAACATTTACAGTTTATATTAAGAAAAAAAATTTGAAATTAACATCAAATTTAACCATTTCTTCCATTTCAACTAATCTGTACCATATCCAAATTTCAATCAAACCCAATTTTACATCTTGAAATATCAATTTTAGCTATTCCAATTCCAATAGATTTCAAGGTTACAAAATCAATGTTTCAATAAATCAATTTCGATAATTTCATTTATACTTCAAAATCAACTTTAGAATTTCAATGTAAATCCTTTAAATAATTACTTAAAACAATTCAATTTATATAAATCAGATTCTATTTCAAACATCATTAAACTGGGTTCAAGGTTAAAGATTTAAAATCATTTAATTTAAACAATCCGGTGTCCGTATATAATTTTCTACCCTATGGTCAAGTGATACAGATATTTATCATTTCAATCCGCAAATATTTAAATTTACGGGTATATATCATTTCAACCCGCAATCCCGAATTTAATTAAAATCCATAAAATCATCCGAGTCTATCATTTCAACTCATAACGATTTTTCCTAATCTATAGATCGTTCGTGTATGTATCATTTCAACCCATAGGGAGCTTGCAGTGTTATAGCAATATAAAATATAACATCTAGTCATCCAATATCAAAGAACAAACATCCATCACAATCATCGTCCAAATCAACCAATAAACATCAATGGATAACTGATTATCATTAATAGTTATTAAATTGACAATTAAATTCAATATTGAATTAAACGATGATTAAATGCAACAAAATTCAAATTTAACTAGAATGACAATTTAAACATACCAAACATCGATCAATTAATTCTAATCACGTCATAATTTAATTTAACTAACATAAGATAGTTTAGTAATTGTGAGTGGGTTAAAACACTCACCTTTGATTCAAATCGATTTGAAATCCAAAATAAGCCCCAAATTTGAACAATCTCAGAATTTGTCCAAACCAATTCCAAAATGTCCGTAATTTCGATACAATCCTAACGAAACAAACCACGCCCAAATCCGAGTTCGTATGCAAAAGTTATGATGATTAGAACGATTAAAAATTAAATTTGAATTTAAATCAAACAAACAAAACAAAAACGTTACCATCCCAGCCACGTCATCACGAATGCATCATTCTCAAACAAAACTATGGGCTTTTATGTTACACTTCATAATTAGCTACGAATATTACTAGACTTTTGATCATTGATCAAACTTTAGATATCTCAGTGATATAGTGATGATGAAAATAATACACACACAATATATCATTGCTTAAGATGTAGCTTAAATGATTAGAACTAAGATTTCACCTATATGATCTGCAAGTAGCATAACTCATGTCCACTACCGTTCTCCTCCATACATGCTGTATTATTTAAAAAGTTCAAATGTTACAAAGTGTTGATTTCACACTAAGGGTAGTTGCTTACAAATTTGCTCAATCTTATTAATTTATAATTGTTATAAACTAAAATAGATAAAATTAGTGTAATTGTTATATTAATTTTTTGAAGGCTTTTAATTTTATTACTGAGGGATTGAAATTAATTAAAATAGTATATAAAGTATTAAATATAGTTTGTTTAATTGAATAAGACAAAACCAATTTTAATGGTATCCTCTCTCATTGACTTTTCCCATCCACTCCTCTCTCACTTCCACTTGTACCTCCTGCACCTGTTCATTCTGTCCTCCCTCATCCTCCTCTTCCCCTTCCTCCTGACCCACCTCCTATCTATCCTGATCTCTCTAATCCTTCTCTCAACCTATCCTCATATACTCCTTCTCCTTTTGCTCTAGCTTCCTTCCAATCCAATCATTCAATACCTTGCAACACTTAACCTGGTTCTGCTGATGTTCCTCTTTGGTCTAGCTTAATTAAAGGTAAATGTGACATCCCGAAATTTCTGGCAATATCAATTTAATAATCTGCATTAAAAATTAAATTGATTTGATAATATTTGTAAATAAGATTTGAATTGATTTAATAATCTCCTTTTAAATAAATATTTAACTGATAATTTATCTTTTAAAAGCTAATAAATTGTCTTCTATTTATAATGTATATATATATATATTTGTGTATATATTGTGAATAGATAAGCTTTGTTTTAAATTTAATAAATAAATCTTGTTTCCTAATTTTAATATATTTTGGTAATTTGGGAAATTTGATTTAATTTAATATTTAATAAATAACTGTATGGTTTAAAATACTTAAGAGAAATATTTATTGTTTTAAATTTATTTTAGTTTAAGTTTGAATTTAAATAAGATTTACAAAAAGGTTGTTTTGTTCTTTTTAAATATAGTTTGTTTAAATAAGTAATTTATTAATGAAGTGATAATTTCTTTTATAAATTATTTTAATTTAATAATGAGTTATATTTTAAATAATATTAGTAATGTAATATCTTTACAAATGGGTTTCTTATAGAAATTGTTATTTTAAATTATTAATTAAGGGAAGCTATGATTTGGAAATTTTAAAATCTAGACTTTCAAATATGTTTAGGATAAAATAAACCTTATAAATATTAAAATCTAGTCTTTCCAACATAAGTATAAAATATAAATAATAATAGAGTAAGTATTTAATAGTTTAAGTTTAAAAATAAAAGTAAAATAAAATAAACACATATGTTAGAAATAAAAATAAAAGAGAAATAAGTAAACGCATTTCATAAAATTCTAACAACATGTTAACTATAAGGACTTATTTATATTACAAAGATAACACTAAAACAAGGTTGTAAAACAAAGTATAAAAGTAAAAATACTTATCTTCATGATTGTATAGGAAGTAAATAACTATGTACACTTAAAAAAATATATGTTCATGTTTGCTAGGCTGTAAGTAATTATGTAAGGTAAGAGGGAAACATATTTATATTTGCGCAGGGAAATGGGTTTGTACACAAAAAAATAATATAAATACAAGATATTAGTATATACGAAAGGAAATAAAATATAGGATAAGTGTAGACTTAAGGACACTTCATAAATGCAAAGCATCTCTAGTACACCAATATATCTCTTTTCAGCCACCAAGAAAAAAATCTCTGGACATTTTGTACCAGTAAGAAATTATAACATGTAACCCTCTTTTCTATATCAATCTATCCCTTCTCCTTTTCATTCAAAAACTTAGCATACTAGAAGTATATTTCAAATGAAGCTTTATTCTCAACTCAAAAACAAATGCAAATCTAAGACAAACTCTCCAGTTTTTAAAAGAAGAGGCCTTTCAGTTTTAAAGAGATTCAAAAGAATCATACAACTGAAGCATCATTCTTCAAATTCAAAACAACAAGCAAGCTTGATGATGAAAGCAAAAACATTCCCCAGTTTAAAGTTTTCAAAGACTGTTTCAAAGTTTTAAATGCTCTGTCTTCTTTTAACAGGTGAGTAACTTAAATTTAATTTTTTTTTTGCTTAAGTATATTCACTTATGTTCTTATGTCTGAGATAAGTATGTTTATATGAATATATACATTTATGCAATTCTATGAATATACGATGCTTGCCTGTTCAATAGTCTGGAAAACACCTCTGTCTATAAAATGTGAAGATCAGATTTAAACAAAAATCATTTCTGATGAAACTAATTGTTGTTATGACCTAGCATCTAAATAAAGTATGTTTGGTTGATCTTAAAGTTAAGTTTAAAAATTTAATTAAGTTAAAATAACTTTAGATTGCTCTGGGAACCAAAAAGGAACAGGAAGTTTGAAAATTGTGTCAATTTCAAACATGTTAATTTAACAATTCAGTAATATAAACTAAATCCTTATACCAAATACTGATTTATAAAACAAAAATCACATTTTTTTGTAATGGTTGAAAGTGCATTTCTGTGTTGATGAATTTTGGGATTTTTGGGAATCACTGGTGATTCTAGTGATTTGAGAGGCCAGATTTCTCTCTGAAGTTAGTGGGGTGATTGGAGAGTTTGGAAAAAATGGAGAGAGTGGCGATGGTTCGCCATGGTAGCAGCGGTTGATCGAACTAGTTTGTAAACCTAATTTTGGGGAGGCTGTTTTGTTCGATTCGTTTCCCGCCTGTGATTGATCGAGTGTCGCGTGCTTTTTGGGGATGGAAGCGGGTGAGTTGACGAGGTCGTGACCGGAATTTCAACACCTCCGGTGGTCGCGGCGGCGAGTTCGAGTCGTTGCCAGGTTCACAGGGGTGTTTACTCCTGAGTTTCCTGGTTCTGGTTCCTGTCTGTTTGAACACTCGAATTTGATTTCGAGTTGGAGATGTCGATCTGATAATCGGGGTAGGGTGCTTGGGTAGTTCTCGACTTGTGGAGGCCATCGTTGATGATCAACGGTGAGCGGCGCCACCGTGCATGTGTACGGTGAATTTCTTGTGTTCTGTTGGGTTGGTTTGGAAGGGGGTAGGTTACGATAGTTGCTCGAGTAATTCATGTACCAGGCTTGAAGTAGGTAGCTTTTTGACTCGAAGCAACACGGTGGTCTCGGGGGAAGATTTGCTTGTTATAGGTTTCTTTGAAATCTGTTACCCAGTTTCCAGTTTTAAAATTTAAAAGCTAGTTTAATGGAAAGCAAGATCAAAGCAAAGGCTTTGAAGCAAATCTAAATCTGAATTTAAAAATGAAATTGAATTTCAGTTTTCTTTATACATAAATTTTATAAAAAAAATGAAATGTTTCAATAACTTTAAAGTGTTAAATTTTTTTTATGAAGTGATTAAAGATTTTTAAACAGAATTTAACTCGGAGAAATGGGTAGAAAATCTCGAGTGTTACTCGAGTAAATAAGGAGGCGTTCTCGAGTTAGTTTTCAAACCTGCAAATTTATAAAAAAAGAAAATGGGTTAAGCAAATTTTCTTTAAAACAATTTTTAATATTGTCAACTTAATTATTGATAATGTCAAGTTAAGATTTTATTACAAGTTTAATTATTTGAGGAAAATGCTTAACAATGTTTTCTAAAATTTTAATAAATATTTTGATTTGGTAATTAACCTAAGTTAAGTATTTAATATAATTAACATTACAGTTTTCAAATTAGTAATAATCTGTTTAAGGAAATTTTTAAGATGTTAATTATGATAATTTTATTATTAATTAATTATTTTTAAAGTAATTAAGAATACTTAATTTATAAAGGTAAGTAAAGATTGGTTAATTAATTTGTAATTGTAATTAATTTGGAGTTATCGCTACATTAATTAGATTAATTAATTTAGAGATAATTATTTGTGTAAATTGTTAAGTGTAATTTCTTAATGAAAGTAATTAAGGAATTAATTACTCATTGTAATTAATTTAGTTTAATATGAATTGTTTAAGTTAATTAAGTTTAATTAATTTAAATAACCATTTGATGATGTGATAATTTTAATAATTAATTAGATTAATTAATTAAAGATAATAAAGTGTGAAATTGTTTAAATGTAATTAAAGGAATTAATTACTCAAGGTAATTAATTAAATAAATTTAATTTATTTAAATTAATTAATTTAGTTTAATTGATTTAAATTAATCATTGGATGATTTGATAAGTATAATTACTTAAATGTAATTAATGAAGTGAAATTATTTAATGAAGTAATTAATGGTAATTACTATATGTAATTAATTGAAGAGGATTTAGTAATGGAAGTAATTTGGATTAAATTACTTTGTGAAATTAATCAAGAGATTAATTGAGATAATTAATTAAGGAGTAATTTATTTATTTGATGAAGTAATTAAGGGTAGTTAATTACTGAATGGGATTAATTAAGAGTGATTAAGAATTATGGTTTAAGTAAAGATTAATTTCTTAATGTAATTAATTTAAATAGAATAATTAATTAAAATGTAATTAGGGATCATTAAATTATATAGTTAATGATGTAATTAAGGGTTGATTCATTAAGAGTAATTAATCTATAATAAGTGATTTTGAGAAATTAATTAATGTAATTAATTAAGGATTAATGTAATTAATTATAGTTAACTAATTAATAGAGTAATTAAAGATAAATTACTATATTTGGTTAAGGATAATTAATTTGTGAAATTAATTAAAGAATAATTACTTGAATGTAATTAAAGGATAATTAATCCAGGATGATTAATTAAAATGGAAATTTGAGAATAATTAATTAATTGACTTGTAATTAATTAATGGTTATGTAAGCAAGATTTATAATGATGAAATAATTAATTTAATTTAATTTACTTTAAATTAATTAGAGATAGATAATTAATTTAATTCATTTTAAATTAATTATAAATGGTGTGTTTATGAATCATTGCTTATGTATGGATGGATGATATTGATTTCCTTGAATGGTTTGAAATCTTGGATATGAGATAAGTAATGCTGTATGATATGGTTGAAGTGTGATGATAATATGGATTATCTATTTGTGATGATATTGTGAATTATCTATTTGTGATATTGTGAATTATCTATCTGTATGTATATGGATAATGAAATGAATTGTTTTAACTTTAAAACAACTTGGCCTTAAAAGATGGCGATTTGGATTTCGATGAGACCGGGATCGGGTTTCCAGATTTGGATATCCGAAAACCACATCGATCCAAATTAACGATAGGTCGTGAATCTCAAGTGAAGATGAAGATTCCGAGTGCAAGGGTTATTGTCGTTAACTCTGAGGATGATTCAAAAATGAGTGTAACGAGATAATGCCTTCGGTTTCATTCGAACCCGAAACGAACTTGTATGGATTGAATGCTTTCAGAACATCGTCAGGTGGACGATGAGCATTCTAAGTGATGAGTTCTGTTAAGGTAATCGTAGCCTCAAGCCTCATCAACCGGGAATGGCTAAAACAGGGCAGGTGCAGCAAGGCTTCGTGGGTAGCACCCACTTGAGAGCGAGATTTTCCCCTGTCTAGATGTCCCTTTATATTTGGCTGTGTGGGCAGTTGTGGCCACAACTGCTGGGGTTGTTTCGTTCGGGACTATCCAGTGAGGGATGGTTC
This sequence comes from Allium fistulosum, assembly GCA_030737815.1. NCBI lineage: Eukaryota > Viridiplantae > Streptophyta > Magnoliopsida > Asparagales > Amaryllidaceae > Allium > Allium fistulosum. The sequence continues at coordinate 1,355,686,604 of CM060902.1, read as the reverse complement.
CGGCTTTGTGTTGCAGGGGAGCGGGCGTACTCCTCGGTACGCTGATCTAGGCCAGGTACTATGACGGGCGGTACCTCAGTAGCCCTGCCATTGTATGGAATCCAATCTCCAATAAGTGCCGTACGTATTAGTTGTGCCCAACTATGTTGGAACGTGAGATGTAAGCATTCCAGCTATTTCTGTATTTTACTTGAAAACCCTAGACACTATTATAATATAACTGGATTTCCTATCAAATGTTTGGTTAGCGTAAGGTAAAAACTTTTCCATGTTTATGTGTGGGAAGTCTTACATGATACCTTTTGTTTTCAAAGGATTTTCAAAGTTATGCAACTTTAACCTGTTACTCATACCAGACCCATGTCTGACCCGGAGTTTATTTTCTGTTTTTCTTAAACTCTCGGGTACTCAAATTTTTACGAGTAGCCAAGGGATTCAGATTAGCTTTGACGATTTGTGGAGGAGCAATGGAGCAGGTGGCTTCAGCGATATAGATATGTATGGTGTTCCGCTGTATTAGTATCTCTGTATTGTATTTGAGTTGAATCGTGTTGTATTAACTAGACAGGTGTTTATAACTGTCTAGTCTGTGATGTATTATCTGTGTAACTCTGATTGATGTTGTATATTATGTAATATTTATGTGATTAAAATAATTTATTCGTTCCGCTGTTGAGATTCTGATGTTGTTTCTTCTTTCTTCTTTATCTTTTCTTTTTCTCACCCCTTTCTTTCTTAAAGATGATGCAACTTTCTGGTGGTAGAAAGTTGGGTCGTTTCAGTTGGTATCAGAGCGCTAGGTTGAGTGAATACCTAGGCTCTTGAGTGTTTTCTTTCTTGAGAGAGCGTATTTGTAATTTTGATATATATATATATATATATTTCTACATATCTATTGGGTTACCTATTCGGGTTTTCCAATATAAATTATAAAGGTAGATGGGGTAGTGGTGTGTGTAACACGACTACCAATGATTGGAATTTGTGGAGATTGGAAGTGTATCTGCCGAGACTGTAGACCTAATACCGTCTCGAGTGAATTTTTGTTGTGGTGTAAGGATTTCACCAATCTCTGGAGGAATCTGTTAAGGTTCGGAGTCTATTTTTGAGTATAATTTGGATTCTGACAGTTGAGAAGAAGCTAGTGATGGTATCTTGATACCTCAGGAATTAGTAGCTGTGTGATGAGACACAGTGACTATGGATGTCTCCGAAGAGGTTTCTTTGGAACAAGTTAAGGAAGTGTGCCTGCATCGGTGTTGAGGCTGAGTTCAGCTGGGTGTTTGTGTTTGGCTTTGAGGCCTGAGTTTCTCAAGGAGTTTGGATTAGGAAGTCTTTGGCGTCAGTGGCAGCGTCACAGCTCAGATTGTTCTGTGTGCATGCAATGAGGTCATTTGTCAGTAGTTTTCTAGAGGTGGAGTTCAGAAGCAGCAGTGTGGACCCATTTCTTCGATGGATTGGCTAGATAGGCTTAAGCTGTTCTGATTGGTAAAGAGAGGACAGTTTTCTTTGGATGTTAGATTGGGTTGATCGCAAAAGTGACTTGCGATAGTTGAGTGTTCTCTTGGTTTGTCAGAGATCTTTCGGGATTTCTGAGTTTTCTTTTTTATGGATCTGTTGAACCATATTTCTGGGGTGTGTGGTCCAGTTTGTGCTCATGTGTATCATTAGCATTTTCATCTACTCGGATCAGAGTTGTGCAACGGAAGCAGTTTGGGAGTGCATCTGTTTTATCTTTCCGGATAGGGAAAGTAAGTTCAGTCTTCTGATGTTTGAGGAGTAGAGTTTGTGTTCTTGGATTGATTGTGAGTGGATCATTTTGATGAGTTATTTTTGAGGCATTAGCGAAGGTTGAGCTGATCGGTAGGGATGAAGGCAGCCCAGGATCGTTAGATGAGTTTGGTGGATAAGAGACGGAGAAATTTGGATTTCGAAGACGAAGATTTGATTTTGAGTAAGTTTTCTCCGACCGAAGGAGCTTTAAGGTTTGTTAAGATTGGGAAGCTAGCTCCGAGGTATTTTGGATTTTCTTTGTGTTTGTGAGGATTAGTGTTGGTCTTTAGCATTGAATGTCAGTTTGGATAACTGGGATTCGATGTGTTTCACGTATCTCTGAGGGAGTACGTGTATGATCCATCTCTGGTTTTGGAACCAACAGTTCTAGAGGTTTAGGTTGTTGAGTCAGACTTGTCTAGTTGTGTAGATCTAGATGAGTAGGAGCTCTGCAGCTTAGTAGTATAGTTTTGTTTGGATTCTGTAGAGCGAGTATCCCGGTATTTTTACTTGGGAAACTCTAGATAGTCCTATCCTGATTTTGTCTGGATAGTTAGATTTGTTCGATTGGATGAGTTGGTTGCTATGGTTGTTAGCATATAATTAATATATGCTTGTGTTTTTAAAATTAAATCTTTTATAAGATTATTAAATTACCTTTGTTTTAAATTTCGGGGACGAAATTCTTTTAAGGGGGGAGGAATGTGACATCCCGGAATTTCTGGCAAATATCAATTTAATAATCTGCATTAAAAATTAAATTGATTTGATAATATTTTTTAAAAGATTTGAATTGATTTAATAATCTCCTTTTAAATAAATATTTAACTGATAATTTATCTTTTAAAAGCTAATAAATTGTCTTCTATTTATAATGTATATATATTTGTCTATATATTGTGAATAGATAAGCTTTGTTTTAAATTTAATAAATAAATCTTATTTCCTAATTTTAATATATTTTGCTAATTTGGGAAATTTGATTTAATTTAATATTTAATAAATAACTGTATGGTTTAAAATACTTAAGAGAAATATTTATTGTTTTAAATTTATTTTATTTTAAGTTTGAATTTAAATAAGATTTACAAAAAGGTTGTTTTGTTCTTTTTAAATATAGTATGTTTAAATAAGTAATTTATTAATGAAGTGATAATTTCTTTTATAAATTATTTTAATTTAATAATGAGTTATATTTTAAATAATATTAGTAATGTAATATCTTTACAAATGGGTTTCTTATAGAAATTGTTATTTTAAATTATTAATTAAGGGAAGCTATGATTTGGAAATTTTAAAATCTAGACTTTCAAATATGTTTAGGATAAAATAAACCTTAGTAATATTAAAATTTAGTCTTTCCAACATAAGTATAAAATATAAATAATAATAGAGTAAGTATTTAATAGTTTAAGTTTAAAAATAAAAGTAAAATAAAATAAACACATATGTTAGAAATAAAAATAAAAGAGAAATAAGTAAACGCATTTCATAAAATTCTAACAACATGTTAACTATAAGGACTTATTTATATTACAAAGATAACACTAAAACAAGGTTGTAAAACAAAGTATAAAAGTAAAAATACTTATCTTCATGATTGTATAGGAAGTAAATAACTATGTACACTTAAAAAAATATATGTTCATGTTTGCTAGGCTGTAAGTAATTATGTAAGGTAAGAGGGAAACATATTTATATTTGCGCAGGGAAATGGGTTTGTACACAAAAAAATAATATAAATACAAGATATTAGTATATACGAAAGGAAATAAAATATAGGATAAGTGTAGACTTAAGGACACTTCATAAATGCAAAGCATCTCTAGTACACCAATATATCTCTTTTCAGCCACCAAGAAAAAAATCTCTGGACATTTTGTACCAGTAAGAAATTATAACATGTAACCCTCTTTTCTATATCAATCTATCCCTTCTCCTTTTCGTTCAAAAACTTAGCATACTAGAAGTATATTTCAAATGAAGCTTTATTCTCAACTCAAAAACAAATGCAAATCTAAGACAAACTCTCCAGTTTTTAAAAGAAGAGGCCTTTCAGTTTTAAAGAGATTCAAAAGAATCATACAACTGAAGCATCATTCTTCAAATTCAAAACAACAAGCAAGCTTGATGATGAAAGCAAAAACATTCCCCAGTTTAAAGTTTTCAAAGACTGTTTCAAAGTTTTAAATGCTCTGTCTTCTTTTAACAGGTGAGTAACTTAAATTTAATTTTTTTTTGCTTAAGTATATTCACTTATGTTCTTATGTCTGAGATAAGTATGTTTATATGAATATATACATTTATGCAATTCTATGAATATACGATGCTTGCCTGTTCAATAGTCTGGAAAACACCTCTGTCTATAAAATGTGAAGATCAGATTTAAACAAAAATCATTTCTGATGAAACTAATTGTTGTTATGACCTAGCATCTAAATAAAGTATGTTTGGTTGATCTTAAAGTTAAGTTTAAAAATTTAATTAAGTTAAAATAACTTTAGATTGCTCTGGGAACCAAAAAGGAACAGGAAGTTTGAAAATTGTGTCAATTTCAAACATGTTAATTTAACAATTCAGTAATATAAACTAAATCCTTATACCAAATACTGATTTATAAAACAAAAATCACATTTTTTTGTAATGGTTGAAAGTGCATTTCTGTGTTGATGAATTTTGGGATTTTTGGGAATCACTGGTGATTCTAGTGATTTGAGAGGCCAGATTTCTCTCTGAAGTTAGTGGGGTGATTGGAGAGTTTGGAAAAAATGGAGAGAGTGGCGATGGTTTGCCATGGTAGCAGCGGTTGATCGAACTAGTTTGTAAACCTAATTTTGGGGAGGCTGTTTTGTTCGATTCGTTTCCCGCCTGTGATTGATCGAGTGTCGCGTGCTTTTTGGGGATGGAAGCGGGTGAGTTGACGAGGTCGTGACCGGAATTTCAACACCTCCGGTGGTCGCGGCGGCGAGTTCGAGTCGTTGCCAGGTTCACAGGGGTGTTTACTCCTGAGTTTCCTGGTTCTGGTTCCTGTCTGTTTGAACACTCGAATTTGATTTCGAGTTGGAGATGTCGATCTGATAATCGGGGTAGGGTGCTTGGGTAGTTCTCGACTTGTGGAGGCCATCGTTGATGATCAACGGTGAGCGGCGCCACCGTGCATGTGAACGGTGAATTTCTTGTGTTCTGTTGGGTTGGTTTGGAAGGGGGTAGGTTACGATAGTTGCTCGAGTAATTCATGTACCAGGCTTGAAGTAGGTAGCTTTTTGACTCGAAGCAACACGGTGGTCTCGGGGGAAGATTTGCTTGTTATAGGTTTCTTTGAAATCTGTTACCCAGTTTCCAGTTTTAAAATTTAAAAGCTAGTTTAATGGAAAGCAAGATCAAAGCAAAGGCTTTGAAGCAAATCTAAATCTGAATTTAAAAATGAAATTGAATTTCAGTTTTCTTTATACATAAATTTTATAAAAAAAATGAAATGTTTCAATAACTTTAAAGTGTTAAATTTTTTTTATGAAGTGATTAAAGATTTTTAAACAGAATTTAACTCGGAGAAATGGGTAGAAAATCTCGAGTGTTACTCGAGTAAATAAGGAGGCGTTCTCGAGTTAGTTTTCAAACCTGCAAATTTATAAAAAAAGAAAATGGGTTAAGCAAATTTTCTTTAAAACAATTTTTAATATTGTCAACTTAATTATTGATAATGTCAAGTTAAGATTTTATTACAAGTTTAATTATTTGAGGAAAATGCTTAACAATGTTTTCTAAAATTTTAATAAATATTTTGATTTGGTAATTAACCTAAGTTAAGTATTTAATATAATTAACATTACAGTTTTCAAATTAGTAATAATCTGTTTAAGGAAATTTTTAAGATGTTAATTATGATAATTTTATTATTAATTAATTATTTTTAAAGTAATTAAGAATACTTAATTTATAAAGGTAAGTAAAGATTGGTTAATTAATTTGTAATTGTAATTAATTTGGAGTTATCGCTACATTAATTAGATTAATTAATTTAGAGATAATTATTTGTGTAAATTGTTAAGTGTAATTTCTTAATGAAAGTAATTAAGGAATTAATTACTCATTGTAATTAATTTAGTTTAATATGAATTGTTTAAGTTAATTAAGTTTAATTAATTTAAATAACCATTTGATGATGTGATAATTTTAATAATTAATTAGATTAAGTAATTAAAGATAATAAAGTGTGAAATTGTTTAAATGTAATTAAAGGAATTAATTACTCAAGGTAATTAATTAAATAAATTTGATTTATTTAAGTTAATTAATTTAGTTTAATTGATTTAAATTAATCATTGGATGATTTGATAAGTATAATTACTTAAATGTAATTAATGAAGTAATTAATGGTAATTACTATATGTAATTAATTGAAGAGGATTTAGTAATGGAAGTAATTTGGATTAAATTACTTTGTGAAATTAATCAAGAGATTAATTGAGATAATTAATTAAGGAGTAATTAATTTATTTGATGAAGTAATTAAGGGTAGTTAATTACTGAATGGGATTAAACAAGAGTGATTAAGAATTATGGTTTAAGTAAAGATTAATTTCTTAATGTAATTAATTTAAATAGAATAATTAATTAAAATGTAATTAGGGAACATTAAATTATATAGTTAATGATGTAATTAAGGGTTGATTCATTAAGAGTAATTAATCTATAATAAGTGATTTTGAGAAATTAATTAATGTAATTAATTAAGGATTAATGTAATTAATTATAGTTAATTAATTAATAGAGTAATTAAAGATAAATTACTATATTTGGTTAAGGATAATTAATTTGTGAAATTAATTAAAGAATAATTACTTGAATGTAATTAAAGGATAATTAATCCAGGATGATTAATTAAAATGGAAATTTGAGAATAATTAATTAATTGACTTGTAATTAATTAATGGTTATGTAAGCAAGATTTATAATGATGAAATAATTAATTTAATTTACTTTAAATTAATTAGGGATAGATAATTAATTTAATTCATTTTAAATTAATTATAAATGGAGTGTTTATGAATCATTGCTTATGTATGGATGGATGATATTGATTTCCTTGAATGGTTTGAAATCTCAGATATGAGATAAGTAATGCTGTATGATATGGTTGCTTTGGTTGAAGTGTGATGATAATATGGATTATCTATTTGTGATGATATTGTGAATTATCTATCTGTGATATTGTGAATTATCTATCTGTATGTATATGGATAATGAAATGAAATGTTTTAACTTTAAAACAACTTGGCCTTAAAAGATGGCGATTTGGATTTCGATGAGACCGGGATCGGGTTTCCAGATTTGGTGTCACATCCCGAAATTTTCGACTTTCGAAAATTCGACATCGATACTCACTTTATCGACTGCCGAGCAATCGAGTGCCGGAAACTCCAATAGTGAGGGTTTTAAGAAAAAAGAAAAAGTAGAAGAAGAAGGAGATAGAAGAAAAAGAGAAGAAGAACAACAAAACAACAACAGATACAGAACAGAGACAATATCAGAATCTCACATATCGCAGCGGAACAAAATATAATAAATAAACACTAGTCTTTTAAAACAAAGAACTATATCAGTTTATACATACATCAATCATCCGAGTCGATATACAACAATGGACAGTTATATAACTTGTCCTCATACAGAATACACAGCGGAATAAATACTATCAAATACAAATACTACGTCTCGTCATCCAGCTTGCTTCCAAAGCTCCAGAATATCCAGAATATCCTGATAATATAACTCTAGGCTGCCCGTGTGGAAATTGGTGGGCACCCAGAGTTTAGAAGGGAAACAATAAACTCCGAGTCAGTCATGGTGACTGGTGTGAGATCGTAAAACAGTTATTCTTTATAACAACAAAAAATAATTTTTAATGTCAATTCGCAATGCTTTTGGAAAATGAAACTACCATAAGACCTCCCGCCACACACACAATGCAAACGCAGAATTGGAGGAGATTTCTTCTTATGATAGTCAAAGATGCTTACTACGCAAAATCAAATCATTTTTTGATATTATTATTAGTGCATAGTGTAGAAAACATTTCGAAAGTATAATATTAATCTTAGCCAACATACGACCAGTATCGTATGCCTACTATAGCTACTATGTTCAATAGCAGGTTACCGCCACATTCCATAGCAGGTAATACAACTAAAACCGTACACATCGCGTATTGTTTCTTTGGATTTCCAACAAATGGTCAGGCTAAGGAACTTCCTTTTCCACGATGGGTACGTCCCTGGAATAGACGACCCGAGAACCTAACCGGATCTCTGCCAACACAAGGCCGGGTTACCTCTGCAAAAATAGGTAACTACTGACACGCGTATGCCATCCCCCGATCGTCACCGATCTTCCCGAGGATCCCCGATTTCCAACAAACCACATAGAAAAATAATGCAGTAACCACAGAGGTTAAGTATCTGGGCTCCATACCATGATACCACCTTTATCCAGAAGGAATGACATACACTAAGGGGCGCTACTCCCTAGAACCTTGCCGCATTCGTCCTGTTTCGACCATTTCCGGGGTGTGAGGCTCGATGAAGTCTCGTCCACAAAGCTACGCTTTCTCAAAAAGCCCTGCTTCGGGTCCAACAAAATGATCAACCTATGATCACAAAGATATAAGATCAAACAAATGATCATATCACAAATGATCAAACACTGATCATTTCACAGCAACACTCAGTATGCCACGTTACCAAATTGGGATATATCGCTGATAAATTTCAACTACATAACCTCTGAGCTCGTACGTCTCAGAGAAGGGTGTTAAGCTAAAAGAATAAATTCTCCGCCACCAACAGAAATGTATTTGAAAGAAATCAGCTTTATATCTCAAATTGTAACGTCAGACACACAATCCATACAAGTCTGTTCCGGGATCGAACAGAACCGAAGGCACTTCTCACGAAGCCCTTGCATATCCGGATAATTTTCAATCACGTCAGGACTTCCCGTCACTAAGGGTGATAAAACCTCTAAATCGAAGATCAGTCGATGTAGAGTAACTCGACGGTAATCCTTCCGTTTTCAAAAATATCCGGTCTTCAACACCGGTCTTCAAATGCGATTCATAACGACGTATCACATATTCGGAATGGGTTATACGACCCCATGGTCCTTTCCCGGCTAACCCGAATAGTGAGCGATTTTTCAAAAACAAGTGTGGCATTCAAATTCATCCAATTCACAACAAATACCTACTCAAGGTAATTATTGATAGTCGGTTATTTAACTATCAATAAAGATGCGCAACATCATCAGATTCCAAATAATTTTCCAAATTATTTCATCTTCAAAATTATCTTTACTAGATATATTAACTTTTCCACACTTCAAAAATAAATCAATATTTATTTTTCTAAAACAATTCCCCTTTCTTTTATAAATCCCATATTGAATTTATATCTTTCAAAATATCTACTGATATACAGTTTTCAATCCATTTCACATATTCACTTTCGATTTATCTTTAAGAAGATAAATTCTCAAAAACATTTCATTTCATTTTGGAAAAGCAATTCCATTCTTATTAATAATAAGAAATTCACAAATCTTTTATTTTCAACACTTGGAAAATATTCGATATACTTAAATCAAATTAAGTATATATTTCATTCTTTAAGAAAATATTCTTTTAACACATTTATTTGGGTCAAAACGAATGTTACGTAAAACATCGTTACGACGACCCAAAATCGCTAGTATAGGGATTCGAGAATTTAGATAGATATGTAAATTCCAATACTACATCAAAACATTTCCTTTCGGAAATCATTTACTATAACAACGGTGTTATAGTCCACCATTTCCTTAAATTACTCGAAAACGTCTATTTCAACAAGAACTGCGGAAATCTATGCTTTCGATTCATAATACATTTTAAAACATCGTTAAAAACAATTTAACTTCATTTTAAAATATCACTTCTTCAAAATGAATCCATTTTTCAATAATATATTCACGGTCCAGAGTTGTGAGTATATTCTTTCTTTAAAAATCTTCTATAAATAAATTTATCCAATTCAATCTATTTCGAATTTATAAACACGTCTATAAATTCCATTTCTATTTTAATAACAACCTCGACTTATAAATTTTCTTTTTATTAACTTCTATATTTTACTTATCAAAATAAGTGATTTCGTATTTATAAACAGCATTGGTAAATTCCAATTTTATTTATAAGAACTTCAATATCAAATCAATTTCAATATTGATTTCTAAATTTATTTATCACTACAAAATAAATTCCTTATTTTTCTCAAATCATTCAATATTCCATTTTTAAATGGATTCTTCAAATTGAAATCATTTTACATTGATTTCACAACTTATCTCAATTTACCAATTAAATTTCGAACTGAATTTCCAACTTATCTCCTTTTAAAAAAATTCCTTTTTAAGAAAATAAATTTCAATCGTTTCTTTCAATCTATTTAAAAATCCAAATTTAAATTAATTTCTTCAATTTAAAATCACTGTTTTATGAAATCCGTTTATTTAGCATTTTCACTTTATTCTGGAATTTATTCGATACGATTATAAAAACAACTTTTATACTTTTAAATTCTTTTCTTCAAAATTTCTTCAATTTCAAAAATTGATTCTCTTAGAAATCTTCTACTTGAATCTCAAAAATTCAATTTTGTTTATCTTTGGAATCCAATGATGTCAAACATCCATTCGGCTAAATTTTAGCTTTCAAACAATTTCCATATATCAATATGATTAATATAATCATTCACAGATTCATACCACAGTATAAATAAATTAAATCAATGTGAGGGGTCCAGTTGGATCCCTCCAACCTGTTTCCCTGCATCCAAAGACGTCAGCACAATACCAATTCCGCTCCAGTACGGAATTATCGCGGTATATAGGTTTTTATAAATCCGCTTACTAACGGCGCAATAGGGTCTCATCCGCTATACAAGGCGGGAAATCATCAATCCAATATATACATATGCCAATATGTATATATTGCTATATATATATATAGATATATCCTATCATATCTAATATCACATCCAAACCAATCAAACAAAACAATAACTGCAATTCAAATTTAAATCTGAGTGAGGAGATCTCACCTTAGCATTTAATTTGCAATCCAATCCAATCTCGACCCAATTTCTTGATTTAACCTTGTATAAATAATTTATACACATTTATTAATATTCGAAACAATTAATTAACCAATTTCTCTAATTCCAATTTCGTTTAACCTTGTATAACAATTGTATGATTTAAATTAATATTTGAACGGAATCGAATAGTAAATTTCTATTAAATAGATTTATTTTTAAACAAATTTCCTTGTTATTATTTTTTTCAACTTAATCTGTATATATAAATTTCCAGTTTCTATATATATATACATCTATCTGCTTAAAACTGAATTATTTGGAATCTTTACTCTAAAATTTCAAATACATATATATTTATTAAATCACTTTTTTTTTTAAAAGGAAAGAAAAAAAATTCGAATACCTCATTGCTATCTGAGAACCAAGGCCACCATCGCGACCCACTGCGGTCGAACTTCATCGAAATCCCACTGTCGTGGCCTCGACGTCGCAGTCCCCCTTTCCACTATCCCACGCTCACGAGCGCCTCCGCCTCCAGCCTTCACGCGAGCAACTCGCGACGCCTCGCCACTGCCAACTCGATTCCAGTCGCCTCCCAGAACACTGCCCAGGCCATCGACGAACGCCGTTGCCTCGAAGTTGCTCGCGAAACCCAATCGCCATCGACCTAGACGAGCGCCTCCCCTCGCTGCCTGCTCGAACGCGTGCGTGCGCCACTCGCCGCCGCGACCTACCCCTACGCGGCCTCTAATTTCTTTGATTCCATTGCTTTGGAACGAGAGTTGATTTTGATTTAGGCTTCGGGTTTTCTTTTAAACGAAAAGAGGGAGGACGCGATTTTGACGAGGGGTTTTCGTTTTCGTTTGAATTTTATTTGGACCGGGACGAACAGATAAAGGAAGAGAGAAGAGGGGTTGCACGTTTTGTCTCGTGATTACAGGCGCGATTTTAGGGAGGAGAACGTGGTGATGATTTTGACCGTAAATTTAAAATTTAAAATTTAAATTTAAATCTCGATAAAAACTTCAATGCATTTTCGTGTCGTATCCTCACATACGAACTCCGAAAAATACGAAATTTGGAATCCGATAATAATTCGATATTTCGGACCCGATGGAACTGGTTCCGTAGAATTCCGAGACTGTTTGAAAATTGACTATTTTATAAATATCGGTTCGAGTGATTATTTTCAAAACTGAACAAAACAGTTCGAAATTAAATTCTGAAGCTTCAATCATCTTCAGTATTATCAATACGAAATTTAAAAGCTTTCGAAATATTTTTCTTCGACTTAAAATCGAAGATTTAAATTTTTATTCAACTCTCAATCGATTAAATTTCACAATTTAATTGTCAGTTTCAAAGTTATATCCGGGATTCGAATTAAATCATCGATCAAATATTTAAAATTAATTAAATATTTACAATTTAATTTGTTCGAAATTCAGGGTCGTTACAGACTTCCCTCCTTAAAAGAATTTCGTCCCGAAATTACAAGTTAGGAAAAAAAAATGATCCTTAACTCGTCTACTATTTTTCACAATCCAATAGTTTTATCAAATTATCAAAACAGATCTTTCTACTAAAGATTCGTTATTATTCAACTAAATTTTCAACTTCAATTACCGATTTCAAACAACATTGTTTTCTTAACAATTCAAATTTAAGTTTAAATTCAAATTTAACTTTCAAAATTTCTCAAAAATTTTCTAACACTCGGAATTTTCGAAAAAAATCGCCAGCGTCTCCTTTGCGCGGCTAATACGGTACGACTACAAAATGTCCCTACGGACTCTCAGATTTCAAAAAGAAAAAAGAAAAAGCCAAGCGGCTAGAGAGAAATCATCAAAAACTCATATTATAATTCAAATACGTACCTTTTGTCGAGCAATTCAAATTATCTGTGAAATAAATTTTCCAATCCCTTTATACACCTGTATATCCTACTAGCCATTATATCTAGTTACAACATTCAAATCATTTTGCAAATTCTATTACAAAATTCTCAATATAAACTGTTTATACATTTTTACTTCATGGTTGAAGTTACATATTCATTATCATTCAATTTTACATTTCAATTTCTCATTTGAATTCAATTCACAATTCCAATCTAATTTGAATTCTATTTAACTTCTGAATATTGAATTTTATCAATTATCTGTCATTTACAACTGCACTATCTTAAATTAGTTCCAATTACTAATTCAAATTGATATCAATTCAATTTATTTTAATTTTACTTCTGTTAAATCTACTTATCTTTAAACTGGATTTCCAATTTCCATACGAATTTTAATTCATCTTTCATTTACAATTTGAATTCTCATTTCTATCAAATTTCAAATATTTTATAAGTCTTTGACTTATTTACATTTCGATTTATCCAATCGTTTATACATTTACTTACAATTTCATTCTACTTATGAATTTTAATTTCAATTATCTTTTCTGGAATTCCATTTTCCAATTATAAATTCACTTACAATTTATATTTACAATTTTATTCATATATGAATTTGTTTCCTTATGCTTCCAATTCATATTTGAAATTTCATTCCTTAAATGGATTTTTATTTAAACTTTACAAGTTATCAACTTCATAATATTTCACAATTATTTTTATATAGTATTCCAGAGTCTTTTCAACCTTTTCAAAACCATTTTGAAAACAATTCAAATTATCCTTTGAATTTTCTAAAACAAAACCCAAATTTTTCAAACAACTTCTATTTAAAACAATTTGGCAGCAATTCCTCTTTTGGAAACCCGAAAATGAACATCAGTAATGCTGCAGTCATTACCGAAGTTATTTTCCAGCGACCGAAAAGAGTTTAGAGCTTTTCATCTTTTCAAAACATTTTTCAAACCTTTGAAATTCATTTCCAAATCAAAAAGAAATTAAACTTTCCAAATCTCCAAAATTTTCAAACTCCTTTCAAAACATTTCCAAATACTTTTCTGGAATTCCGTTTCAATTTACAATTCACATTTATGATCTACATTCTCAATTTCATTTGTCTGTGAATTTATTTCTTAACTTTGGAGTTATGATTTGAATTTCTTATTCAATTTTAGTGATGATAATTCACTATTATTACTTCCTAACATCCATGCAACCATATACTATAGAAATTTATAGAAAAATCCTTTCTTTTATATCCAAAAATAGTTTTGGGTAAAATTATCTCATTTACCCTATTTTAAAACAATACTGTGCCGAATTGTTCTATTCGAGTGTTTAGAGATCCCTATCAATGATCGTTAATTACTCGTATTGACCAGAATCCATATACCACTCAATAAATCAATCATCACAATATAAAACAATTTTTTTTTATATTCAATAACAAATACGCGCTCATATCTATTATTACCCTCAACTCATTCTAGAGTACTGCTGACTCTATCTCTAATGAGTAACACCCAACAGAGCAGGGTTGTCGCTTAACCATATGCTCTGATACCACTTTGTCACATCCCGAAATTTTCGACTTTCGAAAATTCGACATCGATACTCACTTTATCGACTGCCGAGCAATCGAGTGCCGGAAACTCCAATAGTGAGGGTTTTAAGAAAAAAGAAAAAGTAGAAGAAGAAGGAGATAGAAGAAAAAGAGAAGAAGAACAACAAAACAACAACAGATACAGAACAGAGACAATATCAGAATCTCACATATCGCAGCGGAACAAAATATAATAAATAAACACTAGTCTTTTAAAACAAAGAACTATATCAGTTTATACATACATCAATCATCAGAGTCGATATACAACAATGGACAGTTATATAACTTGTCCTCATACAGAATACACAGCGGAATAAATACTATCAAATACAAATACTACGTCTCGTCATCCAGCTTGCTTCCAAAGCTCCAGAATATCCAGAATATCCTGATAATATAACTCTAGGCTGCCCGTGTGGAAATTGGTGGGCACCCAGAGTTTAGAAGGGAAACAATAAACTCCGAGTCAGTCATGGTGACTGGTGTGAGATCGTAAAACAGTTATTCTTTATAACAACAAAAAATAATTTTTAATGTCAATTCGCAATGCTTTTGGAAAATGAAACTACCATAAGACCTCCCGCCACACACACAATGCAAACGCAGAATTGGAGGAGATTTCTTCTTATGATAGTCAAAGATGCTTACTACGCAAAATCAAATCATTTTTTTGATATTATTATTAGTGCATAGTGTAGAAAACATTTCGAAAGTATAATATTAATCTTAGCCAACATACGACCAGTATCGTATGCCTACTATAGCTACTATGTTCAATAGCAGGTTACCGCCACATTCCATAGCAGGTAATACAACTAAAACCGTACACGTCGCGTATTGTTTCTTTGGATTTCCAACAAATGGTCAGGCTAAGGAACTTCCTTTTCCACGATGGGTACGTCCCTGGAATAGACGACCCGAGAACCTAACCGGATCTCTGCCAACACAAGGCCGGGTTACCTCTGCAAAAATAGGTAACTACTGACACGCGTATGCCATCCCCCGATCGTCACCGATCTTCCCGAGGATCCCCGATTTCCAACAAACCACATAGAAAAATAATGCAGTAACCACAGAGGTTAAGTATCTGGGCTCCATACCATGATACCACCTTTATCCAGAAGGAATGACATACACTAAGGGGCGCTACTCCCTAGAACCTTGCCGCATTCGTCCTGTTTCGACCATTTCCGGGGTGTGAGGCTCGATGAAGTCTCGTCCACAAAGCTACGCTTTCTCAAAAAGCCCTGCTTCGGGTCCAACAAAATGATCAACCTATGATCACAAAGATATAAGATCAAACAAATGATCATATCACAAATGATCAAACACTGATCATTTCACAGCAACACTCAGTATGCCACGTTACCAAATTGGGATATATCGCTGATAAATTTCAACTACATAACCTCTGAGCTCGTATGTCTCAGAGAAGGGTGTTAAGCTAAAAGAATAAATTCTCCGCCACCAACAGAAATGTATTTGAAAGAAATCAGCTTTATATCTCAAATTGTAACGTCAGACACACAATCCATACAAGTCTGTTCCGGGATCGAACAGAACCGAAGGCACTTCTCACGAAGCCCTTGCATATCCGGATAATTTTCAATCACGTCAGGACTTCCCGTCACTAAGGGTGATAAAACCTCTAAATCGAAGATCAGTCGATGTAGAGTAACTCGACGGTAATCCTTCCGTTTTCAAAAATATCCGGTCTTCAACACCGGTCTTCAAATGCGATTCATAACGACGTATCACATATTCGGAATGGGTTATACGACCCCATGGTCCTTTCCCGGCTAACCCGAATAGTGAGCGATTTTTCAAAAACAAGTGTGGCATTCAAATTCATCCAATTCACAACAAATACCTACTCAAGGTAATTATTGATAGTCGGTTATTTAACTATCAATAAAGATGCGCAACATCATCAGATTCCAAATAATTTTCCAAATTATTTCATCTTCAAAATTATCTTTACTAGATATATTAACTTTTCCACACTTCAAAAATAAATCAATATTTATTTTTCTAAAACAATTCCCCTTTCTTTTATAAATCCCATATTGAATTTATATCTTTCAAAATATCTACTGATATACAGTTTTCAATCCATTTCACATATTCACTTTCGATTTATCTTTAAGAAGATAAATTCTCAAAAACATTTCATTTCATTTTGGAAAAGCAATTCCATTCTTATTAATAATAAGAAATTCACAAATCTTTTATTTTCAACACTTGGAAAATATTCGATATACTTAAATCAAATTAAGTATATATTTCATTCTTTAAGAAAATATTCTTTTAACACATTTATTTGGGTCAAAACGAATGTTACGTAAAACATCGTTACGACGACCCAAAATCGCTAGTATAGGGATTCGAGAATTTAGATAGATATGTAAATTCCAATACTACATCAAAACATTTCCTTTCGGAAATCATTTACTATAACAACGGTGTTATAGTCCACCATTTCCTTAAATTACTCGAAAACGTCTATTTCAACAAGAACTGCGGAAATCTATGCTTTCGATTCATAATACATTTTAAAACATCGTTAAAAACAATTTAACTTCATTTTAAAATATCACTTCTTCAAAATGAATCCATTTTTCAATAATATATTCACGGTCCAGAGTTGTGAGTATATTCTTTCTTTAAAAATCTTCTATAAATAAATTTATCCAATTCAATCTATTTCGAATTTATAAACACGTCTATAAATTCCATTTCTATTTTAATAACAACCTCGACTTATAAATTTTCTTTTTATTAACTTCTATATTTTACTTATCAAAATAAGTGATTTCGTATTTATAAACAGCATTGGTAAATTCCAATTTTATTTATAAGAACTTCAATATCAAATCAATTTCAATATTGATTTCTAAATTTATTTATCACTACAAAATAAATTCCTTATTTTTCTCAAATCATTCAATATTCCATTTTTAAATGGATTCTTCAAATTGAAATCATTTTACATTGATTTCACAACTTATCTCAATTTACCAATTAAATTTCGAACTGAATTTCCAACTTATCTCCTTTTAAAAAAATTCCTTTTTAAGAAAATAAATTTCAATCGTTTCTTTCAATCTATTTAAAAATCCAAATTTAAATTAATTTCTTCAATTTAAAATCACTGTTTTATGAAATCCGTTTATTTAGCATTTTCACTTTATTCTGGAATTTATTCGATACGATTATAAAAACAACTTTTATACTTTTAAATTCTTTTCTTCAAAATTTCTTCAATTTCAAAAATTGATTCTCTTAGAAATCTTCTACTTGAATCTCAAAAATTCAATTTCGTTTATCTTTGGAATCCAATGATGTCAAACATCCATTCGGCTAAATTTTAGCTTTCAAACAATTTCCATATATCAATATGATTAATATAATCATTCACAGATTCATACCACAGTATAAATAAATTAAATCAATGTGAGGGGTCCAGTTGGATCCCTCCAACCTGTTTCCCTGCATCCAAAGACGTCAGCACAATACCAATTCCGCTCCAGTACGGAATTATCGCGGTATATAGGTTTTTATAAATCCGCTTACTAACGGCGCAATAGGGTCTCATCCGCTATACGAGGCGGGAAATCATCAATCCAATATATACATATGCCAATATGTATATATTGCTATATATATATATAGATATATCCTATCATATCTAATATCACATCCAAACCAATCAAACAAAACAATAACTGCAATTCAAATTTAAATCTGAGTGAGGAGATCTCACCTTAGCATTTAATTTGCAATCCAATCCAATCTCGACCCAATTTCTTGATTTAACCTTGTATAAATAATTTATACACATTTATTAATATTCGAAACAATTAATTAACCAATTTCTCTAATTCCAATTTCGTTTAACCTTGTATAACAATTGTATGATTTAAATTAATATTTGAACGGAATCGAATAGTAAATTTCTATTAAATAGATTTATTTTTAAACAAATTTCCTTGTTATTATTTTTTTCAACTTAATCTGTATATATAAATTTCCAGTTTCTATATATATATACATCTATCTGCTTAAAACTGAATTATTTGGAATCTTTACTCTAAAATTTCAAATACATATATATTTATTAAATCACTTTTTTTTTTAAAAGGAAAGAAAAAAAATTCGAATACCTCATTGCTATCTGAGAACCAAGGCCACCATCGCGACCCACTGCGGTCGAACTTCATCGAAATCCCACTGTCGTGGCCTCGACGTCGCAGTCCCCCTTTCCACTATCCCACGCTCACGAGCGCCTCCGCCTCCAGCCTTCACGCGAGCAACTCGCGACGCCTCGCCACTGCCAACTCGATTCCAGTCGCCTCCCAGAACACTGCCCAGGCCATCGACGAACGCCGTTGCCTCGAAGTTGCTCGCGAAACCCAATCGCCATCGACCTAGACGAGCGCCTCCCCTCGCTGCCTGCTCGAACGCGTGCGCGCGCCACTCGCCGCCGCGACCTACCCCTACGCGGCCTCTAAATTCTTTGATTCCATTGCTTTGGAACGAGAGTTGATTTCGATTTAGGCTTCGGGTTTTCTTTTAAACGAAAAGAGGGAGGACGCGATTTTGACGAGGGGTTTTCGTTTTCGTTTGAATTTTATTTGGACCGGGACGAACAGATAAAGGAAGAGAGAAGAGGGGTTGCACGTTTTGTCTCGTGATTACAGGCGCGATTTTAGGGAGGAGAACGTGGTGATGATTTTGACCGTAAATTTAAAATTTAAAATTTAAATTTAAATCTCGATAAAAACTTCAATGCATTTTCGTGTCGTATCCTCACATACAAACTCCGAAAAATACGAAATTTGGAATCCGATAATAATTCGATATTTCGGACCCAATGGAACTGGTTTCGTAGAATTCCGAGACTGTTTGAAAATTGACTATTTTATAAATATCGGTTCGAGTGATTATTTTCAAAACTGAACAAAACAGTTCGAAATTAAATTCTGAAGCTTCAATCATCTTCAGTATTATCAATACGAAATTTAAAAGCTTTCGAAATATTTTTCTTCGACTTAAAATCGAAGATTTAAATTTTTATTCAACTCTCAATCGATTAAATTTCACAATTTAATTGTCAGTTTCAAAGTTATATCCGGGATTCGAATTAAATCATCGATCAAATATTTAAAATTAATTAAATATTTACAATTTAATTTGTTCGAAATTCAGGGTCGTTACATTTGGATATCCGAAAACCACATCGATCCAAATTAACGATAGGTCGTGAATCTCAAGTGAAGATGAAGATTCCGAGTGCAAGGGTTATTGTCGTTAACTCTGAGGATGATTCCAAAATGAGTGTAACGAGATAATGCCTTCGGTTTCGTTCGAACCCGGAACGAACTTGTATGGATTGAATGCTTTCAGAACATCGTCAGGTGGACGATGAGCATTCTAAGTGATGAGTTCTGTTAAGGTAATCGTAGCCTCAAGCCTCATCAACCGGGAATGGCTAAAATAGGAGAGGTGCAGCAAGGCTTCGTGGGTAGCACCCACTTGAGAGCGAGATTTTCCCCTGTCTAGATGTCCCTTTATATTCGGCTGTGTGGGCAGTTGTGGCCACAACTGCTGGGGTTGTTTCGTTCGGGACTGTCCAGTAAGGGATGCTTCCGGCTTTGTGTTGTAGGGGAGCGGGCGTACTCCTCGGTACGCTGATCTAGGCCAGGTACTGTGACGGGCGGTACCCCAGTAGCCCTGCCATTGTATGAAATCCAATCTCCAATAAGTGCCGTACGTATTAGTTGTGCCCAACTATGTTGGAACGTGAGATGTAAGCATTCCAGCTATTTCTGTATTTTACTTGAAAACCCTAGACACTATTATAATATAACTGGATTTCCTATCAAATGTTTGGTTAGCGTAAGGTAAAAACTTTTCCATGTTTATGTGTGGGAAGTCTTACGTGATACCTTTTGTTTTCAAAGGATTTTCAAAGTTAAGCAACTTTAACCTGTTACTCATACCAGACTCATGTCTGACCCGGAGTTTATTTTCTGTTTTTCTTAAACTCTCGGGTACTCAAATTTTTACGAGTAGCCAAGGGATTCAGGTTAGCTTTGACGATTTGTAGAGGAGGAATGGAGCAGGTGGCTTCAGCGATATAGATATGTATGGTGTTCCGTTGTACTGGTATCTCTGTATTGTATTTGAGTTGTATCGTGTTGTATTAACTAGACAAGTGTTTATAACTATCTAGTCTGTGATGTATTATCTGTGTATCTCTGATTGATGTTGTATATTATGTAATATTTATGTGATTAAAATAATTTATTCGTTCTGCTGTTGAGATTCTGATGTTGTTTCTTCTTTCTTCTTTATCTTTTCTTTTTCTCACCCCTTTCTTTCTTAAAGATGATGCAACTTTCTGGTGGTAGAAAGTTGGGTCATTTCAGTAAGCCTAAAACATTGACACATATCTTCCAATCAATTTTAACCTGAACTGCAGTGGCCAGCCTCTTATCTCACCTCAAGAAGTATTGGATGAAGGTATCAAGTCTTGGTCTGAACATTTAGTAGGATTCCTTTTAGGTAGAACAATTAATTATATGGCAGTTACATCTTTCCTTTCTAAAATATGGAAGCTGAAAGAAACTTATGAAGTTTACTGAAATGAACAAAAATTCTTCTTTAAGTTTGCAAATACCAAAGAAAAGAAAAAAAATCCTAACTTCAGATCCTATATTTATTAGAGTTCAGATGATGATTTTTACTTCTTAGAACCATAGTTTTGATGATGCTAAATCTCTGATCAAAACAGTTCCAGTTTGGGTTCACTAGTACAATATTCCTTTACTTATCTGGACTCTATTGGGTTCAACTAGTTGGCCTATCATATTGGCACACCAGTGTGTTTTGATGAACGCACCGAGTGATAGAGTTGGGGGTATGCCTTAGGGGCAATTATGTAATTTGTTACATATATCACTCGTTGACCAATCTTGTTTGAAATAAAAGGTATTTTCTTTCTGTTATATACTTGATATAATGCGGTTATATTAATTAATCAATTTAATTAAAAGTATATTTAATAGAAAACCCATAAATGGTATGTTTTATGATAGTAGTTACAAAGTGTTGTAACTATGGGTAATTTATCACAATGAAACAAATATATCATTGTAAATATTCCGTCAAGATGTATCGAGACTGGATATCGATACATCCGTTGAAACTAGAGTACGTAACGCTCTTCAAATGTTGCGCAGTGTATTACTCATGACTGTTGGGGGCACCAAGGGGTTAGGTACTGATAATTATTGGATCACTATGGAATGACTCACTCGATGTTTTCAGTTGGTTAATATAACTAATGTCAACCTGAGAATATCGATGTGACTAATTTATATAGTTCTCTCGACTTGAGAATACTGCTGATCTTCAACGTGGAAGCTCCGCTTTGATTATAGTTAAATCGTGGCACGGTGGCCATCGAACGGCTATAGTTAGGTTGAGTGGAAGCATTGGAAGTGAAACACTATTCAAGAGAGGATTTGTCTTCTTAGTTATATGAGGTTAGCATCATGGTCAACTTAAGTTAACTCAAAGTCACTGTCTCTGGCTACAACATTTCTTTTAATAATAATTGCTATTATTGAACCAAAGACTTTGTGTTTGGACTATAAAGTTGAATGTGGATGATATTGGAATTTTAACCGTTACCAAATTCCATAAATACAAAGTGATATAGTTTTGACGAAGAGAATTGGTGTAAATATTTTTCACTATTAGGTACCGCTTATAGTAAGTAAAATTGGATTTTACCAAAAGATATGTAAGCGATAAATTCGGCCAAAATGTCACACCACCTGTTAAGTGACATATGGACTTTATTATTTGAATAGTTCGATATTAATCGCTGACTGATTTATATCTATGAGTCGCACAATTGTAATGATGAATTCTTTGAAAAACCACATGATTTAATTAATTTATAAAATATTGTAAATTGATTAAATTAATTAATATTTGAGAAATATTAATTATTATTTATTTGATGTTTGAAAGTTTTTTTAATTATTTTAATGCATTTATAAAAGTTATATTTGCATGCATTGAAATAATGTAATTTAAAGATAATTACAAGACATGAGCTATGAAAATTTTATATCATTTGATGACATGATTTATGGAAATTTTATGTCATTTGATGACTTACATGTAAAGGATTGGAGAGAGAAACAATCAAGGGAATTATATAGGGAAGTTTTAATTAAAGAATGGGAAAAGTTTCATTCTTTCATATAAAACACATTCTCTAATTCATTATGTACATATAATTCATTCCTTCTCATTCAATCTATTTCTTTCTCTCCTCCTAACTTTTCATGGCAGAAAAAAATATTTCCAGAAATCTTTCAACTCCTAGTAAAAACATCAAATAGAATAAAATAAAAGAGGTTCATCCATCTCCTGCAAGATAGGATGAGGACCTTGAAGATCTGAGGAGATATCATCATTCAAAGGTGTGACATCTAGGCAACATCCTAAGGGGAATTCATTTTCAAGGTGTGTTTCAAGGCTCTGGGTAATATGATCCTTGCAAAATCCGAAGGTCGATTTCTGAATTTGGGAGTTTTGATTCATCATTCAACGTGTGATTTATTTGCTACATCTAAAGGTAATCTCTAATTAAATTCATCTATATATTCACATGATTAATATAATTAGATTCCTATGATTCACTTCAAGTTTCAATTTTCATCCTGCAAAGTGTAAATTAAATATGTCTTATGCTTAGTTTGATTAAATCATGTTTATTGTATTATTTTTATTCAGATCTATGTTTGTTCATCAATTCCTTTTAATGTATGTTTATGATAAATTAAAATGTTTTGATTCTCATATTACTGCTGATAAATTACCTTCACTCTCTATATTGTTAAGATCTGTAACTTCTTATCACAAATTTACATATGTCTGCCTTATTCAAATCTCTTCTATTTTATTTTGGAAACTTACGAAATTGAAAATTGACATTGGATGAGATTTTATGTATACAATGACATAACATTCACTTATTCAGTTTCTAATGAATTACATATATGTTAAGTTGTCTACCGTTTCTTGAAATTTATCTTATTCATATGTTAAATTCGTCTGTACAATTGTTTCGATCTTTGTTTTTTTAAAGGGAAACTTTGATTTAAGATTATTGAATGAACTTTAATGAAAATTATAGTTCTTTGTTGTTTTCTATACTTAAAGTTTCATGTAAAATTTAAAGTATTATTTCATTCCTAAATTAAAAGTTTAATGAAAACTTTTAACTTTAAAACTAAAAACCTTTTATATAATATCATATGCTACAATACTTGCAAATGTATGTTGTTCAGATCTAAATTATTGAATTGTAATTGTCATATATATAGAATATAGATGTTAGTTTAATTCAAACTTGTACAAAGATTATGGGCAATAATGTAACATTTGTATTTTTAAACATTTCTTAATTGAAATCATATCTATTAATGTTTATTTTGGACTTCAAATTATTTAAAACTAATAGTTTTTCACTTTATATGTATGTATCTACAATAATTATGAATGTATGCATACATTTCATGAATAAAATTTAGGTAACATAGGCATGTGTAAATTTGATTGATAAGTAATAAATGTTGTTTAATATATTAATTTTTACAATTAAATAGCGTAATAATTAAATGGTTTCTTTCCTTTTATATTCTACCATATCTTCTCTCTATTAATTGAATACGATAAGAGAGGAAAAGAAATGAAATGTTTTCCTCCTATATTCTGTCATTATCTTCTCATTATTAATTGAATAGAGTAAGAGAGAGAATCAAATGGTCCATTTCTCTTAATTCATCCGTACATATTTCATTTATACACCACTTGTATACTGTACTTACTCTTTACACAAATGAATGTATACGATACATTCATTATAATACCTATAAGTTAAAATTAAATTTAAAATTCCTTTTTGCCAAATAAAATAAAATCCTAATTTTATTTAAAAGAAACCTAGAATAATTCTAAGTATATTTAGACTTCATAGGCCCATTAAGATACAAAATGATAATTTTTTTGAAATTCACCCATTTCTTCCGCTGCGGGCTGACCTAGTTCCTTCAATGGTATTAGAGCCCAATAGCCTATGTTGTCTAAATTGGTCATGTTAGGGCTAACTAATTAAGCTTGCGCACTTAGTACGGTGTCTAGAAAGGTGATGTCTAGGATTGGAATTAGGCTATCAAGTACCCTGTCCTATTGGTTACCTGCCTGGCCTGAAAGGTGAAGTGGGTCTAGAGGTTGCCCCTGATAAAAAAGGTCCAATTTGAGTTGGGCCTTAGGTTTTTTTTTGAAAATTAAGAAAAGATTTTAAATTTAAAAGTTAAATTGAAAATAAAAACATGTTTATTATAATTGGTTATGATATAACATAAATTTTAAAAATGTTTGAAAATGTAATGTAAATTTCAAAATGTTTGAAATTATTTAGATATTAATTTAAAAATTTAAAATTTATTAGTAAGATTAATAAAACAAACTAATTAATTGAGTTTATTAATTAATACTTATATGCATGTGTTATATATGTTGATATATGTTATGTTATTTTAAAGTGTTTAAGAAAACATAAGTATACATGTATGCATATAAGATAAATTTTAAATTTAATACAATTTAGTTAAAATTGCTTACTTAAATAAGTTAATTAAAGGTTTATTAATTTAATAAAAATATGCATATATAAGACATATGTATTATATTATAAAGGTTATTGTATATGCTATAAAGGTTATAAAAGATATGTCCAATATAAATGTTGTATAGGAATACTAATATAAAATTAATTAAAGAGTTAATGATTTAAATTAATTAAATAATATTTAATTAATAAAATATTATACATAAGACTATCATATAAGTAATATGAAATGCAAAAGTTATATAACATTAAAACTTATATGATACGAATGTATAAACTGAAGGTGAAACATTAAAGAAACCAAATAGACTTAAGGAATAAATACCTACGTAAATATACGTATATCGTGAGTTCTGATGTGTTTGACACTTAAATCACGAGGGTATTTCACAAGAAATATATTTGTCCATAAGTCGATATCACTCAATATAATATATCGAAGATTATGAATCTTCAATATAATGTTGTCCTCTATCATATATATATATATATTAATAAATTACTTGCATACTCCTTAATTGATGAGCAAACTCAAGCTAGGATGTTATGTGTAGTATTATTAATATATTGAATAGACGAGGTAAGATAACTATATGTATTTGTTGAGCAAACTCAAGGTACATATACTATACTTAGGTCATCGCGATATGGTAGGTACGAGTGAATAATCTCTTACGATTTGTTGAGAAAACTAAATGTAACGAACTGGATTTTCGACCCTCGAAAATCGACACTAATACATCCACTATATCACATGCCGAACATTCAAGTGTCGGAAATACCGATTTGTTAGGGTGAAAGAAGAAGGTTGAAGAAAACTAAACAACACATAATCTCACAATGCAACGAATAATATATAATACAACAATGATCTTTACAAACTGGTAACATCTTTATTTATACAACATCAGAGTACATTAGACTTACCCTAAATTTGGACCGTTATAGAAAT
Organism: Allium fistulosum; assembly: GCA_030737815.1. NCBI lineage: Eukaryota > Viridiplantae > Streptophyta > Magnoliopsida > Asparagales > Amaryllidaceae > Allium > Allium fistulosum. The sequence continues at coordinate 1,355,660,525 of CM060902.1, read as the reverse complement.
CTGTCCTTACATTGAAAACATATGGACTCTATAATACAGTGGAAGAATAATATACGTGAATACGTCTTGACTCTATAATACATGGAATAACGCCCGGGTCAGTTTGGTGAACCAGCATGAGTAAACTCGATAACAAGTAACAACCAAACTGATTTCCACATTTGAAAACTTTTCAAACAAAGGGTATCTTATATGACCATACCCACATAAAAATGGATGGGTTTTTACTCTACGGTAACCAAATTATTTTATATAAAAATCCAGTGATATTGTCATAGTGTCTAGGTTTAAAGTAAATAGATAAAGTAGTTGAAATGCTTGCATCTCACATTCCAGCATACTAGGCTCTACAATAAAAAACGTAAGGCATGTATTGGAGATTTGATTCCAAACAATGACACTGGGTACCGCCCGCCACAATACATCTTTAGAAAAATGTACCGAGGTCGTACCTAACGACCCCTGCAACCACAGGACCGGCCTACCACTTTCTGGATAGTACCGAATATATCATCACCCCTGTTGCTTCACAACCTTTAACCGAGCGCTCCCACTTACACGAATTCATTGATGATTTTGTATATATCTAGAAGGGTGATGATATACCCTAATGGGTGCGACCCACATAGCCTTACTGCATATCCCTTGTTTTAGTCATTCCCGGTTGATGAGGTTTGAGGCTATGTTTTACCTTTTTGAATAGCAATCCATATTGGAATGCTAACACTGTCCTCCATGCATCAACGCAATGCCAGCATCATCCATACAAGTTCATTCTGGGTCTGAACGAAACCGAAGGCACTAACTCTACTACATCCATTCTGGAATCACCCTCAGGATTAGTAGCAGTAACCCTTACACTTCGAAGAGCTCGATCTTCTATCATCTTCAAGATTCTTTCCACTCGAACATACATGTTGGATTAGAGTAGTTTTCGGATATAGATTCGATCCCGGTCTCTCTGTATCAACAAGTAATAATTTCCGGTTGACTCATCCCGGTCCTTTTGGAAGTAAGTTTTCGAGTCTTCATTGGGGAACTCAAATTTACATTCATACTTCCTAAGTCAAATTGGGTCAAACTGGATAGTCGGTTATTTGACTATCAAATAAACAAACAACAACCAATTCCATTTGAGATTTATTTATCCATAGTAACCACTAAGCCTTAAAACATATCTTTGTTTAATAAGTCTCTTTCAAAAACATTCATATACTTATCTTTCTGACATAAGTATATTCACAAAACATTTGTAAGATTTCCCATTACCAAATCACTAAAAAGGATTTAACTACATTATTTAAATTGGAGAAAATGATAACTCTAAGCACTATTCCTTCGGTGTAAAGTGTGGAACGGATGTTCCATACCACCATTTTTAAAAGGTCAGCCTCGAGAAACCCAAACCTAAAATTCCTGTTGTAATTATCTTCAATAAATCCTTTTATAAATTTTCTTATCCATGAAATCCTCTTTGCTTTAACCCAAACCATTGACAAAACATTGATCAACCTCCATACTCATTTATGAGACTCTTTAAAAATATTCAAACCCGGTTATATAACTTCTATATAAACTTTCAAACCTTGTACAAAATTTCCTTTTATAGTATTCAAATCCTTTTATAAAATCTTTGTATAAACATTCAAAATCGTTTCTAAAACTCCTTTTCTAAATACCCCAAAATTATTCATAAACTTATTTATATAATATTCAAAACAATTGTCAAATCATTTTTCAAATATCTTGTTCAAAATAGAATAACCTTGAAGAGCATTTTAAAAGAAAATGAAATATTAACTTTCCAAAACAATGGAGACTTAGTGACTACAATGGATCATTAAATTTGGGTTTACTTATCCAAGTTATATCATGGGTATTGCCTAACATCGGATATGTAATGGATTCACACATAACATACAATCAATCATAGGTAAATGTCTAAGTTTATGTTACAATTATAGATACATCCTTTATCGGGTGTAAATTTTTTACATATAGAAGTATATTCCATATGCTTAAGTTATCATGACCCGCTCATTGAAATTAACTTCCTGTGTCTATCACGTTACCGATTTTCGGCATTTGTGCTAAACACAAGTCACTTACTTCCCATAAAATGTCTCAACGTTTTAATCACTACTTTAATTCATTTGGCTACTTAATGGTCTAGACGAGAGATCCATTGCTTTAAAATCAATTAATCTTAAAATGAAATTTTATTTAAAATATAACTGATTAAGTTTAAAAATAGCTTTGAAAAGATTAAAGTATATTCAATCAGCTTAAACCCTAATTATATCTTAATTAAATCAAGATTAATTCATAATTAAACTTTAAAGAACTTAATGAACTTGGTTAAGTCCTAATTAACTTCCTAATGTATCTTAGTTAAGGTTGAAACAATTCATTATTAGTTAAAACCTAATTAATTAAAAATTAATTAAATAATCACTTAATTAAATAATAATTAATTAACCAACATAACTTAATTAAATAATAATTAATTAACTAATTAACTTAATTAAATAATAATTAATTAACTAATTAACTTAATTAAATATTGATTAGTCATTAAATTACTTCTTAACTTCATAAACCACCAATTAAAAACTTTATTAATCACTAATTAATCATTAACCTTCCTTAAGTGTTACTTAAACCTTAATCACTTACTTAATTACTAATTACTTTTAATTAATTTACAAATAAATAAATTATTAAATAAACTAAACTTAATCTCTTTTTATGTTACTAATTAAGTTTGAAAAAAACTTTTGCAAAACCATTCAAAAGAAAACGTTTAAAAATGAAAATCGAAAATTTTATCGAACGGCGTCTGTAGCGACTATCGCTATGAGCACAGTTTGCTTAAATATACTTTAAGCGAAAAAACTTTCTTACTATTTCCTATTTCATGTTTAGAAACATAATTTTTAAAGTTTTTTAGACTTTGAAACAAAGATAAAAACTTTGAAACAATTTCTAAACTTTTAAAAAAGAAAACATAATTTTTGATTTCAAATCGGATCTCACGTCCATCTCAACACACAAAGTTGTTAACTTTGTTTCAACTCAACATACTTTGGTTCTTAAATCACAACCATACATCCATACTACCATACTCTTAACACCACAATGAAACAGACATACAAACATAAGGTTATATGCTTACTAACTCGACAACATCACATTCAAATCTCAAATTCAACACCAAACGCAAACATCCATCAAATCACCATAGACCAACAAAATAACCATTCACTTTTCTCATCATATTATCACCACAATAACACATCATAGTAAAGTCAAAAACCTTTCCAAAATAAAATAGTTTACTCACCTTTATGATAACTAACTTCGCCCGAACTTCAACTATAACTCGGCAACGCCTCTACGCTCGACTCTATATAAAAAAAATTTAAACTTCGGAGGAACTAGGGCCTTAGAATAGGTTCGACTAGAGGTGATTTAGCTTGGCTATGACTTTGTGGGGGTAGTGGTGGCCTTAGTTTTTGGAAGAGAGGATGTTGAAATGAAAGTATAAGAAGTATAGATGGCATGGAAACAAGTTACAACACAAAAAGCTAAGGCCTCGTTTGGCTTGTCGTTTTTAGTTTTGTGTTTTCGTCTATACAAAAATGCGTCCGTTGTATGTATCGTTGAAAAACAAACAATTTTGAAAAATGAAATTAACATGTAAAATAGAAAACAAGTTTGTTTTGTTTTTCGGTTTCGAGAGATAACAAAAGCATAGAGAACAATCCAACTCCTTTGTTGTCCGTTGGTCGTCGCAATGGCTAAGAATTATAAATTTTCTTCCCTTGTTTCTTGCTATTTCTTAGTGCAAGTTGAAAACACAAAACTCAAAATACAAAATGAAACCAAACGGGCCCTAATATTTGCTAATTTTTTTGAACTACGAAAGCCATGGAATTTTTAGAGAAGAAGGTTTAGAAAAAAATGAAGTTGGAATGTAAATGAAAATATATGTGTGAGGGTGTGTGTAACGACCCGTAATTTTTCTACTTCGAAAATGAGGGATTTTGTTTATTTTAAATTTAAAAGGGTTTAAAAACTTAAATAAATAAGTTATATATAATAAATAATAATATAGGAATTATTTATTCTTATAGTTAATAATTAAAAAGGATGAAATTTGGATTTTTGAACAAATCAGCAAAAGTTAAGTTTTGTTAAAAATAAATAAATGCTTAAATAAATAGGTTTAAATATGTTTTTGAAAAGTTAAGTTATATCAAAATCACTTAAAAGATAAAAGAAGTATATCTAAGGATTGAAAATGTTTCCTGGGGATTTGACCAGGCAACTAGTACTCGGCAATAAGTGCTCGGCATCAGAGAGCGATCGGCATCAAGGAGTGTTCGGCGAAGCACTGGCCATCCAGGAGTGTTCGGCGAAGCAACTGACATCCATGAGTGCTCGGCGACAAGTGTGCTCGGCATAGTACTCGGCATCCATTAGTGTCCGGCATCGAGACTGTTCGGCGTACCAGAGTACTCGGCATCAAGACTGCTCGGCATACTAGAGTACTCGGCATCAAGACTGCTCGGCATAACAGGGTACTCGGCATACAAGAGTACTCGGCATCCCATGGTGTTCGGCGTAATACTCGACATCCAGGAGACATTCAGCACAACTAACCAACATACCGTTCGGCATAGAAGGGATGGTTCGGCGCAGAGCGTTTGGCCTCAACAAACAACCATCCCACATTTCCCACGACACCAACACACCGTTCGGCTTAGAAGGGATGGTTTGGCGCAGAGCGTTCGACGAACCTTGCTCGGCATACAGCGACCACTGTACTCGGGCTGGAGCGTTCGGCAATCAGCCCACTTGGGAAGTCCAGCCCATCTTTGCCTATAAATAGAGGGGCAGGGTCACAGTGAAATGGATCCTTTTTTGGAGAGAAAACACCGGGGAGACTCTGCCATTCTCAAGACTCATCTTCTCTACTTAACAACTTCATTCAAGCGTTTGATTCACGAATTGTATTTGTAATCAACTATAAAGAAGATCAATAAAGTTTAACCTCAAAGTGGACGTAGGCAATTATGCTGAACCACTATAAATTTGGTGTTCTTACTTTCTGTATTTAAATTAGTACCGTCTTCTCTGTTTAATTTGATTTCATCACTCATATCTCTTCACAATCTTCTTCTACGAGGTTAGTGACCAATTTTGGTGCTAACACTTTGGTGCTTTCACCGAGAATTGAATTCTCAGACCTCAAGGATCTGCTTTGAAGCTACTGGATTGAACAAATCCCCCAAAGAAGATCCGACTTACTGATAGGACATCCGTTGATTCTACTCAGAGTTCATACCAATAACTCTACAATGGCAAGACCACGTACCAGGTTAGCTTCTCTTAATGCGGATGCCCGAGAGACTGCTAGCGTGCAACAAGCAGGACCTAGCAATCAACCAGCGATCCCGAGTGCAGGGATTGCCGCTCAAGAACAGACTCCAGTTGTCACCAGAGTGGAGTTCAACGACTTGATGAGAGAACTTAGGGAAAGCAGGAGACAACTGGGAGAACATATGCAAGCTAATGCCAACCTGATGGCACAACTCACTCAACAGCAGCAACAGAATGCTGGGGGCAATCCAGCTGCTTATTCCTCTTCTGACAGCTCAACTTCTTCTGATGAACCACCCAGGCGCAGACGCCGTAAGACTGAAGCTGCAAGGGCAGATGCTGCTGTTCGAACAGCAGGAGACCGCGACCAAGCCAGAACTGGAAGCTTCCGAACCGGAGTACAGATGGAGGATGGAGCACCAGATCATCAAAATGTTAACCATGTTGAACCTCACGACGCACGATTGGCAGATCGCCAGGAAAGGAGGCATCAGCATGGACAGGCACGTAGAACTGACTCCAACCTCCCAGCTTCCATACAGACACCCGATCTGACAGCCATGATCAGGCAACTGATGAAAGAAAATCAGGGCTTATCAAATGACGACTGGGGAGTGTCAAGAAGTCATACTCCGTTCACAGATGTTGTGCTGCAAGCGGCGTACCCCAAGAAGTTTAGCATGCCAACCATTCCTGCATACGAAGGAAAGACTGACCCCAGACAACATGTAATGAGGTATGAATGGATGATGGATTCAGCCAGAGCAAATGATGCCACCAAGTGTAGGTGCTTTCCGATTACTCTATCTGGGATCGCTACTATGTGGTTCACCCGACTTCCTCCGCGATCCGTATCAAATTTCGAGGAGTTGGCAAAGAAGTTTATTGAGCAATTCAGGATACACACTACACGCCCGAAGGACGTGATGTCTCTGTCGAGTGTAATCCAAAATCCCGGAGAGTCGCTGAAGGAGTACTTACAAAGATTCCACGTTGCGGCAACTGAAGTCAGTAATCCCAACGACCATGCAATTCTAATGGCTGTAATGAGAGGTGTAGATCCGGATTCTGAATTCGGAGATTGGCTGGCAGGAAAACCTCCGGCTACGCTAGAGCGTTTCTACTCCAAGGCACACCAGTTCATAAGAAGAGAGGAAGCTAGGTGGGTACGACGAGACAAGGCACCGGGACCTGCCCAAGAGTCAATTAAGAGCAACATTGCTGTGAAGCAATCTGGAGACAATTCGGGAAAGGTCCAAGTCAATGTCCAGAGTAAGCCTGTGCAGCCCAAAGAGTCCGGAGGAAGAAGTCAAGGAAAGAGGAAAGAAGCGGGAAAGTGGAAGTCGAGAATTCCAAGCTACAGCGAGTACACTCCGCTAAACGCCCCACTTGAGAACATTTACCTATCCACATGCAATACTTTTCAATACAGAAAACCATGTCCAAAAGAATCAACTGAAGAACAGAAACGGACTGGGAAATATTGCCGCTTCCATGAAACTTATGGACACAACACGGAAGAATGCAGACACCTGCATGACGCTATCGAGAAATTGATCAGACAAAAGAAGTTGCAAGAATTTGTAAAGGATCCACAGGAAGGAGGACAGGGAACGTCCAACCCAGGTCGTGCACCAGCTCCACGTCATCCTGAGGAACCTGCCCGGACTGTTGGAAGACTGGTTATAAATACAATTATCGGCGGACCTCATCCCACAGATAAGAACTGGCAAGAGATGGAACGATATGCAAGCTCCTTGAAGCATGCAGATTTTGAGTGCTGTTCGAACGTAGAGGACGGGCCCCTGCTAAGCAGCAGCGCGTGATGACAGACGATATTGTGTTCAGGAACAGAGACGCTGATCAGGTAGAGGCTCCGACCATCGATCCCATGGTCATATCTGCAATGATCGGACCAGCATATGTAAAAAGAATTTTGATTGATTGTGGAAGTTCAGTCAACATCATCTTCAAGAAGGCCTATGATCAGATGAAGCTAGAGACAAAAGACTTGAAACCATCCAAAGCTCGTATCCACGGCTTTAACGGCGCTGCGACTGATGCAGTAGGATATGTCGAGTTACCAGTTGAACTGGGACAAGGCGAGCGTCGGAGGGTACGAATTCTACCCTTTGTAGTTTTGGATGTGGACTCTCCATATAATGTTTTCTTGGGTCGGCCGGCCCTGGCTGAATTTAGGGCGGCACTAGCCCCGTGGTGCTTGACTTTGAAGTTTCCGACTGACAAAGGAGTAGGCATTGTTCACGGTGACCAAGCAGCTGGTCGTTCTTGTTATGTGGCCGAGCTCCGAGAGGCCCACCGGAGGGAGAAAGGAAAGGTTGCGGACAATCCCGTCCGCATCCTCAATACGAATAATTGACAAGTAGTGCCCGAGCCCTGGCTCGGGCATAGTTCTCGGATCTACGGAGATATAGATCCGAGAGACGACGATGAGAAACCCAGGGAAGAGAAGGCGACACCGGCTGAATTAACAATTGACATTTCAGTTAGCCGTGACGACCCTTCGCGAATACTGAAGATCGGATCACAGTTAGGCCCCGCAATGACTGAAGACCTTAGCGACTTCCTCCGGGCAAACCTTGATGTTTTTGCCTGGACGCATTCTGATATGTGTGGGATTTCTCCCGCCATCACGAGTCATATGTTGAACATAGACCCGAAATACGTCCCAGTCAAGCAAAAAAGGAGAGGAATGGATCCAGAGAGATCCGCCGCTCTTGGAGAGGAGGTGGACAAACTCAAAGCAAATGGGTTTGTCCGCGACGCCCTCTACCCGGAGTGGGTCTCCAACCCTGTGCTGGTAAAGAAGGCAAATGGGAAATGGAGGACTTGCATAGATTATTCCGACTTGAACAAAGCATGCCCTAAGGACAGTTTCCCGTTGCCTAGGATCGATCAGTTGGTCGATTCCACAGCAGGACACGAATTATTGTCATTCATGGATGCGTACTCGGGATACAACCAAATCCCAATGCATATTCCAGACCAAGAACACACCAGCTTCGTTACAAATGTCGGGCTGTATTGCTATGTAGTGATGCCCTTTGGATTAAAGAATGCTGGAGCAACTTACCAACGTCTGGTGAATCGAATGTTCAAGGACCAGCTGGGCAAAACCATGGAAGTCTATGTGGATGACATGCTCGTGAAGTCACGGCGGTCAAACGACCACATTCAAGACTTAGCTGAAATGTTTAACATACTCAGGTTCTATGGAATGAAGATCAACCCGCTGAAGTGTTCTTTCGGCGTTGCATCAGGGAAGTTTTTAGGATTCATCGTCAACGCTAGGGGAATCGAAGCCAACCCAGAAAAGATCCAAGCCATTCGAGATGTACAAGCGCCCAGGACTATAAAGCAGGTACAGAGCTTGAACGGAAAAGTAGCTGCGCTGAGTCGATTTATATCCAAGGCAACTGACAAGTGCATCCCGTTCTTTGACATAATAAAGAAAGGAAAGAGGAATTTTGAATGGACGTCTAGCTGCGAGGAAGCTTTCCAGAACCTGGTAAGGCATCTGGAGAGCCCACCAATGCTATCTAAACCAGTTGACCATGAGATGCTGTACGTTTACTTGGCTATATCCCCTCATGCGATAAGCGCAGCTTTGGTTCGTGAGGAGGATCGAGTCCAGAAGCCGGTATATTATGTTAGCAAGCGTTTAACGGGGGCAGAGAAGAATTACCCTAAAATCGAGAAATTGGCTTATTGCTTGGTGATTGCATCACGCAAGCTGCGCCTATACTTTCAAGCGCATTCAATCGGCGTTTATACCGATCAACCCCTGAGGCAGGTACTTCAACGACCGGAAACTTCTGGAAGATTGCTAAAATGGAACATCGAGTTGAGCCAATTCGATATCGCGTACTTACCACGGAGAGCCATCCGAGGGCAAGCGTTAGCAGACTTCATCGCTGAATTTACCATACCCATCAAACCGGACGATCACGACATCATTCCCCCCATTCGATGGAAATTATACACTGACGGTGCATCAAACGACCGTTGCTCCGGCGCGGGCGTAGTTCTTATAACTCCGGAAAACCGATCAATCTGTTATGCCCTGAAGCTCGATTTCCCGGCTACGAACAACGAAGCTGAATATGAAGCACTGATCGCTGGCTTGAAGCTCATCAAAGAACTCGGGATCGAATCAGTCGAAATCTTTTGTGACTCGCAGTTAGTGGTTTACCAAGTACGAGGAGACTACCAAGCAAAAGGACGAAAGCTTGCTCCGTACCTCGTTCAGGTCCAGGAACTACTATCAAATCTTGAGCGTTATGACATTTCACATATCCCGCGAGAACAAAACAAAGAAGCCGACTTGTTGGCTAAGTTCGCAAGTACCGACGATGTTCAACAAATGGGATTGTATCCCGTTGAAGTCTTGCATGCCCCGAGTGTGGACGAGATGAAAATCGATCGCGTGTTGGAAACAGAGATCGAGAAGGACTCGTGGATAACCCCATTCAAACTGTACCTGACAACCGGGGCTTTACCAGAAAAAAGAAGCGAAAGACGACAGGTCCTTCGAAAGGCTGCGCGGTACGTAATGCAGGATGGATCCATGTACCGGAAAGGATTCTCAGTCCCATTGTTACGGTGCATCGCTCATGATGAAACAAAGCGAGTCTTGAGGGAAGTCCACGAAGGGGAATGCGGCGACCATACTGGGGGGCAAACGCTAGCAAAGAAGATCCTCCGCTATGGGTATTACTGGCCCACCGTAAACCGAGATGCCGCGGACTACGCAAGAAAATGCGACAAGTGTCAAAGATATGCAAAAATCCCGAGGGCTCCGTCAATGGAACTCACACAAATGATCAGTCCTTGGCCGTTTGCGATCTGGGGAATCGACATAATCGGCTCTTTGCCTCTATCCAAAGGTGGTGCGAAATACGCAATAGTTGCAGTCGACTATTTCAGGAAATGGGCTGAGGCAGAACCTTTGGCCACTATCACCTCTAAGAAGGTCATTAACTTCGTTGACCGAAACATTATATGTCGCTTTGGCCTTCCACGCACCATCATTACAGACAACGGAACGCAATTCGAAAGTAGAGAGTTCAAAGAGTTCTGTTTAAAGTACGGCATCGAGAAAAAGTTCGCCGCCGTTGCACACCCAAAAGCTAACGGACAAGTCGAGGCCGTTAACAAAATAATCAAGTCCATACTAAAGAAGCGTCTGGAGAAGGTTGGAGGCAAATGGGTAGATGAACTCCAGCAGCATTATGGGCGTATAGAACTACCCACAAGTCCGCAACCGGCCACACTCCGTTCGCCTTGGCATACGGCTCTGAAGCCGTTATACCCGTGGAACTTGAAGTTCCATCGCACCGAGTGACATACTACGATCCCAAGACGAACCAAAACCTCTTGCTGGAATCACTGGACTGCATCGATGAAAAGCGGGAAGAAGCTGAATTAAGGGCGGCGGCGCATAGACATCGAGTCAAGCGTTACTATGACGGCAGAGTCCGCCCAAGAATCTTTGATGTGGGAGATCTCGTTCTGAAACGAGTCTTCCCGGTACCATCACGCATGAATCCCAACTGGGAAGGTCCATACGCCATTGAACGGAAGCTTGGAGAAGGAACATTCAAGCTAGCGACCGTTGATGGCGCGACACTCCCCCGAGCATGGAACAGTGAACATTTGCGGCACTATTACATTTAGCATGTTTCCCTTTCTTGTTATAGGCACTATTGTTTTCTGCATGTTTCCATTCAATAATGACTTGGTTTCCTTTTGAAGTTGTAATCGAGCAATTTAGTTGATTTTCATTAATAAAGGCTTGAAGCCACATTTTCTATGAAGTTCCTATATCTCTTAATTGGATGATAAATTACATTATTCTGCGCGACGTACAGACTCGTATAAACGACTTCCAATCTCCGAATCCCCAGAGTGCGGAGCGGAGTACTCTAAGTCCCCAGAGCGCGGACTAGAGTATAAACGACTTCCAATCTCCGAATCCCCAAAGTGCGGAGCGGAGTACTCTAAGTCCCCAGAGCGCGGACTAGAGTATAAACGACTTCCAATCTCCGAATCCCCAGAGTGCGGAGCGGAGTACTCTAAGTCCCCAGAGCGCGGACTAGAGTATAAACGACTTCCAATCTCCGAATCCCCAGAGTGCGGAGCGGAGTACTCTAAGTCCCCAGAGCGCGGACTAGAGTATGAACGATTTCCAATCTCCGAATCCCCAGAGTGCGGAGCGGAGTACTCTAAGTCCCCAGAGCGCGGACTAGAGTATGAACGATTTCCAATCTCCGAATCCCCAGAGTGCGGAGCGGAGTACTCTAAGTCCCCAGAGCGCGGACTAGAGTATAAACGACTTCCAATCTCCGAATCCCCAGAGTGCGGAGCGGAGTACTCTAAGTCCCCAGAGCACGGACTAGAGTATGAACGATTTCCAATCTCCGAATCCCCAGAGTGCGGAGTGGAGTACTCTAAGTCCCCAGAGCGCGGACTAGAGTATGAACGATTTCCAATCTCCGAATCCCCAGAGTGCGGAGCGGAGTACTCTAAGTCCCCAGAGCGCGGACTAGAGTATAAACGACTTCCAATCTCCGAATCCTCAGAGTGCGGAGCGGAGTACTCTAAGTCTCCAGAGCGCGGACTAGAGTATGAACGATTTCCAATCTCCGAATCCCCAGAGTGCGGAGCGGAGTACTCTAAGTCCCCAGAGCGCGGACTAGAGTATGAACGATTTCCAATCTCCGAATCCCCAGAGTGCGGAGTGGAGTACTCTAAGTCCCCAGAGCGCGGACTAGAGTATGAACAGTCTCAAGTCTCCGAGTCCTCGGAGCACAGTGTCAGCAAACCAAATAAAGACAAGAGAATCATTCAGACAAGAAGAAACTAAAATTTTATTCGATAAGTCCAAAATGGGGATACAAGATCACTCCTACAAAATTCGGGCCTATACAAACTACAAGTTATGGAAGATAGAAACAATTACAAACTTAAGCAAAAACTTGTTGAACAAGTGCATCGATCATTTCTTCGACTTCTTCTTCTTGTCTACCTTGGGTGTTTCCGACGACTCCTCTCCCTCACGTTTTTTCTTGGACTTTTTGCTTGCTAGAGAGACGGAGTCAGGAGTAGGAGACGGAACATCTAGTGGTTTGGACTTGCTCGGGAGAATGATTTTCAGAGGTCTGTTCCACGGGTCAGTGAGTTCCAGGACTTCGGATTCAACTTTGACTTTGACTTTTCTCTTCTCCTCGTCGGCGAGACGGTCCTTCATGCTCATCTCTGAAGTATGTTCAGAGGTGCCAGTGATTTTAAGTTCGTCGCTTCCTTCGGCAGGAGACGAAGTATCAAGTTTTTCATCATCAAGCGCCCCGATCACTTGAGCGTCTGGGCCGGGAGTCACCCCTGCGTGAGCAACGTCGCTTGTTTTCCCCGCTTCCTCCTTGGCGTCATCACTCCTCGGAGTTAGCTCATCGTCAGAACAACCTGCACGAAAACATAAGAAGTGGGCATTAGAACGAATAACCACTGCTGAAAAATGACGGGATCTCTTCGACTTCTAGAGAAAGAAGAATCTCCTACCAGGATCAGGTTGACTATCGGTGGCGCGCGGGGTTTCACCCTCCAGGATAGGTGACAGCACATGAACGCCAAGCCCGGGATCTTCGGGATCGTAACTGGCATGCTGCTCGAATGGATCAAGCGTCGACCGACCAGCCGATTGAGCAGCATAAGGAGCGGCGATGTGAGGAGTAGTAGCGTCGGCCTCTGACGGGCCAGCCTCGTCATTCTTCTCTTTCGAAGGGGAAGAGCCTTTGCCATAAAGAGCCAATGCTGCGGATAAATCCGATGGCTCATTCCCCCTCAGGAACTCCTTCACCAATGCATCCTCGTCGATTTCTTCGGAGCCTGACTCGACTTTCTTGATCTTTATCAGAGTTTCCCATGCCTCAGCCAGGGATTCATGGTAGCCGTCACCCAAGAATGTTAGGTCGCGGTGCATAAGGACGCGGGCTCCGTACTCGGCGATCAACGGGTCAAACATACTTTTGACCTCTTCCCTGCCGGCCACTGCGGCCGCCTCAAGGCGAGAATCAAGCTCCTCCACAGCCATTCTTTTGCCCTCCTCACGGGCCTCATCCTTCATTTTCTCGACCCCGGCAAGTTCACCGTCGAGCTTTTCCTTCAGGAGTCGGGTAGCAACAATCTCATCACAATACCGCTGTGATTCTTCCTGAGCGGCTATTTTGTCTTCTTTCTCCTTGGAGAGTTGTTCTTTCAGCTCTTTGACTTGAGTAGCGAGCGCGTCCCTTTCTTTTTGGACAGAGTCTTTTTTAGGGCAAGGGCGCCGCTGCGTTGAACTGCTTCGTCAAGCTCCTTTTTGTGAGCCACCTCTAAGCGAGTAACTACCTCAGCAGTATCTTTTGCACCTTGTTCAGCGGCTTCTAGCTTTGACTTATAAGAGGCGAGTTCTTCGTCTTAGAGTTTGATGATTTTCTTATCGCTGTCAGCCTCCAGATTCAGACGGTCAATCTCGTGTTGACGCTCGACAGATACTTCTGAGATCTTCTCCACCAAGTGCACGAATGCGTCATGTTGAACATAGACGTCATTGTTGCAGGCAATGACACTTTGCTTCACGTGCCCAGGAATGTGATGGATGGCCGGGAGGAATTTCAAACCGTCAAAACAAATTTTCGGAAACTTGGCCTTAAGGTCGACCATCTTTTCCGCAACAGTTGGGTCCACGGCAGGAGCAAGAGGAGGAGGCTTAGAGAATTCCGTTCTTTTACGCGGCTCTCGAACTTGCCTCGTACTCGATGAACTGGAATGTTGTTCTCGAGCAGCATCAGACTGATAACCCTTCTGCGAAGACTTCTCTTTATCCGGCTCAGTTGTAGGAGGAAGATCGCGGGACTGGGAAGATTGATAGTGTTCTTTCTTGCGGTGAGACGACTCGCGCGGACGATTGTCCCTATCTTCATAATCACCTCGGTCCCGGCGTCTGCCTGAACCGGAATCCCGTCCGGAGTGATGGAATATAGAAGACCCCTGAAGGCGATCAAGTCCGTGGGAGCGGCCCATATCACCTGCAAAGAAGGAAGATAACAACGAGTTAAGGAGAATTCACGAATTAAAAAGACTTGAAGTATATTATGGAATGCGCATGTGCGTGTGTGTCCTAAGTGTTCCCCCCGACGGACCCGTTCGTTTATCTTTGCTAATCGGAGTATTGTCTCTTTGAGCCGGGAGTTGAACTCCTACATTGCCTCTAGCGGGCGAGGAGAATTTGAGAGCTTCAGGATCATCGAACCCGTAATTAAGTATGTCTTCGGGAATAGAGAGGTTCGAGAGACCCCTCAGAGAACTTTCCAAATGCTGCGAAGAAGCCTCTTTCTCAGGAGGGGTAGGCGTAGATTTTGAGGTGCCACCAACTTTCTCCTTCTGAACCGTATATTTCAGCTTTTTCTTTCCCTTCGAAGGGGAGGATGACGTCTCAATATCCTGAACTTCGATTGCCGGATTCTAAGCGGGACCCACGTTCTCGCCCTGAGTTTCGGGTGCATCATCCTCTTTGCGCTCGCCTTCTTCGTGCGTGTCGGGAGCGCGACGCGACGACGGGCCGGCAAGTTTTTTCCCTTTACCAGATGGAGGTTTGGGAATTGTAACACCTTTTGGAAGGCTGATCCGACGATCAGGAGCTAGCAAGCCGAACCCCGACAGCGATTCATTTGAAATGATAGCTCGAATATCTCGATCCTCGGCCGGAAGAGCTCTAATCGCGTCGACAGAATCAGAATATCCTCGGCCTTCCGGACGTGGGTTAATACCTGAAAAGATGAAATGAAGAGTTAGGAAAAACATGACTCCCATTAAATACGAATAACGATTCAGCAGAGAGACTTACTGCCTTCAACCCATCTCCTAGCAAAACCAGACGGGCATCGCACATAGAACCATTCCTGTTTGTACAGGGCGAATTTGCTACAGGCCCCTGTCAAGATCTGGCACTTGTGGTATGGCTCGAGGAACATGAAGGAAGGGCTATCTTTCCGTCTCTTGAACATATAAATGTATCGGATATCACCGGGGGTTGGAGGTCTGGAGAAGACGGCCATGAAGAGTAAATAAGTCCCATATAGGAACGCATGGCCATTCGGGTGCAGCTGCGACGGAGCAATGTCTATATACTGCAGCAGATCCCGGAGAAATAAGTTAAATGGAGGAACGCTGCCCATCCAACACATGAACTTGTTGCAGGCTGTGTACCCGACTGGGGGCAGATGAGGGCGGTCGTGTCTCGAAGGAACTAACACGTCAGCAAAGGGAATCCCGTGAATGGAACATATCCGTCGCAGAGCGGCCTCGTTGATCTTCGAGGCTTGAGAATCGATCGGATTGTCCAGTAAGATGGTTGACTCCAGAGCATCGGGCGCCAAGTTATGAGCGAGAGAGATTGACGGGTTGGAAGCATCTGCGGCTCCTTGCCTTGCTGACGGCCCAGGCCTGTCAGATATGGTGGCAGAACTAGATTTTCTCGACATCCCGAATAAATAATGAACCTGGCTAAATGCTTGAGAGAGCTATACTTAAAAAACGTTGAACGTTAGAATTAGCAACACGATTTCCCCCCCCCCCCCCCCCCGTGTGGTGTGTGAACTAGTGCAAGCAATTGTGTGCAGGCAATAAGAATCTAAAGGTTCATCTTTAGCTTCGAATCATCGCCTTCGAAGACCGTCATCGCTGACCGTCTCAGAAAGCTCGCCTTGAGGAGATTACAGTCCCAGATTCAGAAGACATATGATTTCTAAAGTGACCGGCTTAAAATGTAGATTAGACACCTATCCTTTTCGGCATTTTTAATGTTGTTCGGCATTTGTATTGACCGGCTAAAGACATTATCCGGCCCAAGAATTGTCCGGCAATTGCTTTGTTTGACTAAGGTAATGGTTCGACCTAAGGGTTGTTCGGTTGAAGTCAGTGTTCGGCATGTCAATTATATTGTTCGGCTAAAGTCAGTGTTCGGCGTATCAATCATACTATTCGGCTAGAGTCATCGTTCGACATGTCAGTTATGTTGTTCGGCTAAAGTCATTGTTCGGCATGTCAAATATGTTGTTCGGCTAAAGTCATTGTTCGGCATGTCAAATATGTTGTTCGGCTAAAGTCATTGTTCGGCATGTCAATTATATTGTTCGGCTAAAGTCAGTGTTCGGCGTATCAATCGTATTGATCGGCTAATGTCATCGTTCAGCTAAAAGTGGTGCTCCGCCACGATTTCAACTCTACCCTACACCTTCTCCATCCACACCGAACGACAGAGACGGATCGCCCGGCAAAGACTACGCCGTTCAACACCCCATCTACCCTTCTATCATTCGGCACGGAGGAGCTATCCCCAATTAGACAACTCAAAACGAGCAAACCACGATGAACCTAAAATGGAAGTAGTGCAATTGTTAGAGGAAGGATACCTAATCCGACGATCGAAGTTGAGAATGGATTATAAAGGCTTTATATCTGGTAGGATGGGAAGAGTTGAAAGTCTCTAAGGAATGGCTGAAGAGAAGGCGTAAAGGGAAGAGAGACGGTGAGGACCTGGTTATATAGAGGGAGGTAGAAGTTGAAGAGGCTATACCCGGTAGAACCGGTCAACACCGAAGGGTTCGGCATCGTAGTAGTGTGACGTTCGGCACACGAGGTACGTTCGGCTTCGAGCGTATCGTTCGGCATCTAAATCTCGTTCGTCTTGCACCTCCTTCGCTAGCATTCTCGAGAAGGTACCTCCGAGGTAGATTGTATCAGATTCAAAGCGCATCACGTTCGGCCACGCAATACACTTTGGGGGGCAAGTGTTTCCTGGGGATTTGACCAGGCAACTAGTACTCGGCAATAAGTGCTCGGCATCAGAGAGCGATCGGCATCAAGGAGTGTTCGGCGAAGCACTGGCCATCCAGGAGTGTTCGGCGAAGCAACTGACATCCATGAGTGCTCGGCGACAAGTGTGCTCGACATAGTACTCGGCATCCATTAGTGTCTGGCATCGAGACTGTTCGGCGTACCAGAGTACTCGGCATCAAGACTGCTCGGCATACTAGAGTACTCGGCATCAAGACTGCTCGGCATAACAGGGTACTCGGCATACAAGAGTACTCGGCATCTCATGGTGTTCGGCGTAATACTCGACATCCAGGAGACATTCAGCACAACTAACCAACATACCGTTCGGCATAGAAGGGATGGTTCGGCGCAGAGCGTTCGGCCTCAACAGACAACCATCCCACATTTCCCACGACACCAACACACCGTTCAGCTTAGAAGGGATGGTTCGGCGCAGAGCGTTCGGCGAACCTTGCTCGGCATACGGCGACCACTGTACTCGGGCTGGAGCGTTCGGCAATCAGCCCACTTGGGAAGTCCAGCCCATCTTTGCCTATAAATAGAGGGGCAGGGTCATAGTGAAATGGATCCTTTTTTGGAGAGAAAACACCGGGGAGACTCTGCCATTCTCAAGACTCATCTTCTCTACTTAACAACTTCATTCAAGCGTTTGATTCACGAATTGTATTTGTAATCAACTATAAAGAAGATCAATAAAGTTTAACCTCAAAGTGGACGTAGGCAATTATGCTGAACCACTATAAATTTGGTGTTCTTACTTTCTGTATTTAAATTAGTACTGTCTTCTCTGTTTAATTTGATTTCATCACTTATATCTCTTCACAATCTTCTTCTACGAGGTTAGTGACCAATTTTGGTGCTAACAGAAAAATATGTTTATAATCGTTTTACAAAAATATTTTAATTCTGTCACATTTTGTCAATGCAACTTCAAAATTCAATATTTCGATATTAACCCTAATGATATGGAATTTTAACCAAGATAAACTTTTTTTAATTCATTTAATATAGTAGGAAATAAAATTTTAAGTTTGGTTTACTTTAATATACAGTTTAGCAAAAACGTCAAATTTTGACTGTAAAATTTGTCAATAACAACGTTATTTTCAACTGTAACAAGTCGTCGCAACGTTAAATGATCATATGTACTTTGTAACTTATATAATACCAATTTACAAACTATAAACACATTACATTTAGCAAATGAGACAAAAGTTTATATTAGGAAAGTTTTTAAATAAGGTTTACGAAACATGATTAGATTAATTTAAAATTTAAATAAAAATTAGAAACAACATCATTACACAAAGTACTCAACGTATCCATCACCATAAATACACAAGTCCTTTCTTGCATGAAAAAGGAGTAAAAGGGTTTTTATGTAATTTAGAAAGTAAATAAAAAAAGGAAAAATCATTTCATTAAGGACAAATTCACATCCTAACATCATCTCACATTTAATACACTTCTTATCATGCCTTGGAAAGAGTTTTAAAAAGGGTTTAAAAATCAAAAAGTTATGAAGGGTATTTGAGTCATTTGCCTTCCAAAGCTCAAGTATAAATAGCACACACATTTCTCACAAAATTCACAACTCATTCTCTACTTTTCTCTACATTTTCCTAAAGCTATTCTCTCCATTTTCTTTGTCCACCTCATCATCACCCTAACCCGAGCTCTACCTACCTCCCTACTCTCGGCCACCACCCTACTCGAGCCGTACACTCCCCACACTCCCCTCCAACAACCCACACTGGAGCCTACCCTCCATCCAAACCTACATACCCGCCTCTACACACCTCAAACCCCACGACCCAAGCCCATACCCGCCTACCCGAGCCTCCCACGCTCACGTACCCTCCTCCAAAATACCCTTCACACCCCCTACTTCACCTACCCGAGCCATAAAACCCCACACCCTTCATCTCCAAGGTCGTACCCCCTTCACACACTCACACACCCTCCCTTATAGCTTATGCACCCCCTAGCCGAGCCCACATATACCTATTCAAAAAAGCTATACCCTCCTCTTATTAAGAAAAAATAAAAATAAATAAAGGCGAGAGTTCGTGACATTTGCAAAAAAGCATGTTAGTTCGTAGTAAAGTTTGACGGAGTGGAAAATGAAGGTGAGAAATTCTCATCGCTATTTAATTACATCGATTATCAAGTTTAATTGTTATGTTAGATAATCGCCATTTGATGATATGGACGTTTGAATGATTGTTTGAATATGTTGGATGAATAGTAGAGTTATGATAATATACTCATTTATTGATAATTACTATGCTATGAGAATGGATTTTACGTTAATGATGAATATTGGAAGTGATTATGCTCATTGTTGATTAAGTAATCCCTTTGTCAAGTATGACTAGTTTTATAATATGGTATATGTTGGAATTATTAAGCCTCTTTGTGAACAGTGAAAATAAAATCAAATTTGGATTTTGAAAATAAAGTCAAATTGGAATTGAAGTGTAATTAAAATTGAAATCGAAATCGAAATTGGAATTGGATTTATTTGAAGTGGAAAGTGAAATTGAAATTGAGATGAATAGTAAAATTGAAATTGAAATCGATTTTGAAAATTTAAATTGAGATTAAGGTTGAAATTTAAATTAGAAATGAAATTAAATTTGAAATCTAAGTTTAATTAAGTTTAATTTGAAGTTAGAATTGAAATTGAGTTGAAATTTGATTTTAAAATTTAATATTAAAATAATAGGAATATAATAATATTATTTTATGAGAATAGTAAAAATATAATTTAAATAATTTAAAGATTGAAAATATCGATTTGAAATGATTTGTAATGTTTTTATAAGTAATTGTATTCAATTTAGAAAATTTATTTCAAATATTGTTAATCAAGTTAAAACTAAGCGCGTCACGTAATGATAGTTCGCGATTACGTGCCGAAAAGTTCAAATGAGTGTATAAAGTGAAGTATAGCTCGGATTTTTTTGAAACAAGAAATGTCCGGACTATTATAACCATAGTTTTCAAATAGAAAATGAAAAACAAGATTTCATCTTGTAGATTTTTAAATATGTCCAAAACAATTTTTCAGAAAAATCGTGATTTTGTAGTTAAGTGACCAAAGTAAGAAATTGATATTTTTAAGGTTTTAAAAATATGAAATAAATTATAAAAATCATTTAAAATGTTTTAAAAGTGATTTAAGTTGAAAATATGGATTTCTAAATGATATGAAAGTCGTTTTGAAGAATATAGCTTTAAAACACTATTTGCAACGCTTTTTGCGACAGTTTTAATTAACACAGAAAATAGATGTTTTAACTTGACGGTTCTTTTTAGAATCTTTCATAATTATTTTACAAGGATAATTAAGTGTTTTAAATAATGATTTGGAATCTTTATAATCAATTCCAAAATAAAATCTAATAATTGAGTATGCGGAAACGACTAGTACATTTGTTCCGTCTGTGAGATCTGGGAAGATAAAACAAGGTGTTTAACTAAGGTTAGAAATGGAAAAACCAATGCCCTGAACTTACCTAGCCTATATTTTCTCTCCTTAGGTGAGGGGTGGAACAGATCGAAAGGAAAGCTCGGATGCTCTTAAAAGATTATATTAAGTTTTTCCAAAATAAAAGGAGATTAGTATTATCCAAAATTTAAGCAATCTCCAAAATGAATAAACTACACCTTGGATTGCATAGAGATAATCTTCTTATACTTGGTATTAAATTCCAAAGAGGGAACTTGTCCTATTCGTGGAATTTAAAAGGTGATTTCACCATTGTTCCGCCCATAGCACTTGTTGAATACAGAAATTGATATTGAGTAAAATTAGAATAATTTCCATGATCCTATTTAGTCAATAATGTTTTTTAAGATTGGTTTTTGGGTTTACAGTAATGATGTCATAAATAACATTTTTTTTGACCCATTTAAAAGTTAAGAAATTCTGGATCGATGATACGTAAGAAAATAGGAAATGTTTTCCCAAGTAATAAGTGAATTAACTTAGAAATACTCTAAGATTAAAAAGGGATTTGTAGTCAAACAAAAGAATTATAGTGAAAAGAGGCTTAATAAATCCTGTATACTCATATTCTCTTTTGTTAGTTCCTGAGATGATGGTTTTGATGACAACAACCTTAGGACTTGTTATAAAATATAAATACTAATATCTTTGTCTAGATATATATGTTTATGCAAGATATATATATATATATATATATATGCAGGTACTGAGAATAAAGACTGTATGGTAAATAGATTCAAGACTGACGAATTCAAGATTGTAGAAATCAAGGCTGAAGACTCATGAGTATCAAGATTATCAAGAGTTCAAGATATCAAGATAAGTAATAGAGTCTAGATTTATGTTAAAACTGCATAATAGCACTAAAATCTTTACTCGGATTTTAATTGTGGAATGGAATCCACCTTCTCGCTTTAATAGTGGGATGGAACCCATGACCTCTTTTGTGGGATGGAACCCACGACCTTCTCTAATGGAATGGAATCCATGAAATTTTCAAAATGACTTATTTTTAGATTTTTTCAAAACTATCTTTTTAAAAAGACATCTCTCTCTCAGTTTAAATATTTTAGCCTTAGTTCAAAAACTGTTTTTAATCATATTAATTTCAAAATCATTTCTTGTTTTTAAACTATATCCTGGTTTTAATGTTTTAGCTTTAATATCAAAATATTTATATATTTAGTTTTTATTACTGTTATATTTTGTAAGATCACTTTCCAAAGGTTTTTATAATCATAAAGTATATTCAAAATAGTTTACAAAGTTCTAAGACTGTTTCTACAAACTTTAGAAAGAAAATCTCTTTTAAAACAAAAATCAATTTTCAAAAAATACTATGGGATGTCGACATGCCTATACCCCCATGTCGACATGGTAGCCGTAGATTTTAAAATTCAAATTTTCAAAAGAAGTGTTTATTTGTCATAACCTTTCACGAATGGACATGACCGTTATTCTCCTATATATACCAGTAGTTTTCAAAGAATTTTTACTTAAGATTTCTTTGTTGTCTATCCTCTTTATCTTCCATTCTTAATTTCAAACATTCTAACAAAACTCTACCGAAATCCTAAGTGAATCATAATCGATCGTCTCTATTTTGATTCTCTGCCACTCTCTCTTTCTAAGATCTTAGTGCTATTTAGAATTATAGGATCATTTGTAATCAAAGATCAAAAGATCGAAGTGTATTGAGTCTCTCTATCAAAGTGTGATTGGAAATGGTGTGATTGTGGCTTGTAAATCAATTGGGTGTGATTGTAGCTCGTAAATCAATTAGGTGATCTTGTAGCCTGGTTAAATCAAGAGAGTTTGCCCTAGACTAGGATACAGGAGGGTGTATCTCATGGCCTTGAAATCGAGGTTGTAATATTGACATTATATTTGAAAATAAATCTGCATAAGAAATTGTGTGGGACTGGATGTGGGGTAACTCCAAACCAGTATAAAATTCCGGTGTGTTTTTGCTTTACTGCTTTTATTTACTATTTGCATATGTGTCTGGTTCTGTGATTGTCTCTCGGTTGGTCAATTGCATCTGTTTGGGTTTAATTTGAAAATATTCATAAAATTAATTAAACACTATTCACCCCCCTCTAGTGTTAATTCTGCCTTAAGATCCGTAATCTGCATTTCCTACAACTTTTTTATCGATGATTGGATTCGAAGGAACCGGGATCGGATTTGGGTGATTCCTATTCGAAAACCACTTCGAACCAATCCACCTTTTTGAAGAATGAAGCTGTGTTGAAGACGGAGTTATTGAGACGAATAATAACGAAGGTCTATTTGTTGGTTAATTAGGGATAAAGTCCTGATTTACTTATTATAGCGGTGGTCTCTTTGTTATGAAAAACCTCAGAAAAACAAGGACTTCTCGTCTAGTAATGGCCGAGGAAAGTACCTTCGGTTTTGTTCAGTCCCAAAATTAACTTTTATGGATGAGTGTCTAACCTTGCATTCTAAGCACATCGAGTGATCTCTACAAAATGTATACCAGTCGGTGGTGGAGAAGATACCTTCTCTTAAATTAACACCCTTTCCCGAGACATACGAGCTCAGGAAGTTATATATTTGTAGAGACCAGTCATGTGAATGTGGAATGGCGATGTGGTATTCAAAGTGAAAGGAATTTGTGCTATGTGTGAAGGTAATCGTTGCCTCAAGCCTCATCAACCGTAAATGATCGAAACAGGGTAGATGTAGCAACGCTAAGTGGGTCATTCCCATTAGGATATGATCATTCCCTTCTAGATAGATTTCTATCCACCATAAAGTTCGGGTATCTAATCATTGTGGAAAGTATGCTAAACCGAGCGCTCGGTTAAAGGTCGGTAATGACATGGGGTTGACATATTCGGTACTATCTAGTTATAGATTCAGGCCAGCCTTGTGTTGGTAGAGGAGCTTTGTGATGGTTCCTCGGGACATCCATCTAGAGGTGTACTCATAGGAAGGTACTCCCTTCACCTGGTCATTGTATGGAAATCCATTCTCCAATAAGAACTTACGGTTTCGTTTTTATAGCCTTGTATGATTAGGCCCGAAATTTAATAATGGTAACAATTTCGGCTAAGATTTATAAGTTTATTTGCAAATGTTTACAAAGAAATGTCATTAGAATAATATCAAAGGTTTTGATGTATAAAAGCGATTTGGTTATCATAAGGTAAAAACTCATCTGTGTTTATGTATGGGCGTGGTTTTTTGAGATATTCTTTGTTTTCAAAGAATTTCATTTGAAGGCTGATATATGGCACTGTCATTTATTATTGAGTTTTTCTCACACTAGTTTGGAGTATCCAAAGGAGAGATGGAGATATTCATCTACTTATGGACGTATCCTATTATCCGTTGCTATTTTTTTAATGTTTGTCAGCATTTGTCAGGACAGATGTTTATAACAGTCCAAGCTGAATCTAGGTAGACTCTCATATATGTATTTTAAAAGTTTTCCACTGTAAAGATATTGTTCAATGTTATATATTATTCCATTCATGTGAGATTCCATTCTGTCTTGTTTTTCTTTTTACCCTTCATGTTCCGTCTTTTCGTTCAATTTGAGTTGGACATTTATGGTTTACTGTCAACTTAAAGGGTACAGAAAAATGGGCTGTGACATTTGGTATCAAAGCTTAGGTTGAGCGAACACCTAGGCTTTGTTCGGGTAAGACTCATCAGAGATAGGGTTAGCAATGCCCTAGGATGAGTAACTCATTAGAGATGGGGTTAGTAACACCCTACAATGACTTTTGAGAGTATTATATATGAGCATGTATTTGTTAATTTTACAAAAATGGTTTTGTTTAAAAAAAATTTGGTAAATGAAATGATTTTACCTTGGGTTTATATTTTGAATATACAAAAGGGATATTTTTGGGTTAGAAATTAAGGATTGTTTGTAATTTAGCTTTGAAAAACTAAAATATTAATATCTTGTGATTAGAATTGCACGATTTGACTATAAGATATTCCATATAGAATCAATTAGTTGAAAGCTAGAATTTAGAACTTTAATCATATACCCCAAGCCATTTGGTTATTAAGAAATAATGATTTAATGATCATCAAAATTGATGTATTTAAAAGCTAAGTACAAATATCTTGTGAAGTAAAATTCATGATTTGATTATAAGATATTTCATGATAATATTGAAGCTAGAAGTTGTGATTAGAGAAAGTAAAAAGAAAATGCACACTTAGAAAAATTCTTATCAGTAAGATAGAAAAAGATAAGCCTAAATTGAGACTTTGGGTAAATATAATATAAAAGGGTCAGTTCTATAACTTATAAAGGAGATAAGATAATTTGAAATTTAGACACTTTGATTAGGTTAAAATCAATGTGAAATTTAGGAAAAAGAGATATAGGAAAAATTATCCTAATATAAAACTTTGAATTAGTGATACATTTAGTGTAACATTTGTAATTCAAAATGAAGTAAGATTAGAAGTTGATAGGTTAGAAAAAGTTAAAAAGAAGTTTTGAATAATATGGTTAGTAGGTTAATTGTTGGATGAAAATGTTTAAATAACAAATACCACGTGAGTTAAGTTTCGTAATTTGACTATAAGGTATTTGATGGATTTAAGGTTAAGAAATTTGATTTAGAAAATGGATAGGTAAATAAGTTAAGTAGATAATCATAAGATTTGTAAGAAAAAGATGTACACTTAGTAAATTTGTCTTATTAATATATGGAAAAGACAAATAATATTAGCTAAATTACGACCTTAGGTAAATAAAAATAAGGATTAAGTTTTATAACTTATTAATTTGAGATAATAGTAGAATTCTACATTTGTTAAACACCCAAATTGAAGCAATAATGGTTTGAAGTTTAGGGATATGTATATATACTCTTAGGAAGTAAAGTTATATTATACAAGTTTAAGTCATATTTGTATGCTTAAGTAATAATGGATTTAGTAGAAATTAATGGCTTTAAAATAAACTTGGATTAATAATAAATACATTAGGTAAAAATGAATGTGAATAAATACGTAAGTTATACATAGATCATTTTGGCACACAAAATTTTGATATAAAATTTGAGTATAGAACATTGAGGTGTTTACACCAATCTAAGAAAGGATTTATCACCCGATTCTTAACGAAGAATATTGATGAGGGTTTGTGATTATATACTCAAATTTTCTATTATAGTTGAGAGCTATGCAAGGAAAGCAAGGGTTTGTGATCAGGAAGCCTGATCAAAGTCCGCACTAGAAAATCGGGGGATCGATACTAGTTCGGAAGTAAAGTTGTGGATTCAAATAATAGATCGAATCAAATATCACGTATAGTATGATGTTTTGGGTCTGTTTACATAGTAGTTGGATAGTTATCATAAATAGTAGGCACTAAGATATAGGGGTTAGACTTATGTTTTGGTATGAATATATATTCATAGACTTCAGGTGTGGTACATGCTCAGGACAGGTGATGGGTTATGTTAGATGTATTCATTTATGTTGATATATGATCAGTGTGGTTGTTTTTGAAAGTATAGTCTATTTCGTAGTTGTATATATTATCTTAAGTGTGCAGTACGCACTAGGATGGGTAGGATAAGAGTCTGACTTGATGTATGTATGTATAACCTTAAGTACATGATAAGTACTCAGGTTAGTGTGGGGAATCTCTGCATGTATGTTTGGTATCAGTTGTTTTAGTGTTGTTATGGTATTGACCTTCTTTTTATATATGCCTTTTTTCTATCATCAGTATAAATAATTCAAAATGTTTGAGGATATGAGTATGAGATAGATTCCTTTATCTAACTTTCATTTCGAGGACAAATGCTTTTAAGTAGGGGAGAATGTAACAACCCGTAATTTCGCTACTTCGAAAATGAGGGATTTTTTTATTTTAAATTTAAAAGGGTTTAAAAACTTAAATAACTAAATTATATATAATAAATAATAATAGAGGAATTATTTATTCTTATAGTTAATAATTAAAAAGGATGAAATTTGGATTTTAGAACAAATCAGGAAAAGTTAAGTTTTGTTAAAAATAAATAAATGCTTAAATAAATAGGTTTTAATATTTGTTTGAAAAGTTAAATTATATCAAAATCACTTAATAAAGATAATAGAAGTATATTTAAAGATTGAAAATATGTTTATAATCGTTTTACAAAAATATTCTAATTTTGTCATATTTTGTCAATGCAACTTCAAAATTCAATATTTTGATATTAACCCTAATGATATGGAATTTTAACCTAAATAGACTTGTTTTAATTCATTTAATATAGTAGGAACTCAATTTTTAAGTTTGGTTTACTTTTGTAACGCCCCACCTCTATACCCACGCTAACCAAGAACACTACGATGTAGTGCTGTCAATTAGCACGGAGAATAAGGCTGTGGAGGAGCGACCATCCATGTAACTTCTTTGTGCGGGCACCGATACGTCAGATAGAATAGAATGCATATCTTATAAGGAGGAAGTCCGACATACCGATACAAACACAAAGCTATCACACGGTGGCTATATATAATCTTCGGAAACAAACATAGAAATAATCATAACATAAATCAGTCACAGACATCCATATCACAAAGACGGAAGAAGATATGAATAAATATATATCACATGAAAGTGTACATCAGAGTCGTGGTCAGAAAGACCCACGATAATACAAAAGAATAGCATCACGTGCTATACAAAAGAATAAGTACACAACATAGAGTCTATATCTCAAATGTGTACATCCAAAAACTACTAATCTATGTAGTTAGACAAAAGTCAGAATAATCTTGAAGAGAAGTCAAGCAGAAGTACCTGTAACATCTCGGTCTGACCCGAGTATTATTTATAAGAAAATAATAAACGGATCAGTCTAGCTATAAATATTAGATGATATGGTATAAAGTAAACGACATGACATGAACATGTAATAACCATAACGTCGTACTACTATAAGTACGTAAATGATAATCAACAAGAGATTAATCAATTTCACAAGGATCTTCTCAAAGATCCAAACCCATAAAAAGGTAATGACACACAAATTCACCAATACACAAAAACTGATATCATATCAATGAAAACCACAAAATTGGTGAAGCACTAAATCCGGAAATCAACACACGAAATCCAGAACAAATCCCAAAAATCAACACACGAAATCCAGAAATCACTAAAAGGGGAAAGTCCGAGCACACGGACGAGAAGCTATCTCATGGAAGCTATCCATTTAATTTTCCGAACACACGGATGGCCCGAAGGCCTTTGACACACGAACGGCCCAAAGACCATGGGATGCAGCCCCATATATGTGAGTAGAAACATCACCCAAGCGGGGTCTAGTCTCCCTCGCAGACAAAGAGACATCGCTCAATCGCTAGTCTAAATCACAAGAATGATCATCATGATCATAAGGAAGTGTCAATCACACCAAGCTAGTAAATATATGAGTTTAGCTTCATGTCCCATAACTACTTGCTTAACTTAAATATTTACGAACAAGCTGTAAATCTTCACTAGGAAATTGTCACAAAAAGGATTCAATCGAACAAGTCCAAGAGCTAACCGACGAAGTGAACGCAAGTGTTTCATACCACTCGTTTTACTAAGTCGTTTAATTCAATTTCTCATCCGAGTGAAGTAAAGGCTTGTATATACTAGTAGATTAGAAAATGGTTTTGAGAAGAAAGAGCTTTGTAGTAAAATAGTGTTGAAATCGCTTTGATGAAAGAGTTTTGAAATTTACTACTAGTATTGAAACCTTCATATCTTTAGAGTGACAAGTCACAAAACCATTGTTGAAACAAATCGTAGCACATAAATTCACGTTCGAAGACGAGAGTAAAGTCCAAGGGAAACAATCCAAAATCCGTCAAAGTAGGAATACACTTGCGACCTAACGTGGTCGAATTAAAGTGCATAAAATCCTTAAGTCATATAGGTCAAACGACCTAGTGGAATCAAGTGCCGAGCGACCTAGTGGTAACCAGAGCCGAGCGACCTAATGGAAGTAACGGCAAAAGAGGTGAACGACCTAACAAGGCCGAGCTAAGCAGTGAGGCGGCACAACAGGGGTGAGCGACCTATGAGCCTCACGACCTAGCATGGTCGAGCTAATGAGCAACGACCTAAGGAGAAGATGCCGAGCGACCTAAGTGAGCGCGACTTAAAGGTAGTAAGGAACCAACGACCTAAGCAAGGTCGAGCGACTTAAGAGATCACGCGACCTAACAGAAGTAGGTCTAACGACCTAAAATCAGAGGCCAAGCGACCTAGTGGATGCGGTCTAACTGGAATGGCAGAGCGAACTAACTAGGCAAGTGAGGCCAAGCGACCTAAGGGGATACGCGACCTAAAGAGTCAATGGCCTTACGACCTAGTGGCCTTGCGACCTAAGCAGGATGCCACGCGACCTAGAGTAATAACACGCAAGCGACCTAAAGTTATGAAGGCCAAAAGGCTTGTCTTAACTCGCAAGCGACCTACAATTATCGAACGACCTAATTGTCGAACGACCTAAAAGAGGAAGCGACCTAAGTCCAGCGACCTAACAGAGAGGAGCCGAACGACCTAGTGACTTCACGAAGCCGTGCGACCTACGACCTATACTGGGACGAACGACCTAGTGTTTTCCGAGTGATAATAGGTCGGAAACGACCTAAGGCCAGCCGAGCTAATATTCCAGAACGACCTAGTGCCAGAAAATCACCAAAAACGCTGAAAATTGGAGTTTTTCGCCAATCCAATCCAAACCAAATGCAGATATTCATACAAATGCAATAGGGGATCATTCCCAACAGCCCAATGACATCTATAGGCAAGATGTGAGATCAAAAATCTCACCTTTTCACTAAAATGGATGAAGATGGAGATTGAAAGCAAGTAGAAGCAATCCAAAGCTTGAATCCACTATCTTCTTCTTGAATTTGGAGTTGAATCTCGGATTTGCAATAGAATTTGAGTTTGGAGTTTTAATTTCCACTTCCCACCACCATTTTTGATGAAGCTTGAATGTTAGAACAAATGGTGAATGAAGTGAGGAAGAGGGTTGGGCTGAACTAAAGAAGGTGCAGTCCAAACCAAAGTCTCAAGCGGGAAAAAGTAGCGAGAATTTCTTTAACTCCAAACATATCGAAGTTTACACTCAAAAAAATCGCAAACGTCATTTTGAACTCAATGAAGGTGGTCTCGAGTCCTAATTTGACTGTATGCAAAAAGTAGCTTTTCGGACTAACATCTGACTAACAATAAAATATTCAAATAAAATTTTGACAAATATGCGGGTTGTTACAGACTCCCCTCCTTAAAGAAATTGCGTCCTAGCAATACATAAGACAAAAATAAAAAGTAACAACCATGAATGCATATTAATACGAAAGAAATTTGAAATAAGAAGTTTACCTCAAAGAGCATGAGAAAGTAATTCCGGATGTGTCCGCTCGATGAATTATCTAGTTTCCCAAGAGCAGTCCTTAGGATTAGAGGACCATTGAACTTTAACAAGCGAAACGTCTTTATTTCGAAGACGTTTGATCTCCGAAGCAATAATTCGAACAGGATGCAGCTCATAAGTTAAATTAGGTGAAACTTCAATCTCTTCCACAACACCGGGCTCAAGCATCGAATCGGAATCCCGAAGGCACTTCCGTAATTGAGAAACGTGAAACACGTCATGCATGGCAGAAAACTGAGCCGGTAATGAAAGGCGATAAGCCAAGGATCCAATTCGTTCAATGATAGGAAATGGCCCAATGTATCGAGGTGCTAACTTTCCCGATCGACTGAAACGTACAACACCCTTCATAGGTGAAACACGAATAAATACGAGATCTCCAACAGAAAATTCTAATTTCCTTCTTCGGTTATCGGCATAGGATTTTTGTCTACTCTGGGCTTCTTTCATCCTATGTCGAATAAGTTCAATCTTTTCTGTGGAATCTCGAATAAAATCTGGTCCTAAAACCAGTTTCTCACCGGCCTCAAGCCAACAAGAAGGAGATCGGCATGGCCTTCCATAGAGTGCCTCGAAAGGAGCCATACCAATACTAGATTGGAAGCTGTTATTATAGGAAAACTCAACAAGTGAAATATGATCTTCCCAACTTCCACCAAAGTCAAGAACACAAGCACGAAGAAGATCTTCAAGTGTTTGATTCACACGCTCAGTCTGTCCATCGGACTGGGGGTGATAAGCGGTGCTAAAATTAAGCTTTGTTCCCAAAGCTTTTTGAAGACTCTTCCAGAATCCACTATTATACAATGGATCACGATCACTAACAATGGAAGAAGGAACTCCATGCAGTTTAACAATTTCTTTAATAAAGAGCTTGGCCAGAAGTGGAACGGTTCGGTTCGACCGAACAGGAATAAAATGGGCAGATTTAGTAAGTCTATCAACAATCACCCATTAGCTATTATGACCTGAACGAGAACGGGGAAGGCCATCAATAAAATCCATGGAAATTTGATCCCACTTTCATACTGGAATTTCCAATGGTTGCAATATCCCACCGGGCCTTTGATGTTTAGCCTTAACAAGTTGGCAAGTTATGCAACACTTAACAAAGTTAGCGATATCAGATTTCATTCCTTCCCAATAATAAAGTCGCTTCATATCAGCGTACATTTTACTGCTACCGGGATGAATGGAATACTTGGAACGATGAGAATCTTCTAGAATGTCTCTACGAAGATCACTAATATTTGGTACGATCAATTTACCAAATTTTTGAATGCCTCCACGAAAATCAATATCAAAGTCTTTCAAACCTTCAGTATCGGTTTTATCCCTAATATTCTGGCTAAGCAAAGCCAATTCAGGATCTAGCCTTTGAGCTTCAAGAATGCGGTCTAATAGAGAATGATGAGCCTCAAGGCTACATAAAACAAGAGATGAACATAATTCGGAAACACAATCTCGAATTTCACAAGTGGATAAAAGTTCGAGATCGTTCCATTCAGATATCATCATGGAAACAACCGCTTGTTGTTTTCGACTAAGTGCGTCAGCAACTCGATTTCCCTTTCCGGGAGTATAAAGGATATCAAGATCATAAGAGGCAAGGAATTCGAGCCAACGCTGTTGATGCAAATTAAGTTCCTTTTGAGAGAATAAATATTTCAAAGACTTATGATCAGTATAAAGTATAAACTTTTCTCCCAAAAGATAATGTCGCCAAATTCGAAGGGCGAAAACGAGAGCCGCGAGTTCTAAATCATGTGTGGCATATCTAGTCTCAGCCGGCTTCAATTGCCTAGAAGCATAAGCAATAACACTTTCTTTTTGCATAAGAATGGCACCCAAACCAACGCGACTAGCATCGGTATAAACGACAAAGTCTTGATTCCCTTCGGGAATAATAAGAATAGGAGCATCAGAAAGGAGTTCTTTTAATTTCCTAAAAGAAGTTTCACATTTGTCCGACCAAATGTATTTAACACATTTCTTTGTTAAGCCAGTATGAGGAACGACAATCTTAGAAAAGTCTTTTATAAAACGGCGGTAATAACCTGCCAATCCGAGAAAGCTACGGATTTCAGTCACGCTCTCCGGTCTCTTCCAATTTTGAATCGCTTCAATCTTTGAAGGATCCACTGATATTCCGGATTCGGAAATAATATGACAGAGAAACTTCACACTAGATTGCCAAAAATGGCATTTAGAAAATTTTGCTTTTAGTTGATTGCTCCTAAGAGTTTCCAATACAATTCGAAGATGCTTTTCATGTTCCTCCTCGGTTTTAGAATACACAAGTATATCATCAATAAAGATTAGAACAAACCGATCGAGGAAATCTTTGAAAACTCTATTCATAAGGTCAACGAAATAAGCCAGAGCATTCGTTAAACCGAATGGCATAACTAGCCATTCATAAGA
This sequence comes from Allium fistulosum, assembly GCA_030737815.1. NCBI lineage: Eukaryota > Viridiplantae > Streptophyta > Magnoliopsida > Asparagales > Amaryllidaceae > Allium > Allium fistulosum. The sequence continues at coordinate 1,355,627,870 of CM060902.1, read as the reverse complement.
TCCATAGCATGTACGGAACGAAGTAAAAGGAATACTATCCTCTGCAATGCGAAGCTGATGGAAACCGGTAGCCAAGTCCAATTGTGAAAAGACTCTAGCACCACTAAGTTGATCAAACAGATCATCAATCTGAGGCAATGGATATTTATTCTTAATAGTAAGATCATTAAGCTTGCGGTAGTCGACGCAAAGCCTAAGTGTACCATCGGACTTACTTATGAAAATAGCTGAAGCTCCCCAAGGCGAGGAACTAGAGCGGATAAGTTGCTTCGTCTCCAACTCGGATAGTTGTTTGCGCATCTCTTCATTCTCCTTATTGGACATGCGATAAGGAGGAAGGGTAATAGGTTGAGATCCAGGTATAAGATTAATTTTGAACTCAATTGCTTGTTTAGGTGGTAATCCTAAAACGGGCTCAAAGATGTCGGAAAATTCGCGAACGACGCGAATTAGAGAAATGACGTCTTCCTCATCATCATTATCATTATCCCGAGGATTTAAAGAATATAAAGATGCAACCAAAGCGGAATCCGAATCTTTAAGAATAATAGAAATCTGATTAACAGATTGCGGATGTCGGAGATAAATAGTCCGCTCAGGACATAGGATATGAGCTTCATAACGATTAAGCCAATCTATACCCAAAATCATACCAAAGCCTAAGTAACGCATGACATGCTAATCGGCTAGGAAGGAAAAATCACACAAAATAATCTCGACATCTTTACAAAGAAGACTAAGAGTTGCGGATCCACCAACTGGATTCGCAATTCTTAAAGAAGTCATTAAAGCAACAACACTTAAAGAAAAAGCATCGACAAGTTCCTTTGATATAAAAGAATGGGATGCACCTGTATCAAAGAGAACTCTAATAGGTTGATCATGAAATAATATAATGCCATCAAGGACAGAATGAGACATACCTTGACCGCGAGATGTGTTACCAGGGGCTTGAGCCACATTAAGCTTTTCCTCCTTATTGCCTTGACGTCTGGGGCATAAATGTATATAATGATCCGGGATCTTACAATAGCGACAAGAACGGGGCTTTGAACACTTGTTCGCAAAATGGCCCCTAGCACCACAGTTATAGCATTTCCCATCACTAGGGGAAAAAGTCTTTGCAGCAGGAGCTGCTTGCTTATCCTTTTTGTTGGGATAAGGACCTTTGAACTTGTTAGGCATCTTCTTGTTGTTGAAGTTTGGTTTGGAAGCCACCACTTCAACATCACTGTCCTTATCAGCCTCTTCAAGACGAAGAGCAATATCAATCAGTTGATCGAAAGAAACTTCTAATTTTACAAGCAATGGCTTCTTGAGGTTCTTGTTTAAGCCATAAACGAATCTTTGGTTCTTCTTCAACGGGGTGTTGATGTATTCAACCCCATACTTAGACAGTGACTCGAAAGATGCGACATAATCTGTCATAGAGGATGTACCCTGAACAAGGTCTATGAAACGACGAGCCAATGTCACTTTCTCTGCTTCTGGTACGAACTTTAATTCGAAGCGTTCCCGGAATTGCTCCCAGGTGAGATCCGCTTCATTAATCTCTGAAACAAGGAGTTCATACCAATCCAATGCTCTCTCTTGGAGCATACTGGAGGCCACCTGAACACGGTGAAGATCGACAAGATTCATGCGAGAAAAGATTCTATCGCATGTTCTCAACCAAGCCTGGACCTCGATAATAGTTTCGGAACCTTTGAATGGTTTCCCACCCAAGTTGGTATAATCGTTGCACAAACGTGCAAATCCAGACTTTGGATGAGTAGGTTCCTGATTAGGACCAGCTACTTGAGCATTCTTTACTAAATCAAGAAGCTGTTGAGCGGTCATAAAAACTCCATCCTGGGGAGTGACAGTAGATGGTCCAGCTTTGGGACGACCTGGTCTAGACATTCTTCTCTTTAAGAAAGAGAGAAGAAGAAAAAGGTTATTCACCAAATGAATATCAAGCAAATCTTGATAGATGAAACAAGGAATCATAAAGAAAACAGGATGAATCGGTTCGAAGATTCGAACTAAATCCTGAAACACAAATCCTAAGGTGGACTTAGGACGATGATCCCTGTTAAGCTATTCTCCATTGTTCCGAAGTTTGGCTCTGATACCAAGTTGTAACGCCCCACCTCTATACCCACGCTAACCAAGAACACTACGATGTAGTGCTGTCAATTAGCACGGAGAATAAGGCTGTGGAGGAGCGACCATCCATGTAACTTCTTTGTGCGGGCACCGATACGTCATATAGAATAGAATGCATGTCCTTTAAGGAGGAAGTCCGACATACCGATACAAACACAAAGCTATCACACGGTGGCTATATATAATCTTCGGAAACAAACATAGAAATAATCATAACATAAATCAGTCACAGACATCCATATCACAAAGATGGAAGAAGATATGAATAAATATATATCACATGAAAGTGTAAATCAGAGTCGTGGTCAGAAAGACCCACGATAATACAAAAGAATAGCATCACGTGCTATACAAAAGAATAAGTACACAACATAGAGTCTATATCTCAAATGTGTACATCCAAAAACTACTAATCTATGTAGTTAGCCAAAAGTCAGAATAATCCTGAAGAGAAGTCAAGCAGAAGTACCTGTAACAACTCGGTCTGACCCGAGTATTATTTATAAGAAAATAATAAACGGATCAGTCTAGCTATAAATATCAGATGATATGGTATAAAGTAAGCGACATGACATGAACATGTAATAACCATAACGTCGTACTACTATAAGTACGTAAATGATAATCAACAAGAGATTAATCAATTTCACAAGGATCTTCTCAAAGATTCAAACCCATAAAAAGGTAATGACACACAAATTCACCAATACACAAAAACTGATATCATATCAATGAAAACCACAAAAGTTGGTGAAGCACTAAATCCAGAAATCAACACACGAAATCCAGAACAAATCCCAGAAATCAACACACGAAATCCAGAACAAATCCCAGAAATCAACACACGAAATCCAGAAATCACTAAAAGGGGGAAGTCCGAGCATACGGACGAGAAGCTATCTCATGGAAGCTATCCATTTAATTTTCCAAACACACGGATGGCCCGAAGGCCTTTGACACACGAACGGCCCAAAGACCATGGGGTGCAGCCCCATATATGTGAGTAGAAACATCACCCAAGCGGGGTCTAGTCTCCCTCACAGACAAAGAGACATCGCTCAATCGCTTGTCTAAATCACAAGAATGATCATCATGATCATAAGGAAGTGTCAATCACACCAAGCTAGTAAATATATGAGTTTAGCTTCATGTCCCATAACCACTTGCTTAACTTAAATATTTACGAACAAGCTGTAAATCTTCACTAGGAAATTGTCACAAAAAGGGTTCAATCGAACAAGTCCAAGAGCTAACCGACGAAGTGAACACAAGTGTTTCATACCACTCGTTTTACTAAGTCGTTTAATTCGATTTCTCATCCGAGTGAAGTAAAGGCTTGTATATACTAGTAGATTAGAAAACGGTTTTGAGAAGAAAGATTTTTGTAGTAAAATAGTGTTGAAATCGCTTTGATGAAAGAGTTTTGAAATTTACTACTAGTATTGAAACCTTCATATCTTTAGAGTGACAAGTCACAAAACCATTGTTGAAACAAATCGTAGCACATAAATTCACGTTCGAAGACGAGAGTAAAGTCCAAGGGAAACGATCTAAAATCCGTCAAAGTAGGAATACACTTGCGACCTAACGTGGTCGAATTAAAGTGCATAAAATCCTTAAGTCATATAGGTCAAACGACCTAGTGGAATCAAGTGCCGAGCGACCTAGTGGTAACCAGAGCCGAGCGACCTAATGGAAGTAACGGCAAAAGAGGTGAACGACCTAACAAGGCCGAGCTAAGCAGTGAGGCGGCACAATAGGGGTGAGCGACCTATGAGCCTCGCGACCTAGCATGGTCGAGCTAATGAGCAACGACCTAAGGAGAAGATGCCGAGCGACCTAAGTGAGCGCGACTTAAAGGTAGTAAGGAACCAACGACCTAAGCAAGGTCGAGCGACTTAAGAGATCATGCGACCTAACAGAAGTAGGTCTAACGACCTAAAATCGGAGGCCAAGCGACCTAGTTGATGCGGTCTAACTGGAATGGCAGAGCGAACTAACTAGGCAAGTGAGGCCAAGCGACCTAAGGGGATACGCGACCTAAAGAGTCAATGGCCTTACGACCTAGTGGCCTTGCGACCTAAGCAAGATGCCACGCGACCTAGAGTAATAACACGCGAGCGACCTAAATTTATGAAGGCCAAAAGACTTGTCTTAACTCGCAAGCGACCTACAACTAATGAACGACCTAATTGTCTAACGACCTAAAAGAGGAAGCGACCTAAGTCCAGCGACCTAACAGAGAGGAGCCGAACGACCTAGTGACTTCACGAAGCCATGCGACCTACGACCTATACTGGGACGAATGACCTAGTGTTTGCCGAGTGATAATAGGTCGAAAACGACCTAAGGCCAGCCGAGCTAATATTCCAGAACGACCTAGTGCCAGAAAATCACCAAAAACGCTGAAAATTGGAGTTTTTCGCCAATCCAATCCAAACCAAATGCAGATATTCATACAAATGCAATAGGGGATCATTCCCAATAGCCCAATGACATCTATAGGCAAGATGTGAGATAAAAAATCTCACCTTTTCACTAAAATGGATGAAGATGGAGATTGAAAGCAAGTAGAAGCAATCCAAAGCTTGAATCCACTATCTTCTTCTTGAATTTGGAGTTGAATCTCGGATTTGCAATAGAATTTGAGTTTGGAGTTTTAATTTCCACTTCCCACCACCATTTTTGATGAAGCTTGAATGTTAGAACAAATGGTGAATGAAGTGAGGAAGAGGGTTGGGCTGAACTAAAGAAGGTGCAGTCCAAACCAAAGTCTCAAGCGGGAAAAAGTAGCGAGAATTTCTTTAACTCCAAACATATCGAAGTTTACACTCAAAAAGATCGCAAACGTCATTTTGAACTCAATGAAGGTGGTCTCGAGTCCTAATTTGACCATATGCAAAAAGTAGCTTTTTGAACTAACATCTGACTAACAATAAAATATTCAAATAAAATATTGACAAATATGCGGGTTGTTACAACTTTAATATATAGTTTAGCAAAAACGTCAAATTTTGATTGTAAAATTTGTCAACAACGACGTCATTTTCAATTGTAACAAGTCGTTGCAACGTTAAATGATCATATGCACTTTGTAACTTATATAATACCATTTTACAAACTATAAACACATTACATTTAGCATATGAGACAAAAGTTTATATTAGGAAAGTTTTTAGGTAAGGTTTACAAAACATGATTTGACTAATTTCAAATTTAAATAAAAAGTAAAAACAACATACTCAACATATCCATCACCATAAATGCACTAGTCCTTTCTTGCATGGAAAAGGAGCAAAAGGGTTTTTATGAAATTTGGAAAGTAAAGAAAAAAGGCAAAATCATTTCATTAAGGACAAATTCACATCCTAACATCATCTCACATTTAATACACTTCTTATCATTCCTTGAAAAGAGTTTTAAAAACGGTTTAAAAGTCAAAAATTTGTGAATGGTATTTGACTCATTTGCCTTCCGAAGCTCAAGTATAAATAGCACACACATTTCTCACAAAATTCACAACCCATTCTCTACTTTTCTCTACATTTCCTAAAGCTATTCTCTCCATTTTCTTCCTCCACTTCAACATCACCCTAACCCGAGCTCTACCTACCTCCCTACTCTCGGCCACCACCCTACCCGAGCCGCACACTCCTCACACTCCCCTCCAACAACCCACACTGGAGCCTACCCTCCATCCAAACCTACATACCCGCCTCTACACACCTCAAACCCCACGACCCAATTCCATACCCACCTACGCGAGCCTCCCACGCTCACGTACCCTAATCCAAAACACCCTACACGCTCCCTACTTCTCCTACCCGAGCCATAAAATCCTAGACCATTCGTCTCAATAGGCCGTACCCCCTTTACACATTCACAAACCCTCCCCTATAGCTCACGCACCCCCTAGCCGAGCCCACACACCCATTCAAAAAAGCTATACCCTCCTCTTATAAAAAAAGAAAAAATGAAAAAAAAAGAATAGAAGAAAAATAAATAAAGGCGAGAGTTTATGACGTTTGCAAAAAAGCACGCTAGTTTGTAGTTAAGTTTGACGGAGTGGAAAATGAAGGTGAGAAATTCTCATCGCTATTTAATTACATCGATTATCAAGTTTAATTGTTATGTTAGATAATCGCCATTTGATGATATGGACGTTTGAATAATTGTTTGAATATGTTGGATGAATAGTAGATTTATGCTAATATACCAATTTATTGATAATTACTATGCTATGGGTATGGATTTTATGTTAATGATGAATATTGGAAGTGATTATGCTCATTGTTGATTAAGTAATCCCTTTGTCGAGTATGACCAGTTTTACTAAAATGGTATATGTTGAAATTATTAAGCCTCTTTATGAATAGTGAAAAAAAAATCAAATTTGGATTTTGAAAATAAAGTGAAATTGGAATTGAAGTGTCATTAAAATTGAAATCGGAATCGAAATTGAAATTGGAATTGAAGTGGAAAGTGAAATTGAAATTTAGATGAATAGTGAAATTGAAATTGATTTTGAAAATTTAAATTGAGATTAAGGTTGAAATTTAAATTATAATTGAAATTAGATTTGAAATCTAAGTTTTAATTAAGTTTATTCTAACAATTGAAATTGAGTTAAAATTGGATTTTAAAATTTAATATTAAAATAATAGGAATATTATAATATGGGAATAGTAAAAATATATTTTTAATACTTTAAAGATTGAAAATATCGATTTTAAATGATTTGTAATGTTTTTATAAGTACTTATATTCAATTTAGAGAATTTATTTCAAATATTGTAAATCAAGTCAAAACTAGGCGCGTCGCGTAACGAAAGCTCGCGATTTCGCACCGACAAGTTTAAATAAGTTTACAAAGTGAAATATAGCTCGGATTTCTTCGAAACAAGAAATGTCTGGACTATTATAACCATAGTTTTCAAATGGAAAAAGAAAAACAAGATTTCATCTTGTAAATTTTGAAATATGTCCAAAAATATTTTCCAGAAAAATCGCGCTTTTGCAATTAAGTGATCAAATTTAGAATTTGATATTTTTAAGGTTTTAAAAATATAAAATAAATTCTAAAAATCATTTAAAATGTTTTAAAAGTGATTTAAGTTGAAAATATGATTATCCAAATGATGAAAAAGACGTTTTGAAGAATATAGCTTTAAAACACTATTTGCAACGCTTTTAGCAACACTTTTGCAACAGTTTTAATTAACATAGAAAATAGACGTTTTAACTTGATGATTCCTTTTAGAATCTTTCATAATTATTTTTATAAGGATAATTAAGTGTTTTAAATAATGATTTGGAATCTTTATAATTAATTCCAAAATAAAAGATAATAATTTAGTATGTGGAAACGACTGGTACACTTGTCTCCTCTGTGAGATCTGGGAAGATAAATCAAGGTGTTTAACTAAGGTCAGGAACGAAAAAACCTGTGCTCTAAACTTACCTGGTCTATATTTTCTCTTCTTAGGCGAGGGGTGGAACAAATCGGAAGGAAAGCCCGGATGCTTTAAAAAGATTATATTAAGTTTTTCCAAAATAAAAGAAGATTAGTGTTATCCAAAATTTAAGCAATCTCCAAAATGAATAAACTACAACTTGGATTGCATAGAGATAATCTTCTTATACTTGGTATTAAATTCCAAAGAGGGAACTCGTCCTATTCGTGGAATTTAAAAGGTGATTTCACATTATTCCGCCCATAGCACTTGTTGAATACGAAAATTGATATTGAGTAAAAAATAGAATGATTTCCATGATCCTATTTACTCAATAATGTTTTCTAAGATTGATTTTTGGGTTTACAGTAACGGTGTCTTAAATAACATTGTTTTTGACCCATTGTAAAGTTATGAAATTCTAGATCGATGATAAGTAAGAAAATAGGAAATGTTTTCCTAAGTAATAAGTGAATTAATTTAGAATTACTCTAAGATTAAAAAGGGATTTGTAATTAACCAAAAAAATTATAGTGAAAAGAGGCTTAATAAATCCTGTATACTCATATTCACTTTTTATCGATGATTGGATTTCGAAGGAACCATGATCGGATTTGGGTGATTCCTATCCGAAAACCACTTCGAACCAATCCACATGTTCGAAAAATGAAACTGTGTTGAAGATGGAGATATTGAGATGAATAATAATGAAGGACTACTTGTTGATTAGTTGGTTCTAAACTCCCGATTTACTTATTGTCACGGTTGTTTCTTTGTTTTGAGAAACCTCTGAAAAACAAGGACCTCTCGCCTAGTAATGGCCGAGGAAAGTACCTTCGGTTTCGTTCAGTCCCAGAATGAACTTGTATGGACGAGTGTCTGACCTTGCATTCTAATCACATTGAGTGATCTCTATAAAATGTATATCACTAGGTGGCGGAGAAGACACCTTCTCTTAGCTTAACACCCTTTCCTAAGGCAAACGAGCTCAGGAAGTTATATATTTGTAGATACCAGTCATGTGAATATTGAATTGCAATGTGGCATTCAAAGTGGAAGGAATTTGTACTATATGAAAAGGTAATCGTTGCCTCAAGCCTCATCAACTGGAAGTGATCGAAACATGGTAGATGCAGCAAGGCTAAGTGGGTCATTCCCATTAGGATATGATCATTCCCTTCAAGATAGATTTCTACCCGCCATAAAGTTCGGGCATCTAATCATTGAGGAAAGTGTGCTAAAACTAGCGGTCGGTTAAAGGTCAGTAACGACCGGGGATGCAATATTCAATACTATCTATTTATAGAGGTAGGCAGGACTTGTGTTGGTAGAGGAGCTTTGTGATGGTTCCTCAGGACATCCATCTAGAGATGTACCCATCGGAAGGTATTCCCTTTACCTGGTCATTGTATGGAAATCCATTCTCCAATAAGAACTTGCGGTTGTTTGTATAGCCTTAAATGATTAGGCCCGGAATTTAATATTGGTAACAATCTTGGCTAATATTTATAAGTTTATTTGCAAATGTTTTCAAAGAAATGTCATTAGAAATAATATCAAAGGTTTTGATATATAAAATAAATTTGGTTATCATAAGGTAAAAACCCGTCTGTGTTTATGTGTGGGCGTGGTCTTATGAGATACACTTTCTTTTCAAAGAATTTCATTTGAAGGCTGATATATGACACAGTCATTTATTATTAAGTTTTTCTCACGCTGGTTTATCAAGCCTGATTTGGGTGTTTTTAATACTCAGGTCGGATCCGAGTAGTTTCGGGTTTAGTTGAAGACGGTTGGAGTTTCCAGAGGAGAGCTGGAGATATTCATCTACGTATGGACGTATTCTATTATCCACTGCTGTTTTTTATGTTTGTCAACATTTGTAAGGACATATGTTTATAACTATCCAAGCTGAATCTAGGTAGACTCTGATATATGTATTTTAAAAGTTTTCCGTTGTAAAGATATTGTTCGATATTATATATAAATGTGTGGGTCGTTACACTCAAGGTCGAAATGAGATTAGGACAAGGAAACATGGGTTAGGAGTTGTATGTGATACAATCGATAAGGAGTTATCCATCATTTGTGGGGCTTTGATTTGTTAAGCAAACTGAAGGTCAGAATACCAAGACAAATGAGCCCTAACACCCACTAGTGAAGACGAAAGACTTCTATGTTTCATCTTGGGTGTTGGATAAGCATAAAAGACAAGTGGGATCCTTATTAGATAAATGAAATGGTAACATTTAACCTTTCTATATTGTAAGAACATATACTAAATACTATTATAATTATCTATAATGATAAATTGTACATTTAATAAGATTGGTAAAATGTTTATCAATTAAGATATACAAATGAATTGATGATTGACAAATATAAATATAACATATACTTACCAGTAAAAGATTATTACATGTTAATGTTTCAACACCCATGCAAGCGCCTGATTTTAAATCTACTGAATACATTCATGGTTTGGTCACTTACGCATTTATTTGGTCAAGACTATGTATTGCATTCTATGAGTTTCGAACTCTAAAAGCAATATAAGACTATGGATATTTGATCTGTGTACAATTTCATATAAATGTTATATAGTGAATGGTCAAAGTTTGTAATGTATAATATTTCAATTAAATTACTTTATCCGAAACCAAATAAACCTTAGTGCAAGATCGATTACTCAATCTGATTGATTACAAAAGGATCGTATCGTGTTAAATTTCACACTAGACCAAAACTAAAATATAAATCTAAGAACTCGATTGTTGAAATGTTAGTTTGATCAGTTTACGTAAAGCGGAACATATTTAATATCCTTAAAAGCTAAGGATAATTAAATATGCTTTTGTAAAGACTTTGTTATGATATAGTAGTAAGGGTTTTGTTTTGAATGGTTTGACCATTTAAAAAGAATAACAAATGTACAAGAGTAGATATGATTCAAGGTACAGTTAGGATGAATAGAGTGAATAGTCATGCCTGCTTCATAAAGAAACAACAGAAACAAGAATTGTAATAATAGTGGTTGATACTTAACATTGGAATTAGAAATGGGATTTCTATTACAAATGTAATTTCATATAGAAAATTGTTTTCTATGAGATTTATTTCTTTGAGTTCAGGATAATTGATCAAAGAACTTTCTGCTGTAAACTAGTTACACTATATGAAATAAATAGACTAAATTAAGTGAATGTTAGACCTCCAAATTTAATACGCTATTACAGTAATGGCGGAAATAGTAAGATCATGCCGTATATCACTTAGTGATTGCATTATATTATGAAAATTGTTTTCGTAAAACGTACCAAATATTATTTATTAATTAATGACTATTTTTCAGTATCGATTGAGAAATAGTCATACCTATATTTCGATATGAATATTATGAATATTCATTATGAAATAAAACTATAATGTGGTATTTTTTTGTAACAAAAGTGATGCATTGGAAAATACAGAAGTATCTTATATTATTTATAGTTATTTTGGAATTATAGACTAAGCCATAGTTTTAAGAAAATAATTTTATTATATGATTTTGAATCATATGATACTAGTAAATTATATCTCAAACAATTTAGGGCTATGCACCCATTCAGTGGGAGCATCATAAGAGTTGACGAGCATTTCAAATTGATACATATAGATGTATACAATTGTAAGCCTATTAATACCAAAACATTTCCATGTACTTTGTCATATTCACCGATCAGTTATCACACACATGGACATGAGTATTTGATACACATGTAGTATGTTTATGGTAAACTCATAGAGTATAAAACAAAAGTAAATAAAATAACATGCAATAGAAACGATTTGATCGACGAGGGAGTATATTGGAATCCAAACGTACCTAAAAATAAAAAAGTTTCAATCTCAAAAGTCACTCCTCAATAAGGAGTAATTGAACTTTGTCGGACAATGTACAGTTAATTGTGAGCGAAGTTGAGTTAGTTTCTTTCTATAAAATCATGTACTTAAGTGTAGTACACAAGGTTAATATTATTTAATCGAAATAACAATTTACAAAATCACACGAGATGAGGGTTATAAGAAACCCCAACATATCCTAGGCCAAGGAGTTGGCGGGTTGTGCGAGTCAAAAGATTGCATGTAATAATTATTCGTAAGGAATCTTGTATGAATCCCCAAAAGAATTTTCAAAAGACTGTCATTGGATGACATATTTATGTTTTGAACTTAAGTTTTGTAAACTAAAACGAAATCAGTTTTATAAGTAAAGAAATTCATAAAACGTTTATGAACCTATTCTGTTGCACTTAGAATCAATTGTCGTTTTAAGAAATACCAATTTCATTGTAAAGAAATTTATTTGAGGAATTATTGGTAGTAAAATAGAATTGGATACGATCCATAGGTAGAACTGATTAGATGAGATAAAAAAAGATTAGCTAACTTAAACGAACACTATGCATTAGGGTGCCTAATAATTATTCTCGCACATTGAAGAGAAACTATGAGTTTCTTATCAATGTCAATAATATATAATCCTTGATTGTTTAGAGTGTTGACTCTATGATATGATAGGATGCGCAAATCCAAAGGAATTCCAAGTACGCTATCAAAATATGATTTTGGTAGTCGTAAGCAAAGGGATGTGGTCCATTGGCCGTGATTGTGTCTTTATGAGTAGGACAAATGTAGTTTGAATTAAATGAGCAATGTCGATAAGAATAATATCACAAATTTCAATTGTTGAAATTAGCGTAATATATTCGGTATTCAACGTGCTTAAGTTAATTTGGATTTACTCACAAAATTACCACTTGATATGAGTTTATATTTGGTACGCATGTATTGAAATAGAAAATTCTAAATAATGATTTAGAGTAAACTGTTCAAATAATAACCAAAATGTTTTGAAGTCAGCGGGAGCGATATTGAGTTTGTGGGTCTATGGATATGATCCTAAAAACGATAGAAAGTGTCATTTTTTAAGCATCAAAATTGAACAAACATTTTGATAGAAATATCAAATAGTTTGATTATTGATCAAAATGCAGAGGAAGCGTTGGTTCATAAGAAAAAACGTTAAAAGGGACATTGATATTTCTAAACTATAAGTAAACAACACGTTGGTGATTTTAAATGATGTACTTGTGTTAAAATCAACCTTAGTAGTTTTAGTGCTCAATTTTGGATTGTAAATGATGTCTTTTATAGTGAGTACTAAAGATATTGGGATTGTCCCAAATCGATATGGAAAGACACCTTATTAAATTGTTTAACATGGAACATGTGAGACAAGTTCCTTATGCATTGGCAATATGAATTATCATACATGTTCTATTGTCTAGGAGATCGTAATTTTTTGTGTATTTGATACATGAAGAAAATATCAAATCAAAAATGATATCATTAAATGGTTGTTTGAAGTGTTCTCATGTATTTATGAAATACTAGAGAATTATTTATAGAAATAAAAACACCTTATGAAGGAGTGTTCGAACTCAAACTTCATAAGTGAAATTGAGTATGGTATGTCAATAATAAATTCAAGTTAAGAATATTTAAGTTGGAAACATTCCAAATGAAAGACCATGGCAGATTCAATGAAAAATGCTAAGTATATCGCCTTGAATAGCGCCACAATAAAGAAAACGTAATTAAGTGCACAAATTTATAACTGGGCCGATTACAAATGTTGAGAATCTCATAACATATTTATATGATAACAATGTTGCGATATAGTTCGTAACAGAACTTAGAGCTCACTAGAAGTCAAGAGACATATTCCGAATTGTTTCATGGGATAAAACAGTTTATCACCATCGGAGAGAGTTGATTGATAGAGTAGATAATTAAAACATAATAGCATACGCATTCACAAAGGGACTGACCCAATTGGTTTTGAGAAAGCCGATTGGAGAAGTTAGAATATGATTCCATAATTGACCCCAAGTGCAAGTGGGAAATTGATAGAGGTGAGGGTATGCCCTAGGGGTAATTATGTAATTCATTACGTGTATCTAACTTATTGACCAATCTTGTTCAAAATAAAAGGTATTTTCTTTCTGTTATATACTTGATATAATGTGGTTATATTAATTAATCGATTTAATTAAAAGTATATTTAATAGCAAAACCATAAATGGTATGTTTTGTGCTAGTAGTTGCTAAGTGTTATAACTGTGAGTAATTTATTAGAATGAAACTAATATACCATTTTAAATATTCCTAGTCAAGATGTACCGAGATTGGATATCGATACATCTGTTCAGACTAGAGTACGTAACGCTCTCCAAATGTTGCACAGTGTATTACTGATGACTACTGGGGGGGCACCAAAGGGTTACGCATTGATAATTATTAGATAACTTTGGAATGACTCACTCGATAGTTTTTTGCTGGTTACTATAACTAAGGCCAAGCAGAAAATATCAATGTGATTAATTTACACAGTTCTCTCGACTTGAGAATACCGTTGATCATCAACGTAAAAGCTCTACTTTGATTATAGTTAAATCATGGCATGGCATCCATCGAACAATGTAACACCCCTAATTTTTAATAATATTATTCTGGAGATTTAATTAGATAAATTAAATAAAACAATGTAAATATTTGTGTGATAATGAGGTTGAGATTTGAAAATTTAACTAGGGGCTATGATTAATTAAAAATAAAGAATGAGTTTACTGGAATGGTCTATGAGATAACTAACAAGAGAGTAAAACATGGGCTTAATGGGTAACTGCCGCACCATAATCCCATAACCCTTAAAATCACGTTTCCTTTACTTTGCACGTTCATTTTCAAAACATAAAAATGTAAATTAAAGAGAGCTTAAGCTGGCCATTACCTAGGAAAGAAAAAGGTAAAAATCAATTAAAGCTAAGCAATTAAGCAAAGGGAATTAATCACCGATAAAATCTCAATTTCCTTGTCCTAATCAAGTTGAATAATAATCAAAACCATCTCTATTTTTTTTAATGATCATTTGATTTCAGGTTTAAGTTTAAATCCATTAAGATGATTTTTGATGATGATATGATTGGATTTCATGATATGTTATATTCAAGCAAGTTTGTTTGATAAATGTTATATATAGTTTTAAGGTTAAAATCATTCATATTGTGTTTCGAATGCCATGAGGAATTTATATGTTATGTAAAACATTATTTTGGAGATGGATTTTAATTTTTATAATTTTCTGAGCTATGGAAATTTTATTATGAATTTTCAAAGGAAAATATGAACAATTGGGTTTAGAAATTAATTTCGGCTATATTATGAAGAATTTGGGTCTGAAAATTTATATATGTTAGATAACATATTAAAAGTGAATTTCTATGATTTTTGAGGACTTTTCCTAAGTAATTTACTATGGAAAATTAAATTATTTTAAGTGGAGGACTTAAATGTTTTATTTGTTTTGCTTAAGGAAGGGCTTATTTGCTAAATTATTTTATTTAGATCTGAAACTAATGTGGCAGTTTTATTTTTGAAAGAATTTGAAAAGTTTATGGAAACCAATTAAATGTTTAGAAATAGGCAGGTTAGTTAAAAAAGCAATTACTGAAAAATGCATTAAAACCGTCTTTACCCATAAATTATGTTATGCCTCTTTCAGACGCTACCTTTTGACCTTATACTTCTGCCTCAACTAAGTCGAAACCAATACAC
Source organism: Allium fistulosum (assembly GCA_030737815.1). Lineage (NCBI taxonomy): Eukaryota > Viridiplantae > Streptophyta > Magnoliopsida > Asparagales > Amaryllidaceae > Allium > Allium fistulosum. The sequence continues at coordinate 1,355,612,607 of CM060902.1, read as the reverse complement.
AAGGTATCAATAAGTTGGTACGTAGTGGATTGGAGAAGGGTGGAAGGTATGGAGATGAAACCTAGCTTTCGAAGGGGTCGAAGCCTTCATTTTACTATCCAAAGAAATGCGCTAGCCTTATTTTCAAAAGAATGCTTTCGAAAGAGTTTACTATAGCTTTCGAAGAAGTCACCGCCTTTTTGTTTCAAAAAGATAGCTTTCAAATGAGTTCCCTTATTTTTAAATTAATGCTTTCGGAAGGGTAGTTTCAACCCAGTCAAAACCATGCTGTCGACCTTATGCCTTTCGATTGGATTGAAGTCATCAACTGATTCAAAAGGTAGCTTTTATTTAATAAACATAATAGCCGCTTCCTAAAGCTTTCGAAAAGGTTTAATGGTTTCAAAGGCAGTGGCTCCGAAAGAGATTTTGACGCTATCCTTCCAAATGTTTTGCTTAATTGATCAATGCTTTCGAAAGGATGGTTCCGAAGCCATCAGTTTTTTCCCAATCACTTTTATTTAAAGGATAATGGTTTCGAAAGGGGTATTTTCATTTATATTCACTTTGACCCAAGAGATATTTTTAAAGATAAACCCAATGGTTTCGAAAGGGGTACTTTCAAATGGTTTCAAAGCTATGCTTTTATGAGTTAATAAGTGATGCTTTAATACTTTCGAAAGGTATGTTTTGATGTTTCGAAAGAGCTGTTTTAAAGTGTTTTGAAAGGCATGTGCTTAGTGTTTTGAAAAGAAGATTTGAATGTTTTCGAAGGAGGTTATTCAATGGTTCGAAAGTAAAGGTTTAAGGTTTCGAAAGCCTTAGTTTTCAAAACAAAGAACCCAATCTTATTTTTAAAGGAAAAACCATGGCAAAATAAAGGAGTTTTAATATGGATTTTAAGTATGGAGTTTTTGAAGAAGCTTTCCTTGGTAAAATAATAGGTTAAAAAGATTAACCTTGTTTCATATAAAAATGATTTCAAGGATATTAAACCACAGATGTTGGTGTTATTATGTTATAATGTTTGCTTCTTCTAATATACATATTCACTATAAAATGGACCCATAACTGTATTTTGGGGAGAAATGGCAGAATAACCAGTTAGGTTGACCCGACAGTGAATATAAGTTGAGTTAACTCCTGTATGAGTAGAATTGCATCTAGGAGGTCAGATAGTCCAGAATATAGGATGCCAAAATACTGATTAAAGAAGTTGTCAGATAGAAAGGTTCATAGTATACCTATGAAAACTATGATTAGAAAGAGTTGTTGGTCGGGGCCAATAGTTTTGTAGTGAACCCATGAAAACTATATCCGGATGTTTGTACCAAATTGGGCACAACACTCCTTGAAAGAGTTTAAAGAGATAAATATGAAGAAATTAAATGGAAAAATAGGATTATCTAACAAACACTTCCAAAACAAATGATAAAAATACGCAGAAACACAGGAATTTAGAGTGGTTCAGCGTATTACCTACGTCCACTATGAAATTGATTACTTTATTGATATTTCTTTGATGATTACAACTGATTTCAGTGGATAACAACATATTACAACGGATTATAACAGTAAAATTCGAGTATAGCAGCAGCCTTGAATCGCAAAAGTGTTTCTGGCAGAGTCTGGACATCAAAGAGCCAAAAGATCCTTTTTCTGTAGGCCCCGAGGCTCTATTTATACCGTAGGATGCAAATATTTTGCTCAAATCTCGGAAGAATTCTTCTGGCACGTTGGTGGGCCCACGCGATCGATCCCATGAAGTTTCGGCCCGATCCGTGATCGATACGAATGGATTTTGTATCGATCGGGATTTGACCCAATCGAGTCGAAACTCGGCATGAGCATTGCTTAGCTCGTACGTAAGCTCCTGTGAAAATTTCATAGCATTTCGACTTGTGGATTGTAAGTTATGATCGATTCGAATTGAAGTTCTTCGGTGGGCTGTTGCGTTCGAATCGATGCCATCGTATCGATCTATTCGAATCGATCATGGCACGTGCTTGCAGGTTGACGTGGCGCGCACACTCCGGATCGATCCACTTTTCGTGTCGCGTTGATCGAGTTGTTCCGTTATTTGCGTCTTGTTCGTATCGAAGAACGTTGTCTCGTTCGTAGCGATGGAAACGACTTAATTCGCATCGATGGAAACAACTCTGTTCGTATCGATGGAAAGTGAATGACACGTATAGTTTGTATGGTTTTGTTCGTATCGATGGCGATCGACTCCAGTCGATCGATACGAGCTGAAAGGCCCGGATGGATGCGAACAGTGATTGCTCGGTCAATTCGAATATCTATGACATGAAGGATACAAACAGGGGCTTCTCGATGGTTATGAAGCAACTGGACTTAATGGATGCGAATTGTACGATCGATGCGAAGCACCACTGTTCGATGGATCCGAACAAGAGAGTTGCCGATCGATACGAAGCGGGCTCGTTCACTTATGGATTTGAACTGATCGATACGAATGAAGCTTCTTCCTCTGATGGATACGAAGTAGTATATTTCGATGGATACGAATAGACACCTGCCAATGGATTCGAACATGCCGAACCCTTGATGGATACGAACAGATGGTTGCGAAGTGATGGGCGTGGTTGTGTTGATTTCCTTGATTTGTATCGATCATTTCTTGAGCATACAACCTCGGATTGACTTGAAATTTGGAACGTTGGTTTTCTTAGCTTTGCTTGGCATGTCATATCAATTGTAGCTTGATCCAGACTCGGAAAAAATTCATCGACATCCCTAGTGAACCAGTGCTTACTTGACATCCGGAATGAGCGATCCTTGGTTTCCAGTCAATTCCTTGATATCTCGGCCTCGCCAAAAGGCGGGATTACATTTGCCCCCCAAAGTACGTATTGTGTGAACATGACGTGCTTTGAATAGTCGCACCTTTCGTCCTGAATAGTTCTGTCCGACTTGCTGAACGATTGTCGTCTTTTCGTTGAAAGTTGTAATTCTTGACTGATTTTTCAGTAATATGAACTGTTGACTATCAACTGTTGTATCGTGCACCGTTGTAACTAATTGTTGTATGATAGCGATTAGCTGTTTGTCGTTGTGATCGTCATCAAGTGGGCATTTGACCTGTGAATTTTGAAAATTGAAAATTAGTCTGACATACATACACATATGTTAACCTGACTCTTGTTAACGTTCGCACGTTTACAAGTCGTTGTCAGTTTTTTGCATCGAATTCTGTATCGACCCTCTCCTGGATCAATGTGAAATTCGAGTCGCAACAAAGTTTGACGGCTATTTTGGAATGTTCCTTCGTATCGATCCTCTCCTGGATCGATGTAAAAGATCGAAAGATTGTTCTCGTATCGACGGATACAGGTTTTCATGCACCGTGCGTTGATGGATACAAACAAATGACTTCGTATCGATACCCCAATGAGGGATACAAATAGAGCAACTGGTCCCTCGTGTACTATTTGTACCAATGGATATGAATCTTTAAAGTGTCGCATGTTAATGGTTACGAACAGAGTATTTCATATCGATGGAGTCACACGGCTTCAGTTCACTCTGGCTGTTCTTTTTGTATCGATGAGGCTTAAGTCGAGGGACACGAATAACCAACTCGTATCGATGGATGCAAGCCTTCGTAGGCTGCAACTTGATGGTTTCGATTAGTGCAATTCGCATCGATTTGCCTTGGGTGCAGTTGAGAACAATAGATACGAAATGGGTGGTTCGCATCGGTGAGATGGAGCACTGGTTGGGGTCGGTCGCAACAACCGGGAGACGAACCGTTTTATTCCTTGGATAGGAGAGCATATAAATACGAATTGGACTTAGGAAAATCCTTCACTTGCCGTTACGCTCACATTTATCTTCGTATCGATCGAAATTTCTAGAGAGTGGAAAAGAACAGCACGAGCCTTCGTTCCCAAAACCCCCAGCGCTTAGCCTTAAATCAATCTCTCAAAATTAGATAAAAGATCGATTAATACTTCTTAAAACTTGACGAGACTTGATTCTTTACGCCATTTTGCTCAGGGTATCATCCCGTTTCGACGTCGTCAATGTTGGAATTGAGCTGGAGTGAGGTCGAGAAGGTATCCCACTGGCACCTTATTCGCTTGGGGAAGAAGAAAGGCAACCGATGGATTCGTGGGAGTCATTGGCCTCAAACTCGTATCGATACGAGGTGGTGGAGGTTGTTTCGTATCGATCCGAGATCATGGGAGTTTCGTGTCGATTCGAGATGTTGGATTCGAAATCGCAGGCTTTAGAATCGATACGAAGAGCATCGGTCTTCGATAATTGATACGAAACCGGAGTTTCGAACCGATACGAAATTAAAATTCCGATCGATGCGAACTGAATATCTTGAGACCAATACAATTTTAAGGCCTTTCCAACGAATAATCTGAGATTTGGCTTCGATGAATACGAACTTCATGTAAATTCGGACACCGTACTCCGACGAGCTTCTGCTTTGCATAATTGGACATAACCATTAAACTGCATATTTGACTGTCTTTCGAAGCTCGTCGATGGGACTGAAACATAACTCAAACTCAACGAAATTTCACCCAGATTGGTCTCTAAAGTCTGGATGGCATGGTTGTGACGGTCAGCGATGACGGTCACTCCAGTTGAATTTCGAAGTCTCATCGTTTAGACATTTTCTCTAACTTTGTTGAATTTCTTAACTAATATGTGGCACTGCACTGCATAACACATTCACGCACTTCACACCGAGGAACACTTGGGTTTTTATTGTCTAATGATGGTTTCTAATAAGTTGATAAGCTATGGAATCCACAAGTACACAACAGCAAGAGCTTCAGGGTTCATCTTCTTTTGTCCTGAAGATTCCGGCCATCGCGACCGAAGTTATAGACCCAACTCCAGACGAATTACCTAATGCTACGTTCATGCCTAAGGCATGGTTTGTCTCTGAAGACATGTTTGGACGAATATGTCTCTGAAGACATGTTTGGACCGTCTGTACCGTCCAATGTCTAAGGCATGGGTCCAATGTCTAAGGACGAATAGGCTTCAAGGTACCATCTGTACCGTCCAATGCCTCTGAAGACATGTTTGGACGAATATGCCTAAGGCATGGTTTGTCATTGGACGATGTACTATTACCGGGACCAAACGATAGACCGCACGCTCCCCTGGAGGGGTTTACTGCCTTCAGCCATGCGTGCGAAGCGGGAACACTTCCTCCTTTCAACCAATATATTAGAGAAGTGTTGTACTTTCTCGGAATCGCCCCATCGCAACTACATCCCAATGGATATGCTTTGTTAAACAACATATTCATTGTATTCATGGAGTATCTCTTTCGGCCACCGACTCCAACAGAAATCAGATATCTTTTTAACTTCAAGAGTAGGGGAGATATCCGTCCTTCACATTCCTGGAATCGATCAGGAACTGCCAAGTAGTTATCGGATCTTGGACAAGGCTGAGTTACTTTAAAACAGAGTGGTTCTACGTTCGGTGCCCTCGGATTTGCCAGCCGATGGCTAATCAGACGTAAGTGTTACAGTATTCTTCAAGAGTCACTACACCAAATAAGTGATTTTGCAACATTTTATATCTGTCAATTGCTAACACTTATAAATATCACAGACCGCTAACAGTAAAAAAGTGTTAGGATACCTAAAAAGTGTTAGTAAAAATAAATAGTCTTCTGCATTAATTTTGCCAACGCATATAAGTGTTACAACAATCGGTAAAAATGTAAATAATTTAATAACAAAAGGAGTCTTTTGTAATTTGTAAATACGATCACTTTTCTCACGCTTGCCCATTCCTAGACAGATTTTGGCTGCCTAAAATTTAATTTAGGGTTTGGTCTTCCTCACAAAAAAACCAACGTTTCTTCTCCCTCAATCGCACTGAATTAAATCCAGGCCCAGAAATTATTTCAGCCGCTCCCAAGCTTATTTTCTTTCCACTATGTTTTAGAATCCTCCTTCTCCCTCAATTGCAAACCCAATACCTATTTAACTCTTCAGTTCGATATCTTGCCCTAATTCCTTCTATCTAAATCATGACTCGTATTTACAAAATATCGAGCAGAGGCGAAAAAGAAGAGAGAGACGCGGTCGTAGGTTGCTCTACTCCGGTGGCACCATCGACATCCAAGGAGGAGGAGAGCGATGCGTGCGCTTGCGATCTAGAGACAGTAATGCGCTGCAATGTGAATGGCGATGTGGGTGAACTTGTGGAGTTGGCGACATGGATTCAGGTAGCGTGTGTGATGTGGAGTATGTGCGATTATTTATTTATGTCACAGGGATCGCTGTAACTTGTATTTGAATATATTTAGCATGTTTATATCAATATTGTTGGTTGAACCTGGCAGTGCTAATTAATTACTATGTCATTTATAGGGTATTGGAAACTTAATAATTTTAATGTGGCACGGTAAGATAGAAAATGTTCAGTCCAATTGTGAGATTTGTCGTATGAGATTGTAAGCTGTGTTACAGAATTATGTTTTACATGTTTTCTTGTTCTTGCTGTTATTTCAACTCTAGATAAATTTAGAACTGACAATCAAATGGACATAGGGTCCGCAAGTTAGAACTGGCAGTGCTAATTAATTACGTTTCTAATATTTAATTGATCTGGTGGTGTTTTGTGTGTGAAAAAATAAGGTTGGGGAGGTGGGAGAGCTATCAGAGATATTCTAGTGGAAAGGGGAAGTGCCGAAAGGGCTGCTAGATTGGGAGCAGAGAGAGAAGGATCATTTATGAGAGGAGCTATCTGATGTTCTTCTCTATCTAGTCAGACTATCTGACATGTGTGGTGTCGATCTTGGCAAAGCCGCTCTCCGAAAAATAGAGCTAAATGCACTGAAATACCCCATCGATCAAAGCAAAGGCTCTTCCAAGAAACTCACTCTTCCTAACACAGATCATTCTTCAAACATCATCAACCATGTTTCATCAAACAAGGTAATCAGCCATGCTTTCTAGTTGCCTTTGCTTTATAGCCTTGCAATTGTACATATTAATTTGGGCCTATATGCGAAATGCTTCATTGGTGAATAATGGCAGTAATTTGTCTTTGGTTTATTTGTACTTATATATATACACTAGTTGCTTTGGAAATAGATTATATAGTTACTGATATTTCACGTCCCCTGCTTTTGCATTAAATGCAAATGTCCATGCTTGCTTTAGGATTTGGTAAACATTTGCATAGCTAGTTTTAATATGGTACGTTTCCAAGCATTTGGCCTTAACTTACATTGTTTGAATATAGTACATTTCCATTTTTTTTATGAACTGGAAATAGCTTAAACATATACTTGTTTCGTCCTGTAGTGTTAATATATTGAGATTGTTGTTCACAACATGCTTTGATTTTATATGTTTACCTGTACATTGATTTTGCACTTATCCATTGTTTCCAATTTGTTTAATTCCACTTTTGTTCACTGTTTAAGATCATCGCCATCTTTTTTTTCTTGTACGTCCCTTATGTTTCATTATTTAAGTTGCCTACTTTTGCTTCATTTGCCCTATTGCTTTAAATCCATATGTCCCTGCCTCCCTGTTGTTTTGAAAGAAAAAAAAATGGACATACCCATGCATTATTGCCTATTCTTAGGTTAGCATGTCCCATATGTTCAAGTTGCATATCTTATCTCATTTTTTTAGTTAATGCCTGTAGCCATAGTTTATGCTCTATAATTACAATGATTGAACGCTTATATTTCTTTACAAATGCAATTACATCATAGCTTCTTGTAGGGGAGTTGAGTCCCCTGACATACCATACAAGGAACGTCATAGATTATTTGATGAAGTGTTTCCCCTACTTGCCAAGCTACTAGGGGATCCACTCAATTTACTCTTTCCATTTTTTTCTGCCCTTGTTTTTAATTTGAGTATCAAACCTATCCCGCTCAGGATTATCTATAACATCTGCAGGTACATTTGCTTTGAATTCAAATGGAGAGCCTTCATCCCACGATCTTCTTATGCGCATTGATGAAGTGCTGATAGCTTGACTTGCCTCGGTATCCAAATTCTGCCTACTCTTATAGGTATGCATGGAGTCCACTTTCGGTAAATTAATTGCTTTTGACATACTTGCCTTCTTAACTTCATTGCTGAGTTACTGATGATTCATTGTTGGGAATTTGCATGAGAAATCACTTTGGTAGCCCTTTTGTTGGCAAGCTCCTCTTTAAGATCATTGATTTCTGTAGTACTTAATTAGATTGCTAATATTCATGTTGTTGCTCTCAGTTGTAATAGTTTGCTCACACTTTTCTTCGGTTTCCATATAATTTTGCATTTCATTTGTTATATCATTCCCAGTTAAGGAATTTTGTTTAAGCTGGAGTTGTTTATTATTTCTTGCCTCCAAATTGGTATCCTCTTCTCTACACGTTGGAATATTTTAATTGTTATCATCAAAGGAGCAATTATGTATGCTAACATCATTCTCAGTTTGAATCAAAGAATTAGCTATCGTTGATTGTTTGGGAACCCATTGTTTTGTAGATTTACAAAGTTTCCCAGAATGACCAAAGCATTGGTATGTAAGACACGCTTCTGGTTTTTCTGTTCATACTTCACCTCTTGCTAACTTAATTCTCCATTCATGTTAGGGATAGGTACAGCTGATGGAAAGTCACTAGACACGTCCACTTCAATAAGTATTCTCGCAAGCGAGATTTCAACATACCACTTGTATTTCATCTAACTTAATAGGGCATCTAATAAGCGATACCCTCCTCTATCTAGGAATCTAAATTGAGATTAGGAAGCCTATATTTTCAAGAAAATTAGAGATTGGAACAAAGAAGAGAAGAGGATGGCCAGGTAAATGCAGGAACATGGAAAATTGATGATTTAATTCCCAAAATTCTATTAAAAAAGAATAACATGGAAAATTGACGTTTTAATTCCCAAAATTCTATTAAAAAAGAATAGCATGTGACGTGTTCCAATTTTTATAAACATATAATATATAGAATAGATCCGAAACCCTGACATGGGCTTCCTATTTGCATATGGAAGGAATAGGATAACTTTCTTTTAGTCATATGTTGCAATGCACAGAGACATTAAAATATCATCCATAAATTGTATGAAACTAACCTTTCCTTATTTATGAAGTACTTATGATGGATACAAGTCTCTGTCTGATATAAAATTATTTGTTTGAGCCGACATACTTTGCGTAATATTCCGATTAAGTGCTATATGTTGCTTGTATTTTTCTGGATATCACATTCTCCATTTAATACCTTGTATGTACATCGATAATTTCAATAAACTGTGTACATGGTATTTAACCATAGATTAATAGGGCGTCTAATATGGCGTCTAATAAGCTATGAAGTAGCATTCACAAAAACTGACTGAAAATTTAAACTATATTTTCAGTAACATTATCGGCCTAATATACAGGTTCATATCGAGCTTGGATTATGTGAAGTCATGTGTTCACAAGCAATGAGGATCGATGAGCCTGCTAAAGAACATAAATGGTTTCCTGACATTTCAGAGCTTGAAAGTATCTTCCCAACTGAAACATTAGACCATACTGCAGAGCATATCTACCATCAGGTATCATATTATCGATTTAATTTTTATTTTTATTTCAATCTGCCAAGGGAATGGGATAGGGATGTGTGCTGTCATGTTTGGTTAATATATCTTTAGCTATTATGATTTTATCCTTAATAGAAGGAAATAGTTAGTTGAATTATAAAATGATTTTTCATGGAATGTTGTAGATAAGATATCAAAATACTATTTATCTTCCAATAAGCAGAGTTGCACAATATGCTACTCAACTACAGTATTATTATCTTGGTGTGTTGTAGACGCGTAGAAAAATTGTGGACTTCCATGAATAAAAATGGATGAGAAATTATCCCAAGGTTAAAAACAAATTTAGTCCAAAACTGTATTATGCCCATTGTACATATCTTGGGTTTCTAATTGCACAGCCTGAGTGCATGTATGGCTATGTAGTCGGTTCCCTTAGTGTTAAACTAAGTTGCGCAACCCAGTTTTAAAAGTGTTAAACTGGGTTGCAGCAACTCGGTATTAAAACTGAGTTGCGCAACCCAGTTTTAACACTATTAAACTGGGTGGCATCAACTCGGTGTTAAAACTGAGTTGCAGCAACTCAGTTTTAAAACTATATTGAAACTGAATGCTTTTCGAGTTAAAATTGAAAACTGAGTTGCAACTCATTAATGTAATTGATTTTGAAGTTGTAAGTTTTTATTGAGTGTTTATATTAAATGCAGGCATGTGTAAAGGTTTGGATTGTCGCATGGACGTTGAAGAATGTGCAAACCATCATAGTTTAGAGTGGATGATCCAGAATGGTTAGGTTAACCTTAAGTTAAACTTTAAGTGTATTTTGAAATTAAAATTTTCGTAGCTTATGTTGTTGTAATATCATAATACATGACATTGTAATATTAAGATATCTTTAATAATTTTTTATGACATATTTACTCCATTTGCGGAGCATTTTAAATTTTGCAATCTGTATGATGAATTGTTGATATGGGGACCACTGTTTATGATATCTTATACTCCATTTGCTTTAAATATTTTAATATTAGTATTGCAAGAAATTATGTAAAATCATAAGTTTATATTTGCAACACTTATAAATGTTGTCAGTATTTGTAAAAGCATTTTATGTGTAACAACACATATATGTGTTATTAAATAATCATTTTCCAACACTTATAAGTGTTACCGTATATTTCTGTACCAACACTTATAAGCGTTACCGTATATTTCTGTACCAACACTTATAAGTGTTACCGTATATTTAGGTACCAACACTTATAAGTGTTAGTAATACATATGTTCGTAACACTTATAAGTGTTATAATTTTGGCCGCTTCATTCCTCACAGTCCATTGGTAACACTTAAAAAGTGTTACTGAAATTATTTGTAACACTTATAAATGTTAGGATTTGCCTATTTTGGTGTAGTGAGTTATCCAGATGATAGTAGTTAATATAAAACTAATAACTCCCCTTCTTTTTTACAGCCACAATTTCACGACCTGAAGGTGGGTATTTCAAAGAAATAGTGCGGGTCCTTCAAGAAGTTCCAAGTGACATGAGGGACATCGCTTCGATTCTAACTAATAGAAATCTGAGAATCGTTGGTCTAATCGAGCGGAGACAAAGCATAAGGCTCGAAGGGGCACTGAGGGCAACTTCGAAGAAAAAGAAGTTGAAATGCAAAACACTCGGGGTCATAGTAACCGAAGGAGACGAAGAAGAGAGAACGCCCACGGATGATGAGCTTGCTGCCGGGTCATCGGCTGGATTCCAAATGATCGGAGGAAGAAGAAAAGGCAAGGCCGCAACTTACAAACGTCCTAAGTCTCCGAGGTGGAAATCAGTGGTGGTTTCTTTGCCTGCCCTCGGTATTAGAATCTTAGAGGCTCCTCCCTCGCCAATAGAGAGTCCTTTTGAAGGGCTTGCCGATATTCCGATTTCGGATTATGTGTCGTTTCAACATGACACCGGGTTGGAGGAGCTTGATAGTGCTCTTGATCTGAGCGAGTCGCTCGCTATAAGTGCGGCCGACATTTCCGGTTGGTCGGGGGGTTGCACATACATACACTTCACGGCACCACACGATTTCCAATCATAAATTGTCCAATTCAAGAGATCACTAACTTTTCTTTCGTTTCTCACTTACAGGTACGATGTCTGGGAGAGGATCGATGTTAGGGAGCCTCCGTTCGGCTCGAAAGTCCTCCACTTACCACGAGTCTCGCAGGAGAGATTCGGATAAAGACCGCGATTGTGGGTACTCCAATCAAGAAAGATACGAGTGGGATAGGGATAGAGACTATAGAATACCGATCTAGGTCCCTTTCTCCAACTCCTAGAATCCCCTCACCACCTCTTGTTCACGTTTCACATCCATCGGAGCCTCCGCAGCACAGACTGTCTTCTCACATTTCTAGGCCCGAATCTCATCGCTAAAGAGCAGATATTATGGCCCCCATAATTGCAGAGCAGGCCATAACCAATCCCACGGGGGAAAATGCAATTAAGATTGCCCAACTTAAGAAAGATATCCCAAATATTTGCTTTGACGCTACATCTTCCCCCCTCATCTAAAGAGAATCCCTTCGGAAGCTGAAAATACAATGCATGATTACATTCATGACATATACGCCCAATATAGAGAGTGGATGAAGGCCGCAGAAAAACGCTTCAAAGATGGCCTTTGAGCGAGCTAAAACGATTGAAAAGATGGAGTCTGAACTCGCTCAAAAGAACCGAATCATCCAAGTGCTCAATACCGAGGCCGAGTCTTCTCGGAAATTTGAAATTGAAGCCACCAAAAAAGCTGATGAGGTGAATGTGGCGATGGAGAGATTGAGGCAAACACATGTTGCCTTGGTGGAAGAGATGGGCCACCGAAATACTACAGTCACCGCCAAGCGGGGCGCTACCCTAAGAGAACTTGGCGAACTTAAAGCTAAATTTTTCAAAATCGCCAATTAAAGGGACGATGCGAACAACGCAGCCCAGGAGGCATGCGAACAACGCAGCCCAGGAGGCATGCGAATAGGCTGTTTTGCTTCGGGGTGAACGGGTTGCGGCCATGGATAAGGTCCGCGAGGTGGAGACTAAGGATGAGGAGGAGGTGAAATCGGCTGAGTCCAGGCTAGAAGCCGATATTGAAGGTCTCCTTGTTGTTTACAATGCTAACATGCTGAGGCACAAAGGCCTTGCCTGGCTCGACGACTACCCGACACATTTACACAACGCCCGGGGTCGATTGGTTGAGGAGGAGAAGGCGATGCATCTCAGTGAGTCAGTCGACGAGTTTGAGCTCGAGAATCGTTTGCTGAATGAAGATGAACGAAAGATTCTCCACGAGTCGATGATTCTGCACAAAAAGGAGAGGCTTGGCACCCAGCACTTAGAAGTGGGAGAAGGCTCAAGGGTTGAGCACCATGATGCAAGTCTTGAAATTCCTGTGTCAACCCAGCCTAAACCCCCATCTGCGGTTGATCCGCAAGCTGTCACTGCCTACAATCCGGATCAGCCGCAGATATCTCCGGCTATAGAGCAAGCTGCTGAAGCCGTTCAGCCATCTACAAGCCAAACCGAGGAAGGTACTCTGAACATTTTTCATACTTGTCCAAGATCGAGAGCTTTATTAAATTTGTTTACTGACAATCTTCCTTTTCTTTTGTCTAGTGATCGAAGTTACACCGATCGTGCCTCCTACAACTCAGGAATCTCATCAAACGCAGGAGGCTATTGTCACTGAAGCAACCACCATAACTACAACTGCCCCATTTGATGGAATGCAGGGAAGCATGCTTATTTTTGATGAGCAGATGATGGTGGAACTCCTCGGTCATCATAGTGATCCTTTTGCGGACCTACCATTCATTATGGGTGGAAGCGCACCTGCTGCCGGTTCTCCAATGCCTACCACTAATGCTCCCAGCGAGGCCCAAGCAATCCATGAAGAAGAAATATTGGCTGAAATTGACCCTGAAATGGAGCCAGTGGCTCATGACGGTAGTTTTGGAGGTGGGATGGCGGCACCTGGTCCGGCTCCATTAAGGATGATATCACCTGGTGGTACAGTTATTGACACCAGCGCGCCTATCCCGCCTCCTATAGTCAATACAGTTCCTCCGACTCCGCCTTTAGGAAACATTCCCGTGCACTTGAGTTCGGATGAGGAAGTTGATATCATGCCCCCTCCCGGAGATCAGCCGCCGAAAGGCAAAGGCTCCAAAAGAAAAATAAGTGGCATCTCCAGTGGGTCAACACCGAAAAGGAAGACGAAAAAGAAGAAAGATTAGACGTGCTTCTTTGGTTTATTTTTGGTAGATAGATAGGAATCTACTTTCGTTTTTCTTTCGTAGGCCGTGTGTAGATGCGGGTTTGGCCCCTGATATTAGGAATTTTTGGAATAAACTTGTACAAGAATTTCTTTCACAAATAGTAGAAATGAAACTCTTCTTTTTTTGGCTTTTCTCAGTCATTGTGTATTTACTTAAGTGTTTCAATATCTGAAGTGCACTTGTGAAGTTTCAATTTCCGAGTCAAGTTTGTCTTTATTTGTCAGGTCCAGAAATTGCGGACACGATTCATGATCGGGAAGCGAGTTGAACTTTGATGTTGCACAACTTCAGTCAATGGTCGACACTTAAGTTCTTCCCTCAGTCTTGGGGATGAGTTGTAAAACATCAGCCAGCGATTGCATCGCACTTATAACATGTTGAGTTTAGTGCCACTGAATGGATGTTTGAGACAAGTGGAGATTGAGTGGTTCAACCACACTTGTTTGATTATCGATGATCACATCCGCACTCCGGGGATTTACATTTCTTTACTGGCGGTTGGTTACGCCGGTTTAAGTTTTGAATATATGTCCGCGCTTTGTGGACTTGGAGTCGACATTTATACTCCGACTCGCACTCTGGGAGTTCGGAGTTGGTGTTTATACTCCAATTCGCACTCTAGAAATTTGGAGTTGATGTTTATACTCCAATTCGCACTGTGGGAATTTGGAGTTGGTGTTTATACTCCAATTCGCACTTTGGAAATTTGGAGTTGATGTTTATACTCCAATTCGCACTCTGGGAATTTGGAGTTGGTGCTTATTGTGACGCCCCACCTCTATACTCATGCTAGCCAAGGACACTACGGGGTAATGCCGTCGACTAGCATGAAGAATAAGGCTGTTGAGGAGCGATCATCCGTGTAATTGATTTGTGCGAGTACCGATATGTCAGAAATTATAACTTACATTTCATTTCGGGAGGAAATCCGACATATCTAATACAAACTCAAAGCTACTACACAGTGGCTAAGTAGTCTTCGGAAACAAATATAGAAATAAACATAACACAAATCAGTCAAAGACATTCATATCACAAAGGCGGAAACAGATATGAATATAACACAAAGAAGTGTACATCAAAGTAGTGGTAAAACAAGATCCACTACATCACAAGAGAATAGATACAAGTGCTAGGCAAAAGGATAATTATACATCAAGGAGTCCATAACTCAAATGTATAATAACAAAAACTACTAATCTAAAGTAGTTAGCCAAAAGTCAGGAGAAGGACCCTGATAAGAAGTCAAGCAGGAGCACCTGGAATATCTCAGTCTGACCCAAGTATTATTTAAGAAGAAAATAATAAACAGATCAGTCTAGCTATAATTATCAGATAAAATGATATAGGATAAGAAATATGACCAAAAATGTATGGTAACATAAATGTCATACTATGTCAAGTATACATCAAATAACAACAAAAATCGTACAATATCTCAAATCAACTCGAAGCATAAAAAAGAATCACATTCTTTAAATAATTCACCAAAACACAAATATTGACAAAAACATATCAATGCCAATCTACGAAAGTTGGTGAAACACAAATTCTAGAAATCACAATGAGAAATCCAGAAATCACAAAAAGGGGGAAGGCCTATCACAAACGGGGGCATGAAAACTCCCAAACACGTGCAACATAAACGGAACGCTATTCCATGGGTCGCTAACCCAATAAATGAACTGAACATCGACGCACCCTAAAAGATACGACTCATGCACAGATTCGGACGTGGTACATTCCCCACGTGGATAAATGAGCCGAACATCGACGCACCCTAAAAGATATGACTCATGCACAGACTCATTGAGCCGATTGCTCCACGAACGGTCCGAAGACCACGGGTCGCTACCCCGCCAAATTTGAGCCGAAGCTCCCCAAATGGGTTTTAATCCCCATACCAACAAAGAGACATCGCTCAATCGCTAGTCTAAATCACAAAATGATCATCAATGATCGACAAGTGTAAATTACACTAAGCTAGTAAATATAAGAGTTTAACTTCATGTCCCATAACCACTAGCTTAACTCAAATATTTACGAACAGATTGTAGACTTCCACTCGAAAATAAGTGTAAATTACACTAAGCTAGTAAATATAAGAGTTTAGCTTCATGTCCCATAACCACTAGCTTAACTCAAACATTTACGAACAGATTGTAGATTTCCACTTGAAAGTTGTCACAAGAGTTACAATCGAACAAGTCTATAAATTAACCGACGAAGTAAACGCAAGCGTTTCATACCACTTGTTTTGCTAAGCCGTTTAATTAGATTTTCTCATACGAATGAGGTAAAGGTTTGTATATACTAATAGATTAGAAAACGGTTTTATAAATGAGCTTTGTATTAAAAATAGAGTTGAAATCGTCTTTGTAAAGAGTTTGAATATTTACTACTAGTATAGAAACCTTTGTATTTAGAAGTGACAAATCACAAAATGATTGTAGAAACAATCAATCACAAAAATCCACATTCGAAGACGTGAATTAAATCCAAAGAAATCGATACCAATTCCATTAAAATGGACATTCTCAAAAATCCCGAAAAAGAAGTCATCAAAGGCAATAACAAAGGATAACAATAAATCGGATAGTCACGAATCGATAAAAGTTGGATCCTCAAACTAATTAGGCAAAATAGACAAAGTGAAGCAGGTCAGTCGACTGACTGCAGAGAGTCGGTCGACTGAACCAGAAACCAGAATGTTTCATTTCCTGCAGTCAATCGACTGACTGCAGAGGGTCAGTCGACTGACTGCAGAAAACAGAAACTTCTGTTCTCTGCAGACAGACCCAGAATGTTTCATTTCCTGCAGTCAGTCGACTGACTTCAGAGGGTCAGTCGACTGACTGCAGAAAACATAAACTTCTGTTCTCTATAGTCAGACCCAGATTGGCCTGATTTCTACAGTCAGTCGACTGACTGGCACTGAAGCTGTTTTTCAGCTTATTCAAATGAAGCTCAAACTCTTCCAATTCGCGATCGGACGAGCAATGGACTTAAGGGGATTTTTCCAATCGACAACCCAGCCCTATAGGCTTTCCGATTCACCACCAAAAGCATGATCAAACATCAAAGCTAAGATTTTTATAGTTTTAGACTTCAAACACCAAAAATTGAAATGTTCACCAAATCAATCCAAACCAAAATCAAATGAACATGTAAAGATGTTAGGAATCCATACCTAACAATCAAAGATAGTTATAGACAAAGATGTGAGATAAAGATCTCACCTTTTACACAAAAACAAGGAAGAAGAAGCTTGAAAACAAAGGAGAATCAACCACTCTTCAATCTCAACTCTAGGAGCTTGAATCTAAGCTCAAAAGAAGAACATTTCCAAAGTTAGGTTTAGGAAATTTCTGAATTTAAAGAGGGATTGAGTTGGAGATACTTACCAATAGTTTCCCTTTGAATTTGGAGCTAAAACTTGGATTTGCTAAAGAAACTAGGGTTTAGGATTTTAATTTCCCATCTCCACCACCATTTCAGTTTTGCTTGAGTGTTTTAGGAAATAGAAATGTAGTGAAGAGGAGAGGTGGACTGAACTAGGGTATAGAGAGAGTTGGGGTGAAACCCAAACCCAAAGCCCAATAGAAAATAGCAAAATTCAACTTACTCCAAATATATCGATGTTTATACTTAAAAGAGTCGCAAATGCCATTTTGGACTCAATGGAAGTGGTCTCGAGTCCTAATTCGACTGTTTGCAAAAAGTAGCTTTTCAGACTTTAATCCGATTAACGATTCAACATTTAAATAAAATATTTAAATATTCAATCGTAAAATATGAGGGTTGTTACACTTATACTCCAATTTGCACTCTGGGAATTTGGAGTCGGTAAACAGACGGTCAGTCACATCTGTTGCATGTTTTTTGGATTTCGCTCGCACTCTGGGAGCGAAAGATGTATCAGGATCGTGGATGGTCGGATGGCATCCACCCTGAGTTAACAAGTGAGGTCGTTAGATGGACGGGTCCACCCTCCTCAAACTTGGTTCAGATACGGGCGAAGTCGTTAGTGGACGGATCCACCCTCTTCGAAAACTTATTTGTAAGTTTATACTCCAGTTCGCACTCTGAGAATCTTGAGTTAGGTGAAGGATTGTCGTGTATCAGTCCTTTTTTTACTTTGGAGTGATGGCTTGTCCTCGAGCTCGGGTTTCACTTAGCGAGTGACCGGTCGTATCACAGTCACTCCCTATTTGAATAAATCCCACCGTATGATGGAACTTAGCTCTCCATGCATAGTGATGGTCATATGAAGTATTTCAAGTAAATCACAGCTCTGGCTCAAAGAGATTGCATTTTATTGCTGAAATAAGAAAATATTGCAAAGTCAGTTGCCTTATTACAAATTCTAATCTCGAAATGCAGAAACAAATTGCAAATGAAAAATAAATTGAATGAATAAACTGAGCCTGTTATGCGTAGTAGCGACGAAGACTCTCGCTGTTCCAGGCTCTCGGAAGGGTGAGACCGTCAATGGTCGATAATTTGAATGTGCCATCTCCGAGCTTTCGTTTAATAACATATGGTCCTTCCCAAGTTGGCCTCATATGCGAAGGGACCGGATAAATTCTTTTGAGTACGAGATCACTAATTTCAAAGGTTCGGGGTCGGACTTTGGCATTGTATAATCCGGCGACTCGACTCCGATATGCGGCTGCCCTCAAATTAACCTCTTCACGCTTTTCATCCAATAAATCGAGAGATTCAGCAAGTAATATAGCATTTGTCTTCGGATCATAGTATGTAACACGATGAGAAGGTACTTCTAATTCGACTGGAATAACGGCTTCTGAACCATAAGAAAGAGAGAATGGAGTATGACTGGTTGTGGACTTGTGGGTTGTACGGTAGGCCCATAAGGCCATATGAAGTTCATCGACCCATTTGCCCCCGTCCTTTTCCAGTCGTTTCTTCAGAATGGACTTTATAACTTTATTGACAGCTTCGACCCGTCCATTCGCTTGAGGGTGCGCAACTGCAGAGAATTTCTTTCGAATGTGAAACCGTTGGCAGAAATTTTTAAAATCAACACTGTCGAATTTGATTCCGTTATCAGTGATAATGGTGTGTGGGAGACCGAATCGACACATAATGTTGCGGACTACAAAGTTGATCACTTTTTTCGTCGTTATGGTAGCAAGAGGTTCTGCTTCAGCCCACTTTGTAAAGTAATCAACTGAGACGATGGCGTACTTCGCATCACCTTTTGCCAGAGGTAAAGAACCAATGATGTCGATGCCCCATACTGCAAACGTCCATGGGCTGACCATTTGATTTATCTCGGTAGGTGGGGCTCAAGGAATTCGAGCATGCTTTTGACATTTATCACATTTCTTGGCATAATTCGACGCATCACGATTTACAGTCAGCCAATAATATCTGTATCGAAGTACTTTCTTGGCAAGTGCTTGCCCCCCGGTGTGATCACCACATTCTCCCTCGTGTACATCGTGTAATACTCACTACAAGAAAAATTACCATCAACAGCATCTACCCTCAGCGTTCTTCCTTGAAATGCAGTCAATTAAAATTTCACGTGGTAAAAATTTACGTCCAAACGCTGAGAAAACCTAAATAGGGATTTGCCACTTATTTTTTCCACTTTCCCCAATTAATTTTACCGCCCTCTCATTTCGTTAACACTCACAGTTCGGAACAAACTAAATCGCTACTCCAATCACCAAAGTTTGCCTTCGTCGCCACCCACCGTTCATCCTTCGTTCATCGTTCGTTCATATTCGTCACTGCTCATCTTCAGGTAATTAGCGCAACTATTTATCGATTCCTATTTAGGCTTTTATGTTCGTCGATTAGTTTAATCATTCTCGAGTGTTCGTCGATTCGTAATTAGCGCAACTATTTTGTTTCTCAATTGCCCTCAGTCAAACTTCGTTACGTCGACTTTGTATGTAAACTGATGTTAATGAGTTTATTTAGATTTTTGTACGTTAATAAGTTTATTTTAATAAGTTCTTTCTTGCAATTTGGAATGTTAACATGATTATTGGTTTACTGGTGTGGTTTTTTTTCTTTTTTATGTAAAAATCTGGATTCTGAATTCTGGGATTTGAGATAAATGTCGTTGCTGTTGAGAGAGTGCATTGAGGTAGGAGTTGAGACAAAATATTATTGTTCTTGTATAGGAGTGTTAAGACAGAAGTAGAAGCAAAACTACAACATGCAATGGGATAAGGCAGGAGATATAAGATACACTAAATGTTTGTGTTCCTTGAGATAGATAAGTGGGGGCTTGTAGCTATATGAGTTGAAAAATGATTAGAGTGTTGCTACTAGAATTAGTGTAGAATAACCACTTTGTTCTATGAGGCTGAGGACTGCCCTGCGAGACAACATGTAGTGGAGTTGCATTTCGTAAAAGATAAGCCTGTTCTTTTAACAAAAATACTCTCATGATAATCTTAATTGCTATTTACTAATTCTCATCAACAGTAAACCACAAACCTTTCATTTTTACTAATAATAGAAAGAAATAAATTAAAAAAACTGAAATTCAATTGCAAACAACCAATGATCTAGAAAAGATATAAATGCATAGACAATATTTGAAGTATATTTGATTACAATTCATTTTTTAATATCTTAGATTAACATAACAACTTAAGAATTTTGAAAAAGTAAAAAAAAATTGATTCTAGGAAACTCAAATAATCCAATTTTAAACGGCATTTTATTGTCGGCCGCATTACTATGTGAACGATATATAGTTGTTTCAATTTATTTCATGGATTTTTTTTGTTTTGCTTTAATTTTTTTATACAAAAATACAATACATATTTCATTGTAAACTCAATGGTTGATAATAGTGTATTGCAAGACATTAAATTTGTTAACATTCAAGCTCTTCGAATGAAAATTCAGGAAGTGATATAGTGTCATTTGTTGGTGCTTTGCATTCATTTGCATTCAATTCAGGAAGTGATATACACATCATTGAAATTATATAAATAGATAGATGGAGTATGTGTCTGACATGGGAACGTAGAGGGAAGGAACCTAAATATGCGCATGTATGCAAAAGATTGTTTTGAATAATTAAACCTGGAACATGTATGCAGTAGTGCTGCTGGATAAAGACATCTAAAAATGTTATTCGTTATTTTTATGTTTGCTTACAAACCATGAAAAGCAAAATTCATTTCATACCATCACTTTATCATTTCAGATCGTTCCAAGTTGTTGAGCGTAACATGAGCATGCTTTTATTTCTTGTAAATAAACCGTCTGGTCCAATCACGTTGTTTGCTTAGGAAGATAAGGATCTTTCAAATTTGAATATATTGTTGAATTTCAGGCATTGGCCTTATTATTCTTAGACTGATAAACCAATAATGTATTTTGCATACTACATTTTTTCCTTTTTTCAAACGCTTGGCTTTCTCTTTTAAGTGTGTTTCCTTAAACAAGCTGATAATAAATACCACGCCCGATCAATATTTTCTGTTGTTCTTGAAAGCTCCAATGTCATTAGAAATATGGGAGTTATTTTATTTTGCTTGCCTGCACTACATCTTTATTTCATATGCAATGTTAAGGACCTAATTATTTATAATAAATAACATATTCATTTCAGATAGGTGCATACATCCAAATTGATAGTTTTTAATTGGGTACACTTACTTGTTTTCGAAGAAAATTATTGAAGGTTGTAGACCGGATCATATAATTTAATATTCAAACTTTTAATTTGGATATTTCCTATTCGACCACATAAAATAATCAAAGACCGACACGTTTCTCCAAATACATTTTGGCTAGCAGTCATCCACTTACACCATATATCAGTGCCTAAGGAAAATGAAAAGGAGTCTAGATACACTTTAACATATCCATATGGTGAGTACAGAGTTAACTATTCATGCCGTCATCTTGAAGGTTATGCGCCCACGTCGACGTCTCATTTGCAGTGTATAGTAACTTTACACATTAGATCAGCCCTGTTCCTATGTGTCACCATTCCTAAGAAATCACAACCGCCTATCATTTAATGAAATGAATTGATTAAAATAATTTATTGAAAAAAAGAAGGTATGATTGAAATTTGGAGACAGAGAACCCAGCTCCTCAAATTAGCAAGCATTTTATGATATACAAGACTATTTGGTAGAGTGACTGCAACAACTATGAGATTTAAACATCAATGCAACCAATTAAAGCCTTTTGTACAAACCTAGAAGAAATTTGGCCCATACTAATTAAATCCCACTTTGATTTGTACATAACTAAACCGTTGCTTACTTCTTACAGTAGAGAGAGATTAAAAAAAATGAATTTCTTCACAAGTAGTATGCTTATAGTAACACCATTATCACTTTTTCTGTTGTATGCGTTTTTTGTTAGGCCAATTTATTTTTCATGAAACTCATAATTTACAATTTAAGTGTACAATGATTACTCTACGTAGGTGAAAGACCCCAAGCTGACAAATAAAAAATAAAAGATATCTCAACGAGCTGTTTCAACTATATAATATGTTTTAACCTATATAGTTTTCTTTGCTATATTAAGAACATAATATTTAGTCTAAACATGGCTAATTTATAAATTATAACCATAAATCAGGAGATTTCCCCCTTTTGACACACTATTTAAATAGTGATTGCACTATATGTACATACACTTAAGTGTGAATGCTAATCCATAATGCATTGTATTTAAATATAATATTTTGTCTGTTCTTGTGACAATTTTAGGTTATGTATTTTATTTTTATTTGAACAGATAATATTCAATGTGGTAGTGTGAAATAAAAATACTCAACATTAACACTGCATGATTCACTCTTGTTTCCATTTTTTTAGCATTTGTCCACTTATTCATTTTGTGTTAGCTTTCATTTAAAAAAATATTAGTCCATTTGTTTTCATTTATTTTTCCTTTTGTGCATTTTGTTGTTTCATTGTTTTCTTCTGTGTTTTCCACATTCCATTTGCATTTGTTTTGTTTGTTTTATGCATTTGCATTGTTAATTCCATAGGAAAAAAATCACATTGCCTTGGTTGCTTTGCATTTGTTTATAGTGACATTTTGTTTACTATGACACTTTGTTCTGTGCATTTATGTTCAGAATTCTATAATGCATTTCGTATACTTCTGTTCTTGCATTCAGATTCACATTTCTACGTTTCTTTTTACATTGTTTTGCATTTTTTCTTTTTTTGGTCCCTCTGCATTTACATTGTGTGTTCAAGTTCTAACGTGAACCCACTACCTCAAACTTTAACATCACCCTTCCATCTCCTAACTCCTCTCTTCGACCATCTCAGTCCAGCACCTTCCCCACTCACAAAAACCATAACTCCATCATCTCCCATCAACAAAACCACCAAGCTACTGATTCTAACCCACCAGCATTCATCTCCAAAGACTCCGCAACCTAAAGCTTCCAGCAACAGTACCATCAACGACAGCCTCCACTCTCCAGTACAACCCTAAAATCAACATGCAATCCCCTACAACCATCAAACACCGTCGCTTCTCATTCACTAGAAAATCCAAATATAGCCACAAACTGCCATATCAAATCTGCATTCCACCCTCATATCAGCAAACACAACCACCACACCTGCATCTCACAACCAAACTGCTACCAGCGACGTATCATTTTCATGATGGGTGATTGAATATCAAGGAGCCAAGTTCTTAAGAATGGATGGTTTTGGATCTCGTCGTTTGTGTTGGGGTTAGAGGCTGGAGGGAGTTACCGACATGGTAAGGAAGAATTTTTGGTTGGGTGTATCACTGTGAATTGAGTGTGCAATTTGTGCTTGAAACAGTCTTAATGCGAATTTGTTGTTACATTTGTGTTTTGTTCACTAATTGCACTTGTTCTTTGTGTTTCTTTTGGTTTGCATTTCCTTTTTTATTTTAAAAAAAGGAACAAATTCACATTTGCATATTTCACTATTTTCTGGTTTCATTGTGCATGTCATATAGATACCACTATTTCAGTTTTGTTTTGTAATCCAAAAAAAAAACAGTTTCATTACATTTTTTCACACATTTCTCTACAGAAACATTCTCACATTTCTATACAAATTTTCCACTTCCCTGCCCCTTGCTGCCTTGAAGTGCCTTCACACAAAAAAAAACAAAAAAAAGAAACACAAAAACAGCCACCACACTGCAATTTCATTACCCTACACTGCCTGTGCACTGCTTGCCCATGGAAAATCACTTAGCAATAGCAACAACTAATAAACTTCATGAAGCACACAAGTAACACTTCTTGTCCTTGCATTTTCTTTCCTTTTAACTTGTGGCATCTGTTTTTTATGGCTTAAACCATTTTTATATTTCATGTCATGTAGTAACATATTTTGAAAGTAATTCTGTTTACCAGTTTCTAGTAATTTCTATTTTGTGTATATATATTGCTTTTCCCTTGTGTAACATGACATGACGATCATTTGTTATTATTCTATATTTATGCTTTAATCAGTCTGTAAACCTAAGCTGTACTAGATGTTTTTTAGTACTTTAAATTTTAAAAGCGTTCTGGTTATGTCCATATGTATGGATAACTCTATCCCTGTTTATTGCCTCGTACTAGTACTCTCCCATACATGAATGATAATCCTTAACAACTGATTACATCATAAGTAATTTATATTTATAAACTGTTTGAAATCTAAAGTTCTAAATGCATGTTCTGAAAAGAAAATCTTTCTTGTGAAATTTTCGTAAACTACCGCTACATATTTTACAAATAGCAGCAGCAACAGCAATAGAAGCAGTGTTGCTCTTGGAATGTCTATTGATATGCACAATGGTATTCAAGTAAAAGGTTATAGGAACTTGGGTATGAAATATGTGTTTGATATGATTATATATATTTATCCAACCAAATTTATCTATCTACCAAACAATTTCCCATATGATCATTAACCAATTTGGCAAAATTTTGATTGTGCATCAGAACAGATATTATATTATATGAAACCAAATGAAATCTGTTTCTGTAAGATTATATTCTTGACTTGCATCTGTTCATATTTCACCAAACTGATATCACGTGCCTATCTCATGTTAAATGGTAGTGTCCAAGTTGAAATTAAACTCATCCTCTCTTTATTTGAATGGTTGCATGTATAAATCTGGAGTTGCCAGCTAGGAAAGTCTTTGTTTTGAAGCCCAGAGTTTGCGTCCAGCTGTGACTTGCCACCAATCATTTAGACTTATTTATTTCTGTCTTCAATTATTATTAGTTATTTTTACATTATTATATCATACTTGTGAAACACTTAATTGTGTAATATTGTTGGATACTACAATAAAACTCATCTATGTAAATCATACTTAACAATAATGTTGGATACTACAATAAAACTCATCTATGTAAATCATACTTAACAATAATGTTGGATACTACAATAAAACTCATCTATGTAATATCTATTAGTGTAAACCGAGAACTGTGATAAAAATATTGATTTGCTTGTAATAATTGTATTATCCAACAATAAAACTCATCTATGTAATATCTATTAGTGTAAACCGAGAACTGTGATAAAAATATTGATTTGCTTGTAATAATTGTATTGAGATTATCAGATGGGTTTAGATTTTAATTTATGTTTACTCACTGACTTCAAATCTTTTCATCGCAGGTAATTAAAGATGGCGATGGCACATTCTTCTTCCGTAGCAAGTAGCAAGCATATGAAACTTTTTAGATGCACGTTTTGTTGTTGGCATTTGGTGCGGACTTACTTTATTGATATTATATTTTTGTTTAACATATACCCTATCTTTGTTTAACAATATTATGATAACTTGGTCTACTGTGTTATTTTTGTTTATGGATATTATTGAAACTTGATTTATAGATGTTTTTTGTATATTAATATTGTTTTAGCTAGTTTATTTAACAGATTATTATTCATTAGAACATGTTATATATACTGGTTGCTTGATTATACTCAAAATGTAGTTCTGGAATATGCAAATATAGTGGAATGTTAATGCTGTAAAAATCATATAAATAGAAGACAACATCTATTTTAATGCTGTCAATGAAGAAACAACAGCGTTTAATTCGTGTTGTAATTATCATTAAATAGTGAGTAACAGCATTTATTAAACGCTGTTGTAAACTGCAGTAAAACATCATCCCAACTGTAAAAACATAACACAGCACGCATTAAACGCTGTAATAAAAATATTAATAGCCTAAATAAAACGCTGTAAAAAGAATAATTTCCACAGCGTTTAAAATTAAGCTGTTGTAAGTTCTTTTTATACAATAGCTTGTCGTTATACAGCGTTTGTTCTAACGCTGTTGTGTCATATAACAGCGTTTAATAAACGCTGTGGTATCAAATTTTTTACAGCGTTTTCTATTTTGCTGTTAAAACTTTTGCATCTACGACAGCATGTCGTTATACAGCGTTTATAATAACGCTGTCGTATCATATAACAGCGTTTTTGAAACGCTGTCAAAAGCTGTTTCTGGTGTAGTGACTCGTTTAATTTCATCGTGAGCGATACACTGTAGTAAAGGAACAGAGTACCCTCTTTTGTACATGACTCCATTTTGGATGGTGAATCGTGAAGCCTTCCGAAGGACTTGTCTTCTTTCACTCCTGCGCTCCGGCAAGGTTCCATGCTCAAGGTAATTTCTGAATGGAGTTATCCATGACTCCTTATCGGGAGCGATTTCACATACCCAATCTGTTTCTGCCCGGTCAATACTTGGGGAAGATAACGTCTCTACAGGAATGAGTCCCATTTGCTGCGCTTCACCAGTGCTGGCTAACTTTGTCAATGAATCGGCTTTTTGATTGCGTTCTTGAGGTATACAATAAATGGCATAATAATTAAACTGATTCAGTATTTCCTGAACCCGAGCTAAGTAAGCTGCGAGTCTTCGATCTCTCGCTTGATATTCTCCTCGAACTTGACACACAACTAACAGGTTATTCGTCCGCCCATGAAAACTAATAGGTTAATAGTGACCCTAGAAACTATAAATAGGACAGATAGTCAAAATGAATGGAGATGAGAAATCCAAAAACTGATTTACTTCATTGCATATTATTATAAAATTTTGGAAGATAATAGTGAGAGGAAAACCCGTTCCACTAAGCGGCGTGGTCTCAATAGATATCTAAATGGTTTGAGATGGTAAATTATTATTTATACCAGGATTTATGTTTGACTCGAATTTTATGTTTTCCACTTAAACTCTCGGGTGCTCAATTAACTTTGAGTAGTTTGAGAGTTGAGGTTTTCAGATATCTCTTTAGGTGAATAGGCTTCTGGAGATGTGTAGGAGGCAAGCTAGCTAGTATGGTTCTTTTCTATTTTGATTCTGCTGTGTTTTGTCGTAAAGGCAAAGTTGTTTAATTGCCTATGTTTAGACTCTGATCATCCAAAGGGGCATCTTCATATGTCGCTCTTGGTGTATGTTATAATAATTATATTTTCTCTGAACTTGGTTCTCGAATCTGGGAATATGTAACGAGTTTGAAATGAAATAAGAAAGTTGTTTAATGATTTTAATTTTTTTCCATATCCATGTGTTTCTGTTATATCAATGTATTTAACATTACCATATTTGGTCACCGATGATTAATAACTATGGATGACTACAACATCGTAACCTTTAGTTTTGGGCCTCCAAGTGGGGGATGTTACAAACGACTATAGTTTGGTCGAGTGGACGCATTGGAAGTGAAACACTATTCAAAGAGGATTTGTCTCCTCGGTTATATGAGGTTTTATGGTCAACTGAAGTCAACTCAAAGTCATATTCTCTGGCCAGAGCATTTCGGTTAATAAAAATTGTTATTGTTGAACCAAAGACTTTGTGTTTGGACTATACAGTTGAATGTGGATGATACTGGAATTTTGACCACAACCAAATTCCATAAATCCAAAGTGGTATAATTTTGACGAAGAGAATTGGTGTAAATAATAGTCACTATTTGGTACCTCTTATAATAAGAAAAATTGGTTTTTACCAAAAGATGTTTAAGCGATAAATTTAGTCAAAATGTCACACCATCTGCTTAATGACGCATGAACGTTAATATTCGAATAGTTTGATATTAATTACTGACTGAATTTACACATATGAGTCGCACAACCATAATGATGAATTCTTTGAGTTCTTTGAGAAATATTGATCATTATTTATTTGACGTATGGAAGTTTTACTGTAATTATTTTAATGCATTCGTAAAAGTTATATTTGCGCGCATAGATATACGATATTGATGTAATTTAAAGATAATTGCATGAAATGATTTTTGAAAATTTTATGTCACTTGAAGACATGATTTATGGAAATTGATTTGTGGAAATTTTATATCATATGTTGACATACACGTAAAGGATTGGAGAGAGAAACAATCAAGGGAATCAATTAGGGAAGTTTTAATTAAAGAATGAGAAAAGTTTCATTCTTTCAAATAAAACATATTCTCTAATTCATTCTGTATGTATAATTCATTTTTTTCTTATTCGGTCTGTTTCTTTCTCTCCTCCTAAATTTTCATGGTAGAAAACAAAAAATATCCAAAAATCTTTCAACTCCAAATAAAAACATAAAATAGAATAAAACAAAAGTGGTTGAACCATCTCTTGCAAGGATAGGATGATGATCTTGAAGATCCGAGGAGATATCATCATTCAAGGTGTGACTTCTAGGCAACATCTTAAGGGAAATTCATTTTCAAGGTGTGTTTAAGGCTTTGGGTAATATGATCCTTGCAAAATCCGAAGGCCGATTTCTGAATTTGGGAGTTTTGATTCATCATTCAATATATGAATTATTAGCTACATCTAAAGGTATTCTTTAATTAAATTTGATTATATATTCATATGATTAATACAATTAGATTCCTATAATTCACTTCATGTTTCAATTTTTCATCTTGCAACGTGTAAATTAAATATGTCTTATGCTTAGTTTGATTAAATCATGTTTATTGTATTATTTTTATTTAGATCTATGTTTGTTCATCAATTTCTTTTAATGTATGTTTCTGATAAATTGACATGTTTTGATTCTTATATTACTGCTGATAAATTATCTTCATTCTCTGTATTGTTTAGATATATAAATTCTTATCAGAAATTTACACATGTCTGCGTTATTCTAATCTCTTCTTTTTTTTGAAACTTATGAAATTGAAAATTAACATTGGATGAGATTTTATGTATACAATGACATAACATTCACTTATTCATTTGTTAATGAATTACATATATGATAAGTTGTCTACCATTTCTTGAAATTGATCTTATTCATATGTTAAATTCGCGTGTACAATTATTTCAATCTTTGTTTTGTTTTGAAGGGGAAACACTGATTTATGATTATTAAATGGACTTTAATGCAAATTATAGTTCTTTGTTGTTTTCTACACTTAAAGTGTCATGTAAAATTTAAAGTATTGTTTCGTTCCTAAATTAAAAATTTAATGAAAACTTTTAACTTTAAAACCAAAAACCTTTTATAAAATGTATATATAAAATATCATATGCTACAATACGTGCAAATGTATGCTGTTCAGGTCTACATTATTGAATTGTAATTATCATATATATATATATATGTATATATATAATATAAATGATTAGTTTAATTCAAAATTGTACAAAGATTATGGGAAATAATGTAACATTTTTGTTTTTAAAACTTTCTTAATTGAAATCATATCTATTAATGTTAATTTTTGACTTCAAATTATTTAAAAATAATAGTTTTTCACTTTATATGTATGGAGGAATGTATGTATCTACAATTATTATGGATGTATGCATACATTTTATTAATAAAATTTATATACCAGAGGTATGTGTAAATTTGATTGATAAGTAATAAATGTTATTCAATATATTGGTTGTTACAATTAATTAGGGTAAGAAATGAATGGTTTCATTCCTTTTATATGTTCTACTATATCTTCTCTCTAATAGTTGAATAGGGTAAGAGAGGGAAAGAAATGAAATTTTTCGCTCCTTCTATATTCTGTCATTATCTTCTCATTATTAATTGAATAGAGTAAGAGAGAGAGAGAAACAAATGGTCTCTTTCACTTAATTTATCTGTACATATTTCATTTATACACCACTTTATGCTGCATTTACTCTTCACATAAATGAATGTATTCGATACATCCATTATAATACCTATAAGTTGAAATTAAATTTAAAATTCCTTTTTGCCAAATAAAATAAAATATTGATTTATTTAAAAGAAACTTAGAAGTTCTAAGTATATTTAGATTTCATAGACCCATTAAATATCCAAAATGAGATTTTTTTTAAAATTCATCCATTTCTTCCGCTACGGGTTGGCCTAGTTCCTTCACTGAAAAGATAAGAAGGTTTGAATACGGTTAATGCTTGATAGAGATATCCCTTGCTTAATTTTATAAAGGTTGATGGTGAAAAAGTCAAAATGTTTGTGTTGATTACTCTTGGAAACCTTTGATATGTACTTCTTGTAAGAGTTTTGGTCATGCTACTATAAACTGCATCAAAAAATGATCCATCCATTGTAACAGTTTCCGAGGCTAAACAAATTGATGTTAATAGCTCAAGTAGGAAAGGACTAGCTAAAGTAGTGCATCAAGCCCAGTATGCCAAGCAAAAGCATATTTTAAATAATAAAAGGTCATTAAGGTCTGAAGGTAATATTAATAATAATAAATAAGAATGGCAAAAGGTGAATCCCAAAAAGCAAACTCCTAATGCCTTTATTTCTAATCCTCCAGCCAATGAAGCATCTGATCAATCCATTGACAATACCTATGCTAACAAATCAAATGACAAGGCTGACACAGATACGGGAAATGCTCTTATTGCAGTTTCCAACCAGTTTGACATTCTTTCCTCTATGGAAGAGGGAGAAATAATGCAACACATATATTGTGATTCCTAAGAATCTTTAAAAGTACCCAATCTTATCACTACTTTGTAGTCTAATCAATTACAGAATCCTGTTATCCTTTTGGATAATAACTCAACTGACAATTTGAATCATGGTAATAATCAAAAGCAATTCAATTCTATTGATCCTCGCGCTTTACCCCTTTACTTCCTGTACTTAACCCTATATTAGTGCACACTTCCATGCACAGCCTGATGCAGCGCTCACCTTAGGTCGCGTACGACCTAACTCCAACACCTTAGGTTGCGTACGACGTAACTCCAAAATCGCTTCCCCTGAATCGCGAAGCCTTGAATTGCGAAGGCCTGAATCGAAGAACCTTAAGTCGATGTTGATTCTTAAGTCGCTCTAGCCTTATCTCGCCAGCCTAGATCACAACCGAGCTTCCAGTAGGTCGCTGAAGTATTATGTTAGGTCGCGAACAACAACCAGTAGGTCGCGAAGCTCCAGTTAGGTCGCTGCCGTGCTTCTCCTTAGGTCGCTCATTGAATGCCGCATTTGTTAAGTCGCTCTGTCTATGTTGTTAAGTTGTTTGTTAGTCATTGTTTGTTAAGTCGCGTGTTGTTATGTCGTTATTTTCTTATTTTGTATGTTGTTAAGTCGTGCGTGTGTTGTAACTTTCCATATAAATAAGGGTGTGTTGTCATTTGTAAAAATTGGATTTTGAATAAAATTTGGTTTGTGCTTTGTGCCACCATTAAAATTGGAAGTTGAGTGTTATCTCCTTTCTCCATCTTCGAACATTCGAGTGCGCTCGAATCAACGAACTTGAAGCCGATTCATGGAATCTCGTGCGCGCGATCAACGTCGAAGAATCGTAGATCTTCTAACGCGGTATCGTGCGCGATCAACTTATTGAAGATAGCTAGAATCTGGTATCTCGAGAGATCAACGGATTTGGGCACTTGGGTATCTTCAAATCATCGATTCATTTTATTTCATCGATTCATTATCCGCGAATTCATCAATTCGTGAGTTGTTTGATCCTGTGTGCTGAGTCATTTGGTATCAAAGCAAGGAGACGAACTTTTCCAAGTTCGTTGGGTGTGAAGTTTCGAGATTTGAAGTTTGTGTGTTTGAATTTGTTGAAGATTTGACAATGCCTCCAAGAAGGGTTAATCGTCATCAGAATGTTGCAGATGTGTATCGAAGAGAAGAAGCTGAGTAGATGGAACAACATATCAATGAAAGGTTCAACGAGGGTATAGAAAAATTGGCGAAAATAATGAACAACATGAATCAAAGTCATAGGAGAACTTCACCAGTTTCGAACCAAGGTAGAAACAGGGTTTCGCCGTCTGTTTCGGAAGAAAGGAGAATGTCACCACAATCTCATCGGGATAGAAGAGTGTCATCAGTTTCAACGATGAGAGACCATCATGGCTATCGAGATGAAGAGAGATGAAATCATCGGGGATTTGAGGAAGAACCATATCGTGATGTTGAAAGACATAATAGAAGGGATATTCGTGGACGTAGAGACATCGATGGTCAGGATCGATATCGAAGTACATCTCATTTTGAAGAAGATGGTGATAGAGGTAGTATTCATTATCGAGATCGAGGCCAAGGGCGGGATCGATATATGGATTCAGAAAGTGATCGTAAGTGGGAGTCTGGTATGAGGATGGAAATTCCAGAATTCAAAGGTGGTATGCAAGCGGAAGAATTTCTTGATTAGTTGTCTAGCGTTGAAGAAATTTTGAAATTCAAGGAGGTGCCAGAGAATCGTAAAGTTCAATTAGTTGCTACAAAACTACGGGGAAGAGCTATGGCTTGGTGGCAGCAAACTAAACTAACTAGGGAGAGAATGGGAAAATCAAAAGTTGTTACTTGGGAGAAGATGATGAAAGCAACTTTCTTGCCATACAATTATCAATCTCTTATGTATCAACGTTTGCAGAATTTGAGACAAGGGACGAGGACGGTGAATGATTATGCGGATGAATTCTATCAATTGATTGCAAGGAATGATATTATGGAAACTGAGGAACAGCTAACGGCTAGATATATTGGAGGGTTACGAATGCAAATTCAAGACATGGTTACTATGTTTAATCCAATGTCTGTTGCTGAAGCACATCAAAAAGCTCTAGCTTGGGAGAAACAAGGGAGACGAGGAGGTGGTGTGTTTACGAGTTCCAATAATCAGATTAAGGGTGTTAGTAGCAGTGCAAATGTTTCCAAGGCCGCCAATAAACCGGTTGCCAATGAAGCTGCTAAGACCAAGGTCAATAACAGTATTAAGTGCTATAATTGTCAGGAGTTTGGCCATAAAAGTAATGAGTGTACAAAGCCAAAGAAGAGAGCATTGGTTGCAGAAGAATGTGAGTATGAGGATGTAGAAGCTGAAGTTGATTATTCTCAACCATCGAAGTTTGATGAAGATGAAGAAGTTGTGTCAGGAGACGAAGGGTGTAACTTGATGATGAGGAGGTCTTGTTTAACGCCAAAGCAAGAGGATGATTCTAGTTGGCCGAGGTGCAATATTTTTCAGTCTACATGTACTATCTTGGGAAAGGTTTGTCGATTTGTTATTGATGCGGGAAGCTGCGATAACATTATTTCTTAAGAAGCTGTCAAGAAGTAAAGTTTGAAGATTGAAAAACACACTAGACCTTATAAACTAGAAGGGTGGAGAAGTGACAGTGGGAAGACGAGCATTTGTTACATTTTCTATTGGAAAGAAGTACAAAGATGAAATATGGTGTGATGTTGTCGGTATGGATGTGTGTCATCTACTATTGGGAAGACCATGGCAATATGATAGAGCTGTACAACATAATGGTCGCACCAACAACTATAGTTTCATGTTCGAAGGTACTCAAATCACCTTAGTTCCTAAGAAGCGTGAACAAAGTGAAAGCAATTCAGAGAAGAAAATGGAACCAACTAGTCTATTATCTTCGAGAGAATTTGTAAAGAAGTGGAAGATAGTGCTGAATTGTTTATGTTGATTGGGTATGAAACAAGTGAAGATCTTGAAATTCCTATGGAGGTTAAACCGGTGTTAAATGAATTTGAAGATGTCTTTCCTACGGAATTACCCAAGGATTTACCGCCACTAAGGGACATACAACATCAAATTGATCTAGTGCCAAGTGCTATTTTACTGCATAGGCCGCATTATCGTATGAGTCCGAAAGAGCATGAAGAGTTGAGGAGACATGTTGAGGAATTGCTTGAGCAAGGGCGTGTTCGAGAGAGTCTCAGTCCTTGTGCTGTACCAGCTCTGTTGGTACCAAAGAAAGATGGTTCGTGGAGAATGTGTACAGATAGCAGGGCACTAAACCAAACAACTGTCAGATATAGATTTCCTATGCCAAGACTTGATAATCTATTGGATCAGCTTAGTGGATCTATAATCTTTTCGAAGATTGATCTTAAGAGTGGTTATCATCAGATTCGTATAAGACCAGGTGATGAATGGAAGACAACATTCAAGACTCGGGAAGGATTATATGAATGGCTGGTCATGCCATTTGGTCTATCTAATGCACCAGGTACATTTATGAGGGTGATGAATCAACTTTTCAGACCTTACATCAGAAAGTTTGTCGTAGTTTACTTTGATGATATCTTGATCTATAGTGCTAGTACAGAGGAGCATGTTCAACACTTGCGGAAGGTGTTAACTATTCTTCGTCAAGAACAATTCTATGCAGCAACGAAGAAATGCGTGTTCATGACGCGAAGAGTTTTATTTCTGGGATATGTCGTATTCGAGGAAGGTGTAAAGGTGGATCAAAGTAAAGTAGCCGCAATCAGAAATTGGCCACAACCCAAAACTATAACAGAAGTCAGAAGTTTTCATGGGTTAGCTTCATTTTATCGAAGATTTATACCGCACTCTAGTAGTGTGATGGCGCCCGTTACTGATTGTATGAAGGGAAAGCAATTTTCATGGATGAAAGAAGCAGAACTTGCTTTTGAGCGGATCAAAGAAATTTTAACGTCAGCACCAATTCTAGTACTGCCAGATTTTCAGTTGCTATTTGAGTTACATACAGATGCATCGAAAGTTGGAATTGGAGGAGTGTTGAGTTAGAAGGGACGTCCAATTGCATATTTCAGTGAGAAACTTTCTAGAGAAAAGATGAGATACAATACATATGATGTGGAATTTTATGCTATTGTGCAAGCTGAATTTGCACACAACCATGCAGTTAATCGTAGCACTGGGTTCAGTCCATTCCAGGTTGTGTACTCAACAATTCCTAAAGGACCGTTGGATTTATTTGTAGTTCCACAGCAGAAAGGAGTGATAAAATGGGCTAGTGATTTTGTGAATGAATTGCAAGAGTGTCACAAAGTTGTGCAGGAACGATTGCTTAAGGCAAATGAGAAATATAAGCAATCCGCAGATATTAAACGACGACATGTTGACTTCAAAGAAGGAGATTTTGTATATGCAGTATTGACCAAGGATCGATTTCCTGTTGGCACTTACAACAAACTAGCTGCTAGAAATATTGGTCCTTTGGAAATCGTAAAGAAGATTAATGAGAATGCTTATTAGTTGAGATTGCCGGATCATATCCATACTGCTGACGTTTTCAACGTCAAACACTTGATTCCATATCATGAGAGTAAGCATGTCGAAGAAGAGGAGAGCGTGAATTCGAGTTCGAATTCTTTCCAACCAGGGGAGGATGATGCAGCGCTCACCTTAGGTCGCGTACGACCTAACTCCAACACCTTAGGTCGCGTACGACCTAACTCCAAAATCGCTTCCCCTGAATCGCGAAGGCCTGAATCGCGGAACCTTAAGTCGATGTTGATTCTTAAGTCGCTCCAGCCTTATCTCGCCAGCCTAGATCGCAGCCGAGCTTCTAGTAGGTCGCTGAAGTCTTATGTTAGGTCGCGAACAACAACCAGTAGGTCGCGAAGCTCCAGTTAGGTCGCTGCCGTGCTTCTCCTTAGGTCGTTGATTGAATGCCGCATTTGTTAAGTCGCTCTGTCTATGTTGTTAAGTCGTTTGTTAGTCATTGTTTGTTAAGTCATTGTTTGTTAAGTCGCGTGTTGTTATGTCATAATTTTCTTATGTCGTATGTTGTTAAGTCGTGTGTGTGTTGTAACTTTCCATATAAATAGGGGTGTGTTGTCATTTGTAAAAAGTGGATTTTTGAATAAAATTTGGTTTGTGCTTTGTGCCACCATTAAAATTGAAAGTTGAGTGTTATCTCCTTTCTCCATCTTCGGACATTCGAGTGCGCTCGAATCAATGAACTTGAAGCCGATTCACGGAATCTCATGCGCGAGATCAACGTCGAAGAATCGTAGATCTTCTAACGCGGTATCGTGCGCGATCAACGTGTTGAAGATAGCTAGAATCTGGTATCTCGAGAGATCAACGGATTTGGGCACTTGGGTATCTTCAAATCATCGATTCATTTTATTTCATCGATTCATTATCCGCGAATTCATCAATTCGTGAGTTGTTTGATCCTGTGTGCTGCGTCACAGTCTTATGCATGTCACTCCATATGCAACCAATCAGGAATCTGAGTTATCCCATAAGTCTGGACCCCCTACTGCTAAAAGTAATATCCCATCTAATTCCAATTATCTCCTTCTCCCTTAGATCAAAGCCCTTATTAAAACTTAAGTCCTCCAGATTTCATAACTAATACAATTCCTGATCTTTCCACCTCTACTGCTAAATTATCTGTCTGTATTAATGCATCTTCCAAAAAAAGACAAAAACAAGAATAATGAAGAGAATCAAGGAATAAAAGATGACCATGATTTAGGTATTGACTACTCTATAGATCAAATTACACTTAAACAACTTGATAAGTCATCTCTAGAAAAAACAAGGGTGATGATAAAGCAATCTGCCAATAAACTCAAACCTTCCAAATGTTAGACAACCTATGTATGTGGAATGTTAGAGGTGCTCATAAATTTTCCAAACAAACGGAAATCATAAACTTAATCTCCTCCAACATTATTCAATTAATGTCTTTTTTTGAAACAAAGGCGAATCATGAAGGTAACATGAATGCTGTCATACTTATTGCCCCACCTGGTCATTCATCCACAATCTATCTCAAGCTTCTTATGGTAGGATTCCTACCTTATACAACCCTTATATATTTGTAATATCTCGTATCTTGGTCCACATACAATTTATCCACTCCAAATGTCAACATATTCCTACATCCTCTCACTTTCTCCTCAATTCTATCTATGCTATAATAATATGTCTTCTACGAAAGTTTTGCTTGATCTTATTCCTTCATTTCAATCGTCTTCCTTACCTTGGATATGTTTAGGTGACTGGAACTGTATGATGCACCATGAAAACAAACAAGGAGGGATTCCTCTAACCTTCAAATCTACATCCCCTTTAAATCATGCAATAGTTGCTGCTAATCTATTCCAAACTCCTTATGCTGGTTTAAAATTTACATGGAAGAACGGTTGTAGATCTGGCAAGTTAACCATGTGCAAGTTAGACAGGGCGTTCTACAATCTTTTTTCCATACCTAAATGGCCTACCATGTTCACACCTTCATTACCAGACCACTCTCCATTAATTATTAACTAGGATTAGGACATTATTAAAAGAACTTACTCCTTTCGACAAAACATCCTGAATTTACTCTAATCCGTTCTGCCTCATGGGAAAAACTAATTTATGGCAATCCTATGTTCGTTTTGTAGGGAAAGCTGAAGAACTAAAATGTAACTTATAGGTCTGGTCATCTATTAAGTTTGGAAACTGTACAAATAGTCTAATGCAATTAGAAACGGTCTTCTTGCTACTCAGAATGCCATGGTAGATCTACCTCAAAATGTTCAGCTAGCTGTTGAAACACACACTCTCTCTGTTAAACTGGAAAATGCATTTTTATCTGAAGACAATATGTCAAACAAAAATGTAAAGAAAATGGGACTCTTTTGGTGATACGAATAATGTTGTTTTCCATGCTTCTTTAAAGATTAAGAATGTTAACAAGAACATCCACCTCTTACCGAACATGCAAGCAAAACCATGCTCTAATTCTACTAATATTAAGAATGTATTCTTATCCTACTTTCAATCGACTCTAGCAGTCCAAACCCTATGCAACCCGACGTACCCACTCTCCATGAAATATCATTGCCAACTATCAATCAACAGAAGGCCAATGGTTTCATTAAGGAAATATTATTTGATGAAATCAAACAGGCTATTTTCAGCATGAAACCCACAAGCTCTGCTGGTCCTATTGCCTTCAATGCATTTCTCTTTAAATTTGCTTGGTATACTATTAAGACTAACCTCATCAAAGCATTCAAAAACTTCTTCAAAAATAATGTTTTGATCAGATGAATAATTGCCACAAAATTGGCTCTTGTTCCTAAGTTTGACAGTCCAACTTGTGTCTCTCAATACAGAGCTATAGCTTGCTGCAATGTAATATACAAATGTATTGCCAAAATTTTAGCTTCTAGGATGAAGATTGCTCTTTTTGATATAATTTCTCCAAATCAAAATGCTTTCCTTCCTGGTAGATATATTTTAGACAATATTATTATTACTCATGAATTAAAGAAGGGCTATAGTAGGATAAATATTTCCCTAAGATGTGCCATCAAGCTAGATATTTAGAAGGCATTTGATTCAGTTCAATAGTCTTCAGTAATTGTCATCCTTAAAAAAATGAATTTTCCTTTGCCTTTCCTTGCTTGAATTTATTCTTGCATTTCAAACCCTCATTATTCACTGTCCGTTAATGGTGAAAAATTTGGTTTCTTTAAAGCTGCACAAGGCATTAGACAAGGAGATCCTATCTCTAAACATTTGGTTATTAACTCTCACTTTCAAGATAGTAACTCGTTTCTTTGTTTGAACAACAAAGGGAGGAGTAGTTAATGCTCAATCCACTCACTCGGTAATGATGATGAGGCGGCTATTTGGCATTTCCAGCTTTATACATGTAGTTGATTCAGTTACCTGGGTTCCCTGGGAAGTTAGTTTTGGGCTCTCTTAAGAGAGGGTTATCACATACCATTTACATTGGGCCCCACTCATTGCTGTCATGGAATGCCTAACTTGTATGCTGCAAAAAGGGGTTACAATGAAAAGAATTGATCTTCATCCTATGTATAGGATCCCTAAAATCATCTCCCTCATGTTTGCTAATGATTTAATCATATTCTCTAAACCTAACCATAAATCGATCAACAAAATTTCTACACCTTTGGATTCCTTCTACTTGCTATCCGGTCTTATAGTAAATTATTCCAAATCAAATATTATAATTCTTGGTCTTTCTAACATTGACTCCACGAATATTGCCAACTTATCTTCCTTAGCATTGACTTCTGGAGATATAACATATTTGGTATGCCTTTAACTTCTCTAAGAATATCCACTACACAATGTCACCTAAATGTATGACAAAATAACAAAGAAACTTTGTTCTTGGCCTGTGCAAAATATGACGACCCGCACCCGACACCCTTTGGACAAACAACAAACCACGCCAATCAACCCAAAGCAAACAGAATTGCAGATGATCAGGAGAAAGAAAAGAGTGGGTGAGAAGAAAGGGAGAAGAAAGAAGAAAAGAAGAGCAGAAGAAGAGAGAGAAGCAGAACCAAAACAATATAGAATCTCACATTGCAGTGGAATAACATATAATATAGATCAATAATCTTTACAAAGAGAAACTATAATATACATTAATCAATATTGTAAAGACGCAGAAATTTTGATAATTAAAATTTGAATATTTAATTAATTTTAAATATTAATAAATGGAATTTAGAAGTCGAATAATTTTAAATTCGAATATTTGGATTTAATTGAATAATTAAATCGATAATGTAATAGTGAAATTCCAGAAATAATTGAATTTTGGATTTAATTGGATTAAAAATGATTTATGAAGTTATATTAAATCATACTGGAGTTATAGAAACGTTATAGAACTTTTAAAATTGAATTTGGAGTTAATCTGTGAAAATTGAATATTTTAATATTTATTCGACTAGTGAAATTAGCCATTTTTGGGACAGTCTCAGAATTGAACGAGACCAGTTCCATTGGATCCGTAATAGTTAGTTATTATCGGATTTCAATTTTCGTAGCAATCGAAGTTATCGTTTGACCGTGGCAGCTCGAAACGCATCGATATCGTTTTAATTTTGATTCGGCGAGTTAAATTAGTCATTTTTCAAAAAGTCTCGGAATTCGACGAAATCAGTTTCATCGGATCCGTAATGTGATATTATTGTAAGATTTCAAATTTCTTAATTTTCGGATGTACCGTTTGTCCAGGGCAAACCAAAACGCCTCGAAATCGATTTAAATCGGTTTAATTTAAATTGATCGTTTATTGCCATATCTCATGCATACGATCGAATTTGCTTTCGAAACCTATTCCATTGTGTCCGAAACGCGGGTTAAACCCTAG
Source organism: Allium fistulosum (assembly GCA_030737815.1). Lineage (NCBI taxonomy): Eukaryota > Viridiplantae > Streptophyta > Magnoliopsida > Asparagales > Amaryllidaceae > Allium > Allium fistulosum. Next base: position 1,355,572,403 of record CM060902.1, on the reverse strand, counting down.
AAACGTCAACCGGCACGTTCGATTTGGAGTTCGTAAAATTTCGAGTGAATAGTATTTTGGAAATTTCTATAAAAGCCCATCCTTTTTCACAATTTTCAACAAACGAAAACGAGCCTAGGGTTTCAACAGAGCAGCCGCCGTTTGTTTTGTTAATGGCCAATATTTTTCGAATTTCTCCTCTTAATCTCTCTCGATCTATAAACAATTAGCGAAAGAGTTCAACTGCAAAGTGGTAGAGCGTCTCGAGCTCGATAGATCCGTACGGTGAAGTTGGTTCTCGTCGACCATAAGAGGAGCTGCGTGCTCGCGTTCATAGCCGTGTCGCGCGCATTTTTCGAGGAAAGGTGTCAACCGAGTTCGATGATGTTTGGCTCGGTGGTGGAGGCGGACGCAAGCTTCGATATGGCGTTGCTTGATCGGGGTAGGGGTCAACGTGGTGGTCGCGTGCTGTAGGGTTTAGGGCGGCTACTTGGGTTCGAGCGTGATGTTTTAACTGGGAAGAAGACGTGCGTTCCTGGAAGAAGAGAACGGCCGTGATCTGGGGTTTGCAAACGAACGGTGCAGATCTGCAGTGGGTTTAAAAATGTAAAATTTAACTGTAAATTAATTGTATTTTAATTTATACAAACTTCTAAATGTGATAACTTTGTTATGCGTTATCAGAAAATTACGAAACAAAGTGCGTTGGAATCGTCTCGACAAGCACTACGCGATGCAACTGGATTGGAATTGTTTGGAGCTAGTTTGAATTTCGGGTAAAATTAAACGCGTGTTTAATTTTATTCGAAATAAACGCTGAAATCAGAATTAAAATCACGGTGAGATTTTCTCACTCGAAGGAAAATTTATTTTGCAGTTATTGACTGTTTGATTGTTGTTTGGATATGATATTAGATATAGTAGGATATACCTATATATATATAGCAATATATACATATTGGCATATGTATATATTGGATTGATTGATTTCCCGCCTCGTATAGCGGATGAGACCCTATTGCGCCGTTAGTAAGCGGATAATATTTATTAAACCCATATACCGCGATAATTCCGTACTGGAGCGGAATTGGTATTGTGCTAACGTCTGTGGATGCAGGGAAACAGGTTGGAGGGATCCAACTGGATTCCTCACCAGTATTTATTTATTTACAGATATTGTGGTATATTCTGTTATCATATTGATATATGATGTTTGTTGTTGTGATTGACTAATTGGTGCTGTTGCATCATCGGATTCAGTTTTGAAGTTTAAAAATAACGACTTTTACTTTAAAAGGATTTTTAAAGTGATTTTTGAAAATATACGTTTTATTGAATTTTGGAATCAATTCATTTTAAATAAATAAATGTTAAAATTTTTATGTTATTAAAATTTGTGATTTTTGTGAAATATAACCGAAATGTGAATTTTGAAACAAAAGTTGATTTATTTATTAAATAGTTTAAATAGAGATTTTTGAATTTATTATGAAAGCTCTATATATATATAAGATTTATAAAATTTGATTTTTATAAATCAAAGTGATGAAATTATAAAGGAGTTTTAAAGACGTTTTAAATGATGTTAAAATGGGTTTTATAAAGGACAGAATAAATGATTTGTGAAGTCCTAAAAGAACGATTTTTGTAAATAAACGAATTATAAGTGTTTAACTTATAGAATGGACTTTTGGTAGAAAATTGAGTTATAAATTGAATTGGATAATAAAAGGAATTTATAAGTTGAAGTAGTTACAAAATATAAAATTGTGATTTATAAACGTTGTTTATGAATCCGAAATCACTTATTTTGATAAGTGAATTGTAGAAGTTAATTAAAGGAATTATATCCACGATTTTGGACAGGGGATAAGCCTTTAAATAAAATGTGTAGAAATGTTGAATTTGGATAACGAAGTATATTCACGATTTTGGACAGTGAATATATTATTAAATAAAATGGATATGTTTTGGAAAAGTGATATTACGAAATGAAGTAATTGTTTTACAAGATGTTTTAAAACGTGTTGAGTGTCGAAACCATAGATTTCAACATTCATTGTTGAAATAGGCGTTTTCGAAAAATAAGGAAACGGTGGACTATAACACTGTTGTTATAGTAAATGATTTCCAAAAGGAAATGTTTTTAATGTAGTATTGGGATTCATATATCTATCTTAATTCCGAATCCCTATACTAGTGATTTTGAGTCGTCGTAACGATGTTTTACGTAACATTCGTTTTGACTCAAATAAATGTTGTCAAAGTAAATGATTTCCTTAAAGAATGAAATATATACTTAATTTTGATTTAAGTATATCGAATATTTTCCAAGTGTTGAAAATAAATGATTGTGAAATACTTATTATTTAATAAGTATGGAAATGCTTTTCCAATATGAAATGAACTGTTTTGAGATTTTATCTTCAAAGATAAAATGAAATGTGGAAATTGATTTGAAATTGTTTTCAAATGGTTAAGTGTGGAAATTATATATCTAGTGAAGATATTTTTGAAGATAAATAATTTGGGAAAATTATTTGGAATCTGATGATGTTGCGCATCTTTATTGATAGTTAAATAACCGACTATCAATAATTACCTTTAGATAGGTATTTGTTGTGAATTGGATGAATTTGAATGCCACACTTATTTTTGAATAATCGCTCACTATTCGGGTTAGCCGGGAAAGGACCATGGGGTCGTATAACCCATTCCGAATATGTGATACGTCGTTATGAATTGCATTCGAAGACCGGTGTTGAAGACCAGATATTTTTGAAAACGGAAGGATTACCGTCGAGTTACTCTACATCGACTGATCTTCGATTTAGAGGTTTTTATCACCCTTAGTGACGGGAAGTCCGGACGTGATTAGAAAATTATCCGGATATGCAAGGGCTTCGTGAGAAGTGCCTTCGGTTTTGTTCGATCCCGGAACAGACTTGTATGGATTGTGTGTCTGACGTTACAATTTGAGATATAAAGCTGATTTCTTTCAAATACATTTCTGTTGGTGGCGGAGAATTTATTATCTTAGCTTAACACCCTTCTCTGAGACGTACGAGCTCAGAGGTTACGTAGTTGAAATTTATCAGCGATATATCCCAATTTGGTAACGTGGCATACTAAGTGTTGCTGTGAAATGATCAGTGTTTGATCATTTGTGATATGATCATTTGTTTGATCTTATATCTTTGTGATCATAGGTTGATCATTTTGTTTGACCCGAAGCAGGGCTTTGTAGAAAGCGTAGCTTTGTGGACGAGACTTCGTCGAGCCTCACACCCCGAAAATGGTCGAAACAGGAAGGATGCAGCAAGGTTCTAGGGAGTAGCACCCCTTAGTGTATGTCATTCCTTCTGGATAAAGGTGGTATCATGGTATGGAGCCCAGATACTTAACCTCTGTGGTTGCTGCAAAATTTATTTCTTTGTGGTTGTTGCGAATCGGGGATCCTCGGGAAGATCGGTGACGATCGGGGGATGACATACGCGTGTCAGTAGTTACCTATTTTTGCAGAGGTAACCCGGCCTTGTGTTGGCAGAGATCCGGTTAGGTTCTCGGGTCGTCTATTCCAGGGACGTACCCATCATGGATAGGAAGTTCCTTAGCCTGACCATTTGTTGGAAATCCAAAGAAACAATACGAGCCTTGTACGGTTTTAGTTGTAGAACCTGCCATTTAATATGGTAGCTATAGCAAGCATACTATAATGGTACCTATGCTGGCTAAGATTTATATTCTACTTTCGAAATGTTTTCTACACTATGCACTAATAATAATATCAAAAAAGAATTTGATTTTTGCGTAGTAAGCATCTTTGACTATCATAAGAAGAAATCTCCTCCAAGCCTGCGTTTGCATTGTGTGTGTGGCGGGAGGTCTTATGGTAGTTTCATTTTCCAAAAGCATTGCGAATTGACTTTAAAATTCTCTGCTATTTATTTTCAAGATAAACTGTTTTACGATCTCACACCAGTCACCATGACTGACTCGGAGTTTATTGTTTCCCTTCTAAACTCTGGGTGCCCACCAATTTCCACACGGGCAGTCTAGAGTTAGGTTATCAGGATATTCTGGAGCTTTGGAGATAAGCTGGATGACGAGACGTAGTATTTGTATCTGATAGTATTTATTCCGCTGTGTATTCTGTATGAGGACAAGTTATATAACTGTCCATTGTTGTATATTGACTCTGATGATTGATGTAATGTATAAAATGATATAGTTCTTTGTTTAAAGATTATTCATTTATCTATTATATGTTGTTCCGCTGCGATATGTGAGATTCTGATATTGTTTCTGTATCTGATGTTGTTCTGTGGTTCTTCTTCTCTTTTTCTTCTATCTTCTTCTTCTTCTGCCTTTGTCTTCTTTTTAAAACCCTCACTATTGGAGTTTCCGGCACTCGATTGCTCGGCAGTCGATAAAGTGAGTATCGATGTCGAATTTTCGAAAGTCGAAAATCCCGTACGTGACAGTGTGGTATCAGAGCATATGGTTAAGCGACAACCTTGCTCTGTTGGGTGTCACTCATTAGAAATAGAGTCAGTAGTACTCTAGAATGAGTTTGAGTGTAATAATAGATACGAGCGCGTATTTGTTAGTGAATATAAAATTGTTTTATATTGTGATGATTGGTTTGTTGAGTGGTATATGGATTCTGGTCGGTATTGTCCGTACAACTCTATCGATAGGGATCTCTAAACACTTGTATAGAACAATTCGGCACAATATTGTTTTAAATAGGGTAAATGAGATAATTTTGACCAAAACTATTTTTGTATAGAAAAGAAATGATTTTTCTATGAATTATCATAGTATATGGATGTTTGGTTGTTATAAAATAATAATATTGAAATGTTATCATTACTATTGAAACTGAATAAGAAATTGAAAACATAACTCCAAAGTTAAGAAATAAATCCATATACTAATGAAATTTAAAGAATATAAATTATAAATGTGATTTGTAATTTAAAACGGAATTCCAGAGAAGTTTTGGAAATGTTTTGAAAAGAATTTGAAAATTTTGGAGATTTGGAAAGTTTAAATTCCTTTTTGATTGGAAAATGAATTTCAAAGGTTTTGAAAAGTATTTTGGAAAGTTGAAAGCTCTAAACTCTTTTCGGTCGCTGGAAAATAACTTCGATGATGACCGCGGCATCGTTGGTGTTCATTTTCGGGTTTCCAAAAGAGAAATTGCTGCCAAGTTGTTTTAAATGGAAATTGTTTGGAAAAATTTGGGTTTTGTTTTGGAAATTCAAAAGGATAAATTGAATTGTTTTCAAAATGGCTTTGAAAGGTTGAAAAGACTCTGGAATACTATATAAAAATATTTATGAAATATTATGAAATTGATAACTTATAAAATATTGAGATCTGATTGGAATGAAATTCAAATTGTAAATGAATTTATAACTTGGAATAGAATTCAAGAAGGTAATTGAAAATTTAAAATTCAATAATGGAATGAAATTGTGAATATGAATTTATAATTGAAAATAGAATTCTAATGGAATGAAATTAGTAAGGTGAATGTATCAATGATCTTATAAATCAAAATGTAAGTAAGTCGAAGGCTTATAGAATATTTGAAATTTGATTTGGAAATCAGATTCGAATTGGAAATGAAAGAATTAGTGAATGAGTTTCAGAATGAATAAATAAATTTGAATTTGTAAATAAGTTGATAACTTATAAAAGATTTGAAAATGAATAGAACTGGAATTGAATTTGATTTGTGAAATATTAAACTAAAATTAGTAAGTGAAGCTAATTGAATGAAGTGAATAAGATTAAAACTGAATCCAAACGAAATTGAAATTGTAAATTGAATTCAAATGAGATGTGAAATGAAAATGAATATGTGTAACTTCAATAGTGAAGTAAAAATGTATAAGTAGTATATATTGAAAAATTTGTGATAGAATTTGCAAAATAGTTTGAATATATGTAACTAGATATTATGGCTAGTAGGATATACAGGTATAAAGAAATTGGAATTTAATTTCGAAGATGAATTTGAAATTGCTCGAAAAAGGTATGTATTTGAGTTTTAATATGAGTTTTTGATGATTTCTTGTCTAGCCGCTAGGCTTTTTCTTTTTCTTTTTGAAATCTGAGAGTCCGTAGGGACGTTTTGTAGTAGTGCCGTATTAGCCGCGCAAAGGAGACGCTGGCGAAATTTTTCGAAAATTTAGAGTGTTAGAAAAATTTTGACAAATTTTTGAAAGTTAAAATTTGAACTTGAAATTTAAATTTGAATTGTTAGGGAAACAATGTTGTTTCAAACTTAAAAATTGAAGTTGGAAAAGCTAGATGAATTGATAATGAATCTCTAGTAAATAGATTTAGGTTAGTGAATTGATAAAACTATTAGATGTTGGAAAAAGAATAGACGAGTTAAGGACCATTCTTCCTAACTTGTAATTTCGAGGACGAAATTCTTTTAAGGGGGGAAGTTTGTAACGACCCAGAAATTTTGATAATTAAAATTTGAATATTTAATTAATTTTAAATATTAATAAATGGAATTTAGAAGTCGAATAATTTTAAATTCGAATATTTGGATTTAATTGAATAATTAAATCGATAATGTAATAGTGAAATTCCAGAAATAATTGAATTTTGGATTTAATTGGATTAAAAATGATTTATGAAGTTATATTAAATCATACTGGAGTTATAGAAACGTTATAGAACTTTTAAAATTGAATTTGGAGTTAATCTGTGAAAATTGAATATTTTAATATTTATTCGACTAGTGAAATTAGCCATTTTTGGGACAGTCTCAGAATTGAACGAGACCAGTTCCATTGGATCCGTAATAGTTAGTTATTATCGGATTTCAATTTTCGTAGCAATCGAAGTTATCGTTTGACCGTGGCAGCTCGAAACGCATCGATATCGTTTTAATTTTGATTCGGCGAGTTAAATTAGTCATTTTTCAAAATGTATCGGAATTCAACGAAATCAGTTTCATCGGATCTGTAATGTGATATTATTGTAAGATTTCAAATTTCTTAATTTTCGGATGTACCGTTTGTCCAAGGCAAACCAAAACGCCTCGAAATCGATTTAAATCGGTTTAATTTAAATTGATCGTTTATTGCCATATCTCACGCATACGATCGAATTTGCTTTCGAAACCTATTCCATTGTGTCCGGAACGCGGGTTAAACCCTAGAAACGTCAGCCGGCACGTTCGATTTGGAGTTCGTAAAATTTCGAGTGAATAGTATTTTGGAAATTTCTATAAAAGCCCATCCTTTTTCACAATTTTCAACAAACGAAAACGAGCCTAGGGTTTCAACAGAGCAGCCGCCGTTTGTTTTGTTAATGGCCAATATTTTTCGAATTTCTCCTCTTAATCTCTCTCGATCTATAAACAATTAGCGAAAGAGTTCAACTGCAAAGTGGTAGAGCGTCTCGAGCTCGATAGATCCGTACGGTGAAGTTGGTTCTCGTCGACCATAAGAGGAGCTGCGTGCTCGCGTTCATAGCCGTGTCGCGCGCATTTTTCGAGGAAAGGTGTCAACCGAGTTCGATGATGTTTGGCTCGGTGGTGGAGGCGGACGCAAGCTTCGATATGGCGTTGCTTGATCGGGGTAGGGGTCAACGTGGTGGTCGCGTGCTGTAGGGTTTAGGGCGGCTACTTGGGTTCGAGCGTGATGTTTTAACTGGGAAGAAGACGTGCGTTCCTGGAAGAAGAGAACGGCCGTGATCTGGGGTTTGCAAACGAACGGTGCAGATCTGCAGTGGGTTTAAAAATGTAAAATTTAACTGTAAATTAATTGTATTTTAATTTATACAAACTTCTAAATGTGATAACTTTGTTATGCGTTATCAGAAAATTACGAAACAAAGTGCGTTGGAATCGTCTCGACAAGCACTACGCGATGCAACTGGATTGGAATTGTTTGGAGCTAGTTTGAATTTCGGGTAAAATTAAACGCGTGTTTAATTTTATTCGAAATAAACGCTGAAATCAGAATTAAAATCACGGTGAGATTTTCTCACTCGAAGGAAAATTTATTTTGCAGTTATTGACTGTTTGATTGTTGTTTGGATATGATATTAGATATAGTAGGATATACCTATATATATATAGCAATATATACATATTGGCATATGTATATATTGGATTGATTGATTTCCCGCCTCGTATAGCGGATGAGACCCTATTGCGCCGTTAGTAAGCGGATAATATTTATTAAACCCATATACCGCGATAATTCCGTACTGGAGCGGAATTGGTATTGTGCTAACGTCTGTGGATGCAGGGAAACAGGTTGGAGGGATCCAACTGGATTCCTCACCAGTATTTATTTATTTACAGATATTGTGGTATATTCTGTTATCATATTGATATATGATGTTTGTTGTTGTGATTGACTAATTGGTGCTGTTGCATCATCGGATTCAGTTTTGAAGTTTAAAAATAACGACTTTTACTTTAAAAGGATTTTTAAAGTGATTTTTGAAAATATACGTTTTATTGAATTTTGGAATCAATTCATTTTAAATAAATAAATGTTAAAATTTTTATGTTATTAAAATTTGTGATTTTTGTGAAATATAACCGAAATGTGAATTTTGAAACAAAAGTTGATTTATTTATTAAATAGTTTAAATAGAGATTTTTGAATTTATTATGAAAGCTCTATATATATATAAGATTTATAAAATTTGATTTTTATAAATCAAAGTGATGAAATTATAAAGGAGTTTTAAAGACGTTTTAAATGATGTTAAAATGGGTTTTATAAAGGACAGAATAAATGATTTGTGAAGTCCTAAAAGAATGATTTTTGTAAATAAACGAATTATAAGTGTTTAACTTATAGAATGGACTTTTGGTAGAAAATTGAGTTATAAATTGAATTGGATAATAAAAGGAATTTATAAGTTGAAGTAGTTATAAAATATGAAATTGTGATTTATAAACGTTGTTTATGAATCCGAAATCACTTATTTTGATAAGTGAATTGTAGAAGTTAATTAAAGGAATTATATCCACGATTTTGGACAGGGGATAAGCCTTTAAATAAAATGTGTAGAAATGTTGAATTTGGATAACGAAGTATATTCACGATTTTGGACAGTGAATATATTATTAAATAAAATGGATATGTTTTGGAAAAGTGATATTACGAAATGAAGTAATTGTTTTACAAGATGTTTTAAAACGTGTTGAGTGTCGAAACCATAGATTTCAACATTCATTGTTGAAATAGGCGTTTTCGAAAAATAAGGAAATGGTGGACTATAACACTGTTGTTATAGTAAATGATTTCCAAAAGGAAATGTTTTTAATGTAGTATTGGGATTCATATATCTATCTTAATTCCGAATCCCTATACTAGTGATTTTGAGTCGTCGTAACGATGTTTTACGTAACATTCGTTTTGACTCAAATAAATGTTGTCAAAGTAAATGATTTCCTTAAAGAATGAAATATATACTTAATTTTGATTTAAGTATATCGAATATTTTCCAAGTGTTGAAAATAAATGATTGTGAAATACTTATTATTTAATAAGTATGGAAATGCTTTTCCAATATGAAATGAACTGTTTTGAGATTTTATCTTCAAAGATAAAATGAAATGTGGAAATTGATTTGAAATTGTTTTCAAATGGTTAAGTGCGGAAATTATATATCTAGTGAAGATATTTCTGAAGATAAATAATTTGGGAAAATTATTTGGAATCTGATGATGTTGCGCATCTTTATTGATAGTTAAATAACCGACTATCAATAATTACCTTTAGATAGGTATTTGTTGTGAATTGGATGAATTTGAATGCCACACTTATTTTTGAATAATCGCTCACTATTCGGGTTAGCCGGGAAAGGACCATGGGGTCGTATAACCCATTCCGAATATGTGATACGTCGTTATGAATTGCATTCGAAGACCGGTGTTGAAGACCGGATATTTTTGAAAACGGAAGGATTACCGTCGAGTTACTCTACATCGACTGATCTTCGATTTAGAGGTTTTTATCACCCTTAGTGACGGGAAGTCCGGACGTGATTGGAAAATTATCCGGATATGCAAGGGCTTCGTGAGAAGTGCCTTCGGTTCTGTTCGATCCCGGAACAGACTTGTATGGATTGTGTGTCTGACGTTACAATTTGAGATATAAAGCTGATTTCTTTCAAATACATTTCTGTTGGTGGCGGAGAATTTATTCTCTTAGCTTAACACCCTTCTCTGAGACGTACGAGCTCAGAGGTTATGTAGTTGAAATTTATCAGCGATATATCCCAATTTGGTAACGTGGCATACTAAGTGTTGCTGTGAAATGATCAGTGTTTGATCATTTGTGATATGATCATTTGTTTGATCTTATATCTTTGTGATCATAGGTTGATCATTTTGTTTGACCCGAAGCAGGGCTTTGTAGAAAGCGTAGCTTTGTGGACGAGACTTCGTCGAGCCTCACACCCCGGAAATGGTCGAAACAGGAAGGATGCAGCAAGGTTCTAGGGAGTAGCGCCCCTTAGTGTATGTCATTCCTTCTGGATAAAGGTGGTATCATGGTATGGAGCCCAGATACTTAACCTCTGTGGTTGCTGCAAAATTTATTTCTTTGTGGTTGTTGCGAATCGGGGATCCTCGGGAAGATCGGTGACGATCGGGGGATGGCATACGCGTGTCAGTAGTTACCTATTTTTGCAGAGGTAACCCGGCCTTGTGTTGGCAGAGATCCGGTTAGGTTCTCGGGTCGTCTATTCCAGGGACGTACCCATCGTGGATAGGAAGTTCCTTAGCCTGACCATTTGTTGGAAATCCAAAGAAACAATATGAGCCTTGTACGGTTTTAGTTGTAGAACCTGCCATTTAATATGGTAGCTATAGCAAGCATACTATAATGGTACCTATGCTGGCTAAGATTTATATTCTACTTTCGAAATGTTTTCTACACTATGCACTAATAATAATATCAAAAAAGAATTTGATTTTTGCGTAGTAAGCATCTTTGACTATCATAAGAAGAAATCTCCTCCAAGTCTGCGTTTGCATTGTGTGTGTGGCGGGAGGTCTTATGGTAGTTTCATTTTCCAAAAGCATTGCGAATTGACTTTAAAATTCTCTGCTATTTATTTTCAAGATAAACTGTTTTACGATCTCACACCAGTCACCATGACTGACTCGGAGTTTATTGTTTCCCTTCTAAACTCTGGGTGCCCACCAATTTCCACACGGGCAGTCTAGAGTTAGGTTATCAGGATATTCTGGAGCTTTGGAGATAAGCTGGATGACGAGACGTAGTATTTGTATCTGATAGTATTTATTCCGCTGTGTATTCTGTATGAGGACAAGTTATATAACTGTCCATTGTTGTATATTGACTCTGATGATTGATGTAATGTATAAAATGATATAGTTCTTTGTTTAAAGATTATTCATTTATCTATTATATGTTGTTCCGCTGCGATATGTGAGATTCTGATATTGTTTCTGTATCTGATGTTGTTCTGTGGTTCTTCTTCTCTTTTTCTTCTATCTTCTTCTTCTTCTGCCTTTTTCTTCTTTTTAAAACCCTCACTATTGGAGTTTCCGGCACTCGATTGCTCGGCAGTCGATAAAGTGAGTATCGATGTCGAATTTTCGAAAGTCGAAAATCCCGTACGTGACCAGAGTACGCAATAAGTAATCCTCAGCTTAGACAGTTATAATATTCCGTTCTCACAAATTCCAATAATTTACGACAACAATAATGCAATGCAGTGGAAAAATAATCAAATACGTGTATATGACATGAAGATCTCCAGCTCGCCTACTAAAGCTCCAAAAGCATAAAAACTGAACCTATAAATATACTCGGTCTGACCCGAGCATTGAAAGGGAAGAACGCCCGCATCAGTCTGGTAAACCAGCATGAGAAAAACACATCTCAACTGAATTTATAAAGGTATCAAAACTATTCCTCTATCAAAACAAAAGGTAACTCGTAAGACCACGTCGCAAATAAATACCAACAAGGTTTTTACCTTACGATAACCAAAACATTTCATATCAAATTCTCTTATATTATAATAGTGTCTATTGTACAAATAATATTAAACATAGCTGAAATTGTTACACCTTGTAATACAAAGATTTCTACAATAGAAAATGATATACACATATTAGATTTTTGGATTTCCATACAAATGACTAGGTGAAGGGACTACCTTTCCGAATCTCGATACACCTCTAGAGGGATGTTCTTAGGGTCCAGATACTTGGTGCCTAAACCAACACAAGACCGGCCTGCCACTCGCCGGATAGTACCGAATATGTCCTCACTCATTTTGTTACCGACCTAAAATCCATGGCCACAAGCATACATTAACAATAATCAGATACACGACGTCATAGCGTGTAAAGATATATCTAGAAGAGTGATGACATCTCCTAATGGGAGTGACCCACTTAGCCTTGCTGCTTCTATCCCTGTTTAAGTTATTTTTTGGGGAGTGAGGCCAAAAGAGGTATCAATTACCTTTCACATATCACATCATCATCATCGTCATCTTTGAATGCCACATTGCCATTCCCGTTGACTACTAATTGCCTTCCATAAAAATATAACCCTTGGGCTCGTATGTCTCATGGAGGGTGTTAAATTGAGAGAAGGTGCCTTCTCTGCCACCACATGATGTACGTTTGTAAAAACCAATGTACGTAATCTTAGAAATGCAATGTCAGATACTCATCCATACAAGTTGTCCAAGAATAGGACAAACCGAGGGTACTCTCCTACTACATCAAATAGGATTAGTAGTGACAGCCCTTGCAATGGATATTTCATAACGAAGAGACTATTGCTACTATATGTATATTGGGATTTTAACCCCAAATGATCAACAAGCAGTCCTACACTATGAAAATCCTAAATATCAATATCATCGACCAACCTGCACAATCGTCGCATATATGCTGGTCCAAAGTGGTTTTCAAATAAATCTGATCCCGGTCTCTTCCTACCAACAACGAAAAAGCGTTTCTCAACCTCATACAGAAACCAAGTCTCGTAGACTTATCGTGTTTCCAACTTTCAACTTGCTATCCTTTGGCTAAGAATGAAGCTCGATAGATTGGAGTAATCACTCTGCACTACACGAATCAACATTCTCAACACAAACGATAATCAAGCCTACATAGTCAGTTATGTACTAAGTGTGACTAATTAGTTTCTACATCAAGTTGAGAAACTAAAATGGCCTAATTTGATTGTTGGTTATTTAACTATCAAAGCAACAGACAAAATCTACCACATAAGTAGTCACTGGGCCCGATTTTTATTAATCGTTTATAAATCAAATCACTTCCAATTATTCACTTCAAAATATCTTTAAAAAGATAATAATCAAAACCATTTCACTAATTGGATATTTGGAAAACATTTTCATATAATTATTTTAATAATAAGTGAATTCACAATTTGTTTTGTTTTCAAACCATTTAAACTTCAATGTTATAATATCACTTTCCACAACATTCATTTAGAGAATTATTCTCTTTAAAAAACGTTAATATATTTCCTTTTATAAAAATCCATATCTAGCTTATCAATTAAATTGATTTCACATTTACAAAATAGTGTTTATAATTCACATTTCTATTTTATAAAAACTTCCATTTATAAAATTCCATTATTAACCAATTTCCCGTTTATCTCATTTATATGTCAAAATCCTATTATAAGTTTATTTACTTATAAATTTCTTTATTTACAAATTCATTCTATTGTAATCTCATCATTTATAAAGTCCATTATAAATTCATTTCTAAATTTTAATTACAAATCCATGTGACAACCCACATTTTGGAAGGTTTAAATCGACAATAATCCACACATGTACAACTTTAAGAATCCGAAATGTAGATAATCAATGGGAAAAAATTAAGAAAAATAAGAAAAGAAGAAGAAGACAAACACACAATCTCATAGCGGAACGATAAAATATAATACTCAAATAAATAGTTCATGAAGCTGTTTACTAAACATTTGATTATAATCTATACACATTTATCAGAGTTATATATATACATTTATCATGGGCACAACACTCTTCGGAAGTTTTTGAAGAGATAAAAGTGAAGAAAGAAAATTAAAACTGAGGATTATCTAACAAAAACTCCAAATAACAGAAAGTAAATTGCACAGAAGACAGCGATTTAGAGTGGTTCGGCGTTTCGCCTACGTCCACTATGAAGTTTGATGATTTTATTGCTCGATGCTTGAAGATTACAATTTCTTATAATGTAATACAACTGATTTTCTAAGTTAAGTCTGAAACTAAAGCAGCGGTGGTGATTTGAAGTAAATCTGGCAGAGTCTGGGCGCACTTTAGCTCTTAGAATTATCCGACCCATTTTCTGAATGACCAGGGGCTCTATTTATAGGTGTAGGAGGCTGATATTTCACCTAAAATTCGGGGAGACCAGTTCTGGTACATGAGGGGGCCCACATGCCCGCTTTCAGGAAATCCGGGCCCACTTCGGGATCGATTCGAACTCAACTTCGAATCGATAAAGATTTGCTCCGAGTGAGATGAAATTTAGCATGAACATTCCTTAGGTTGCCAGTAAGCTACTGTGAAAATTTCATAGCATTTGGACTTGTAGATCTCGAGTTATGATCGATTCAAGATTGTGTTTTCCATCATATGGATTCGTTCGAATCGATATGGTTCGAATCGATAGGTTCGAATCCATATGCCTGGGTGCGAGAATGATGACGTGGTGCGTGTTCCTCGGGTTGATCCATCTTTTTCTCCGAATTTACTGGGTCGAATCCTTGTTTTGAGCTGTTGTGACTTGGTGGATTCGAAGTAGTGGATTCGAAGGTATGCTCCTTCGAATCGATAGAACGTACGTTCCCTTCGTATCGATCAGGGCATTCCATAGTCGATCGATATAAAGACTTTACTGCTGAATGGATTCGAAGATGGGAATGCTCCAATGGATTCGAGGTAATGGATTCGAAGATGATTATAGGATGGAATCGAAGCTCCTTCCATTTCATGGATTCGAAGGGTGTTCCCTTGATGGACTCGAAGCAAGAAAGGCTTCGATGGATTCGAACCAAGGCATATGAGGATGAATTCGAACTATGGCTCGCTCCTGGTGGATTCGAAGCATGGCTTGTTCGACGGAGTCGAAGCAAGATTACTTCTCATGGGTTCGAACTAGTGCAGGGATGATGGATTCAAACCTAAGGCTGGGTCTGATGGACTCGAACCAAAGCTATTCCTTCTACTTTCCACTGGTGGTAACTTGAGCATACGAACTCGGATTGTCTCGAAATTTGGAACGTTGGTTTCTACGACTTTGCTTGACGTGTCTTATCAATTGTAACCCGATCCGGACTCGGGCAAAATTCATCGATATTTGTAGTTGTCCAATAGCCATTCAATGCTGGAGACGTACGACCCTCACTTTCCAGTCAATTCCTTGGTATCTCGGCCTTGCCAAAAGGTAGGATAACATTTGCCCCCCAAAGTACGTCTTGTGTAATCATGACGTGCTTTGAATAACTGCAGTCTTTCATGCTGAATATACTCGTTTAGTTGATTGCTTGACAGTCGTCTTTCATTCGTTTCGTTGCAATCTTCTCCTAGATAAATGTTCAACTATCATGCTTTGCTTTGGTTCTGCCCCCAGTCTTGGAGAATGAGTATGGAGTTGATGTATGTTTATACTCTGTCTCGCACTCTGGGAGTACGGAGTTGAGGAAATGTTTATACTCCGTCTCGCACTCTGGGAGTACGGAGTTAAGGAATGTTTATACTCCGTCTCGCACTCTGGGAGTACGGAGTTAAGGAATGTTTATACTCCATCTCGCACTCTGGGAGTACGGAGTTGAGGAATGTTTATACTCCGTCTCGCACTCTGGGAGTACGGAGTTAAGTAAATGTTTATACTCCATCTCGCACTCTGGGAGTACGGAGTTGAGGAATGTTTATACTCCGTCTCGCACTCTGGGAGTACGGAGTTAAGGAATGTTTATACTCCGTCTCGCACTCTGGGATTACGGAGTTAAGTAAATGTTTATACTCCGTCTCGCACTCTGGGAGTACGGAGTTAGGTAAATGTTTATACTCCGTCTCGCACTATGGGAGTATGGAGTTAAGGAATGTTTATACTCCGTCTCGCACTTTGGGAGTACGGAGTTAGGTAAATGTTTATACTCCGTCTCGCGCTCTGGGAGTACGGAGTTAGGTAAATGTTTATACTCCGTCTCGCGCTCTGGGAGTACGGAGTTGAGGAATGATTATACTCCATCTCGGACTCTGTGAGTGCGGAGTTAGGTAAATGTTTATACTCCGCTTCGCGCTCTGGGAGTACGGAGTTGAGTAAATGTTTATACTCCGTCTCGTACTCTGGGAGTACGGAGTTTAATGAAGTATCGTCGTGTATCAACCCATTTTTAGCCTGACGTGATGGCTTGCCCCCCGAGTTTGGGTTTCATTTAGCGAGTGATCGGTCGCATCGCGGTCACTCTCTGTTTGAATAAATCCCATCGTATGATGAGACTTAGCTCTCCATGCATAGTGATGGTCATATGAAGTATTTCAAGTAAATCACAGCTCTGGCTCGAAGAGGTTGCGATTTATTGTTGAAATAAGAAAGTATAGCAAAGTCAGTTGCCTTATTACAAGTTCTAATTTCGAAATGCATAAACAAATTGCAGAAAAGGAAAGTAAACTAAATGGATAAAGATAGCCTGTCAGGTGTAATAGTGGCGAAGGCTTTCGCTATTCTAAGCTCTTGGCAAATCAAGACCGTCAACGATCGATAGTTTGAATGTGCCATCTCCGAGTCTTTGTGTAATTACGTATGGTCCTTCCCAATTCGGTTTCATGTGTGAAGGAACCGGATAGATTCTCTTGAGAACAAGATCGTCGAGTTCAAAAGTTCGAGGTCGAACTTTAGCATTGTATAATCGGGCGACCCGACTCCGATATGCAACAGCCCTCAAGTCTGCCTCTTCACCCTTCTCATCCAGTAGATCCAGAGATTCAGCAAGAAATATAGCATTTGTTTTTGGATCATAATAAGTCACGCGATGTGAAAACACTTCCGTCTCGACTGGAATAACGGCTTCCGAGCCATAAGATAAGGAAAATGGGGTGTGTCTGGTTGCGGTCTTGTGAGTTGTTCGATAAGCCCATAATGCCATAGGAAGTTCATCAACCCATTTGCCCCCAGCTTTTTCCAGTCTTTTCTTTAGGATGGATTTTATAACTTTATTGACAGCTTCGACCTGACCGTTTGCCTGTGGATGTGCAACTGCCGAGAATTTTTTGTGGATATGAAATCGTTGAAAGAAATTCTTGAATTCTGCACTTTCGAATTGGGCTCCATTATCGGTGATGATGGTATGCGGGAGTCCAAATCGACGGATGATATTGCGAACTATGAAATTTATTACTTTCTTTGTCGTAATCGTTGCGAGAGCTTCGGCTTCAGCCCATTTTGTAAAGTAGTCGACGGCGACGATGGCGTACTTCGCACCACCTCTTGCCAGAGGTAGAGCGCCGATGATATCGATGCCCCACATCGCGAATGGCCAGGGACTGACCATTTGAGTTATCTCGGTAGGTGGGGCTCTCGGAATTCGGGCATGTTTCTGGCACCTATCGCACCTTCTGGCATAGTTTGCTGCATCTCGGTTTACTGTCGGCCAGTAGTATCCATATCGGAGTATTTTCTTGGCGAGAGCTTGCCCACCGGTGTGATCGCCACACTCTCCTTCGTGTACGTCATGTAACACTCGTTTAATTTCATCGTGCGCGATACACCGGAGGAGAGGAATAGAATAACCCCTTCTATGCATGACTTCGTTTTGAATGACGAACCGTGAAGCTTTTCATAGAATTTGTCTCTTCTCATTTATGTGCTCAGGCAATGCCCCATTCTCGATGTAGTTTCGATATGGAGTCATCCACGATTCTCTATCGGGAGCGGTTTCAAACACAAAACGCGTCTCTATTTGATCGATGCTTGGGAAGGATAAAGTTTCGATGGGGACAAGTCCCGCTTGCTGTGCTTCACCTGTGCTGGCTAACTTTGCCAATGAATCGGCTTTTTGATTGCGTTCTCGAGGTATATAATAAATGGCATAATAATCAAACTGATCCAGTACTTTCTGAACTTGAGCCAAGTAAGCAGCCAGTCTTCGATCTCTCGCTTGATATTCTCCCCGTACTTGACATACCACTAACTGTGAATCACAATAAATTTCCACAGCGATAACCCTCAAATCTCTGGCAAGTTTTAGGCCGGTTAAGAGGGCTTCATATTCAGCTTCGTTATTAGTTGCATGAAAATCGAACTTCAAAGCGTAACATATAGATCGGCCTTCGGGCGTCTCAAGTACAACACCAGCGCCCGAACACCGGTCGTTTGATGCACCGTCAGTATGCAACTTCTAGATGTATTCGGGGGATTTACTGGTTTCGGGCAAGTCCTCTGAAATGGTAAATTCAGCTATGAAATCTGCCAGGACTTGTCCTTGAATAGCTCTCCGCGGAGCATAAGTGATATCAAATCGACTTAATTCAATGTTCCATTTGAGTAACCTACCAGACGTCTCAGGCCGCGTGAGGACCTGTCGTAACGGCTGATCGGTATACACAGTAAGAGGGTGAGCTTGGAAGTAAGGGCGGAGCTTTCTTGAGGCAATGACCAGGCAATAAGCCAGTTTCTCTAGTCTTGGGTAATTTCTTTCAGCTCCTGTTAGCCGTTTACTAACATAATAGACCGGTTTCTGCACTTTGTCTTCCTCCCGAACTAAAGCAGCACTGATCGCATGCTCTGATACTGCCAGGTAGAGGTACAATTGCTCGTGGTCAACTGGTTTTGTCAAAATCGGTGGTGTGGAAAGATGTTGAACAGCGATCGGAATGCGTCTTCACATTCCATGGTCCATTCAAAGTTTCGCTTACCCTTTCGGATCAGATCGAAGAAAGGAATGCATTTATCAATGGACTTTGAAATGAACCTGCTTAATGCCGCTACCTTCCCGTTGAGACTCTAGACTTGCTTTATGGTTCTTGGAGTTTGCAAGTTCCTTATTGCTCAGATCTTTTCGGGATTTGCTTCTATCCCTCGAGCATTAACGATAAACCCGAGGAACTTTCTAGAGGCGACACCGAAATGACACTTTAATGGGTTGAGCTTCATTCCATATTTTGGAAGAATGCGGAACATCGCATCTAAATCTCTAACGTGATCTGTGGAAAATCGGGACTTTACTAGCATGTCATCCACATAAACCTCCATGGTCTTCCCGATCTGGTCGGCGAACATCCGGTTGACCAAGCGTTGGTATGTTGCTCCGGCATTTTTTAGACCAAAAGGCATGACTCTGTAGCAATAGAGTCCAAGATCAGTCACAAAACTGGTATGTTCTTGATCAGGTAAGTACATAGGTATTTGATTGTAGCCAGAATAAGCATCCATGAAAGATAATAACTCATGTCCAGCCGTTGAATCTACGAGCTGGTCGATTCGAGGAAGTGGAAAACTATCTTTGGGACAAGCCTTGTTTAAGTCAGAATAGTCGATGCAAGTTCTCCATTTTTCATTCGGTTTTCGAACCAGTACGGGATTTGACACCCATTCTGGATACAAAGCATCTTGGATGAATCTATTCGATTGCAACTTATCAACTTCTTCTTTAAGGGCAGCATATCTCTCTAGATCCATACCACGCCTTTTCTGCTTGACTGGAACATGTCGCGGATCAATATTCAGGGAGTTACTCGCGATGTCTGGTGAGATTCCGCACATGTTAGAGTGTGTCCAGGCGAAAACGTCGAGATTCGCTCAGAGAAACTCAACCAATTCCTGTTGTGTCTGTTTTTCCAGTTGAGATCCAACTTTTAGTACTTTTGAATTGTCATCTTCACTGACTGGGACGTCCATAGTCAGTTCGGCAGGGGAAGCTTGATTCTCTTTAGATTCGTTTTTATCTTCGTTGTCTCTAGGGTCAAGATCTTTAAGGAATCGGTCGTGGTGCCCGGGCCGGGGCCCAGGCACTAATTGTCAATCATCAGCAAAACGGACGTAGAGAGATTCCTCTACGCCCTTTCCTTTCTCTTTTCTCTGCGCCCCGCGCAGTTCAGCAACATAACAGGCTCTTCCTGCTGCCTGGTCTCCTTGAACGACTCCGATTCCATGATCAGTAGGGAACTTCAGAGTTAGACACCATGGGGCAATGGCTGCCCTGAACTCAGCAAGGGCCGGACGACCCAAAAATGCATTGTAAGGTGAATCAATATCTAAAACGACAAACTGCAACATTCGAACTCTCCGGCGTTCTCCCACTCCTAATTCCACCGGTAGTTCTGTTACTCCAATGGGTATCGTAGCACTCCCGTTGAAACCGTGGATTCGGGATTGGCAGGGTTTTAAATCCTTTGCTTCCATCTTCATTAAATCGTAAGTTCGTTTAAGCAAGATATTCACAGAGCTCCCACTATCAACCAGGATCCTCTTCATCCAAGCAGGACCTACCTGGGCAGATATGACTAGTGGGTCGATTATAGGGGCTTCGACTTTATCAGCGTCTCGGCTCCTGAATACGATATCATCAGACATTATCTTTTGTTGTTTAGCCGGAGTTTCATCCTCACAATTACTGCAACATTCGAAGTCCGCATGCCTGATCGAACTAGCATACGACTCCATTTCCCCCCAGCTTCTGTCTACTGGGTGGGGACCACCACTTATCGTGTTGATAACTAGCCTTCCGCCCATACGAGCGGGTTCCTCCTGTCCTTCTTGATTTTGTGCACGATTCTGATTTGAAGGGCCCGCTCCACCAGACTGCGGCGCCTGTACGAACTGGTCTAACTTTCTCTCCCTGATCAACTTTTCGATGAGGTCCTGCAAATGTCGACACTCATTGGTATTGTGGCCATAAATCTCGTGAAATCTACAGAACTTCCCTGTTTGAATCTGCCTCTCCGACGACTGCTTCAGAGCAGGTTTATTATATTGCACAGTGTTGCAAGTACACATTTTCCAGCGATGTATTCAATGGCGTGTAATTATCAAACATTGGGGTTCTACGTTGTGGGCCTCGATTCTGATCTCTTTTCCTGTCCTGAACACTGTTGCCCCTTGGCTGAGTTTGTTTGTTCTGTATGTTCAACTGAACTTTTCCGGAATTCTCAACGGACTGCTTAACTGCCACATTACTTTGTATTCCCTCAATACTGGGCCTCACATCGTCCTGCTTTCTAGACTGTTTCGCATCCTCTTGCCGTAAGAACTGAGTGGCTTTGGAGTAGAAACGGTCCAACGATGCGGGTGGCTTTCCGGCTAGCCAGTTCCCAAACTCTGAATCGGGATCAATCCCCTTGGTCAAAGCCATCAAGATCGAGTTATCGTTGGGATTACTAATCTCAACACATGCCGCGTGGAACCTTTCTAAGTAACGCCTGAGCGTCTCTCCATGTGCTTGGGTAACACTAGACAGGGTGTTAACGTCTTTAGGTCTGGCGACATGCATACGGAATTGTTCGACAAATTTCTTAGCCAGTTGATCGAACGAAGAGTTAGATCTAGGTGGCAACCTTGTAAACCACATTTTTGCGATTCCTCCCAGAGAGATGGGGAAACTTCGGCATTTTACCGCATCATCAGCCCTTGCGGCGCTCATTGACAATTCATATTTCAAAATGTGTTGATTGGGATCGGAATTTCCTTCGTACATAGGGAGAGTTGGCATTCTGAATCGCCGAGGAGGTTCAGCCTATAATATCTCATCCGTGAAAGGAGTATGACTACGGGAGATTCCCCAATCGTCATTGGTAAGGCCTTGACTTTCGCGGATCACCTGACGGATCATGGTTGAAATATCAGGCATAGCCACATTCTGTGCATGCTGAGCTAAGGTGTGGTCGGGTTCCACAGTGCGAGTTTGGACCGGACGCTGTCGACGGCCCATGTCTCGCCTCCTTGGCTTCACATCTTCTGGGATGTATGGTTCAGGAGTACACCCACGTTGTTGATTATTTGGATCTGATAGATTTCGGGTATCAACCCTTGTTTCTACCGCGGTGGTTGCAGCGCGATTGTCTGTGGTATGCTGTGGAACAGCACCTCCTCGTGACGAGGGCCCGACCTGGAAGCTAGTTGACGGTCCGACCCTCAATTGTCCTACAGTCAAGGAAGGTTGATATCCGGTAGCTTGTGTATGACTTGCGTCCAATCGGGGACGTGTAGATCTGCCATGATAGTTAGATGAAGCAGAACTTTCAGTGGATGAGTGGGAAGCATCATCCCTCCTGGTCCTTCTGCGCCTTCAGCGGTTCAATTGATTGGTCAATTCAATATTAACACGCAACTGTTCGGCCAGCTGTTGCCGACTTTGAGTCAATTCCTGGAGCAACACATGGAATTCTTGTCTGGTGACAGGTCCAGATGGATCGGAGTGAGCAGTGTTTTCTTGATTGGATGGCTGCTGTTGTGCAAGATTCTGGCCATCCCTACCTTCTTGACCAGCAGCTGTAAAGGTAGTTCTTGTACTAACCATCTTAAGCAGTGGGTTCCTTTCCTAGATTTTATGCAAATCTGAATAGAATGGAAGGACTCTGGATTAGGGATCTGGATCTTCCTCTTGGATTTATGCAATCCGGTATCGATGGTAGATCCAAGGAGTAGGAGAAAAACTGGTTTTTCTCAGTGAAAGCACCAAAGTGTTTGTACCAAAAATGGGCACAACACTCTTCGGAAGTTTTTGAAGAGATAAAAGTGAAGAAAGAAAATTAAAACTGAGGATTATCTAACAAAAACTCCAAATAACAGAAAGTAAATTGCATAGAAGACAACGATTTAGAGTGGTTCGGCGTTTCGCCTATGTCCACTATGAAGTTTGATGATTTTATTGCTCGATGCTTGAAGATTACAATTTCTTATAATGTAATACAACTGATTTTCTAAGTTAAGTCTGAAACTAAAGCAGCGGTGGTGATTTGAAGTAAATCTGGCAGAGTCTGGGCACTCTTTAGCTCTTAGAATTATCCGACCCCTTTTCTGAATGACCAGGGGCTCTATTTATAGGTGTAGGAGGCTGATATTTCGCCTAAAATTCGGGGAGACCAGTTCTGGTACGTGAGGGGGCCCACATGCTCGCTTTCAGGAAATCCGGGCCCACTTCGGGATCGATTCGAACTCAACTTCGAATCGATAAAGATTTGCTCCGATTGAGATGAAATTTGGCATGAACATTCCTTAGGTTGCCAGTAAGCTACTGTGAAAATTTCATAGCATTTGGACTTGTAGATCTCGAGTTATGATCGATTCAAGATTGTGTTTTCCGTCATATGGATTCGTTTGAATCGATATGGTTCGAATCGATAGGTTCGAATCCATATGCCTACGTGCGAGAATGATGACGTGGTGCGTGTTCCTCGGGTTGATCCATCTTTTTCTCCGAATTTACTGGGTCGAATCCTTGTTTTGAGCTGTTGTGACTTGGTGGATTCGAAGTAGTGGATTCGAAGGTATGCTCCTTCGAATCGATAGAACGTACGTTCCTTTCGTATCGATTAGGGCATTCCATAGTCGATCGATACAAAGACTTTACTGCTGAATGGATTCGAAGATGGGAATGCTCCAATGGATTCGAGGTAATGGATTCGAAGACGATTATAGGATGGAATCGAAGTTCCTTCCACTTCATGGATTCGAAGGGTGTTCCCTTGATGGACTCGAAGCAAGAAAGGCTTCAATGGATTCGAACCAAGGCATATGAGGATGAATTCGAACTATGGCTCGCTCGTGGTGGATTCGAAGCATGGCTTGTTCGACGAAGTCGAAGCAAGATTACTTCTCATGGGTTCGAACTAGTGCAGGGATGATGGATTCAAACCTAAGGCTGGGTCTGATGGACTCGAACCAAGGCTATTCCTTCTACTTTCCACTGGTGGTAACTTGAGCATACGAACTCGGATTGTCTCGAAATTTGGAACGTTGGTTTCTACGACTTTGCTTGACGTGTCTTATCAATTTTAACCCGATCCGGACTCGGGAAAAATTCATCGATATTTGTAGTTGTCCAACAACCATTCAATGCTGGAGACGTACGACCCTCACTTTCCAGTCAATTCCTTGGTATCTCGGCATTGCCAAAAGGTAGGATAACATAAATTACCCTAATAATTCATTATTTAACCATTTTTATTCAATAATTATATCAAATTTCATAATTTAAATTAGTTAAAAATATGGGTCGTTAAAATCCATATACAAATTTGACTACAATCCCATTTTTAATATTTAGAAAACACCGTTTATAAAATTTATTTCATTAAATCTCTTTGTTAATAACATTCCTTTTATAACTTCCTTACTTTATAAATCTTATTTACTTATAATATTCATTTATAACTTCATTTTAACACTTATAAAACTCGTTTACAATCCCATTACTTTTATTTATAAAATATCATTTTACAAATCTTATATATAAACCATTTATAATAAGTTCAACATTTTTAATTTAACTTATTTACAAAATCGTTAACTTCATATTTCAAAAATCATATTTTAGTATAGTTCACAAAAACATAATTTTTATAACAACAAAATTATAACTTTTTATTTATTTAAAATAAATCCATTTCTTTAATCATTCAAAAATTCTTAAAACATATATATTTTCAAAATCACTCTGAAATCATTTTAAATTGAAATCATCATATCTATATTTTAAATTTCCAAAAATATGGCCCAACGCTGCAAAAGTACTAAATAAGGGGATTCACATCAATAATAGCGATCATGGCATCCATCACATTAAATATCACATAATACAACATAGATAACAATATGTGTAAATAAACATCAACCATAGTGAGGAATCCTGTTGGATCCCTCTAACATGTCACATGCAACAAATATACATATGAGAAAATATGTACAATGTCTGCTTCGAGGCAGACGCGCGTACAAAGGGTCATCCGCTCATACACGAGAACGTATAGGGTCTCATCTGCTCCAGTCGGTAGGAATATATCCAACTACTAACTACTATAGCATAACATCCAAAATATATACATACGTACATACATACATATATATATATATATATATATATCTTCCAACAGTAATCAAAACATCATAATAGAAATATTCCTACTTACATAAAAATATAAGCGGGTTAGAAAGAGTAAGTTTTACTCACTTTGCTTCTAGTCATCGCAATCACGTTGGTTTGAATTAAAATAAAACATGCATTTAATTTCAACCAAAATTTTCATCAGCTCCAATCAACTCCATAGCGTAGTATTTTCCAATACGAGTGCAACGCAAGTTCTTTCGTTCGAATCGGACCTCGTATAAAAGAGATATGGAGTTTATAAGTTTACACGAATTTAAATAATTAATTTACAAAATCTTTTTTTATTAACGTCAGAAAAATCCGGGCCTTCCATTTTTCTTTTGAACGAGCAGATCCTGGCCGTCCCTTTCTTTCTTCCCTTTCCTCCTTCGTTTGACATCAGACGAAAAAACCCAACCAACCTCCTTCGTTTCTTCCACCATCACGCTTCCACGATCGAGCTATAAGACGATCCAATGTCTCCACATCATTGTCCATACCCTGCTGCACCACCGCCCCAAATTCCACCAGGTCCGGCCTCTCCGTTGACGCGCAACACCCATCGAAACGCACGGAAAACATGAGCCAGCTGCACCTCGATCGCCGCGCTGTACGACGATTCATCCATAGGATTTATAGCTGTCGATGCGCTCTTCGATTTTTTAGTTGGAAGTTTTTGCTAATTGCTTATGGATTGTGAGATAATTGAGGAAGAAATTGACGAGTTGCTAGCTGTTCGAATCAAATGGCGGCTGTGACCTTAGTTTCTAGGGTTTGCAAAAGTGAAGGTCCTTATATAGACAAGTTTTTGTCAATATTCACGCCCGAAATTTCCGAACTCCAATCGAAGCGGGCCGCCTGGCGTTCATAATGGTTTACCCTTATTTCGAACATAATGGAATATATATCGGGAGCCAATTCCATCATATTTGAAAGATAGGTTATTGAATCGAATTATTTTAATTAAATTTACTTAAATAAATTTCTATGCGTTTCACCTTCGCACGACCAAACCGTAAGTCCGATTGACACAAAATTTGGAATCCTATAATAACTCACTATTACGGATCCAATGAAACTGGTTTCGTCGAAATCCGAGACAGTGTCAAAATGACTATTTTTAACTCAACAAATTAAATATAAAATTTCCAATTTT
This sequence comes from Allium fistulosum, assembly GCA_030737815.1. Classification (NCBI taxonomy): domain Eukaryota; kingdom Viridiplantae; phylum Streptophyta; class Magnoliopsida; order Asparagales; family Amaryllidaceae; genus Allium; species Allium fistulosum. Next base: position 1,355,546,144 of record CM060902.1, on the reverse strand, counting down.
CGATTAATCACTTTTAATTCAATTTTTAAACTTTACTAACCTCATTTTGATTCAAATAGATTTTAAATCGACATTAGAAATCATGTGGATTCATATTTAATTCCAGATTCACTTATTTAACTAATTTAACTTGTAAATTTTACTTTTCAATATTTAAATTTAATTAATTATTCTAAATTAAGATAACTGAAAAACTGGATCGTCACATACTTCACCCTTAAAAGAATTTCATCCTCTAATTACTAAGTAAGAAAAATGCTACAACTCCATGAACTTTCAAAACCAATTAGTTGAAATAGATTACTAACTCTCTTAAGTGTTTAACTTTTCTAACTCATTTAGTTGCAACTTTTTATAAAAACTTTTCTTAGTATCCAAATTCATTTATAGTTATTAATTAATGCCATTTCAATTTATAGCTCAAAAATCAAAACTTTTAGTTATTAATTTTTTTTTAAAATTCTCAAAATTTTCTATCGCTTTAAATTTTCAGAAAAATTCGCCAGAGTCTCCTTTGCATGGTTCGATCATAGTAAAATCACAATATATATATATATAATCACAAATATATATCTCATCTTGCTGATGAGGCATCCCGTAGGGAAAAAGAGTAAAGTACGATATATAATCCGAGATATTTACCTTATATATTATTTAGCGAGCTTCAAATGCAAAGAAAACGCCATCCACACCTACTAAACACTTAACAACCAATAAGTACATGTGTATATGGAAAGTAATATCAATATACAACATATACAACACATACTATACAACAATTATATGCAGATGAAACACCGACAAATAATGAAACCATCAATAACTAACATTCAACTAATATAACCAAATCAATATACATTCATTTCTCATTATTATTCATTGAATTGGTTTTTCAATTTATTCACATTCGATTCATTAATACTAGATTTTACTAACATCCATTTATTCATATTCAATTAGCTTACATTCACTAATTTACATTCAAGTTATTTCACTTCCAATTCAAATCAAATTCAATTCTATTTAGATTCACTTTACTTCCAATTTGAATTTAATTATTTAGCTTTCATGTTCATTAATTCAATTTCATTAACATTTAATGAATTTCTATTCAATCAACTAACATCCAACTAACAACCAATGCATATCCAACATAACCCAAATTAATTTAATTTACACTCAAACATTCATATTTACTTCGTTTACATTCAATTTGGTTTTACACATTTAATTCTAATTGATTTATATCTTATTGACTTTCATTCGATTATTTAATTTCCAATTTCATTAGCTTTTAATGAATTAACACTTTCATCCATTATTCCAAATCAATTCATTTACATTCAATTGATTAACATTCAATCCATATTTATTTACTAATCTATTTCATTAGTTCAATTCAACTTATTCATTAATTCATTACTTCCTCCTTATTATATAAATTTACTTAAATAATTTTATCTGATATCTAAACAACTTCATTTAACATCACTTAAGTTAAATTCCTTTTCAACTTTTATTCAACATTTCTTAAGTTAAATTTCTTTCCTAACTTCATTTTATACTACTTAAGTTTAATCTCAACTTGTAATTCAAATTCAGATTTCATTTCTTAACTTTCATGTTTAGCAAATTCAAAATTTTCTTCTAACTTGTTATTCCTAAATGTATAAGTTATACAACTTAGTTATTTAAACTTTCAAATTCATGTTATATAATCACTTACCACTTAAGTTTAATTTTAATTTCAATAACTTATCTAATCCAGTTCAAATCCAATTCACTTTATTTAACTTTCCTTTAGTTAAATTTCAAATCATATATTTTATTATGCTAAATCAATTTTGTTTAACTTTACTAAAGCTAAATTTTTATTTCATATTATAAGTCCAAACTCATTTCACTTATATTCAAACTTGGATTTTAAATTCAAATTTGTTTATCACAACAAAACTTAAATTTTCAATTTACTATTGGTAGCAAATCTATCACCCAGAAACTCGAAAATGATACTGATGATGCTGCAGTCATCATCCTAATTATTTTCCAACAACTATAGTGAATTCAGTGATTTATATTCTTTTAAAATCCCTTTTTATATTTATAAATCACATTTATAAATTTTTACGTATATAATTTATTCTTTTACAATTGTTGTTTTTATTTAGATTATTCAAACAATTTTTATTAACTTATTTATATTTACATTTTCAAACAACCAAACAATCAATTTATATACACTATAATAATTTCTGAAAAATTGTTCCTTTATATATAAAATATAATCGTGGTAAAATTATTTCATTTACCTCATTCAAAACAATAGTATGTCGGTTTACCTTGTTTAAGAGTTTAGAAATCCATATCGATAAGGTGGCGTCCCACATACCGACCAGAATTCATAAGCCGCTTAATAGATACATCAATACAATATAAAACATTTTTATATCACTAACAAATACGCGCCCATATATGTAATACACTCAAATCCAATCTAGAGCGCTACTGACCCTATCTATACTGAGTACACATCAAAGCCTTGGAATATACTAAACCTAAGCTATGATACCACCTTTGACGACCCACACCCAACACCCTCTGAATCGACAACAAACCACGCCTGTCAACCCAAAGCAAACATAATTTCAGATGATCATGAGAAAGAAAAGAGAGGGAGAGAAGAAAGAGAGAAGAAAGAAGAAGATAAGAAGTATAAAGAGAAGCAGAACCAAAACAATACAGAATCTCACATTGCAGCGGAATAACATATAATATAGATCAAATAATCTTTACAAAGAGAAACTGTAATATACATAAATTAATATCAGAGTACACAATAAGTAATCATCAGCCTAGATAGTTATAATAACCTGTCATCACAAATGCTGATAATTTACAACAACAACAATGCAATGCAGCGAAAAAATAAACAGATACGTGTATACGACATGAAGATCTCCAGCTCGCCTACTGAAGCTCCAAAAGCACCAAATCTGAACCTATAAATATACTCGGTTTGACCCGAGCGTTGAAAGGGAAGAACGCCTGGACCAGTCTGGTAAACTAGCGTGAGAAAAACACATCTCAACTGAATTTATAAAGTTATCAAAACTTTTCCTTTATCAAAACAAAAGGTATCTCATAAGACCATGTCGCAAATAAATACGGACAAGGTTTTTACCTTACGATAACCAAAACATTTCATATCAAATTCTCTTATATTATAATAGTGTCTATTGTACAAATAATATTAATCATAGCAGAAATTGTTACATTATTAAATTCCAGCATGCACCTTGTAATACAAGGTTTTCTACAATAGAAAATGGCAGGCATGTATTGGATTTTGGATTTTCATACAAATGACTAGGTGAAGGGACTACATTTCCGAAACTCGATACACCTCTAGAGGGATGTACCTAGGGACCAGATATTGGGCACCCAAACTGTAATATCCCAGAAATTTGAGCAATATCAATTTAATAATCTGTTAAATAATTAAATTGATATTGATGATCTTTGATAATAAAATTTGAATTTAATTTAATAATCTAATTAAATAAGTATCAAATATGTTATTTCCAAATAATAAGTATAATGTATTATTTTTATAAATATGAATGGATTTTAAAGACTATGGAATTGTTATTTTAATTTGATAAGTAGTTGTATATGAATATATATATAACTTAATTATTAAATTGAATCTTAGGATTTAATTTAATTTGAATTTGAATTTAAAGTTTTGAAATTCAAAAGAATAAATATTTAAATTGATTTGGATTTAGAATATTTGTATAACTTTTATTTATAAATATAATTAGTTTGTTTCTTTAAAAAAGTGATTTATATATATAGATAAGTATTTAAATAATAAGAAAAGGCATTTTATTTACATTTAAAAATAAATATAAATATGTAAAAATTACTTAAAGGACAAGTGTCATTTTCCTAAAGCCTTGTCTTAACATGTGTAAATAAAAGATAAACTCAAAATGACAAGTGTCTTCATTTATTTTTATTTTCTTTTATTTTTATAAAATCATAAATTCACTTATATATACATGTGCATCCCTTTACTTCATTTTTTTCTATTCTCCTTTTCAAAACAAGATAACTAAAAACCTCTTTCTCTAAACAAATCTGAAACAAATCAGTAATCCATATTCCCCAAAACTTCTTTCTCTAAACTAAAATCTATAATCAGTAATAAAATGCCTCAAACCAAATCAAAGAACAATACCCTGAAATCATTTTCAAATCTGAAGCAAGTAATCAAGTCTTCTACCTGCATTTTTCAATCTGGAATCAACTTTGAAAATCAAGAGCAAACATGCATGTAGTTTATTCAAGTCTGTAGCCTGCTTGCATTCTTTCTTCAATCTGGAAGCCAGCATGCATGTGGTTCAAAGCAGTTTTAAGCTCAACAACTCAAGTTTTAAATCAAATTCAAAGGAACATGCAAGTTTACAGTTTCAAAAGCTTTTCAAAATAATAGGCCTCTGTTCATCTTTGTTTAAGGTGAGTAACATTCTTACTTAAAATAACTTAAGTATAATTATGTTTGCATGCTTAATTCTATGATAATTGTGTTGTGGTGTGAATGTTTATAGATGATTCTGCATATACATGAATGTATATAGGTGTGCATGTTGTTTTGTATCAATGTGTCTCTGTTTTCTTTAATTCCAGGCTCCTGTTTTTGATATAAAATCATTATCCCATGATCTAGAGTTGAATTGAATTTAATATTTAAACAAAATATGTTTGATTTATCATATACTAATGTTAAAAAGTTTAATTAAGTCAAACTTTTAGTCTGAGTGCCTCTGTAACCAAAATAACAGTGCATGTTATATAAAAGTGAAAATTAAAACTTTGTAATTTATAAATTCAGGTTTATAAAGTGAAAACATAAATGATAACATGATTTTTAGTATTAAAATCATAGTTTTTAGTTTAGTATTAAAGGAGCAGTTCTGGTTTAAACTAAATATGAAGTTTTGGGTAATTCGTTTGATCTAGATGGTTTGGTATGTTGGAATCTTCAGTAAGGATAGTGGGATGATCGTAGATTCAAGGAAAATTTGTAGAATTTGAATTAAAGCACCAAGGAAGAAATGATTTAGAATTAAAGATTATAACCCTAGTTTTAACTAGGTAAGAAAAATCAATCGTCACCACGTCTCTGGTGAATCGAGTTCAATAGAACTCTGGGAAATTGTAGTCGTGACATGGATGAACTCGTCGCCGAAGTCGCTAGCGTTCTGGTGATCGAAAGTGGGAGGACGAGGAGTTATTGCCAGGTTTTGGAGGTGGTCTGTGTTCCAGTTTGGTGCTCGAAGTACTCGATTTCGATTTCGAGTATAGATCGAAGAGGTGATGGTCGTAATCGGGTTTGTGGACGATCGCCGAAGTGGTGGAGTTGTCGTCGATGGCCGGAGTTGAAGAGGATGATCGTGCACGTGCACGAGATCGTGGGTGTATCTCTGGTGAAGTCTGGGATTTTCAGGGGAGGCTATTCGAGATTCTCTCGAGTTTGTTCGTGTGTGACTCGGAGTTTTTGAATGGGCGACTCGAAGTTTTTTTTTGAGTGGTCTCGGGTAAAAAGTGTTGCCAGGTTTTAAAATCTGTTTGTTTAAATTTAAACCTGAATTTAAATTGTGAAGTAATATTTGAACAAGACTTGAAATCAAAGTTTAAATATATGGATTCAAGTTTGGTTTTGAATCTTAGATTGAGATGTAAAATAAGTTTTATAAATTTAAATATGAATTTGTTAGCACCTTTTAAACTTCTTTATAAATAAGTATTTCTTTAACTTGTAAATTAAAAGAGTTTTAGAAATGTTGTTTAAAACTTTGTAAAAGATAAATTAGTATTCATTTTAAATCCAGAATTTAAAATGAAATTTAAAAGTTAATTTGAAATGGATGTCTTCAAATGTATTTAAGAATGATAGTTTAACCTTTGATAAGAAAATGTTTTATCTTAAAGTAATTAGAGATTTGTGTTCATTGAATTAATTAGGAAATTTAATGGATAATTAATTTAATTGATTAATTAATCATTTGGATTAATTAAATAGGTAATTAATGGTTTAAACTAATTAATTAGTGATTAAGATTAATTAATTAGAATAATTAATTTGTAATTAAGGATTATAATTAGAATATTAATTAATGATTAAGAATTAATTAATAAAGTAATTAAATATTAATTAAGTTATGGTTAACACTTAATTAATTAAGTAATTAAAGTTTAATTAATTAGTTATTAAGATTTATCAATTTGAAATTAATAATAATTAATCTAAGTTAATTACTTAAGAAAAGTAATTAAATAATAGTTAATGAAGGTCATTAACTATGGATTATTAAATAATTAATTAATGTGATTAATTTTAATAATTAATTTGATTAATTAATTTAAAAATAATCAATTATGGAATTGTTTAAATGTAATTACTTAATGGAAGTAATTAAGGAATTAATTACTCATTGTAATTAATTAACTTAATTTGATTAGTTAAGTTAATTAATTAAGTTTAATTAATTTAGAATAATCAATGGATGATTTGATAAATAATTACTTAATTAATAAGGTATGATTATTTAGGGAAGTAAATAATAGATAATTACTGGAAGTAATTAATTGAATGGTGATGTATTAATAAAAGTAATTTGAGTTTAATTACTTGTGAATTAATCAAGGGATTAATTAAGAAATTAATTAAGGAATAATTAATTTAGTTAATGAAAGTAATTAAGGGTAGTTAATTACTGATTGAAGATTAATCAAGGTGATTAATAAATGTTGTTTAATTAAAGGTTAATTACTTAATGTAATTAATTTAATTAAAGTAATTAATAATTAAAATGTAATTAAGGATCATTAATTAATATAATTAATGATGTAATTAAGAATTGATTAATTAGGAAATAATTAATAAATGAAGTGATTAATTAATGTAATTAATTAAGGGTTAATGTAATTAATTATATTTGATTAATTTAATTAATTATAGTTAATTAATTAATGAAGTAATTAAAGGTTAATTACTATAAGTGGTTAAGGATAATTACCTGAATACAATTAAAAGGTAATTAAGGGATGATTAATTGATTTGAAATTAATTAATGGTTAAGTAAGCAGGATTTATAGAATGAAGTAATTAATTTAATTCACTTTAAATTAATTAGAGATGATATAAATCATTACCTATGTATGGATGATAATACTGAATGCTTTGCATTTGATTGATATCTCTGATGAGATATATGCTGTGTGATATGGATGTTAGTTGAATTGTGATGATAATATGGATTATCTGTTATATTGATAATGTTGATTATCTATTATAATGTTGTGAATTATCTTTCTATGTGTATAAAGATAATGAATTGAATTGTTTTAACCTTTAAAACAACTTGGCTTAAAAGATACGTTTTGGATTTCGATGAGACCGGGATCGGGTTTCCGTATACCGGATTTCCAGGTCTGGAGACCCGAATACCACATCGATCCAAATTTACGATAGGTCGTGAATCTCAAGTGAAGATGAAGATTCAGAGTGCAAGGGTTATTGTCGTTAACTCTGAGGGTGATTCCAAAACGAGTGTAACGAGATAATGCCTTCGGTTTCGTTCGAACCCGGAACGAACTTATATGGATTGAATGCTTTCAGAACATCGTCAGGTGGACGATGAGCATTCTAAGTGATATGTTCTGATTAAAGGTAATCGTAACCTCAAGCCTCATCAACCGGGAATGGCTAAAACAGGGGAGGTGCAGCAAGGCTTCGTGGGTAGCACCCACTGAGAGCAAGATAGATCCCTGTCTAGAGGTCCCTTTTCTTTTTATTCGGCTTAGTGTGTGGTTGGTCGCGCCAACTACGGGGTTATCTTGTTCGGAATTATCCAGTAAGGGATGGTTCCGGCTTTGTGTTGCAGGGGAGCGGGCGTACTCCTCGGTACGGTGATCTAGGCCACGTACTGTGACGGGCGGTACCCCAGTAGCCCTGCCATTGTATGGAAACCCATTCTTCCTACGTGCCCTTACGGTTTTGATTGTATAACCCACTTTGTGGCTAGTATGCTGGAATTTAATAATGTAACAATTTCAGCTATTTCATATTTATTTGAAAACCCTAGACCCTATTATAATATAACTGGATTTCCTATCAAATGTTTTGGTTAGCGTAAGGTAAAAACTTACCCATGTTTATTTGTGGGGAGTCTTACGTGATACCTTTTCTTTCTAAAGGTTTTGAAGTTAAGCAAGTTTAACCTGTTACTCACACCAGACCCATGTCTGACCCAAGTGTTTATTTCTGTTTTATAAACTCTTGGGTACTCAAATTTTTACGAGTAGCCAAGGGATTCAGGTTTAGCTTTGACGAATATTCTGGAGGAGCAATGGAGCAGGAGGCTTCGGCGTTCGTAGATATAGTATTTCGCTGTGTTGATATCTGTGATAGTGTGTGTATTGTATTGAGTTGTAATAACTAGACAGATGTTTATAACTGTCTAGTATGTGATGTGTATCTGTGTAACTCTGATAATTGTTGTATACTATGTAATAGTTTATGTTATTAATATAATTTATTCATTCCGCTGTGAGATCGTTGTTGTTGTTTCTTTCTTTCTTCTCTTCTTTCTCTTTTCTATCCCTTTCTTTCTTCATAATGATGCGACTTTCTGGGCATAGGAAGTCGGGTCGTCACACAAACCAACACAAGACCGGCCTACTCCTCGTTGGATAGTACCGAATATGTCATCAATTCGGTCATTACCGACCTAAAATCCATGGCCACAAGCATACATCATCAATAAACAGATACACGACGTCATAGCTTGTAAAGATATATCTACAAGAGTGATGACATATCCTAATGGGAGCGACCCACTTAAACTTGCTGCTTCTATCCCTATTTCAGTTATTTTCCGAATAGTGAGGCCAAAAGAGGTATCAATTACCTTTCACATATCACATCATCATCATCTTTGAATGCCATATTGTCATTCCCGTTGACTACTAATTTCCTTCCACAAAAATACAACCCTTGAGCTTATATGTCTCAAGGAGGTTATTAAGCTTAGAGAAGTTGCCTTCTCCGCCACCACATGATGTATGTTTGTAAAAACCAATGTACGTAATCTTAGAAATGCAATGTCAGACACTCGTCCATACAAGTTGTCCAGGAACAGGACAAACCGAAGGTACTCTCCTACCACATCCTGTAAGATTAGTAGCGATAGCCCTTGCAATGGATATTTCATAACGAAGAGACTAATGCTACTATATGTATCTTGGGAATTTAACCCCAAATGATCAACAAGTAGTCCTTCACTATGAAAATCCTAAATATTAATATCATCGACCAACCTGCACAATCGTCGCATATACATTGGTCCGAAGTGGTTTTCAGATAAATCTGATCCCAGTCTCTTCGCACCAACAACGCAAAAGCGTTTCTCAACCTCATACAGAAATCAAGTCTCGTAGACTTATCACCTTCCCAACTTTCAACTTGTTATCTTTCGGCCAAGAAGGAAGCTTGATAGATTGGAGTAATCACTCCGCACTACACGAATCAACATTCTCAACACAAACGATAATTAAGCCTACATAGTCAGTTACGTACTAAATGCACGACTAATTAGTTCCTACATCAAGTTCAGAAACTAAAATGGCCAAATTTGATAGTCGGTTATTTAACTATCAAAGCAACAAACAAAATCGAGCACATAAGTAGTCACTGGGCCTGATTTTTATTAATCGTTTATAAATCAAATCACTTTCCAATTATTCACTTCAAAGTATCTTTAAAAAGATAATATTCAAAACCATTTCACTTATTGGATATTTGGAAAACATTTTCATATACTTACTTTCATAATAAGTGAATTCACGGTTTCTTTTATTTTTAAACCATTTAAACTCTAGTTTATAATATCACTTTCCACAACATTCATTTAAACAAATTATTCTTTTTAAAAACATGAATATATTTCCTTTTGTAAAAATCCATATTTAGCTCATCAAATTAATTGATTTCAAATTTATAAAATAGTGTTTATAATTCACATTTCTACTTTTATAAAAACATCCATTTATGAAATTCCATTACTAACTGATTTCCCGTTTATCTCATTTATATGTAAAAATCCCATTATAAGTTTATTTACTTATAAATTTCTTTATTTACAAATTCATTCTTTTGTAATCTCATTATTTATAAAGTCCATTATAAATTCATTTTTAAATTTTAATTACAAATCCATATACAAATTTGATTACAATTCCAATTCTAATATTTATAAAACACCATTTATAAAATTTATTTCATTAAATCTCTTTATTAATAACATTCCTTTTATAACTTCCTTACTTTATAAATCTTATTTACTTATAATATTTCATTTATAACTTCATTTTAACACTTATAAAACTCGTTTATAATCCCATTACTTTTATTTATAAAATATCATTTTATAAATCTTATATATAAACCATTTATAATAAGTTCAAATTCTCAATTTAACTTATTTTACAAAATAGTTAACGACCTGTAATTTTCGATAATTAAATTTAATAAATTAAATAAGTTTTGTAATTTAGTATTGGAAGAAATGAAAATTTGTGATTTATTAATGAGAATAATAACAATAATGAAATTTAATAATGTTAATTTAAGGCAATTGATAACTATTTTAATGAAAATAATAACAAGAATGAAATTTAATAATGTTAATTTAAGGCAATTGATAACTATTTTAATGAAATTTCAATTAACTGAAATGATTTTAAACATAAAATTTGGTTATAAAGTGAAAATAAGGAAATAAATCAAATGTTGTATTAATTGCTGAAATAATATGTAATTAATTGAAATTGGATAACATCAGTGTTGTGTAAATGGTTATAACATTTGTTTGTAGATAATAAACTTATAAATGTGATAAAATTAAGAAAAAGGTGACAATAGTTATTTGTTACATATTTATTTAATCTATTGAGTTAAATTGGAAATCAATTGCAATTAAATGTAATTAAATATTACATTAATATGAGTTAAGTCAAAAACTGTAAAATGTGAATGTAATAAAATGTATAGTAATGTCAATTATATTCATAAGGCAATAATTGATTTAATAATAAGAAAGAAATCAAGATAAATGAATTTATTGGGTTTTAAATTATAATTAATGAATATATTGCAATTGAAATTGGAACGTTGTGACTAGACCGATATTAATAATTGAAATTGACCTGGGAATTTGTTTTAAAGAATTATAAGTTTATATGTAGCTAAAGCGATAAAAATTGTTGACTTTTAAATATAAAATTTAAAAGGTGATTTAATTAATTTAATAATAATTTATTTAATTAACGTGAAAATAGCCATTTTGGCCACTTTCTCGGATTCCGATGAAACTAGTTTCATTGGATCCATAATGGTGAATTATAATAGGATTTCAAGTTTCGTAGCGATCAGACTTAACGTTTGATCGTACGGGCTCGAAACGTGTAGAAATCAATTAAATTAAATTAAATTGGAATAAGCCGATTTTAAAAGCTAACTTCTTCATACAATGAAATTAGGACTTGAAACCTGTTCCATTATGTTTAAAAATATCAAAAACATCTATTTTGATATATGGGACGACCCACTTTCGTTTTGGAAGCGAAACAGGCTTTTCGGGTCGTTATTGTCGTTCGTACCAATTCGATACGTGTTCAATTTTCTTATCGGGCTTTGTTCGTATAAATAGATCTTTCTAAACCCTAGCAGCCTTTCTATTCCTTATTTTAGTAAGTACAATTTCATCTGTCTGCTTCTCTCTTCTCAATGGCAGAAACCAATTCAGATTACAAACCCAAAATTCAAATTCCAAATCAATTTCAAAATCAAACTTCTCGAAACCCTAACATATTATACACCGATTCGAAGCTCTCGACAAGCGCATTCTAAATATGCAGTTTGTTTTTAGATTTGGGGCTCTATGTGTCCATAATTTGAAGGTTAATTCTCGACCGTTCATTTGGAAGATGATCAACGGGGTCGGATCGTCGATTCGATGGTACTGGGTTGTGGAGAGGGTCATGGAGAGTTCATCCATGCAGGTGGCACGACGAATCAACTGTTGGATCGATGGCAATAATTTGATTAGGGCTAAATTTAGGGGCGGCGGCCGGTGGTTATTGGTGATCGCACGTGGGTCATGGTTGGCAGGGAAGGTCGCGTAGTGGAGACACCCACATAGGAGAGGTTGTGGCATGTCAGAAGTCGAGCGGAGGCGTGCGTGTGAAGGGGTTTGTGGTAGCGTGCTTTTCTTCAGCGATCAGCTAGGGTTTCTCATGCGTGAATTGCAGGAGATGATGACGCGTTGACTTGTTGACGTGTAAGCTAATAATTATACTAATTTTTTTATATTAATTTTGAATTTCAATCTTATAATTTTCATAACTCTTACATACATGCTCGGATTTGCGCGCGATTTGTTTCTTTGGGATTGTATCGAAATTCTAGACATTTTGGAACTGGTTTGGACGAATTCTGAGACTATTGAATTTTGGGCCTTATTTTGGATTTCAATTCGATTTGAAATCAAAGGTGAGTGTTTTGACCCACTCACAACTACAAGATTATCTTATGTTAGTTAATTTAAATTTATGATATGATTAGAAATTGATTAATTGATGTTTGGTATATTTAAATTATCATTCCAGTTAAATATGACTTTTATTGCATTTAATCGTCATTTAAATTAATATTGAATTTAATTGTCAATTGAATACCTATTGATGATAATCAGTTAATTGATGTTATTATTGAACATTTTGTTAACTAATTGAATGAAATAAACTTGGGTAACATTCAATTGCATTCTTAAAACACACACACACACACACACACACACACACATATATATATATATATATATATATATATATATATATAAAACTTACCAAAATGTTAAAAGTTGAAATGTTAATAGAAATATGTAATGGAATATTATACAAGTAAAACTTAAGTAATGAAAGTGTTTAATGGAATTATGTCTATAAATAAGAATTCTGACGTTATAAAATATTATAAACTTAAGTTAATAATTTGAATGCTACTGATTAAATGTAATTTGAAGTGCAATATTCAACATTGGTTTTGACTTGGAAATTCACTTTAAAAGAGTATAAACTAATAGGTAATCAAAAAATGATAAAATTTGTTCGTTATTAAATTTGAAATTAAAAGGTGATTTAATTAATTTAATAAAAAATTACTTAATTTACGTGAAAATAGCTATTTTGGCCACTATCTCAGATTTTGACGAAACAAGTTTCATCGGATCCACAACTGTGAATTATTGTAATATTTCATGTTTCGTAGGGATCGGACTTGTCGTTTGATCATACGGGCTTAAAACGCGTAGAAGTCAATTTAATGAATTCTATTTGAAATAAGATGATTTTAAAAGCTAACTTCTTCATACAATGAAATTTGGGTTTGAAACCTATTCCATTGAGTTTAAGAAGATTTGGCCATTCAAAATGCTCCTGGAAAATCAGGCCGCTCCATTGCTTCTTCTCAAACACGTTCATTCCAGGATGCTCATACATGAGAAACCCATCACTCCACCAACTTCGACGACCACCGCCTCACCATCGTTCGACTAGAAGTCGATCAAACATGCCCACGTCGTAGCTCATCCTAACGCGCACCTCTAGCCACAATTTCGGCAAGCTTGGTCAACCCTAGGCCGATAAAAATGCCACCAATCACCACGAGAACGTGGCCAAAATCAGAGCGATCCACCACATTATATACGATCACGACCGTTGGATGACTAGAGCTCGAGGAGCTTTACGATTCTCGTGTTGAAGCATTCTCATGAAAGTTTGTGGATTTGAAGAAAAACGAGGGAGAAGTTCATGCGATTTTGGCCATTGCTTTGGAATTGGCGGCTGTGTTTTACAAAGGCTAGGGTTTTACTGTTCTCACGTATATATATACGTGTATAAGAATTATTTTAATATTATTTTCAAAATTTACATGCTTTTCCGAACGAAGTCCAAACGAAGCATGCTGCCTGACGTTTATATTGTTTTACCCCTATTCTGAACACAATGAAACATGTCTCGAGGCCTAATTCGATCGTATGTGGAAAATAACTTTTCAAATCGAATTAAAATGTTAAACTTTCGATATTTATTTCAATGCGTTTCTATTCCGTACGACCAAACGGTAACTCCAAACGCTACGAAATTTGAAATACGATAATAATAAACTATTACGGATCCAATGGAACTGGGTTTGTCGAATTCTAAGACTGTGCCCTAGAAGGCTATTTTAACGCGTCGATTAAATCGAGTGATATCCAAAATTGACAAAATTGCTTGAAATTCCAATTTTAAAAACTTACCAACTCAATTATAATTCAAATAGAATTTATATTCATATTAGAAATCATTCCGATTTATATTAAATCAAAGTTTAATTATTTACACTATTACTATATATATTAATTTCACTATTAATTTAATATATATAAATTTCCAACTTTAAATTTATCGACTTTTAATTCCATTCAAAGTCCAATATTATAATTCTAATCTAAATAGAATTTTAGATCAACTTAGAATTCTCACAATCGCAGCGATTTGACCTCCGAAATAATAAATTGTACTCAATCCACATCTAACTCCCGATTCCCATATTTACCCAACTTCAAATATTAAATTACTATTTACTAAATACGTTAATCGCTATATTTGAAATTCTAAACCATTTTACTAATTCAACCAAAATTACCATATTCAAAATCAAATAATATTTCAAATCCAACATTCAAAAATGAATTAAACGTTCAAAATCAAACGACCAAAATTCTAGGTCGTTACAATCCTCCCCCTTATAAGAATTTTGTCCTCGAAATTGCTAAGGTAGGAAAAATGCCCCTAAACCCATTAACTTATCCAAAACCCACTTACTTAAAATTCAATATTCACTTTTCTAAACCTTTTAGTTTTATCCAAACAATTCGTTTCCATTTCTAACTAAAAACCTTGATTTCTAATACAATTCAAAAATCAACTTTTCTAGTTAACAGAAATTTTCCAAATATTTTCAAATTTTTTCTAAGACTCTAAATTTCTGAAATTTTTTGGCAAGGTCTCCTTTGTACGGAGAGCCTTTTACAATATCACAAATATGATAAATATAATATACATCGACCCACACGGTCGGAAAACACAATATATCTCAGTATATATTTCATTTTTACATTTAATGCGTAAGCGTACCTTTATTTTAGCGTTTTTAAGCAAATGGTTTATTTTATATGCATTTACGCCACCCAAAATCTATCCAACAGCTCCCTAGACCTGTACTTACTCAAAATAAGCACATGAGTTTCATAAACATGAAATTTTATAACTTTTTATTCCTTTAACTAACTAAACATATAAACTTCATAACTCGAACATGCCAATCATATATATTACAAGCAATTTTAAGGTTCCAACATTAATTTAATTTCCTTCCTTGGGCCCACATACATTTCATTCAATTTGAAATGATTTACAACCAAACTTATTGCATTCAATATATATTTACAACAAACAAATTCATATCCATTCCAAATTGATTTTTATGTGCTTTACTTGCACAAATTCACTTCTATTCAATTTCAAATTGATTCAAAATCAATTTGTTTGCATTCCACTCATTATTGACTTTCATTAGATGCAAATCCATTTTATCAACTTCAATTTATTCCTTTTAAAATTGGCTCTAAATCAAATTTTCTATTTTCCATTTGATTCATATTCAAGTTATTCACCAAACTTTTGTTTGCTTCATGTTGTATTAAACAACATTCCAATCCATGTTCATTTATTCATAAATCGCCACTTAAGTTAAGTTTCCATTGTGATCAAATTCATTTCTCCTTTAAATTGATTTTCATTCAATTTATTTGCCTCCATTTACTTAGTATATCCAATTTATACTATCACTTGGGAATCATTTCATATAAATCGATTCTCGAACAATTTATTATATCATAACATGGTTCCTACACTTGCATTTCTATTAACTTTACTTCCATCTTATATTACATCTTTTCCATTCACTTTCATTTACTTCACATAGATTTATTCACTTCATTTTATAGTGAACGACATTTCATTTCAGGCTAATTTATTATAAACCATTTAATAAAATTATTTCTAAAGTTTATTATAAACATTCCATATCACTACTTAAGTTATATTCAGCTTTAAAACTTAAGTTCATATCCAATCTTATCAAATCCATATTCCTGTATCATAGTCAATTCATTTACTCTTAAATTGAATTCATTTCTTGTTATCAAATACTTAACCATTTTAACTTGGTCATACTTTTCAACTTTTCCAGTTTAATAAGTTATACACCTTATTTATTTACAATTCCATGAATTCCACTTAATTCTAGCCACATTCATTATTTATAACATATAGTTATATAAACAATTCACAATTCATATTTATATGCAAATTACCAAATTCCAATTCACCCTCCATTTAAAATTCCAAATTTTGAATTTCCATCCTTTTAATCCATTCTAGTTTTACCATTTCATTTCTCAATTCATAAGTTCAAAAACTTATTTACTTAAAATCCCATTTTACTTACTTAAGTCCATTTACATTTTATAATCATAACTCTGGATTATATATATCACTTAATAGCTTAAGTTTAACCATCCCATTTAATAATTATAACTTACAATTACATAATCATTCTACATTTCAAAATTGATATTCAATTCAAACCAATCCCATACAATTTTATTTAACTTATCTTAAGTTAAATTTCAATTCATAATATTCATTTTAACTTACTCAGATCAAATTTTAATTCCAGGATTAAAATTCACACTTTCCTTTTCATATCTATATCAACTCCAAATTATAAGTCCAATACTGATTTTTATCCTGACTTTACAAATCATTTAAATGGAAATCCCAGAATTCAATCACCCGACTTTATTTCAAATCGTTTGAATCATAATATACATATATCACTTTTATATATATCATATCATACTTTCGGATTTTTCAAAACAACTTGGTTTTACCCAAAACAATTCCCTTTTGGAATTTTAAAACAAAACTTGTTTATCAAACAAGTCTAAAGCAAATAATCAAAGTCAAACACTATGGTAGCAATCCGTCACTTAGAAACTCGAAAATGGATACTAATGATGCGGCCGACATCACTAGAATTATTTTCCAGCGACTAAAGTGAGTTTAGTGCTTCCTTACACCCAAAATTCATTTTAAAACAATTTCTATTCAAAAATGTCTCAAAATAATACTTCATTATTCCTTTCAAACCACTTTGGAAGTCATTTCCAAAAATCTCTAAGATTTAAAAATTCCCAAGCATTTTGTTCAAACCCAATTTAAAACATTTTCCAAAATTTCCAGGGTTTAAATTCTAGTTTGAATCCAATTTTAGTTATACTCCTTTGTATAAATCATTCTTATACAATTTCTATTTGGTTTTATATATATATATATATAACAATTTACAATTTTATAATCTGTTTGATTATAACATTAACAACCAAACATTCCAAACATATACACTATAATAATTTCATAAAATTATTTCTTTTATAACAAAATATAGTTTTGGGTAAAATTATTTCATTCACCCACTTCAAAACCATACTATGTCGGTTTACCTTGTTTAGGAGTTTAGAAACCCCTATCGATACGGTTGTACTTCCTGTACCGACCAGAATTCATAAACACTCAACCGATAAGTCAACATAATATAAAAACATTTTATATTCACTAACAAATACGCGCTCATATCTATTAATACACTCAACTCATTCTAGAGTACTTATGACACTATCTCTAATGAGTAATTCCCCACCAAAGCCTAGGTATATCGCCAACCCAAGCTCTGATACCAACTGTGATAACCCGCCCCTTCGACCCTTGAAAATCCACATAAATACGCTCATTGTCTAACGTGCCGAACAATCGAGTGCCGGAAAGACAGATTATTGAGGGGAAAGAAAGTAAATAGAAGAAAGAAGAAACTAAACAAACAGAATCTCACAATGGACTGAATAACATATAATATAAATAGTTCTTTACATAAATCAAAACTATAATATACATATCTCACATCAGAGTACATAAATCAATAATTACCAACCTGGACAGTTATAACAACCTGCCCTCACTATTTGGTGGTAATTTCAACAAACACTACAGCGGAAATAACAAGTACGAGAATACGTCTCAGTCTACAGCTCGTCTCCTGAGCTCCATAGCATCCTAACCTGAACCTGCAATAGTCGGCCTGACCCGAGCATTATAATAAAATAACACCTGAGTCAGTCTGGAAAATCAGCGTGAGAAAACACACTCAATTTGAATTATTAAAGTTTTCAAAATCCTTTGAAAATCAAAGGTATCTCGTAAGACCACGCCACACATAAACACGACGGGTTTTTACCTTACGATAACCAAAACATTTCATATCAAATCCTCTGATATTATCATAGTGTCTAAGTACAAATACTTATTCAAATCGCTGAAATTGTTACATAAATTAAATCCCAGCATACTAGGCTCTACAATCAGAACCGTAAAGGGTACGTATTGGAGAATTGATTACATACAAATGACTAGGCACTTGGGTACCACCTGTCACAGTACATGTCCAGAAACAGTGTACCGAGGACCACGCCGGGATCCCTTGCAACACAAGACCGGACTATCCCTAACCTGGATAGACGGAATATGCTATCACCCTGGGTGTTCCCACCCTCTCTCGAGCTCCTTCCATATATCGTAGTAATAAATAATATCCAAGGGTATCTAGAAAGGTGATAAACGTACCCTAATTGGGTGCGACCCACTTAGCCTTGCTGCATCTCCCCTGATTTTTAGTCATTCTCGGTTGATGAGGCTAGAGGGTACGATTACCTTTTAAGGAATTTTCACTTAGAATGCTCATTGTTCTCCAATGACAATGTACTGATAGCATTCGTCCATACAAGTACGTTTTGGGTCCGAACGGAACCGATGGCACTACTCCTACTACATCCCTTTGGAATAATCCTCAGGATTAGTAGCGATTAGCCCTTGCGCTTCACTGTTCCATCTTCGACTCCATGCTCTTGTTTCCTCTCAAAAGCGTACTCGATGGATCGAAGCGGTTTTCAAATAACTTATCTGATCCCAGTCACTTCGAAACAACGTTCGATATTTCCCGATAAACTCAACCCCGGTTCTTTAGGAAATAAACAGACGAAAATAAGTTCGGAGATCCCTCCAACCTATTTTCCCTGCATCCACAGATGTTAATACAACATAAAAATACCAATTCCGCTTCGAGGTGGAATATCGCGGTATATAGGGTCATCCGCTATTATGCGGGGCACATAGGGTCCCATCCGCTCCAATAGGCGGGAATAATCAATCCAACTACTAATATATATACTACTATATATATTATAACACCCAATGATAATAATAATTGTCATATCATTCAAACAACCAATAAATTAAATTTTCAACTTTTTAAATTAAACCGGCCATCCAAAAATGAGTGAGATTAACTCACCTTGAGTTTCACTTTGCCAAACGTTCCAATTTTAAATTAAATCGAACACGTTCAATTTAACCTAAAATTTTAGCTAGTTCCAATCAACTCCAAATCTATTCCAACACGTAGTACTTGTCGCTATGATTCCGTCGCCGCTTGTTTCATCCGATTCTGACCTTATATGACAAAGATATGGATATTTAAAGATTTTGAATATAAATTATATAAACAAATTTCTTTTTTTTTACCTAAGAAGATCTGGCCGTTCAAAATGCTCCTGGAAAATTAGGCCGCTCCCCTGCTTCTTCTCAAACACGTTCATTCCAGGATGCTCATACATGAGAAACCCATCACTCCACCAACTTCGACGACCACCGCCTCACCATCATTCGACTAGAAGTCGATCAAACATGCCCACGTCGTAGCTCATCCTAACGCGCACCTCTAGCCACAATTTCGGCGAACTCGGTCAACCCTAGGATGATAAAAATTCCACCAATCACCAAGAGAACGTGGCCAAAATCAGAGCGATCCACCACGTTATATACGATCGCGACCGTTGGATGAATAGATACGTTTGTGGATTTGAAGAAAATCGAGGGAGAAGTTCATGCGATTTTGGCCATTGCTTTGGAACTGGCGGTTGTGTTTTACAAAGGCTAGGGTTTTTCTGTTCTCACATATATATATACGTGTATAAGAATTATTTTAATATTATTTTCAAAATTTACATGCTTTTCCGAACGAACTCCAAACAAAGCATGTCGTCTGGCGTTTATAATGTTTTACCCCTATTACGAACACAATGAAACATATTTCGAGGCCTAATTCGATCGTATGTGGAAGATAGCTTTTCGAATCGAATTAAAATATTGAACTTTCGATATTTATTTCAACGCATTTCCATTCCATACGACCTAACGGTAACTCCAAACGCTATGAAATTTGAAATCCTATAATAATAAACTATTACGGAACCAATGGAACTGGTTTCGTTGAATTTGAAGACTATGCTCTGGAAGGTTATTTTAACGCGTCGATTAAATCGAGCGATTTCCAAAATCGACAAAACTGCTTGAAATTCCAATTTTAAAAACTTACTAACTAACTATAATTCAAATAGAATTTAAATTCATATTAGAAATCATTTCGAGTTATATTAAATCAAAGTTCAATTATTTCACTATTAATTTAATATATATAAATTTCTAGCTTTAAATTTATCGACTTTTAATTCCATTTACTGAATCCGTTAATCGCTATATTTGAAATTCTAAACCATTTTACTAATTCAAACAAAATTCCCATATTCAAAATCAAATAATATTTCAAATACAACATTTAAAAATGAATTAAATGTTCAAAATCAAACGACCAAAATTACGGGTCGTTGCACTTTGACAACATGTTACGATTGTATGGTTTTGTTTGCAAGTGACTATTGTTATGTTGGGTTGATTATTTTATTATCAATTGAAACAACTTAAATTTCTCTTTTACGTAATTATTAACTTTTTTGGATTATATAAGTGAAATATAGGTTTATGGAAGCAACAACTCTGCTTTTGGTTTCATAAAATAAGCGTTGTTTGCCCAATAAATAGGTACGTTCTTGGATTACGGTTTATAGCGATATTATATTGTTTTTCCCGTGGTTTGGGATATTTTATTTTGAAATATGATATATATGGTTATTATTGATATTATTATTTCCCCTAGACCTCTCAGTACAATGGAGATTCTAAAGAAAATTTCCATGAATATTGGACTTAGAATTTTTTGTGAAAGTGGAAATGTTTTCAAACTTTTATTGAACCTGAATGAAAGGATTTAATTGTTTATAAATTGATATATTTTATCTAAACTATTTAATTATGTAAATTATTTGTTTATAAATTGAATACTTTGAATAAAATATATTAGTCTCTTAATTCCTTTTTTCCCTTTTCGAGGATGAAATGTTTTGAGTAAGGGAGAGTGTAACGACCCATAATTTTCGATAATAAAAAATATGTTAAATAAGATTTGGTAATTTGATATTGTAAGAAATTTAAATTAATGATTTATGAACGGGAAAATATTTATAATATGATTTAATAATGTTGGTTGAATGTTAATAAAAACTAATTAAATGCAGTTTCAATTAATTAAAATGATTGTAATTATAAAATTTGGTTATAAACTATAAATAAGGAAATAAACCAAATGTTGTAGTAAATAGTGAAATTTTATGTAATTAATTGAGATTGGTTAATATAGAATAATTAATCAGTATGTGAATTTATTAGTTTTGTTTGTTAACAATAAACATAGAATTGTGTTTGAAATTGTAAGTTGTAGCAATGGTTTAATTATCATTGCATTATTTAATCTGTTGAAACTTAATTGTAAATCAATTGTAATAAATGTAATTAAATATTGCGTTAAAATGAATTAAGATGATAATTGTATAATATTGATGTAATAAGATGTAAACAAATGTTAAATATATCCATAAAGTAACAATTGATTGAATAATAATACGTAAATCGAAATAAATGAATTTATTCGGATTTTAAATCATAATTAACAAATTTACTGAAAACTGAAACTGAACGCCGTAGAAGTGCAATATTCAACATTGGTTTTGACTTGGAAATTTACTTTAAAAGAGTATAAACTACTAGGTAATCAAAAATGATAAAATTTGTTAGCTATTAAATTTGGAATTAAAAGGTAATTTAATTAATTTAATAAAAATATATTTAATTATCGTGAAAATAGCTATTTTGGCCACTGTTACGAAACCAGCTTCATCGGATCCGCAACAGTGAATTATTGTCAGATTTCAAAGTATCGTAGCGATCAGACTTGCTGTTTGATCGTATGGGCTTAAAACGCGTAGAAGTCAATTTAATGGATTCTATTTGAAATAAGCTGATTTTAAAAGCTAACTTCTTCATACAATGGAATTTGGGTTTGAAACCTGTTCCATTGAGTTTAAAAATATCGAAAACAACTATTTTGATTTATGGGATGGCCTACTTTCATTTCGAAAGCGAAACGGGCTTTAAAGGTCGTTATTGCCATTTTGTTCCAATTCGATGCGTTGTTCCTTCTTTCTTATCGGGCTTTGTTCATATACATAGCTTTGTTTCTCAAACCCTAGTAGTCTTTTTGTTTCTACTGTACGTACAATTCTATCTGCCTATACACTTCTTCTAATGGTAGAAACCAAATCCAATTACAAAACCCTAAATCCAATTTCAAAATCAATTTCAAAATTTAAACTCTCCAAACCGTATCATATTATATGTCATTTGAAAGCTCTCGACGAGCGTAATCCACTACAGCAATTCGTTTTCCATTTGGGTGCATCGTTTGACCGGAAATTAACAAAGAACCTCGGCCGTCCATTTCTAGGGTTTACGATCCAACGGTGGATCATCGACCGTTTAACGATCGGTAGGCGGCGTTGGGAAGAGGAGGTTGAGCAGGCCCTAATGGTGGTGTTCATTGGTCGTGTTATGGTTGAGGATCGCCAAAATTGTCCAACAAGTGGCGGCGGCAACAAGAACGCTTGGTAAGGCCTGAAAGGCGCGCGTGGCCGTGATAATGTAAGCCAGGCATGTGCATGCTCGCGGTGGTCTCTGATCTAGGTGATAGTCGACGTGGCGGTGCGTTTTGGCAGTTGATTGGTGGCAGCTTCAACGTGGTTCGAGCACGATTATCTGGAGAATCTAGGGTTACAACATGTGAATTGAGGTGACGTGGAACGTGGGTAACGTGTTGATTTCTTTTTTTATTTGTTTATTCTATTTATTGAATAATATGAATCATCTAACTTCTAATCGTCATATCCTTTGCATATGAACTCGGATTTGGGAGCGGATTTCTCCACTACGATCATACTGAAATTTGAGACATTGAACTAGTTTGGATGAATTTTGAGATTGTTCAATTTTGGGCTATAATTTGGATTTTAAATTGAATTGAAATCAAAGATGAGTGTTTTAACCTACTCCAACTAATCTTATGTTAGTTAAGTTGAATTTATGATATTATTAGAAATTGATTGGTTGATGTTTGGTATATACAAATTGTCATTCCAGTAAAATCCGACTTTTATTGAATTATTCGCCATTTAATTTAATATTGAATTTTAAAATTTTCAGTTAATACCTGTTATTGATAATCAGTAAGTTGTTGTTATTTATTGGTCGATTTGGATGATGATTGTGATGGATGTTTGATTGTTGATATTGGATGACTGGATGTTATTTTTTATAGCATTATAACACTGCAAGTTCCTTATAGGTTGAAATGATACATACCCGAACGATTTATAGATTAGGGAAAAATCATTATGGGTTGAAATGATAAACCCGAGATTTTATGGATTTTTATTGTTAGTTCGGGATTGCGGGTTGAAACGATATATACCCGCAAATTTTAAATATTACGGGTTGAAATGATATTTATCCTTATCATTTGACCATAGGGTAGGAAATTATATACGGACACCGGATTGGTTAAATTAAATGATTTTTAAATCCTTTAAATTTGAATTCAATTAAATGATATTTTGAAATAAAAAATTTGATTTATACGAGCTGAATTATTTTCAATTTCCAAGCTTTAAGTGTGAAATTGGAATTGGTTTAAATGAATTGTTTAAAGGATTTAAATTGAAATTTGAAATCTGGACGTGGTCCAGATGTGTTGAAATGAAGGAAATAGTCTAGTTTGATATTAATTCATTTTAGTATAAATTGTGTAAAGAGGTATTATTCTAAAAATCCTGTTTATTAATTTTTTCAAACTATTTAACTATTTTAATCTATTTTAAACTATTTAATCAAATTAACCATTTAATTTATTTTAAATCTATTATAATTTATTTTAAATCCATTTTAATTTATTTTAAATCCATTTAATCTATTTTAAAACTATTTAATTTATTTTAAATTTATTTAACCTATTTTTAATCTATTTAAACTATTTTAAATTTATTTAAGCAATCTTAAATCTATTTAAAACTATGGTAATCCATTTTAATCTATTTAAAGTATTTCAAACTATTTAAAAATTTATTTTTAAACTATGCTAAACTATTTATAACTATCTAAACTATTTTCTAAATTCCAGGCTATGTAAAGTGGAAGTGTTTATATTTAAATCCTTGGTTTAACAGCGAATAAGATTAAATGATGTTATAACCTAATTCGAGATTTAAAATGAAATTCTCTAGTGCAATAACATATTCTGAGTAAATATGATAATTTTAAATAAGGCTTTGACCTATTTTGGAAAGTGTGATTTTGAAAGAAAATATGATTTCTAAAGTGGTATGATTTCAAATATGATATGATCTCGAAAGTGAATATGATTTCGAAAGTGATATAGTTTGAATTGAAGATGATATTTTGATATAATTATGAATCGGATTTGGAAATGTAAAAGAACCATTCGGTGTGAAATAAGTGTTTGGTTGTTGAAGAGATTGGGATCAGATATTGTCATACTCTCTGCCAATACCGAAAACCACTTTAACAACTGTGTACGTGGTGGAGATTCCAGAATGAAGTAGGATGGTTTGGCGAACGATTCTGCATGAGGTATTTACATAGCACTCACTTCCGTGAGTCAGCTTGATGTGGCTAATACATGAGCTACATCGGGCCAAGTGAGGTCGCACCTCCTATCGGGCACATTTCTTCAATACCATACTAGTGTAAATCGCACGTACGTGCAGCTAATAGTTAGACATTTTTACTTTTTATTCAATAATTTTTTTTATAGACGGATGTGTGCTTATAAGTGCGAAAGCTTTGTTTGTCACAACACTTTTATTGTAAGCAAATTGACACTGAATTTTCGTTGATTGGTGGTTGGTAAGGGAATGTCGTTGGAGGTTGCAAACCGATGATGAAATTTCGTTGATTGATGTAGAGTTTTTCAGAATTTCAAAAGGACACCGTGAAAATCTTATTCATTGAATTTCCTTTATTAACAGTAGAGATGTGCCACGTCGTCTTAGCGTGGAACCATCGTTCCAATTTATTCCCATGTTTGCAAAGCTATCGCCTGGAGATATTAATATATATTTTTCACGTACAGTTTATAGCCTTCACGCCCAGGCTTTTGAATTTAACATGGTGTGAAGCTTGTACATATTTTCCTTCCCATTTGCAAAACTTGTGTACATTTTATAGACTTCACGTCCAGTTATACTCCGTGTTCATTTTATGGCCATATGTACAGTTAATCACGTCCAGTTATACTTTGCGTAATTAATTAAGGCTATGAATATTCTTTTTTCACGTAATCATATATATATATATATGTAGTATATCCCTTTATATATATTTCACGAGTGTTGCTATAGGGGTGTGTGTGTATTTTCGCATGTATTTGATCATTTCTTTATTGCCAGTAACGTGTGTCCATGTGAAAATATTTAGATACTTAACTTCGTGTCAGTATTGCCTGGCTTTGCACATTCCCTTATATATATTTACACGTGAAAATATAGGCATGTATATATTTTTTCACAACACATTTGCATGCAGTATTGCCTGACCATCGTGTGCACCAGTCTATCCTATCGAGAATAGTAATTTGCGCGAGACCAAATGAAATGAAGTAGAAAATGAGATTAGGGTAAAAGGTTATTATCGGAAATCCCAAAAGACATGGTTGAACATAGTTCATTTAATTATTATTATTAATAGTAAAGATTTTGATTTTCTGATTACTTTGGTGGCCACCCCTCGATTTGATTATAGGAGCATGTTCCGAGGTAGGCGATAGTACCTGCTATGCGTTACCACCAGTCCGGGAGTGTAAATGGTAGAATCCTACCATGGCATTGCTTCGCGTGCCTTATCACATGCCTTATCGCGCCTTCTACGAGTTTGGTTTGTGTCATACCTATGGAGTGCTCCCTGATAGCCCACTAGTTTGGTGGAGTTTACAGTATTGTATAGACTACGACATTATATAAAATGTGTTAGGGGGAATATGGGTAACACCTTGATGCTATTTTAATACTTTACTTTACAATAGACACTATTATAATAGCGTATTGTACTACATAGTAGATAGTTTAACGGATCCTTAGGAGATGGTAATCCCGAACATCTCTTATGTTATTGCACTCACATTAAGGTAAAGAGAAACAGATGGTAGTTGATTCAGTCAGAATAAGCAACATATGTTGAAATGAATAAAATGAACAGTTGAACGAAGACAAACCAATGTTAATAAAATGAAGGTTCAATTCAGTCAATTTTAAAATATATTATTATTTGAATTTAAATAAAATTTAAAGGTTAAAATTAAAGAACAAATTTTAATATTGAGTAATATATTTTTCCAAATTCAATAAAATACAAAATTTTCGGAAATTTTAAATTTTGGTCAAACTTAGTCTAAGTTTGACTTTTGGTTGAAAAAATTTAAATTTGAATTTAAAAATTTATTCTTTTTATATGATACTAGACTAAATTCACCTCTCCACTTTTCATTTCGTCAAAATCAAATTCCCGTTGCTCTAAAAGTATGACATACTGTGAAAAATTGACATGAATTTGCAATGTTTAGTTGTGTTTAATTTGGCTAAGTCCTAATGGTTTGTTTGGTCTAATAGGCCTTGGTTAACCAAGAGACTCCAACCATACCAAAAGTCTTGTGTCTATTCCTATGCCTACAACCATTTGTTTCTTTCTGACTAACTTGTACGTACATAATTTTCTCTTGAGAAAACTTTCTCATCATACTTCCTTCTTCCTCTCCAAATCTACAGAGAGTTCTAGATCTAAAAACTCAAAATTTTTCCAAATCAAAACTCCTTTCTCCTCTCTTCCAAAACTCTTCCTTCCTCCTCCTATAGCTGACACTCTCCACCACCATCCACCAAGCATAGGCCGAACCCTCTTTAGCTCCTCTTCTTCTCTTTTATAAATAAAAATAAAATCAAAAGAGAATTAAATATTCATATATATATATATATATATTGTGATCCATCAATTCAAGTTTGCTTTGCTTTGGAATTCGTTGTTCAAGTTCATAGCTTTGTGTTGTTAGTTTTCCTAGCCTCGAAATGTGAGTCATTCACTCACGATTTAAAATCTTATGATAAGTGAATGAATATCAATTGATATGTTATTGGAATGTTGTAATAGTTTATATTTTGCGTAGTTTGTATATGATTTGATATGATCTATGTCCACTTATGTTCACCTATGATTTTTACATTATATTGTTATTTATATTATGTGGGTTGTTTATAAAAAGATGTGATGATATGATCATTGATATGCTTCATGATGTTAATATGCAACTGTTATGTTGAAAAAAAAAGAAATGTTATATTGATTTAAACGTTGTCACCCATGTTATGAAAAATGTCACTAATATGATATGTGAAAATTTATGCGTGAAAAAGAAGAAAAAAAAGAAATAAAAAGAATAAAATTTATAGGCATATATGCGTTACATTGTAATATAGGAAATCCCCTAAAGTGCTATGTTAGAAATGATTGCATATTATGTTATGTTATGGTAGGAATTTTATGTCACATTCCATGCTAAAATATGTAATTAATTATGCAAGTTACATGCTATGCTATGTTATTAATTTTGCAAGTTACATGCTATGCTATGTAATTAATTATGCAAGTTACATGATATGTTATGTAATTAATTATGTAAGTTACATGCTATGTTATGTAATTTGTTATGTAAGTTATATGCTATTTTATTCAATTTGTTATGTAAGTTATGTGCTACCTTATGTAATATGTTATGTATGAATATGTGTTATGTTATTTATTTTATCTAAATCTTGCTGCAAGTTCCCTTAGCTTTAGGAAATCACTATGGGTTGAAACGATACATAACCAAATGATCTTTTAGATTAAGGAAAATCGTTATGGGTTGAAATGGTAAACCCAGGCGATTTTATTGATGTTGGAAATTTGGGATTGCAGGTTGAAATGATATATACCCGTAAATTTTAAATTATTGCGGATTGAAATGATAAATATCTGTATCACTTGACCCTAGGATAGAATATCTTATACGGACACCGTTGGTTTGTTTTTTAAAGCGATTTCTGAAATTTTGGAAAGATATGTTTGGAAAAAATGATTTTTAAATTTAATATAAAATTTTATTTTAAAACATATTTAAAACATATATGTAAAATTTATATTTTAAAATTATATGTTTTAAGAATTCTAAATTTATAAGTTAAGTTTTAAAATATAAATTTTAAGGTTTGACATATAACTTTATTTACTTTTTTTTCATAATATAAGATTTAGTTTAATAAAATTTAATAAAAATAAAATATATTATGTTTAAAATATTTAAATTAATATTTTTATTTTAATATATAACCTATTTTAATAAATAAACTATTTCTAATATATAAACTATTTCAATCCATAACCTATTTTAATATATAAAATATTTCTAATATATAAACTATTTCAATCTATAACCTATTTTTAAAATATAAACTATTTTTAGCGCATAACTATTCCAATATATAAACTACTTTCAATATTGACAATGTTTAAAGTTGGAACCGTAATGATTTATATTTAATTGATTTAAAATGCGAATAATTTGATATGATGATTTAACCTATTTTGTGGTTATGATTTTTAAAATGAATATGATTTCGAAAGTGAATATGATTTCGGAAGTGATATGATTTTGAAGTGAATATCATATTTTGATAAATTATGAACCAGTATTGGAAATGTAAAAGAACCAACTGGTGTGAAATAAGTGTTTGGTTGTTAAAGAGACCGGGATCAGATATTGTCATACTCTCTGCCAATACCGAAACCACTTTAACAACTGTGCACGTGGTGGAGAATCCAGAATGAAGTAGAATGGTTTGGCGAACGTTATTGGAATGAAGCAAGAGAACGATGATGGATAGCCTTGACCTTTGGGTCATAATTAAAATGACTAAAACAGAAGCCATGCCAGGCCAAGTGGGGTCGCTCCCCTTATCGGGCACATTTCTTTGATACCATATTATTACTTTGTGATTGATTTGGTGGCCACCCTTTTATTTGATTTGGGAGTATGTCTCGAGGTGGTCGGTAGTAGTTGTTATGCGTTACCACCAGTCCGGATCCGCAAAACGGTAGTATCCTACCCTGGGCATTTCCTCGCGTGCCTTGTCATATTTATCCTGATCGCTCCAACTATGGAGTGCCCTCTGATAGCCCTCCAGTTTACGGAGGAATTACGGTACTGTATAGACTACGACATTTATATAAAAATGTGTTAAGGGGGATATGGGTAACGCCTTAACGCTATTTTAATATTTTGCTTTACTGTAGACATTATTTATGTTGCGTATTGTATTATGTATGTAGACAGTTCCACAGATCCTTAAAGAATGGAAATCCCAAACATTCTTTAAGTTATTGCATTTCATTCGGACATTTCACTTGAGTTGATTTGCTTGCATAAGATTGTTAATCCTGACTCAAGTGTTTTGTGTTTTGCTTTATGCGCTCGGGTCAGCCTGAGTATCACAGCATTTGAGATTCACCTTTTGGAGCTTGGAGCTTGGCTTAGAGATCTATCTTATCTATTTAGCTTTCCAGTTATTCTGTTATTTCAGTCATTTAGTTATTTCTGTTCAGACTTGTTATTTGCTTATGTATTAGAAACTTCTGTGTATTTGGACTTCTGTTGTCTTTTGTCTTGGACTATTATTTCTGTAGTAGCTTCATGAACTACTATTTATCAATTTCGTTGCGTATTGTTGTATTACTTCGTGTTTATGATTTTTTGATTGATTTATTTACTGTATATGCTAAGTTTTGCCAAATATAACTAACAATATGTTATTTTGAGAAATTCAAGTCTGACATGTGTGGTTTATTGTCGATTTGAATGGTTCAAAATAGCGGGACATTATAGTTAGGATTTAAGCGACATATTTGAGTAAATATGATGATTTTGAAATGAGATTTTAACCTATTTGTGAATATGATTTCAAAAGCGATATGGTTTTAAGAATATGATATTTTGGTATCAATTATGAATTGACTTTTGGAAATGTAAAAGAACCATCCGGTGTGAAATAGCGTTTGGTTGTTAAAGAGACCGGGATCGGATATTGTCATGCTCTTTGCCAATATCGAAAACCACTTTAACAACTGTGTACGTGGGGGAGATTCCAGAATGAAGTAGGACGGTTTGGCAAACTATTCCGTATGAGGTATTTACATATCCTTGACTCCCGTGAGTCAGCTTGATGTGGCTAAAATAGGAGCTATACTGGGCCAAGTGAGGTCGCTCTTCCTATCGGGCACATTTCTTCGATACCATATTATTATTTTGTGATTGATTTGGTAGCCACCCCTCGATTTTTATTATGGGAGTGTGTTTCGAGGTGGGCGGTAGTAGCTGCTATGCATTACCACCAGTCCGGGAGTGCAAATAGTAGAATCCTACCCTAGCATTGCCTCGCATGTCGTGTCACATGCCATATTGCGCCTTCTACGAGTTTGGTTTATGTCGTACCTATGGAGTGCTCCCTGATAGCCCACTAGTTTACGGTGGAGTTTATAGTACTGTATAGACTACGACATTTATATAAAATGTGTTAAGGGGGATATGGGTAACGCCCTAACGCTATTCTAACACTTTACTTTACTATATATACTATTATAATAGCGTATTGTACTATGTATGTAGTTAGTTTAACGGATCCTTAGGAGAAGGAATCCCGAGCATCTCTTAAGTTATTGCACTCACGTTAGACACTGGATAGGAGATGTCAAACCCCATAAACATCTCCAACGCCATTACACTCATATTTATTACTGTTGATTTAACTTACATAAGATCTTTTAGTTCTGACTCGAGTGTTTTGTCTTTCCAATTCGCTCGAGTCAGTCTGAGCTTTTTAGTGTATCGAAGACTGCTTTTCTGGAGGACGAAGATGAAGATTTAGTACTATTATTATTTATTACATTATTTCCACTTCATCATGTTGTTCCGTTGCATTATTTATTTATTACTACTGTATGTACTCTGATTCTGTATTGTAAAAGTGTAATCAAATATTATTTGTAAAACAGTTTCATGAACTGTTTATTTGATTATTATATTTTGTCATTTCACTTTGCGATTCTGTGTTTGTTCTCTTTCTTCCTCTGATTTTATTCTTATTTACCCTATAACAATCCTCCCTTTTGAATGGTTTGAGTCTGGCGTGTATGGTTTATCGTCGATTAAAACCATCAAAAAGGGTGGGTCGTTATAGTAGTCAACTTCATATTTCAAAAATCATATTTAAGTATATTGCACAAAAATATAATTTTTATAATATTAAAATTATAACTTTTTATTTATTTAAAATTAATCCATTTCTTTAATCATTCAAAAATTCTTAAAACATATATATTTTCAAAATCACTCTGAAATCCTTTTTA
The DNA here is from genome assembly GCA_030737815.1 of Allium fistulosum. Classification (NCBI taxonomy): domain Eukaryota; kingdom Viridiplantae; phylum Streptophyta; class Magnoliopsida; order Asparagales; family Amaryllidaceae; genus Allium; species Allium fistulosum. The sequence goes on along the minus strand of CM060902.1, from coordinate 1,355,514,065 downwards.
AATTGAAATCATCATTTCTATATTTTAAATTTTCAAAAATATAGCCCAACGCTGCAAAAGTACTAAATAAGGGGATTCACATCAATAATAGCAATCATGGAATCCATCACATTAAATATCACATAATACAACATACATAACAATATGTGTAAATAAACATCAACCATAGTGAGGAATCCTGTTGGATCCCTCCAACATGTCACCTGCAACAAATATACATATGAGAAAATATGTACAATGTCTGCTTCGAGGCAGACGCGCGTACAAAGGGTCATCCGCTCATACACGAGAACGTATAGGGTCTCATCTGCTCCAATCGACAGGAATATATCCAACTACTAACTACTATAACATAACATCCAAACATCCTATATACATATATCATCCAGCAGTAATCAAAACAACATAATAGAAATAATCCCACTTATATAAAAATTAAGCGGGTCGGAAAGAGCGAGTTTTACTCACTTTGCTTCCAGTCATCGCAATCGCGTTCTGGTTTGAATTAAAATTAAATATGCATTTAATTTCAACCAAAATTTTCATCAGCTCCAATCTACACTATAGCGTAGAATTTTCCGATACGGGTGCAAAACAACTTGTTTCGTTCGAATCAGACCTCGTATGAAAGAGATATGGATTTTATAAGTTGACACGAATTTAAATAATTAATTTACAAATTCTTTTTTTATTAACCTTAGAAAAATCTGGGCCTTTCAATTTTCTTTTGAATGAGCAGATCCTGGCCGTCCCCTTCTTTCTTCCATCTTCTTCTTCGTTCGACATCAGATGAAAAACCTAACCAACCTCCTTCGTTTTTTCCACCATCACGCTTCCACGATCGAGCTATATGACGATCCAATTTCGCCACATCATTGCCCATACCCTATTGCACCACCGCCCCAAGTGCCACTAGGTCCTGCCTCTCCACTGATGCGCAGCACCCATCGAAACGCATGGCAAACACGAGCCAGCTGCACGTCGATCGTCGCGCCGTACGACGATTCATCCATAGGATTTATAGCTCTCGATGCGCTCTTCGATTTTGTAGTTGGAATTTTTCGCTGATTGCTTATGGATTGTGAGATAATTGAGGAAGAAATTGATGAGTTTCTGGCCGTTTGAATCAAGTGGCGGCTTCGACCTTAGTCTCTATGGTTTGCAAAAGTGAAGGTCCTTATATAGACAAGTTTTCGTCATTATTCATGCCCAAAATTTCCGAACTCTAATTGAAGCGTTCTGCCTGGCATTTACAAAGTTTTACCCCTATTCCGAACACAATGGAATATATATCGGGAGCTAATTCCATCGTGTTTGGAAGATAGGTTTTCGAATTGAATTATTTTAATTAAATTTACTTAAATAAATTTCTATGCGTTTCAGCTTCGCACGACCAAACCGTAAGTCCGATTGACACGAAATTTAGAATCCTATAATAACTCACTATTTCGGATCCAATGAAAATGGTTTCGTCGAAATCCAAGAGATTATAAAAAATGATTAGTTTTAACTCGACAAATTGAATATAAAATTTCCAATTTTCGATTAATTACTTTTAATTCAATTTTAAAACTGTACTAACTTCATTCTCATTCAGAAAGATTTTAAATCGACATTACAAATCATTTGGATTCATATTTAATTCCAGATTCACTAATTTAATTAATTTAACTAGTAAATTTTACTTTTCAATATTTAAAATTAATTAAATATTCTAAATTCAGATAACTGAAAAACTGGGTCGTTACGTACTTCCCCCATTAAAAGAATTTCGTCCCCGAAATTACTAAGTAAGAAAAAGAAAAATGCTACAACTCCATTAACTTTCAAAACCAATTAGTTGAAATAGATTACTAACTTTCTTAAGTGTTTAACTTTTCTAAATCATTTAGTTGCAACTTTTTATAAAAAAATTTCTAAGTTTCCAAATTCATTTATAGTTATTAAATAATGCCATTTCAATTTATAACTCAAAAATCAAAACTTTTAGTTATAATTTTTTTTCAAAATTCTTAAAATTTTCTAACGCTTTAAATTTTCAGAAAAATTCGCCAGAGTCTCCTTTGCGCAGTTCGATCATAGTAAAATCACAATATATATATAATCACAAGTATACATATCATCTCAGTGATGAGGCATCCCGTAGGGAAAAAGTGTAAAAGTACGATGTGTATATGTACCTTATATATTATTTAGCGAGTATATATGGCTAATATAGCGCGAAAGCGAGCTCCAAATGCGAAGAAAACGCCATCCGCGCCTACTAAACACTCAACAACCAATAAGTACATGTATATATAGAAAGTAATATCAATATACAATATATACAACACATACTATACAACAATTACATGCATATGAAACACCGGCAAAAAATGAAACCATCAATAACTAACATTCAACTAATATAACCAAATCAATATACATTCATTTCTCATTATTATTCATTGAATTGGTTTTTCAATTTATTCACATTCGATTCATTAATACTGGATTTTACTAACATCCATTTATTCATATTCAATTAGTGTACATTCACTAATTTACATTCAAGTTAGTTCACATTCAATTCAAATCAAATTCAATTCTATTTAGATTCACTTTACTTCCAATTTGAATTCAATTATTTAGTTTTCATGTTCATTAATTCAATTTCATTAACATTTAATGAATTTCTATTCAATCAACTAACATCCAACTAATAACCAATGCATATCCAACATAACCCAAATTAATTTAATTTACACTCAAACATTCATATTTACTTCGTTTACATTCAATTTGGTTTAGAACATTTAATTCTAATTAATTTATATCTAATTGATTATCATTTAATTATTCAATTTCCAATTTCATTAGCTTTTAATGAATTAACACTTACATCCATTATCCCAAACCAATTCATTTACATTCGGTGAATTAACATTCAATCCATACTTTATTTACTAATCTATTTCATTAGTTCAATTCAATTTATTCATTAGTTCGTTACTTCCTCCTCATTATATAAATTTACTTAAATAATTTTATTTGATATCTAATTCAATTTCATTTAACATCACTTAAGTTAAATTCCTTTTCAACTTTTATTCAACATTTCTTAAGTTAAATTTCTTTCCAAACTTCATTTTATACTACTTAAATTTAATCTCAACTTATAATTCAAATTCTGTTTTCATTTCTTAACTTTCATATTTAGCAAATTCAAAATTTTCTTCTAACTTGTTATTACTAAATGTATAAGTTATACAACTTAGTTATTTAAACTTTCAAATTCATATTATATAATCACTGACCACTTAAGTTTAATTTTCATTTCAATAACTTATCTAATCCAGTTTAAATCCAATTCACTTTATTTAACTTTCCTTTGGTAAAATTTCAAATCATATATTTTATTATGCTAACTCAATTTTATTTAACTTTACTAAAGTTAAATTTTTATTTCATATTATAACTCCAAATTCATTTCATTTATATTTAAAAAGGTTAAAAATGATATTATAATAATATAATATTATAAAATGAAATGAAATGGAATATGAGTTTGAAATATAAAAATATTGTTTAAAATGATTTAGAAATGTTTTATAAACATTTTAAAGTGTTTCCAAGAGGTTTGAAAATAAATTGAAAAATAAGTCAAAACTAGGCGCGTCGCGTAACAGTAGTTCGCGATTTCGCGCCATAAAAGTTAAATGAGTGTACAAAGTGGAATATAGTTTGGAATTCTTCGAGATAAGAATTTTCCGGTCTATTATATCCTTAGTTGCCCAACGAAGAAAGAAAATCAAGATTTCATTAAGTAGATTTTGAAATATGTCCAAAACAATTTTCTAAACACATCGCGGTTTTGTAGTTCGGAATCCAAAAAAAGGATTTCTTTATAAATGATATTTTTAAATGTTTTAAAAATATGAAATAAATTCTAAAAATCTTGAAAAATGTTTTAAAAGTGATTTAAGTTGAAAAGTTGGATTTCTACATGATATAAAAGTTGGTTTGAAGAATATAGCTTTTAAAACACTATTTGCAACACTTTTCGCAATGCTTTTCGCAGCAATTTTAAATAACTTTTGAAATGTAGTTTTAAACTTAACAATCCATTTTCAAATATTTTGTGAATTAATTTAAAAGAATAACTAAGCAATTTAAAGATGATTTGGAAGTTTTAATAAGAGTTTGAATAAATGGTTAAGAGGAAATGTTTATAACTCTTAAACAATAATTGAAGAATATTGAATATAATAACAAACTGAGTATGCGGAAACAAATAGTACATTTGTCCTCCTATGAGATCTGGAAAGATAAAACAAGGTGTTTAACTAAGTTTAGGACTGGAGGAACCAGTGCCCTAAACTTACCTGGCCTATATTTTCTCTTCTTAGACGAGTGGTGGAACAGATCGAAAGGAAAGCCCGGATGATCTAAAAGATCATATTTAAGTTTTTTTCCAAGATAAAGGAAAAAACAAATTCTTTGAATGTTAATTAACCACTTAACATCTTTTTATCGATGATTTGTACAAAGGAACCATGATCAGATTTGGGTGATTCTTATCCAAAGAACCGGGATCGGATTTTGGTGATTCCTATTCGAAAACCCCTTCAAACTAATTTTTGAAATAAAACATATTGAAGATAAAGATCTTCATGATGTAGGTTAACTTGCCACTAGTCCCTAGAGGTGAAATTTATCATATCTAAGGTGGCAGTAGTGCTCTGTTTTGAAAATCTTTAATTTGCAAGAATATGATTTGAAGTTAAGAAAAAAAAATTGATTTAGATTTAATGAATGATTTGGGAATATTTTCCCTAAGTTAAAAGTTATATTTGAATATAAGAAATCTTTGATTAAGATTTAATGAATGATTTGGAAAGGTTTTCCTAAGTAAAAGAGAAAATGATTGGAATTACTCCAAGATCTAAATAGGTTTAATAAATCAAATGATTTAATAAATGAGGCTTAATGATTTCATATACTCTTAAAAGGAAAATGGAATAAATTGAAATGAATATATCTGAGAAATATATTTGATAAAATGGAAAGATAAAGTAATTGATTGATGATTGATAATCACATATGAACTTAACAATTTTAATCAATAACTGGCTTCGAAGGAACTGGGGTCGGATTTGGGCGATTCCTATCCGAAAACCACTTCAAAGGAACTGGGGTCGGATTAAATGGAAAGATAAAGTAATTAATTGATGATTGATAATCACATATGAAATTAACAATTTTAGTCGATAATTGGCTTCGAAGGAACCAAAGTCGGATTTGGGCGATTCCTATCCGAAAACCACTTCGAACCAATGTATACCTTCGAAAGTGAAGACGTGTTAAAGATGATGATTATTGAAGACCGGGGATCTTCAGAACATAGGGATTACTGTCACGAGTCCTAGGGGTTTACACCGCATTATATTTGGCAGTGGTATTTGCATTCTGAAATCTACGTTGTATTGAAGACCGAAGGTCTTCATAGCGAAAGGACTGCTTGTTGACATTCTTTAGGTAGCTCCCACTATAGAGATATTTATAGTAGTGGTCCTGTCGTATTTTGGAATCTTCAGATTACAAGGACTATTCGCTACTAATCCTAGGGATTTCCCGATAGGATGTGGTAGGAAAGTACCTTCGGTTTATCCTGTTCCTGGACAACTTGTATGGATTGATGTTTGACAGTGAATTTTCTGAGATTACGTACATTGGTTTTTACACATATACATTTGTGGTGGCGGAGAAGGTAACTTCTCTTAGCTTAACACCCTCCTTGAGACATACGAGCTCAAGGGTTGTATTTTTGTGGAAGACAATTAGTAGTCAACGGAAATAGCAATGTGGCATTCAAAGATGATGATGATGTGATATGCGAAAGATATTCGATACCATTTACCTTACACCCTAGGAAATGACTAAAACAGGGTAGAAGCAGCAAGGCTAAGTGGGTCGCTCCCATTAGGAGATGCCATCATCCTTCTAGATTTACTCTACACATGTCTAAGTTTGTGCTGAATTATGACTCGGGTACCCGTTAAAGGTCGGTAACGACCGGGGTGATGACATATTTGGTACTATCCAAGAAGGGGTAGGACGGTCTTGTGTTGGTTTAGGCGGGCAGTATCTACTCCCTAGGTGCATCCCTCTAGAGGTGTACTGTAAGGAAGGTAGTCCCTTACCTAGTCATTTGTATGGAATCTAATATCCATTGCCATTTGTTTGTAAACATATTATGCTGGAATTTAATAATGTAACAATTTCAGCTATGATTAATTATTATTTGTATAATAGACACTATTATAATATATAACGTAATTTGATATGAAATGATTTAGTTATCGTAAGGGAAAAACCCGTTCGTGTTTATGTGTGTGTGTGGCCTTACGAGATACCCTTTGTTTTGATAAAGAAAGTTTGGTAGTCTTAAAACAATTAAATTTTTGAGTATCCCACGCTGGTTTAGCAAGACTGATTTCGGTATTTTTAATACTCGGGTCAGATCTGAGTAGTTTCAGGATTAGCTGCGGACGCTTGGAGTTTCCAGAGGAGAGGTGGAGATCTTTATCTACGTATGGACGTATTTTATTATCCGCTGCATCTATTGCATTTGTTTCGTTGTTGTTAGCATTTGTAAGGACAAGAGTTTATAACTGTCCAATCTGAATCTAGGTTAGACTAGGATATTGTATTTAAAAAATTTCTTCTGTAAAGATTATTTATTGAAATTATATATGTTAGTCCATTTGTGTGGGATTCTATTCTGTCTTTATTTTCTTTTTGACCCCTTATAGATCCATCTTTTCGTTTAATTTGGATTGGACATGTGTGGTTTATTGTTGACTCAAAGGGTATGGAAATTCGCGCCTTTACAGTGAGTTAGTTCTTTCTTTAAGTTTATTAAAACCATTGCTAATTTGAAGGAACTTTAAGTGTTAAGTTTTGCTTGAAAACCCTTGTTGAATGCTTGCTTACTTTGTTTGCTAAAAAAAATGGTTTTATTTCCTTGTTTGACTATTTAGATGGTTAATTAAATATTTCAAAATAGAAGTTAAATACTTAATAGGCTATGCGGAAAGGCTAGTACACGTGTTCCGTTTGTGAGATCCAAGAAGATTTGGGTGAAGGATGGAACATTTCGAAGGGAAAGCCCGATGCTCCAAAATAAATATCAAACCATTTTAACTTAAGATAAAATAAAAGGTGTTATAAATATTTAATAGGATGAAGCGTTGATTTATCATTTATTGTTGTGTTTATTTTATTGATTATTGACTATGCTTAACCGATTTATAAGCAATTAATTATCCATATGCATGGGTTGGGTCGAAAATAATTGTAGGATAATACCTTGTGATTTATTTCACGATTTGACTATAAGGTGTTTAGTGGTAATATTTGGTTCACCTCAATTTAATGAACTGTTTTCAAAATTGGTTTTCAAGTTGAAATGTTTTCCTTTAAAAAGAAAAAAAGAGATATTTGAGAATAAATATTTTGAATTTATATTATATAAAAGTTATTTATATAAAGAATGGTTTTATAAAATGCTTTTTAAAACGGAAAGAATTTCGGACTAAACCCGATGGTTTTAAGATGATTTTTGAAAGTATTTGAAAATGGAAATTATTATAAATTTGAAGTATTTGTAATTATTAGTGTAAATGATTTTGCCACTTCCGGATATAAAGTGATTTGTTATGTTACCGATGATTCGGGTAACTCATAACTAAAAATGTTGGCAAGGCAGGTGCAGATGTTTTGTAGCCTCAGTATAGTCCACTCTCGTTGAAGAGGGATAGACATATCTATATTTATTTTTCAAAAGGTTGTGACCCAGTTGCCTTGTTATTCAGAGAAACCTCCCAAGATTTGGTAGCATATAGTATTTTATGCTTGTATATAGATATCGTCTCAAAAAGTGATTTGTTTTCTGATCCCGAAGTAAAGGACTAGTTTGAATAGAATATATATATATATATATATGTATGTATGTATGTATGTATGTACGTATGTATGTTTAGAAGGTTTTTAGAATAAGAATTCGGGAATAAAGTCCAAAGAGATAATTTCCATAAAGGTAATTAGATTTGAAAAAAAATCTAATTGTAAAGATTAAGCCTAAGTGGGTAGTTTCAGGAATTGCATATTGTTTGTGCATCGTTGGCTCCATAAGTCCTATTTGCGGTTGGAGAACTACGTTGGCTTGATTCTGTATCTAATTGTGTACCCAATTAGATAGGGGTACGTAGGCAGTCACTAGTGGTTGTGATGCAGCCCTAATAATAACATAACATTTTTCTGTTTATTGTTTGCCATATATCGTGTATTGATATATTTTTCCCGCTTATCATTTTATTCCGCATTTGACAACTTTATTGAGTCTGCAGGAATGACTATTTTGTCTCTCTCATTAGAGTTATGCAGTGTTAGATATTTGCATATGTATTTGGTATGTATTAAAGCATACCTAGTAATTAAATTGATTACTCTAATAACTTGTAAAGTTGAAATTGTATCCTTTACATTTAATAGTATTGAATATTTATTGATATTTTGTATTAAGTTGGTAGTTTTCATTCGTAGTTTTAGAATGAACGGGTTTTTCGGCGATTCTGATTGGTCCAAAAATCCGGGTCATTACATTTGGTATCAGAGCTTAGGTTAGGTGCCTAAGTAAAATTTGTCTAGGTAAGTAAACCAACCTAGGAATTTTAAAATTGAAACTACGTTAATTTGATAAACAAAATGGATAGGATATGGCACCCTACCTCCAATTGGGGTTATGGGTAATATTACTATTTTTTTTGTGCTTAACTTTCGTTAATTTTTGTTTTTTCGTTATATTTTTCCGTCTTTGTAATTTCAAGAACGAAATTCTTCTAAGTAGGGGTGAATGTAATGACCCGAAATTTGACCACTTTAAAATAAACTATTTAAAGTGATTTTAAATATAAAATATATAACATTTTATGATTTAAATAATACTAGATAGGATTTGCGAAGAGAAATATACACGAAAATAGGAATAATTGCTTACAGAAAAGTAAGTTTCAATGGTTAAATAAGTTATTTTAATTAATTTATGAGTGTTTATATTTTTAAATAACATTATACAAATTTATTTTTAAATTTGGTTTACATAAATAAATAGTTTAACTAAAACGTCAAAATATGACCGTAAAACATTTTGTCAAAAATCAATGTTTTGTTCAATATAAGTTGTCACAACGTTGTTTGCACCTTTATTTTCTTTTATATGAACATGTATTCAAATAATATAAGCATTAATTAATTCACTAATCAAGTTTACTTTTACAAAGCATACTTAGAAAATTCTAGAATGTAATTAATAAAAAGTAAGCATAAAAAGACAAAAAGTGTTATAAAAGTAATAAAGTAAACATTAAATCAAACAAACATAATTATTAGATTCTTTAATTAATACTAAAGTGAAAATGACATAAAGTAATAATTTGAAATGTGATGTTAAGTGTTGAAAAAATTAGTTTGCTTAAAGTATAAGTAAAGGGTATTTTGGTCTTTTTACAAAATATTATTTTAATTCAATTTTTTTCCCATAAACACCAACACACTTTCTCACTTTTTTTCACACATTTCTTCTCCATTTTCAAGCTCTTTCCACGCTTTAATGGCTTTCATGCCTCTCTTAAAAAATTCCAAAAGCGTAACAAAGTTATGGCAAAAATAAACGACAAAAAAAGTATAACAATTAAGTCAAGCTCAAGTTAGTAAGATCCATCCACCCATGGCCATGCCCACCTAGAAGCCATCTCCACCTCTTTTTATCTCAACTTCTAGGATAGCGGAGCTATAACCGGATTTCAAGAAGTTTCGAAAAATAGTAGTGAAGCTATAGTCAAATTCGCAGTGACAAAGTTAGCAAAATTGGTAGGAAGTATGGTTTAGATCTGGAGTTCCTTGCCTTAAAGTTTGACCGATTGGAATCCAAAGTGAGTTATTTCTTCCTTTAAGTTGATTAAAACCATTTCCAAGTTGAAGGAACTTTAAGTGTTAAGCATTGCTTGAAAACCCTTGTTGAATGCTTGTTTACTTTGTTTGCTAAAACAATGGTTTTATTTCCTTGTTTGACTATTTGGATGGTTAATTAAATATTTTAAAATTTAGAAGTTAAATACTTGATGGGGTATGCAGAAATGACTAGTACACATGTTTCATCCGTGAGATCTAAGAAGATTAGGGCGAGTGACGGAACATGTCGAAGGTAAAGCCCGGATGCTCCAAAATAAATATCAAACCATTTTAACCTAAGATAAAATAAAACGTATTATAAATATTTGATAGGATGAAGCGTTGATTTATCATTTATTGTTGTGTTTATTTTATGGATTATTGACTTTGCTCGACCAGCTTATAAGCAATTAATTATCCATATGCATGGGTTGGGTAGAAAATAATGGTAGGCTAACAGCTTGTGATTTACTTCACGATTTGACTATAAGGTATTTAGCAGTAATATTTGGTTCACTTCAATTTAATGAACTATTTTGAAAATTGGATTTCAAGTTGAAATGTTATGAAATGTTTTCCTTTAAAGAGAAAAAAGAGATATTTGAGAATAAATATTTTGATGTTATATTATATAAAAGTGATTTATATAAAGAATGGTTTTCTAAAAATGTTTTATAAAACGGAAAGAATTTCGGACTAAATCGGATGGTTTTAAGATGATTTTTGAAAGGATTTAGAAATAGAAATTATTATAGATTTGAATTATTTGTAATTATTAGTGTAAATGATTTTGCCACTTCGGGATATAAAGTGATTTGTTATGTTACCAATGATCCGGCAACCCATAACTAAAAATGTAGGCAAGGCAGATGTTCTGTAGCCTCAGAATACTCTGCTCTCGTTGAAGAGGGATAGCCATATCTATATTTAATTTTCGGAAGGCTGAGACCTAGTTTCCTTGTTATTGGGAGAAACCTCCCAAGATTTAGTAGCATATAGTTTTGTATGCTTGTATATAGATATCGTTTCAAAAGGTGATTTGTTTTAAAAGATATATATATATATATATATATATATATATATAGTTCAAAGGTTTTGAAAAAAAAGAATTCAGGAATAAAGTCCAAAGAGATAATTTCCATAAAGGTTATTAGATTTGAAAAAAAATCTAAATCTAAATGTAAAAATCAAGCTTAAGTGGGTAGTTTTGAGAATTGCATATTGTTTGTGCATCGTAGGCTCCATGAGTCCTATTTGCGGTAGGAGAACTATGTTGACTTGATTCTATATCTAATTGGGTACCCAATTAGATAGGGGTATGTAGGCAGTCATAAGTTGTGACACACTGCACCTTTAGGCACCCCGAAAATCGGACATGACTAGAAGCACGGGTGGTCGGGTGAAATAAAAATCCATAGCAGAGACTAAGGCAATAACATAAAATGATTAAAATATTACAGCAGAAGAAAACTTTCACTAATTATAAATTAATAGCAAAACAGCTTCATTAAAAACAACATTATCCCAAATTTATTTCTGAAACCAAAAGTACCAAGCAGTCTCCACCAAAACATAAAACATAACAAAGTTCACAATATAGGTCCCCATATATAGAGTAAAGTACGAAAAAGAGAAACGAAGTACATGAAACAAAAGAAACAAAAGCTGAAGATAAAAAATGCTCCAATGACCCTCCAAGCTGCAAAGAACTGCAACCTAGACATGCCCTCCTATGATTTGGGGGAAAATAGGAAAAATAGGAATGGGTCAGACATAAAGTCTAGTGAATGAGAAATAAAATGAAGCAGAAATAATATTGTTTATTTTTAAATTATTTAGATATGGGTTTAAAAGTAAGAAATAATCATGTTTTAAGTGGTAAATAATAATAGTTATTTTGTTTGGAAAAAATATTTGTGGGCAAATTACCGAGGTAAAATATTGATAATTTGTAAATATCGTCCTAGGTAAAATATCGATAAAACAGCCGGAAATCATTTTATCAATAAAACTGCTTTTAAATAATAAGGATCGTGCACAGCTCTGGATTCATGTACTAATATATGTATTCAAACAAGATTATGAAATAAAATAATTTATTTTATTTTGGAAAATAAAATGTATTTTTGTCATCGACCATTAATATGATCGGTTTTATATATTTCTTCGGGAATTCAAGTAACGTTTAAATAATAAATAAATGGTTTTTTATTTACAAATAAACCTATTTTAATCATTTAGCAATGATGGTAAAATATTTTTAAATTTTTTTTACCAAAATAGATAGTTCGTAGAAAAATAGAAAATATTACCGAAGAACGTTTTCCGAAATTTCGACTTTTCGACACCGGAAAGTTGTCGGGAACGTTGTTTGCCTTTATGCACTATATACACACATATATAGTAGATAATTAACCATATAATAATACACTTAATAGTATATTATCTTATGTTAATTATGTTTAGCAAATGATGTGGCAAGTCATGGTTTGAAAAATAATAACTTATATATAAGCATATATCATTATCTCTTTTCATATCTTAGCATTATCATCATTATCCATCGTGACCTAGAGGATGTGACTAGAGAGGGGGGACATGACATATGAGGGGGAAAAAGGTGATGATGTGACTTGTCAAAATAATGACATGTTAGGATATTTTAAACTATGGTTAAAATGGAAAATTTTCTACTTTCTTTCATTTATATAAATACAAACTATCAAGGCCTGTTTTTCCGTACCCTTTAAGTTGACAATAAACCACACATGTACAACTCAAATTAAACGAAATGACGGAACATGAAGGTTAAAAAGAAAAATAAGTCAGGACAGAAGCTGTCACATGATGTCAACGAGTTTGACATGAGGTTGATAGTTTTTGGTTCTTGTCGAGGCTAAAACAAAAAAGGTAAAGAGGTGGACTCGACATGGTCACATCGATGTTTATGCATGTTGAAATTTATACTAAGAGGCTTGTTGTCACTATATTTTATAGAGTCGCCAACCTTTATAACATTGATGTCGCGCAGTTTTATATAAGTGACTCCGAGCTTTGGGCTTTGAAGACCCAGATGGTCGTCGAGCCTACCCCTTGCCGCTTTTAACCTATTGTCAAGCCTATCCGGGCCGCTTTTAGTTTACCTCAAGACGATTTTAACTAGTCTTTGAGTTTTTAAATAGACGGATGACCTATTTATCATGAGGATAGATGACTTCATTATCACCGAGGCTCATGATGTTGCATGTCTAGTCTTCGAGTTTTAATAGGAAGAAAGCCTTATGCTTTTACATTGACATGAGATGGATGTCGACACTAATACACATTGAGCCTATAAATGACGAAGAGCCATTTGTTGCAAAATCTTAACTTCGAACCTTAGGGACACTAAGATATATCTTAATGAGTTGACATGAATCCTTTTGGGTTACGAATGTATGTTACCATGAAATTTAAATAACTAAGGGGATATAACTTAGTTGGGGATACCAATAGAAATAAGTTATACATGTGGATAGCATGGATTAATGTTGAACATGTGGATAGCATGGATTAATGTTGAACATGTGGGTAACATGGGATAAATAGAAACATCATGACTTAAATGGCCAAGTGATAGGTTCATAGTCATCCTAGGAAAGCTTTGGGATGTTTAATGGATAGTTTGCATCATGCCGAAGATGGATAGTCCCTAATTGGTTAATTTATGGGTTTAGTCATGGTAGGAAAACTATGTGATGTGAGACAGATAGTCTGCATCAGTTTAAATGATAAAATGTGAGATGGATAGTCCATATTTGTTTAAGTAAAATAAAATGTGGGATGGGTAGTCCATATGAATATAAGACGGGTAGTCAATAAGAACTTAGATGCGTAGTCTAATAAATGAGGGATGGGTAATCCGGTATATATGAAATGTTTATATATGAATATGTTATTTTGTTATGACCATTGTGGATGCAAGAGCACAATATATAGTTAAGATGTATAATTGGGTACTAGTGAGTGGAAACCCATTCCGCACAGCGCGTGGTCTCACTAGATTTCTATTGGTTTGAAATGGTAGATTATTATTCACACCTGACCTTTTGTCCAACCCGAAGTTTTTGTTTTCCCCTTAAACTCTTGGGTACTCATTAAAGTAGATTGAGAGTAAAGAATTTTCAAGTTCTGTTTAAACGAATAAGCTTCCGGAGATATGCAGGATGCAATATAGCTAATAGAAGCTATATATCTATTTTTTCACTGTGTTTATGTCGCTCTTGGAATATGTTGTAATAATTATATTTTACTTAACGTGGTTTGCTAATTCGGATTATGTAATGAAATTGAAATCTTATTATGGAATGAAATGAGAAAATTTGAATTTAAATCGTGTTTATAATTTTTTCATATTCATGTGCTTCTGTGTTATCAATGTATCTAACATTACCACATTCAATAATTAGAAATTAATAACTATGGATGACTTCTGCATCCATAGCGGTTTGTTTCGGGCCTCCGAAAGGGGATGTTATAGTTTAGTACTAGAGCATTTGTTTATGTAACCTAAAAAGGAATTTAAATCTAAAAGAATTTTGAACTTAAAAAGTGATTTTAAAACATAATCCAAATGAATCAGAGAATAAGATTAGGCTTTGGGATAACACAATATAACGTACTTGTATTTTGCTATATATAGGTACGTATTCCCTTCTTTCTTAGACCATTCTTCTATATCTTACTAAGGCTCATATACTGATTTATGAAAAAAATACGTATGGAAGTAGGAAATGAAAGAGTGAATCTAGTTGGAGGAAGCATCACTACTAACAGAAATGCTCTATCCAATACTAGTAGAAACCAGGGTCGACAGGCAAATCCTAATCAAAACGCAAATTCCAAAGTAGGTGATGGAACCCTACCAGTTGATATTGGAACGATGTATTAGTTTTTCGTTAACTTGATACAAGTTGGAGCAGCTGTAGGAGTAGCTGCAGGAAATGTTGTTAATGCAGGAGGAGCAAATCCCGTGGCGCCAGTTGGCAATAATTATGCCAAGCTGAGTCAAGATTACAACAGTTTGGGTAGGAAGCCTTTTCTGAGGACTGAAGATGTTGTAGAAGTGGAAAATTGGTTCTTGCATTGTGAGAGAATTTTCGCTGATCTTGGTTTGGACGATGAGTAGAAGAAAAGATTAGTTTTGAGACAATTGCAAGGTGCAAAATTGTTCTAGTGGAATGGAGTTACTATGGGTGTGCCAAAGGAAGAGTTAACTTAAGCAGATTTTCGAGGAAGATTTAAGGAGAGATTTTTGTACAAGGTAGCTAAGTTCGCTTTGCTCAAGAAATTAATGGTTTTGGAGCAGGGGGAGATATGAGAGTTAGAGTATTCTTTAACGTTTAATGAGCTGTCCAGATATGGATATGGTACCATTGATACCGTCATTAAGAGGAATGAATCGTTTATTCGAAGATTGAAGCCAGAGATTGCTAAGGCGACCATGCCATATCTTCGAGACCCGAGCAATGTTGTAGCGGAGAAGGCAATCCGAAATGAAGAGATGCCTTCTACTTTTGGAAAAGAGAAACGGGGTGAAACTCAAGATACTCTGGGTAAGAAGAGAAATTTCTTTAAGAATAAAGGAGCTTAGAAAGGAGGAGGTATCAAGAAAGGAAGACTGATCTGGTTTGCTAGAAGTGTAATAAGAAGGGACATTTTGCACATGAGTGTCGATCTAGTGAAGGGAAGAAAGTTGCTAATCAGAAAGGAGTGAAATGCTTCAAATGCGACTAGATGGGGCACTGCAAGAATCAGTGTCCAGAACCCGTCAGAGTGGAGAAGGGAAATTTTTTGCTCTAGAACCATCATCCTCTAGACCAACAGCAGCTGAGAAGGGAAAATCTATGATGGAAGGTACCGATGCATCACAATCATTTATATCTCAGTGTTTGGTAGATAAGTTATGCTTGGAACCATCATACCTTGTTACTTCCTTAAGGTTTGCGAATCTGATAGGAGGGTATGTAACTCTTGGGATGAGAAGTGACTAGTTAGAACTTGATTTGTTAGGTCATAAGTTTGCATGTAGTTTGTATGTCTTTGATTTCGTAGGCTCTGGGGTCATATTGGGTATGGATTGGTTACATAGATATGATGCTAGGATATTTTGCTAGGTTAAGGAAATATCATTGAGACATCCTAGTAGTAGTGACTGAATAGTATTCTCAATCGAGAATTCGAATCCAAGAATTTGTGCTTTGCTGAATGCTATGGAAGCAAAATAAGAGTTGAATCGGGTTTTGGTAGCAAGAGAATTTGCATATGTTTTTGAACCAGTTACAGGACTACCACTGAAGCGAGTTATAGAGTTTCAAATTGATCTTGTGCCGGGGGCAGAACTCGTAAATAGACCACCTAATAGGATGACACCTAACGAGATGAAGGAGTTAAAGGTGCGGCTAGCGGACTTAGAAGGAAAGAGTTCATTAGACTAAGCAATTCACCTTGGGGAGCGGTCACAGTGTTCATGAAGAAATTGGATGGGTCATTGAGGATGTGTATTGACTACCATAAGCTGATGAGAAGACTATAAAGAATAGGTATCCTTTGTCGAGAATTGATGACTTATTCGATCAGTTGAGTAGTGCTAAAGTATTTTCCCAATTGGATTTGGCGACAGGGTTCCATCAGCTAAGGATGGCGGAGGACAGTATTCCTTTGACGGCATTTCAAACAAGATATGGTTCATACGAGTGGTTAGTGATATCACTCAGACTACTAATGCACCAGATTTCTTTTTAGATTTGATGAACCGGATTTTTCTAGAGCACTTTGATAGGTTCGTATTAGTGTTCGTAGACAACATTTTGATATATTCTAAGGATGAAAGAGAGCATGAGGTTCATCTTAGAGTAGTGTTATAGACACTGAGACAACATCAGCTGAAAGAAAAATTTTCAAACTGTCATTTAAGGAAGAAAGGAGTAAAGTTTCTTGGCTATATAGTCTTAGGAGAAGGGTTATCAGTTGATCTAGCTAAGATTGACGCGGTTTATAGTTGGAAGAGACCCGAGGCAGTGACTGAGATAAGAAGTTTTCTTGGATTGTCTGGATATTTTCAGAGATTTATCAGGGATTTTTCACGGATAGCAGCACCCCTAACTAAGCTAACCAGAAAGGATGTTAAGTTTGTTTGATCCGAAAGATGCAAGGAAGCATTACTTAAGTTAAAGCATTTATTGACCAATGCGCCCGTGTTAGTTGTGCCAGACGGTAATCAAGGGTTAGTAGTGTATACAGATGCATGTGGGACTAGATGAGTAGCTGTGTTGATGCAGAAGGGTAAGGTAATAGCCTATACTTCCTGACAGCTCAGACCACATGAAGTAAGATATCCGACCCATGATTTAGAGTTGGCAGTAGTGATCTTCGCATTAAAAGTATGGAGACATTATCTTTTGGGAGAAATATTTAAGTTGTACATGGATCATAAGTCTTTAAGGTATTTATTCGCTCAGAAGGAATTAAATATGAGGCAGTAGAGATGGCTGGAGTTTTCAGCAGCTTATGGTTTCGGTATAGAGTATACACCGGGAAAAGAAAATGAAGTAGCAGATGCTCTTATCAGAAAACATCAGAATGTGATGTTAGCTATGTTGGCAGAATGAAAGATCTTGAGGTATTGAGTACGTGTAGTGTGCAGTTAAGATCGACTACTAGTTCTAGTCAGAGTATTGCCATGTTATCATGTTTGGAAGTTCGATCGGTATTGATTGAAAGGATTGCTTCTAAGTAGAGAGAGGATCTAGTATTGGCTGAGAAGATTAGAGGACTAGAGGTTGGAACTGAAATAGATGATATGAAAGATTTTAGTATTGACCAGAAGGGATGTTTGAGAAAGAAGGGACGGTTGTGTGTTTCAAATGTTGGGGACCTAAGGAAAGAAGTCCTTAGGGAATATCATCAATCGAGGTTTACGATTCATCCTGGAGGAAACAAGATGTATCAGGATATGAAGAGAAGTTTCTTCTAGGAAGGTATGAAGACGGATGTTGGCTTATGGGTAAAGCAATGCTTGAATTGCCAACAAGTAAAAGCCGAACATCAAAAGCCGAGTGGGTTGCCTCAGCCTTTAGATATACCCATTTTTAAATGGAATTCGATATCCATGCACTTTATATATGGGTTACCAAGGTTGAATCGAGGAAATGAGAGCATATGGGTCGTAGTGGATAGATTGACCAAGAACGCCCATTTCATTCCCGTTAATTCAACCAGGACGGCCCCCGTTTGGGCTAAGTTATTTATGAAGAACATAGTTAGATTGCATGGGATTCCTAGTAGTATAGTTAATGACAGAGAAACATTGTTTGCTAGTGAGTTCTAGAAAAGTCTACAGGAAGTGTTAGGTACCAAGCTTAAGATGAGTACCGCTTATCACCCTTAGACAGATGGGCAGACAGATATAGTCAATAAGGTACTCGAGGGTTTGTTGAGAGCTTGTGTAATAGATTTTGGCGGATCATGAGAAGAGAACCTACATTTGGTTGAGTTTCCATATAATAATAGTTATCAGACTAGTATAGGAATGGCGCCTTTTGAAGCTTTATATAGAAGGTCATGCAAGTCACCAGCATGTTGGTTGGAAATTGGAGATAGGTTAGTCTAAGGTCCTGATAGAGAAGCAATAAAGAAAATTGAGTTAATCCGAGGTAGGATGAGAGAAGCTCTGTCTAGATAGAAATGTTATGCAGACAGAAGGCGTAAAGATTGAGAGTTCTCAGTTGGAGACATAATCTTCATTAAGGTATCACCAATGAAAGGTGTGGTGAGATTTGGTAAGATAGGAAAGTTAGCACCAAGATATGTTGGGCTGTTCCCAGTTATAGTGAGGATCTAAAATCTCGCATATCGAGTAAAGTTACTGAGCAGTTTAGCAGGTGTCCATAACGTTTTTAATGTTTCTCATCTTCGGAAGTATGTGCATGATCCAGAGACTACAATCACTCCGACTGCATTGGAATATTTAATAGTAGAATCGGATTTGAGTTTTGATAGGCAACCTGTTCGGATTGTAGCGAGAGATGAGAAGATGTTAAGGAACAAGATAGTCAAGCAAGTGAATGTTTTGTGGAGCGACAATGAGGAAGACTATATTTCCGAGATAGAGGACAGGATTAGGTATGCTTATCCTGAGCTATAGTGAGGGTATGTTCTATATTTATTGTATATAGATTTTATGGCTGGTAGGATATACTAGCTTTGGTTGCATGTTTATTATGCTTATTTTATAGTCCTTATTGAATATTGAGGACGAGATTCTTTAAGGAGGAAGCCTGTAACATCTCTAATTTTATTAGGATATTTAATTGGATAGATTAAATTGAATAATGTAGATAATTAAGGAGAATGAGATTTGGGCAATTAATCTTGTCATGCCTTAACGAATTAAGATAAGTGTTTAAAATTTTGACATATAAGAGAATGATTAAGAGGGGAATATTAGGAAAAAGGCCTAAACCCTTTGCCTTAAACTCTTACCCCTCACCCCTCATTCCATTCTTATTTTCCATCATTTTCAACACAACTAAAGAAAACTAAGGGAGGCCGGCCATAGAAAGGAAGGCGAAATCAGAGATTCAAGGGAAGAAGCTTAGGAAAGCAAAGCAACACCAAATTTCAAACTCCAACCATTAATCTAAGGTGAATAATGACACTTATAATCTCTTTAATCTTTGTTTTGATTTGGTTATGGGTAATACCTGAATCTTTTGTGTTTGATTAGTCAAGTTATGATCTAATAATCATTATTTAGATAGAAAAATGGATAATTCGATTTTTTGAAATTGATTAGAAAATGTTTAATTCGAATTCGGGATTAAATCCAAAATTCTTGTCCTCTAGATGATTTAAAATTTAGATATGTGACGTGAAACAACATATTGGAGATGGAATTTAAATTTGAGTTCCAAAGTGATTGGAATTTATTATGAATTCCTAAGGTTAAATAGGTATAAATTCGGGTTTAATTTATTAATGATAATTAAATGTCGATTTTGGACCAGAATATTTTACTTGTCAAAAGAAATATAATTTTGGAAACAAATGTGAATTTTTGGGATTTTTCCCATATAATTTTGAATTATGGAGAATTACTTATGGTAGAACATGCACATAAAATTTTAATTAATTATGGTTAGTAATTAATTATTTGAAATAACATTTTGGATCTTGGAAATAGGGTGTGAATGTTTTTCAGTAAAGAAAATTGATAAAGCTTTGCTAGCCAATAAGCTTTTGACAAATTATAGAGGTTTGGTGAAAAGTAATATCTTTTTATAGTAATTTGGAAGTTTTTAAGTTAATTATAGTTTTGCCATGTTGACATTGGCTACGTCGAGCTATCACCCACCGCAACCCATAGTCGTCGATGTGGAACAAAGCAATGTCGCAAGATGTCCATGAGTTTAACATGAAGCGGATAAGTTTTGGCTCTCGTGGAGGTTGAAATAGAAAAGGTAAAGAGGAGGACTCGACATTGACATATCGCTGTTTGTACATGCCGAGTTTATACTAAGAGGATTGTTATCGCATATATTTTATAAAGTCACCAACCTTTATAACCTTGATATCACATTGTTTTATATAAGTGACTCCGAGCTTTGGGCCTCGAAGACCCAGATGGTTATCGAGCCTACCACTTGCCGCTTTCAACCTATTGTCAAGCCTAGTCAGGCTGCTTTTAAACTTGTCGTCCAGTTTACCTTAAGCTGATTTTAACTAGTCTTCGAGTTTTTAAATAGGCGAATAACCTATGTATCATGAGGATCGATGACTTCATTGTCACCGAGGCTCATGATACCGCATGTCTAGTCTTCGAGTTTTAATGGGCGGTGTAACAGCCCGCACCTCACTTAACACAGATATTATCCCCAACTTAGTCACCACCGCCTCATGGTCGAAGCCAAGGTGTGGGGTTTTGTTCCTCAAAAGGCCTCGACGTTGTTATGAGGTGAAGGCTTTGGTATATAAGCACCCACTTCATATTGTTTTTCCGCGATGTGGGACTATTACTACCATTTTGAAGGGGTATTACAATCTCCCCCCTTTAGAACCCAACATCCTCGTTGGCTCATGAACACAACACCACCCAGGCGTCGTGGCTGTAACACGTACATACACAATTCCGGCTGGGTATGGCTCTGATACCAATGTAACGCCCGCACCTCACTTAACGCAGATATTGTCCCCAACTTAGTCACCTCCGCCTCATGGTCCAAGCCAAGGTGTGGGATTTTGTTCCTCAATAGGCCTCGACGTTGTTATGAGGTGACGGTTTTGGTATATATGCACCCACTTCATAGTGTTTTTCCGCGATGTGGGACTATTATTCCCATTTTGAAGGGGTGTTACAGGCGGAAAGCCTTATACTTTTACATTGACCTGAGTTGGATGTCGATGCTAATACACATCGAGCTTATAAATGGTGGAGAGCCATTTGTTGCAAAATTTTAACTTCGAACCTTAGGGACACTATGGTGTATCTTAATGAGTTGACATGAAATCCTTTGGGGTTACTAATGTATGTCACCATGAAATTTAAATAACTAAGGGGAAATAACTTAATTAGGGACACTAATAGAAATAAGTTATACATGTGGATAGCATAGATTAATGTTGAACATGTGGGTAGCATGGAGTAAAGTTAAACATGTGGGTAACATGGGATAAATAGAAACATGTGGATAACATGAATTATATGGCCAAGTGATGGGTTCATAGTCATCCTAGGAAAGCTATGCGATATATGATGGATAGTCTACATCATTCTGGAGATGGATAGTCTCTAATTGGTTGATTTAAGGGTACATTCTCATGGTAGGAAAACTATCACGTGTGAGACGGATAGTCCGCATTAGTTTAAATGATAAAATGTGAGATGGATAGTCCACATTAGTTTAAGTAAAATAAAATGTGGGATGGGTAGTCTACATGAATGTAAGATGGGTAGTCAATAAGAACTTAGATGGGTAGTCTAATAAATGGGGGATGGGTAATCCGATATATATGAAATGTTATGATTATGTTATTTTGTTATAATCATTATGGATGCAGCAACATAGTATATGGTTAAGATGTTTAATTGGGTACTAGTAAGGGGAAACCCGTTCTGCACGACGGTGTGGTCTCACTAGATATCTATAGGTTTGAGATGGTAGATTATTATTCATACTAGACTTTTTCTTTGACCCCAAGTTTTTGTTTTTCCTTTAAACTCTCTGGTACTCATTCGAGTAGGTTAAGAGTAAGGGTTTTCCAAGTTCTCTTTAGAGGAATAAGCTTCCGAAGACGTGCAGGAGGCAATCTTCCTAGTAGGAGCCATATATCTATTTTTTCGCTATGTTTTGATACTGCTTTTATGTTGTAATGGAATGTTATATTAAATGCCAGATATTTGACTCTGATCATCCAAGAGGGCATCTTCATATGTCGCTCTTAGAATATGTTGTAATAATTATATTTTCTTTGAACATGGTTTGCGAATTGGGATTATGTAATGAAATTGAAATCTTATTATAAAATGAAATGAGAAAATTTGAATTAAAATAGTGTTTAAAATTTTGTCATATTCATGTGCTTCTGTGTTATTAATGTATCTAACATTACCGCACTTGGTCACCGGAAATTAATAACTATGGATCACTACAACATCTGTAGCGGTTAGTTTCGGGCCTCCAAATGGGGGAAGCTACAGTTTGGTATCAGAGCATAGGTTTATGCAAACTTAAAAGGACTTCAAATCTAAAAGAATTTTTAACTTAAAAAGTGGTTTTAAAACATAATCCAAATGAATCAGAGAATAAGATTGGGGTATGGGATAATGCAATAATAGTGTACTTGTATTTTGCTATATATAGGTATGTATTCCCCTCTCTCTTAGACCGTTCTTCTGTATCTTACTAAGGCTCGTATGCTGATTTATGAGAAAAAAGGTATGGAAGCAGGAAACGGAAGAGTTAATCTAGGTGGAGGAAGCAACACAACTAACAGAAATGCTCAACTCAATAGCAGCAGAAACCAGGGTCGACATGCAAATGCCAATCGAAATGAAAACGCCCACGCAGTTGTTGGAACTCCACCAGTAGATATGGGGATGATGTATCCATTCTTCGTAAACTTGATGCAAGCTAAAATGGCTGCAGGAATAGCTGGAGGAAATGTTGTGTCTTGACTTTGCTTTTGTGTTGTAATGGCAAATTGTATTAAATGCCAGATATTTGACTATTATCATCCAAGGGGCATCTTCATATGTCGCTCTTGGAATATGTTATAGTAATTATATTATGTCTGAACGTGATTTGCAAATGTTGGGATTATGTAATGAAATTGAAATCTTATTATGGAATGAAATGAGATATTTTGAATTTAAATTATGTTTAAAACTTTGTCATATTCATATGCTTTTGTGTTATCAATGTATCAAACACTACCGCATTCAGTCACCGAAAATTAATAACTATGGATGACTGCAGCATCTGTAGCTGTTAGTTTCAGGCCTCCAAATGGAGGATGTTACAGACTATCCATCTCTTTGCCCTTTCCCTTGACCCGATTGGAGGGGGCATGAAACATAATCCAAGATGAATGTGACAGACCATCCTTCTCCTGGCTCTTTCCCTTGACCCGACAAGGGGGGCATGAAACATAATCAGAGATGGATGTGATTGACCATCCATCTCCCAAATCTTTCCCTTGACCCGACAGAGGGAGTTCAAACCAAAATGAATGTGACTAACCATCTATCCACTTAACCCTTTTCGTTAGCCCGACGGTGGGAGTATAAACACAAAAGGACGTGATCCAACCGTCCATCGTCGAACTTAGAGCGAATGTGACTCGACATTCGGCTCCTAGCTCTTTTCTTTGACTCGACAGGAAGACCACAAATCATAAAGAAAGTGTAACTCGACCGTCCGATCCTAGATGAATGTGATCTAATCATCCATCAGCCTACTCTCTCCCTTGATCCGATGAGAGGAGTTTGAAATTCGAATGGATGTGACATGACCATCCATTGGCCAACTGTGACCATCTAAACAAAGGCGGGTACGACTTGATCGTTCACTCACCAACTTCTACCCTTGACACGGGAGTGAAAGAACAACCCAAGATGGATATGATTCAACTATTCATCAGCTAATGCTATGTACGATCTGGACATTCGCTCACCCCTATCTTTGATCCGACGGGGGGAGAACCAACCGAGGACGGGTGTGATTTGACCACCCATTCGCTCACTCAAACCTTAGATACAACAGGAAAAATATTACTTCATAAGGATGAGGCTCGACTACCTGTGCACTAACCTCGTTAACCCAAGACTGGGGGCAGGAGTATAATTACCTGAAAGCTGGATATGACAACTTAACATTATGGCCCATGCCTAATGTTCGATATGACTTAAGGTTATGAGCGAAAGGATGCCTTAGGATAAAAAAAACAAAAAAACTTGTAATTACAATTCCGTGGAACTTGGCAACGACCATAGGCACATGAACATGCATGGGAGCCAATGGAAAAAGTATGCACATGGATGTCCGAGCGCGTGTGCATACTCGACATGCAATTTCCTAATTCGACAGAAACTGAATTCTTATTTGGGACTTTTAGTAAAGAAACAAGTCCAGAGAACTAAGGCCCACTAGTTCAATCAACCATCTATGGAATCGAGCGTAGAAAATTATTGAGGGAATACATTTAGATTTTATAATGTTGGATACCAACCAAGCGTCTCAGCGAATAGTTAAAGATACGACTTTTCGCGAAAGCCACTTGACGAAAGGATAACAACAATTCGAGGTATTGAATGAAATCCATTCCAGCAATCCTAACTTGTTTCAATTCAAAGCACATCACGTTCGCAACAAGATGTACTTTGGGGGCAAGTATTATCTAGCCTTTTGACCAGGTAGTATTTGAACATACTTAAATGACCGAATTGGACAAACGAATGATGGAAAAATGACATAAGGACATTGAAAATATCACAAAAAGGCAAGAAAAAAGAAATATAAAAAAATGAGCGAAAAAAATTGAAAATTTGGAAGTTCAAATTTTTGGAGGAGCCGACTCGAAGCAAACCCAAAAAATTCTGAGGTTAAACTCGAAGTAGAGTAGACTTAAGAAATCCCTGAGTCTGACCCGAAGCAATTCATAAAAAACTCCAAGCGCGACCCAGAGTGGACTCTACTCGGTACCGACCCCTGATGGCTCGGTGCAAACACTCAAATAATTCGGGTCTGACTCCAAGCACAGCTCGGTACCGACTCTCGGGCATGACTTGGTACCGAATCTTGATGAATCGGAGCAAACACTCTAAAGTTTTGACTCTAAGCAGGCGAAGGATAACTCAGAACGCAAAAATCTCAGAGAATCTCCAGGTTGAGCCCAAAGCAAACACTCAAATTTCTCTGGTCGAACTCCAAGCAAGTCTAACCAAAGTGTAACACCCCATATTTTTAGTAACATTATTTAGGACATTTAATTAGCTAAATTAAATAAAATAATGTGATGATTAGGGGATTGAGATTTGATTTTAACAAAGGGTAGTCGTTCCATGTAAACAATGAACTAAAGAAGAGTTAAAATGAAATAGAGGAGGGGTAAAATAGGAAAGAGATCATTCTAATACCCTAAACCCTTAGCCGTGTATGTTCTACACATTCATTTGCAAAATTAAAAACAAATAGAGGCCGGCCACCATTAGCCAGAACAAGAGGAAGAGTAATCAAATTAATCCATTTAAATCTCAATCTCCTTAATCTCAAAGCTAAGCGGAAGAATGACTACATCTCATATTTTTATGGCTTTCGGTTTTAAGGATAATCCGAATTTAATTGCAATGTTATGCCATGATTTTGAACGATAAAATGTTTATATATGCTTTTTGATTATTTATGCATATTCATATAGGTTTTATGATATATTTTAATGTGAAAACCCTATTTAATGATATCCAAATGCCTTGCGATTTTAGATTTTGTAACATCCTGAAATTTTCAACCATTTGCGTCCATACATGTGCAACTTGAATTGCTCAAAATATCAGATTGTTAATTTATATTTGGCAAAACTCAGCATATACAGTAAATAAAAATAATCACAGAATCACAGACACAGAGTAATATAAAAATAAGCTGCGGAAACAAAAGAATAGTAGTTCGTGAAGCGACTATATATATATCAGAGTTAAAAACAAGATACAACAGAAGTCCCAAATACATAGAAGTCTCAATACAATAGTCAAATACAAGATCAGAATACATCACTGGAATCAACTTAATAACTGCAAGCTGAATAGATAGATAGATGGATCTCCAAGAGCAGCTCAAACTCCAAAGGTGAGTCTCTAATGCGGTGATACTCAGTCTGACCCGAGCGTAAAGCAAAAACACAAAACACTCGAGTTAGGATTAACCTTCTTATATCAATAAATCCAACTTAAGTGAAATATCAACTGAAATACAGTAACTTAAAGGATGTTTGGGATAGCCATCCTCTAAGGATCTGTTAAACTATCTACTATGTAGTAATATACGCTATTATAATGTGTCTAAAGTAAAGTAAACTATTAAAATAGCGTTAAGGATTTACATTTTCCACCTTAACACATTTTATAGTGCCAATAGTCTATACAGTACCGTAATACCCCGTAAACTAGAGCTACTAGAGGATACTCCATAGGTACGACACAAATCAAACTCGTAAAAGGCGCGCTAGGGTAGGTGACATGGCACAACTAGGCAATGCCAGGGTAGATATACCAATTACGCATCCGGACTGGTGGTAACGCATAGCAACCACTACCGCCCACCTCAAAACACACTCCCAAGTAAAAACCGAAGGGTGGCCACCAAATAAATCACAAGTCAGAATATAGTATCGATGGAATGTGTCCGATCAGAGGAGCTACCTCATTGGCCCGGAATTGCTCCTGTTTTAGCCACCTTATGCCAACTCACGGGAGTCGGGTCCACATATATACCTCATATAGGATCGTCGCCACCATCCTACTACATTTTGGAATCTCCACCACGTACACAGTTGTTAAAGTGGTTTTCGGTATTGGCAGAGAGTATGACAATATCCGATCCTGGTCTCTTTAACAACCAAACGTTATTATAACACCGCGGTCAATTCAAAATAGTTTATACTTCAAAACCAAGATATCATTTCCATTTCAAAACCATATCATTTTTTTTCACTTCAAATATATCCATATTCAAAAAAAATCATATCACTTTCCAAAATTCTAACTCTTCGAAATTATAACACTTTAGGAATCATAACTTTTGAAATCATAACACTTTCCTTTAAACAATTTAGATATTAATAATAGTATATATATAATAAAATAAAATAGTTTATATAAAATAGTTATAAGTTAAAATAATTTATATTTAAAATAATTAGTATATTAAAATAGTTTATATTAAAAATAGTTATAAGTTAAAAATAGTTTATATTAAAATAATTAGTAAAGTAAAATATATAAATAGTTTTAAATATAATTTAAAATTACTTTTTATAATAAAATAGCTTCCTCAAATTTCACAATCGATTCAAATAAACTCGAATTCCAAAATTCAAATTTAATTCAATCTCAATTCATCAATTTCAATTCAATTCAGTTTCTCAATAAACCATTTCAAATTATATCGATTTCAAATACAGATTTGAACCACAAAATAAACCATTTCAATTTCGATATATTTCAAAGCTTTAAATATTCAACATTTTCAAAACTAAATTTGGTAATTTCATTTATTTCTGAATTTAACTTCGTTATTATTTAGTTTGAAATATTCACTTAATCAATCCAATATCATTTAAATAAGCTTTAAATTACAAATTTTAAATAAACTAAATATCCCATTTTAATTTATGTAAATATGAAAATATTCATTTAAATCACTTTTAAATCAAAATCAAGTTATAAAAATCATATCTTTAAAATCTCAAAATTAAAATTTTCAAGTCAAACTTATTTAAGTATAATTCTTAAATAAATATAATTTCAAACAAATTTCCAACCTAAATTTATTAAAATCGTTAAACTCTATATTTGAAATATATAAATTTTCAATAAATACTTAGACAACATTAAACATTAATCTATTTATATATTAAAAAAAATAGAAAATCATAAATAAATTATTAAAATTTATAATTTCAAAACTAACTTATAACTATACAATTTTCAAAACATATGATTTTAGAAAATCTAAATGTTAAACTTTATAAATACATTTATATAATATCTAAAAAATCAATATTTATTAAAACCATATATTTCTTTCCAAAAACCATAGAAATCATTTTCAAAATATTTATATATATAGACCAACGGTGTTTGTATAAAATTCCTATGGTCAAGTGATACAGATATTTATCATTTCAATCCGCAATTTAAATATATACGGGTATATATCTTTTCAACCTGCAATCCCAAATTCAATTCAATTGAAAATCGCTTGGGTTTATCATTTCAACCCATAACGATTTTCTCCTATTCAACAAGATCGTTCGGGTATGTATCATTTCAACCCATAGGGAATTCTATACTAATAGGGAACTTGCAGAGTGATAACAGATATGATAATAACATAACAGGCATATATCATCAATATAAATAATAGATAAAGGTGTCAGATGTCACCGGTGAACAGATACAGATAACAGCATATATATAGCAATGTAAATAACTAACAGCAGCATATTTCAATTGTCATTTCAATTGAAATCAAATTTAATAAATATAAGAACGTTAATCGTGAGTGAATGGTTGAAAATTTTAGGATGTTACAGATTTAGATCACAAATAATATTTTAGAGATGGGTTTCAATTATCATAATTTTCTAAAGTAATGCGGATTTTATATTAATTTTTAATGAGGAAAATGATTAGTTGGGTTTAAAATTATTTACGGTTAAATAATATAAGTTTTGGGTCTGAAATTAATATAGATGGAAACCATATTAAAAATTATTTTCTGGAATTTTTGTAGAATTTTCCTAAGTGTTTTAGTAGATATATAAATCATTTAAGGTATGGGACTTAAATGTTTTATATAGTTATAAAAGGAGAAGGGGTATTTTGTAAATAAATTAAATTGTTTATTTCTGAAATATTGGCAGCGGTTTTAGAAAAGAAAATTAGCAACCAATAATATTTTGACAAACAAGG
This sequence comes from Allium fistulosum, assembly GCA_030737815.1. Lineage (NCBI taxonomy): Eukaryota > Viridiplantae > Streptophyta > Magnoliopsida > Asparagales > Amaryllidaceae > Allium > Allium fistulosum. Next base: position 1,355,484,844 of record CM060902.1, on the reverse strand, counting down.
CAGGTTAGATGAAAAGAATTTCTTTTAAAGTTAAAAATCAGTTTTTACATGCTTTTGGTATGTCTTGCCTCTTTTGGCACACGGGTTCCGACCAAGTACTACCGCCTCCATTTGTATCAAAGCCAATGCACATAGTATCATAACCTGGTACAAAGTGAATTGGACTAAGGCAGAAGGTACTGGGTCGAGACCAAAGGTTTCGATGGGGTCGAAACATGACTTCGTTTTAAATTGAAAATGCGCCTGCTTTGCTTTTGACTTGGTTGGCTTTTGGCTGAGTCAAATGCTTTAAAGGAATGGTTTTGAATGGGTGGCACCTTTTGTTTTAAGTAATTGCTTTTGAAGGGGTTGATACCTCTAGCTGCCGCTTTTCTACCATTCGAAGTCAATGGTTTCGGAAGGTATACATTGTTTTAAAACTTGGTCGCTTCTCCAATGCTTTTAGAAGGTTGGTTTCAACACCAACACTTCTTTACTTGGGAATAACTTTCGAAAGAGTGCTTTCGACTTAAATGTTTTAGGACACTTTTGCTCTGTTGAAGGTAAAAGATTTGGAAAAGATGGTTTTCAATGGTTTCGAAAGGTGTTTCCACATGTTATAAACTAAACCCAAAATCTTTCAAAAGGTTTGATGTTTTAATGGTTTCGAAAGGTTGGTTCCCCAATGGTTTCGAAAGGTTTTAAAGGAAAGGTTTTCCAATGTTTTCGAAAGGCAACGTTAAGTGCTTTAAAGATAGGATGTCTAAGGTTTTAATGCTTTCGAAGGAATGGTTTTTCAATGTTTTTGAAAGGAAGATTATGAATGGTTTCGGAAGGAATGTTTTGGTCTTTCGGCCTAGGTTATAAAGAAGGGTTTACTTGGTTTCGAAAGGGGTACTTTCAATGGATTCGAAAGAGGTACTTTTAAAGGTTTAAATGTTTTCATCAACAAAGATTTGAGTAAAGTATATATAACATAGCAAGGTGATTAGGAGTAAAGCATAGAGTATATATTTTCCTTGTTTAAGTTTGATTTAAAGGTTTTAAATCAATTTGAGGTCAAAAGGTTTTCAAGGAAAATTTAAGGGAAGGCTACCCTAAGTAAAATGACTCAGATATTTATATACCAGATGAGACTGGTATAGGGTTGCGCCTTACACATTAGCTATAAGCCCCAGCTAATTTAGTCCAAAATTCCAGTGTGTAGGACTTTGTCATAGGTAAGACTACAATTATGATTACACACAAAAGGGAATATATATGTTTGTACAGAGGTAGGTTATTAGTGATCTCGCAAAACCTTTAGGATCAGGTGACCCTAGGAGAAGATAAGTTAGGGACAGACCATCCAGAAGAGGAATGTCTAGCAGATAAGTCAGGGACAGACCGTCCAAAAGAGGAGTATCAAACAAGTGTTAGATTATTTTATTTATATTGTCTGGTAGGCCCGAGTTAGCCAAAGGTTAGTTGTTAGCCAAACAAAACTATAGCGTTCAAACAGATAGTTTATTTGTTACATGATATGTATGTTTACATGATAATGTTTTACAGTTTTTAACCGGTTTTGGTTACTGGAAATGATTTGCAAAAGATATGTTTTAAAAGGATATTAGTGAGGGAAACCCATTCCGCTAAGCGGCGTGGTCTCAGTTAATATCAAATAACCGAGATGTATAGTATTGTTCACACTAGGCTTTATGTCTGACTTGAAGTTTCTGTTTTCCCCATAAAATCTCAGGTGCTCAAAATTGATTTGAGTAGGCCGAGGGTTGAGGTTTACAGGTTATTAGTAGGTTGGCGAATAAAGTTTTCGAAGACGAGCAGGTGGCTGACAGATAGCTATTTAGGAGATGCTGTTTTATTTTGTTTAATTCCGCTGTGTTGTATTATGTCAGTTATAGCTATATAGTACTCTGGTCAAACAAAGGGCATCTTCATATGTCGCTCTTGGCGTATTTATGTAATAATTATATTTTATTTGAAACTAGGAAAAAAATTAGATTATTTAATTTGAATATGAAAGATGTGTTTTGAAATGTAATCAGAAAAATTGTTTTTGAAATCTATGATTTTGTTTCATATTCATATGCTTCTAATATTATGGATACCATTAACATTACCGTATTTGCTCACCAGAAGTTAATACTATGGATGACTGCAGCATCTGTAGCACTTAGCTTCGGGCCTCCAAATAGGGGATGTTACAACTTGGTATTAGAGTATAGGTTTATGAAAAACTTTAGCGAAAAATGATTTTTGAAAACATAAATTTAAGGAATTAGAGATAAGATTGGGGTATGGGATAACGCTATAGTAACGTACTTGTATTTGTTATATATAAGTATACACTATATCTCTATTCTCCTATCTCTCTTAGTTCTTCTCCTATATCTCGCGAGGCTTGAATACAGATATAGATGCTAGAAGTGGAAGAGTGAATCTTGGAGGAAGCACCACCACGAATGGAAATGTCATACCGAATACTAGAAGGAAGTAAGGTCAGGCACAAGTGGGGAATGTTGGTGCTGGGGTCCCACAAGAAGATATGAGAGCTATGTATTAGTTTTTCATGAACATGATGCAAGCTGGAATTGCTGTTGGAGTGGTTGGAGGAAATGCTGGAGGAGTGAACCAAGAAGCTTCGGTGGTGAATAACTATGCTATCCTGAGCAGATATTATGTTAGGCTTGGAGGGAAGCCATTTATTGGAATTGAGGATGATATTGAGATGGAGAACTGGTTGCTACATTGTAAGAGGATTTTTGCAGACTTGGGGCTCAATGATGAGCAGAAGAGGAAGCTTGCTTCGGGACAACTTCGGGGAGCAGCTTTATTTTGGTGGAATAGTGTGATAGCTGGAGTGGATGAGGAAATGATGACATGGGCTGAGTTTAGGAGAAGATTCCAGGAGAGGTTCATTTTTTGCTAAGTTGGAATAAGGGGAGTGTCTATGTTGGAATATTCTAGAAGGTTCGAGGAGTTGACAAGGTATGGACATGCTACTGTGGGTTGCATGATGAAGAGAAATGAGAACTTCATAAGGGGGTTGAAGCCTGAGTTGGCATGGGATACATCACTTCGTATTAGGGATCCCTGTGATGTTGTAGTTGAGATGGCTCTAAGGCATGAGTAGATGTTTGCTTCTCTAGAAAAGAATAAGGCAAAGGAGGTCCAGGTAGGGCAGAGTCAGAAAAGGAAGTTCTTTCATAAGAAGGGTGCTCAGAAAGGTGGAGCCGCAAAGAAATGAAAATCGGAGGTTGTTTTCTTTAAGTGCGACAAGAAGGGGCAATTCGCTAATGAGTGTCGTACTGGAAAGGTGAAGGAAGTGATTGGGAAGAAGAATATCAGATGCCTTAACTGCGATCAGATTGGTCATTATAAGAATCAATGCAAAGAGCTTGCTACGGATGGAAGGGGCAAAGTATTAGCATTGGAGCTTGCTACATCAGGACCAAAAACGTAGGAGAAAGGGAAAGCAGTTTTCGAAGGTACGCTTCAGAATCATGGTATGTTTGTTAGCGTTCTGTTTGATACTGGTGTATCACATTCTTTTATATCTCATTGTTTGGTAGATAAGCTTAACCTAGAACCCACATACTTAGTTACTTCCTTAAGGGTTTCAAATCTGATAGGAGGGTATGCAACACTTGGGAGATTTGTTAGGTCATACCTTTGTTTGCAATTTGCATGTGTTTGATTTTGTAGGGTTTGGAATTATTTTGGGTATGGATTGGTTAAGTAAGTATGATGCTAGGATATTTTGCCATGATAGGAAAATATCACTTAGACACCCTGACTGTAGTGATCGAATTATATATACCGTAGAAAGCCTTAGTTGTGAGGTGAATTCTTTGTTAGGTGTAGTGGAGTTGGAAGATGAGTCAAATCGAGTTTTCATGGTTAGAGAATTCACAGATGTGTTTAAGCATGTAGTAGGATTACCATCGAAACAGGCTATTGAGTTCCAAATAGATTTGGTGCCTGGAGCAGAACCAGTGAGTAGACCGCCAAGTAGGATGACACCTACAGAGATGAGAGAGCTGAAGGTGTAGTTGGTGGATTTGGAAAGTAAGAGTTTTATTAGACCTAGTAGTTCACCTTAGGGAGTAGCCACAGTGTTTGCTAAGAAGCCAGATGGATCGTTGAGGTTATGTATCGATTATCGTAAGTTGAATGAGAAGAAGATAAAGAATCGATATCCGTTACCCAGAATTGACGATTTGTTCTATCAGTTGAGTGGAGCCTAGGTATTTTCTCAGTTGGATTTAGCAACAGGTTTTCATCAGCTTAGTGTAGCGAAAGATATGATACCTTTTACGGCTTTCAGAACTAGATATGGATCATACGAATGGTTAGTGATGCCGTTCGGACCAACTAATGCGCTGGCATTCTTTGTGGATATGATGAATCGAATTTTCCTGGAGCATTTGGATAGGTTCGTATTGGTGTTTATAGATGATATCTTGATATACTCTAAGGATGAAAGGGAACATGAAATTCATCTTAGAGTGGTGCTTGAGACGCTGAGGCAGAATCAGCTGAAGGCGAAGTTTTCAAAATGTCATTACTGGAAGAAGGAAGTGAAGTTTCTTAGTCATGTAGTTTCAGAGAAAGGGTCGTCTGTATATCCGACTAAGATTGAAGCGGTGAACAATTGGAAGTGAATCGAGACAGTGACTTAGATAAAGAGTTTTCTTAGATTGGCTGGATATTATAAGAGGTTCATTAAGGATTTTTCATGGATAGCCGCATCAATGACCAAGCTAACGTGAAAAGATGTGAAGTTTGTTTGGACCGATAAGTGTGAGGAAGCATTCTAGAGCTTGAAACACTTACTTAACCATGCACCTGTATTAGTTGTTCTAGAGGGGAATCAGGATTTGATAGTATATACAGATGCTTATGGAACTGGATTGGGTGCTGTGTTGATGCAGAGGGGTAAAGTGATCGCCTATGCTTCTCGACAGCTTAGACTGCGTGAGGTTAGATATCCAATGCATGATTTGGAATTAGTTGCGGTGATATTTTCATTGAAGATGTGGAGACATTACCTTTTGGGAGAGAGGTTTGAACTTTATACGGATCATAATTCGTTGAAGTATTTGTTGTCTCAGAAGGAGCTGAACATGAGACAGCAAAGATGGTTAGAGTTTATTGCTGCTTATGATTTTGGAATTGAGTACACACTAGGGAAAGATAATAAGGTTGCAGATGCGCTCAGCAGAAAGCATCAGAATTTAGTGTTGGCAATGATAACAGAGTGGAAAGAGTTGGAAGCATTGTCAACTTGCATAGTGCAGTGGAGATCTGAAGTTAGGTCTAGTGGAGGATCTACTATGTTGTCATGTTTAGAAGTTTGACCAGTTATAATCGAAATGTTTGCTTCTAAGCAGGAGGTGGATCCAGTATTAGTTGCATGGATTATAAAGTTAAGAGATGGAACGGAGAGCGATGACTTAAAGGATTTTAGTCTAGACAAGAATGGGTGGTTGAAAAAGAAAGGTAGGTTATGTGTTCCGAATGTGGGGGACATAAGGAACGAAGTTTTGGAGGAATGCCATCGTTCGAAGTTCACTATTTTTCCAGGAGGAACTAAGATGGATCAGGATATGAAGAGGAGTTTCTTCTGGGAAGGTATGAAGAAGGATGTAGGCTTATGGATGAAACAGTGTTTGAACTGTCAATATTTAAAAGTCGAACATCAAAGCCAAGAGGGTTGCTTTAGCCATTGGATATTCCGGTCTGGAAATGGGATATTTCGATGGATTTTATAGACGGTTGCCAAGGTCAAACAGAGGAAATGAAAGTATATGGGTCATAGTAGACAAATTACCAAGAGTGTCCATTTCATTCAAGTTAAGCCAACTAGGACGACACCTATTTTAGCTAAGTCATTTATAAAGAATATAGTTAGACTTCATGGAATTTCTAGTAGTATAGTAAGTGATAGAGATTCCTTATTCACTAGCGATTTCTGGAAGAGTCTATCGGATATTTTAGGAACCAAGCTCAAGATGAGTACTGCTTACCATCCACAGACCAATGGGCAAATGGAAAGAGTCAAAAAAGTCTTGGAGGATTTGTTACGAGCTTGTGTGTTAGATTTTGGAGGATCAAGGGAAGACCATCTAAACTTAGTTGAGTTTTCGTATAGCAATAGTTATTAGACTAGTATAGGGATGGCACCGTTTGAAGCTTTGTATAGAAGGCCATGTAAATCTCCCGTTTGTTGGTTGGAGACCGGGGATAGGTTGGTTCTTGGTCCAAATTTAATTAGAGATGCTGTAGAAAAGACTGAGTTGATTCGGGCTAGGATGAAGGATGCTCAGTCTAGGCAGAAGAGTTATGCAGATAAAAGATGGAAAGACTTAGAGTTCTGCGTTGGAGTTCTTGTTTTCATTAAGGTGTCGCCGATGAAGAGTCTGATTAGATTCAGAAATCAGGGAAGTTGGCACCGAGATTTGTTGGACCTTTTCGTATTATAGAGAGGATCGAGAAACTCGCGTGGAGAGTAGAGTTACCGAATAGTTTGGCAAGAGTCCATGAAATTTTTCATGTTTCTCATCTAAGGAAGTGTGTTAGAAATCCGGAGTCTACTATAACACCGACTGTGTTAGATGATTTAGTAGTAGAACCAGACTTGACTATAGCTAGAATGCCAGTTCGGATAGTCGCGAGAGATGAGAAGAGGCTAAGGAATAAGGCAGTCATAGTAAAAGTCCAGTGGAGCGACGATGAGAGAGACTATACTTGGAAAACTGAGAGCAGGATTGGAGACGCTTATCCTGATTTGTTTGATGGTATGTTTTACCTTTTTGATTGACGTGTTGTGTACCTTATCGTAATTTCGAGGAAAAAATTCTTTAAGGATGGGAGATTGTAACACCCAATATTTTTAATAACGTTATTTAGGACATTTAATTAGCTAAATAAAATAAAATAATGTGATGATTAGGGGATTGAGATTTGATTTCAATAAGGGGTAGCCATGCCATGTAAACATTGAACTAAAGAAGAGTTAAAATGAAATAGATGAGGGGTAAAATAGGAAAGAGATCATTCTAATACCCTAAACCGTTAGCCATGAATGTTCTACACGTTCATTTGCAAAATTAAAAACAAATAGAGGCCGACCACCATTAGCAAGAACAAGAGGAAGAAAGAGCTAAAGGAAGAAGATTAATCAACTTAATCCATTCAAATCTCAAACTCCTTAATCTCAAAGCTAAGATGAATAATGATTACATCTCATATTTTTATGGTTTTTGGTTTTAAGGATGATCTGAATTTAATTGCAATGTTATAACATGATTTTGAAGGATAAAATATTTAAATATGCTTGTTGATGATTTATGCTTATTAATATAGGTTTTATGATATTTTTAATGTGAAAACCCTATTTAATAACATCTAATGCCTTGTGAATTTTAGACTTAGATCAGAATTGATATTTTAGTGATGGGTTTCAATTTTCAAATTTTCTAAATTAATGTGGATTTTATATTAATTTTAATGAGGAAAATGATTAATTGGTTTTAAAATTATTTATGGTTAAATAATATAAGTTTTGGGTCTGAAATTAATATATGTTGTAAAACACATTAAAAATGATTTTTTGAAATTTTTGTAGAATTTTTCGAAGTGTTTTAATAGATATATAAAATCACTTAAGGTATGGGACTTAAATGTTTTATATATTTATAAAAGGAGAAGGGGTATTTTGTAAATAAATTAAATTGTTTATTTCTGAAATATTAGCAGCACTTTTAGAAAAGAAAATTAGCAATCAATAATATTTTGATAAACAAGGCAGGTTAGTTGAAAACAATTTCTTTTTAAAGTTAAAAATCAGTTTTTACATGCTTTTGGCATGTCTCGCCTCTTTTGGCATAGGGGTTCCGACCAAGTACTGCCGCCACCATTGCTATCGAAACCAATACACATAGTATCAATAACCTAGTATATAGTGAATTGCTTTGCTTTCGAAGGAAGTGCTTTCGACTTGGTTGGTTTCCGGCTGAGTGAAATGTTTTATAGGAATGGTTTCGAATGGGTCGCGCATTTTGTTTTAAGTAATTACTTTCAAAGGGGTCGAAACCCCTAGGTGTCGCTTTTCTACCTTTCAAAGTCAATGGTTACGGAAGGTATACTTTGTTTTAAAACTTGGCCGCTTCTCCAATGCTTTCGGACCCTTTTGCCCTGTTGAAGGTAAAACCCAAAGGTTACGAAAGAGATGGTTTTCAATGGTTTCGAAAGGTGTTTCCACATGTTATAAATTGAACCCAAAAGCTTTCGAAAGGTTTGATGTTTTAATGGTTTCGAAGGGATGATTCCCCAATGGTTTCGAAAGGTTTTAAAGGAAAGATTTTTCCAATGTTTTTGAAAGGCAATGTTAAGTGCTTTAAAGATAGGATGTCTAAGGTTTTAATGCTTTCGAAGGAATGGTTTTTCAATGTTTTTGAAAGGAAGATTATGGATTGTTTTGGAAGGAATGTTTTGGCATTTCGGCCTAGGTTATAAAGAAGGGTTTACTTGATTTCGAAAGGGGTACTTTCAATGGATTCGAAAGCGGTACTTTCAAAGGTTTAAATGTTTTCATCAACAAAGGTTTGAGTAAAGTATATATAACATGGCAAGGTGATTTTGAGTAAAGCATATAGTATATATTTTCCTTGTTTAAGTTTGATTTAAAGGTTTTTAATCAATTTGAGGTTAAAAGGTTTTCAAGGAAAATTTAAGGGAAGGTTACCCTAAGTAAAATGACTCAGATATTTATATACCAGATGGGACTGGTATAGGGTTGCGCCTTATACATTAGCTATTAGCCCCAGCTAATTTAGTCCAAAATTCCATTGTGTAGGACTTTGTCAAAGGTAAGACTACAATTATGATTACACACAGAAGGGAATATATAAGTTTGTACAGAGGTAGGTTATTAGTGAGCCCGCAAAACCATTAGGATCAGGTGACCCTAGGAGAAGATAAGTTAGGGACAGGCCATCCAGAAGAGGAGTGTCTAACATATAAGTCGGGGACAGACCGTCCAGAAGAGGAGTATCAAACAAGTGTTAGATTATTTTATTTATATTGTTTGGTAGGCCCGAGTCAGCCAAAGGTTGGTGGTTAGCCAAACAAAACTATAGTGTTCGAACAGATAGTTCATTTGTTACCTGATATGTATGTTTACATGATAATGCTTTACAGTTTTTAACCAGTTTTGGTTGCAAGAAATAATTTGCGAAAGATATGTTTTAAAAGGATATTAGTGAGGGAAACCCGTTCCGCTAAGTGGCGTGGTCTCACTTAATATCAAATAACCAATATGTATAGTATTATTCACACTAGGCTTTATGTCTGACTCGAAGTTTATGTTTTCTCCATAAACTCTCAGGTGCTCAAAATTAATTTGAGTAGGCCGAGGGTTGAGGTTTACAGGTTATTAGTAGGTTGGCGAATAAAGTTTTTGAAGACGAGTAGGTGGCTGACGGATAGCTATTTAGAAGATGCTGTTTTATTTTGTTTAATTCCGTTGTGTTGTATTATGTCAGTTATAACTGTATAGTACTCTGGTCAACCAAGGGGGCATCTTCATATGTCGCTCTTGGCGTATTTATGTAATAATTATATTATATCTGAACTTGGAAAACAATTGGGATTATGTAATTTGAATGTGAAACATGTGTTTTGAAATGTAATGAGAAATTTTTTTAAATCTGTAATTTTGTTTCATATTCATGTGCTTCTGATTTTATGGATACCATTAACATACCGTATTTGGCTATCGGAAGTTAATACTATGGATGACTGCAGCATCTGTGGCGCTTAGCTTCGAGCCTCCAGGTAGGGGATGTTGCACAAAGCCAATACAACCCTTATCAAGACAACACAACAAAGGATCCACCAAGTTAGGTATCAGTACCGACTCCCGCATAGGGATCGGTACCGACTCTCAAATATAGCTCGGGTGGACCCCATCTTCTTTCTACATGTCAATCTTGACGCCAAGAGCTTATTTCCAAGTTTGTTTTGTTGATTCAATGCAATTCTCCATTGATCTTCATGAACTCCTGAATCAACAACTTCGTTCTTCTATAGCTCCATCAATATCTCCAAAAAAACACCTAGGTGGCTATGCAAATAAGGCTTGGATTCACAACACGAACATCAGGAGGGACCACCACGAGGAGTCACAGGGCCCCTCTCCCCTTCTTCAAGGATCGCTACCGATCTCCCGTATAGGGATCGGTATTGATCCCCATACTTTGCACGTATGGGATTGGTTTTTTCTGGAGGAGCTCATCTTGGCAGAATTCTTATATAAGCGAATTTTAAGGAAGATATTTGGCCGTTTACTCCTATAAATACCGCAGGCAAGCTCCATCACATGGATCTTCTACTTTTCGATGAACTCCTCCCTAGATAGCCATTAAAATTCAGTGTAATCAAGGATCAATACAGATATCAATCACTTGTAATCATAAATTAGTGGAAAACTAATAGAGAACCTTCAAGTGGACGTAGGCTCTGATTACCGAACCACTACAAAATCTATGTGTGATTGCTTTTCTCTTATTTTTCATTTACATTCTTCATTTATTCTTTGCTCTCTTTCTCCTTTAGGTGTTTGTGCCATTTTTGGTTAAAAAATTTTACTTTTAAATAATGCTATTATTATTTTCTCCAAAATCTTGAATTTTTTTTCAAAAACACCGAGATTTAAGTTCTTAAAATATCAGTTTAAAACCTTTTCATTTATAAACCATACTTATATAAAATCGCTTTCTTATATAAAATCTTTTCACAAATGTTTTTTTACAAAATACCTTATCTTTCCTTTAGATTATAGGAAAGATCCTTTATTAAAATTAACTTTTAACCAAACATTGTTACCGAATACCTTATAGTCAAACTGTGAAACTCAATTCACAAGATGTTCGTTTCAGTGCATCTACAATTGTTGTCTACCTAGCTCATGCAATAGAAGGTAAAGCTGCTCATAAATTGGTTGAGCACAAATCAACAACCAACAAAAAGTAGTCAGTACTCTCAAACTAGCCGAGCATAGTTAATCGGTCAACAAATGATAACAATGCTCGTAAATTGGCTGAGCAATATTAAGCTAAAAATTCTAGAAAATTAATGATCATAGACCAATTAAGCAATATTAAGCTAAAAATTCTACAAAAGAAAATAATGATCATAAACTGGTTGAGCATGTCAAATCATTCAACAAAGGATAACAAGGCTAAAAAACTAGACAAGTACAGCTAAACTAATTAATGAGAGGTAACGAATGAACATCATTAATCCCTACATTAATTAAACTACATTTTCAACAATTCATACTTATACATGTTACCTTATATAAGGTCTTTAATTTTTGCAGTTGTAATTACCTTTGAGGTATACGCTCATAACAAATATAAATACGATCGCATATGTATAATTCACTCAACTCATGCTAGGGCATTCCATTACCTTATCTCTTAATGACTCATACCCAACCAAAGCCAAGGTTCTCGCTTAACCTTCATCTCTGATACCATCTATAACGACTCCCTCTTTTTCAAGTGGTGACTGCAAATGATAACCTCGTTTCTGATTTTACGGTCAGCCTCTCGATGGCACACATAAAGGGACACGTAGGGGTAAGAGACAAAGCTTTGTCACATGTTTACAAGTGTGACAACCCTCTAACACGCATGTTACGCACTCACCAGAAACGTTAACATATATTATCAAAAGATAGTATAAACTGTGACTCTAAGATACAAAGCATTTCAGAGTTACAATTCTATATATTATCATCAGCCCGTACAGTTATATTAGCCTGTCCTCATAAATGCTGATATATACAACATAGTAATTCAACAGAAATAAGAATGCTACGGTAGGAGAAACATCCAGCTCGTCTCCTCGAGCTCCAATGAACATCAACTAAAACCTGCTTTCTTAGACTAATCGAAAGAGCATACGAGGAAGAAAACAAAACCACGTGCCATACCTAAGTCTGGTGCGAGAAACTCAAGAAATACGTATATAGCATATAACAGTACTTTTGAGACCGCACGAAATGCCATAACGGTTATCCCTTAAAAGAACCGCTCATCTAATAAGTACATAAGGTGATATAATAGATAATGTCTAAGGTGAAGAATGTAAATCAGAAAATAGTCGTGATGCTTACATTGATCGCACCAAAATATATTCAGGGTACAATCAAAAGCGGTAAGATAAATTTACAAAATGGATTTTCTATGGAGATGCCCTCGGTCAAACTGAAATCCAATATCCTACACAAGGGTCAGAAACTACCTCCTGGCATCGTATAGCTCTAGATAGAATATACCAATAAGGAAAACATAGCCGGTCCATGTTTAAAAATGTGATCCCAAATATCATGAACTCTCGCGTGCAACATCGATAAGCATACTCTAGATATGAAGTGATAATATCCTATAGTAGTTTAGCAAAAACCCAAGCTATGCTCTTACTCTTTTTTCTACCATTCCCGATATCGAGGTCACAGTGGCATCTCTCACACGAATCTTCATCGCTCGAATAGAACACGAATCCCCAAATGGATTCCAAGATCTCGAATAGATCATGAATCCCTACACGGGTTCGAGCATCTCGAACAAATCTTAAATCTCCATATAGATCACCGCGTAAGTTTTTCTATGAATGCTAACATTGACCTCTTCCTTGGACTTAACCTTAGGATAAATAGTTCAACTCTATATCATTCCACTTCACAATCGCTTTCAAAACATAGAATTCGTATATCATTTTTGAAGTGGTTTTTAATAAGTAAAACACATACTGATCCTGGTTTCTTTAAAACTAATTTGACGAATTTTTGGTCATGTTCGATAGTCGACTAATCGACTATCAAGTTCAAAATAGATAATCGTAGATGAAAACCAAGCCTCGTATACTTATCACGTTTTCGAACTTTTAGTGCTAAGTACATGACTAATTACTTTCCACAAACGACTAGACACACAAAGCACGATCGAGTCACGCAAAGCACGATTAAGTCACATAATCGATTAAGTCACACAAGGCACAATTAAGACTAATGTTACTTAAACATTGTCGCTACAAACCCAAAACCATTTCAATTACGCTTATCTTTAAAGCATTCTTTTAAAGATCTATTTACATTCATAAATATAATCAAAAAGGGTTAAAAATGAATATTATTAACATATTGTCACAACAAACCTAAAACCATTCCATACTTATATTATCATTAAAAACATTTTTTAAAGATTTAAGTTAATATTTGGTTAAGTTCGATTGTCGACTAATCTATTGTCCAGTTAAAAACGATCGCTTATAGAAATCAAGATTCGTATAACTCAATTCATTTCTGACATTCCAACTTATATGATTCCTCACTCAAGAATGAAGCCAGTTAAGTTAGAGCATTGGTTGCATATCAAAGCCTTTCCTAGACACTTTATTCTTGACTCTCACTAATAGATAAGTCTACCTCGTCAACTTTTAGTATTAAGTATAGTATTAATGACTTTCATAAACGAGTAAGAAATAACATGATTAACACATTTCCAACCTTCCCAACTTAACTATTCCTCGGTCAAGAAGGAAGCTGGTAGTTTAGAGAATTATCACTTCTATCCCTGTTCGAACATCAATCTTAACTCTCACAAATAGATATGTTTACTTTGTCAACTTTTAGTGTTAAGCATAGTAAATTATTTTTTTGAAACTTATAGCTATTTAAAAATACTTAAAAAAAGTTTTCAAACATCTACGTAAAATATTACTTGAAAATAACTAATTTATAATTTGATGAAAATAAATAAAAACATGTTTTATACTATAGAACCTCTTTACTTTGAAACTAGATATATAATTACTAAAAACATAGTTCAACTTCAAATCAATTTTAGAATATAGCAAAATATTTTAGAAAACATCCCTGAAAAAATTCGGGAAAAATACCAGATCCAAATTTCATTTTTAGATAATTAAACCATAAGTAACTTACTATAGCATTTACAAATACTGATAAAAATCCTTGTTAAAGACCAACATAGAATAGCACAATCTTTGCGACCGGCTTTACCTACTTAAACAAATTATTTAAGATTCGAAAATTTTATAGTAAGTACTATCGTTAGGGTACTTAAAAAACATAGAGAGAAACACTTAAGAATAATTTCCAGTTTATGTAGAAAAATTCTCGAAAATAAGGTATTTACTAAAGTGTTCATTTAGCGACATTTTTACTCCAACTTTAGCCATTTTGTTTGACCATTTCCCAAACCCTTTAAACTCCAATTTTTGTCCAGTAATAAGTACACATATAGTAATTATTAATAATGTAAAGAAATCCCTAAATATTTCTTTCAATTTATTTAGGAAAATTCCCAAAAACAGGACATTTCAAAGTGCTTGTATAGCGACCTTCCCGCTATAACATTTTGCAACTTTGTTTCACAAGTTAATGAATGATTTAAACATACATACTTCCAGTAATAAGTACACATATAATACTTATCAAAATGCAAAGAAGCATTTAGGATATCTCTCAAAGTTAACTTTGAAAATCGCTGAACATAAGGCATTTTCAAAATGCATCCATAACGAACGTTTTCGCTTTTAACTTTAACAACTTTGGTTCACAATTTCTGTAAATTTGCAAAACATTTCTTTACTGCCCATAGAGAACAACTAAATCAAATTATCCTAAGTTAAGATCACAAATCTTTTGTTCGCACAAGTTAAATTTAAGGGATATCAAAGTGCACTTATAACAACTATTCTCACTTTAAAAACTTTGAAACATACTTCATTTCAACACACAAGACAACCAAACATGAAAACACAAATTGTAGGCCACTCTACATGTTATAGAAGGTAATATAAGTAATGTTATACAATATAAAATTTTATTTTCTTTCAAAAGTAAAATGGAACCAAAGTTTATAACTTTAATTAGTTAATTTCACTTTAACTTTATATTTGTATATACATATACACACACAATATATATAAATACAAGATAGTGTGATAACTTACCCAAATCTCTGCCTACAACAAGCTTAAACACCCACAAGAATCAAGGAACCACTTCCTACCATCACCAAACTCCTAAAGTTCCAATCTTTAGCACTTACAAACCAAGGCAACACTTCGCCCTTCTTTCCATGCTCACAGCCAAACCTAAGGTCCCCCTTTTCTTCCATCTTTTTCCACTTTTGACTTTAGATCCTTGCTTCCTAAGTGGTTCTAAGGTGTTGGTGAAATTTTGGTTGAGTTTGGAAGAGAATGGAACTGATTAGAGAAAGGTTAGTGAAGAACAACATGGATTAGTGCTGATCCACTTCCACCATTTTTATTCTTTTTTGATATTTTTAAGCTTTGAAATGTTATGAAGTGTTTAACCCACCTAAGACTATCCTTTACATGGCTAAGAACCCTTGCCCCATATGCCTAGCATGCTCATTTTACTTTTCAGCTCATTTTCTTAAGCAAAATTACTCTTTTAGCCTTACAGAAAATATCTTCATGACGTCTCCCATGATATCATCAAATACTTTTTTCCTTAAATGGCAAAATATTTTTGTTTCATACTAATGTTCTTTGAGCAAATAAGTGTATGTAAAAAAGTTTGAACAACTTCTGATAATGTGCAGGAAGCGAGAGTGGAGCAAAAAACCATTTTTTATGTTAAGTAGAAGCTAGCACAAGACAAAGTCTTTACAGCAGCTGATGCCACTGGAGTAGTCTTCCCACATCAGAATCTGCTCATTATCATGGTGTAGACCTCAAACTACACCATGTTGTTGATTTTGGGAGTTCTGAGGACATCATATTCAAATCTACATTCGACAAAATGAAGCTTCTCGCTGAAAAATTTAAGCTTAACCCGAAACCAATCTATGGCTTCAACAACACTTCAACTATTCCCATTGGATCAGCATGCCTACTTTTCACTACCGAAACTGCACCCCTTAACGCAAGATTCAAGATCATCAATCAGCCATCACCATATAATGCATTTTTACGAAGACCCACACTAATTGACTTGGGGTAGTCATATCTCAAAAGGACATGCATATGAAATTTCATACTCCTGCCGGGGTAGGATTAATTAGGAGAGAACGGGTGTTGGGTAGAGAATTATATAATGTAAACCTCAATCCTAACAATAAAATTGTTCAAAACTATTTTTATCTCCTCTAAGAATTGTGATGATGCTAATGTAAAGATATTAAGCTGGTACTGAGAACTATGTTGGTGCAAGATACCAAAATTGATTGTGAAGCAAGTCATTCTGCCATTATATCATCGGTGAGGAAAGAGAAGAGAAAGTATATGCATATGATTGGCACTGACAAGTATAACTCCATGTATGCATGGTACTTTTCCAAAGTAGCTTAGAAAAAAGCACTCTCCGCTACCTGTTAACCCGAGGAGAAATAAGAAAGTGAGATAGATCTGAGGTTAGGGGAAACGAGGAGAGAGCTAAAGGCAGTAGATGATCTTGAATATGTACAAATAGATCCCATATAGGTCCTTAAGATAGGGGAAAACCTCAGCATAGAAGTCAATATCGAGTTGATATGCTTCCTGAAGAAATCAACAGATGTTTTTCCTTGGGCGCACTCGGATATGGTAGGGTTAAATCTAGCCATCATCGGCCACACCCTCAACATTGATCCCCGTGCATATCCAATCAGGAAGAAGCGTAGAACTCCAGATCCAAAAAGGTATAATGCTCTACATGAAGAAGTCAAGAAGCTAAAAGCAAATGGATTTATCATAGATGTATATTACCCAAAGTGGATTGCCAACCCTATTCTCGTGAAGAAGCCAAATGGCTAATGGAGAATCAACGTATACCAACCTCGACATGGCTTGCCTAAAGGACATCTTTACCTTACCTAGAATTGACTAATTAGTGGATGCAACTATCAGACATGAACTGCTCTAATTCATGGATGGATACTCGGGTTACAATCAGATAGCTATGTTCGAGTCAGAAGCATACTAGTTTCGTGACATACAAAGGCTTATCTGCTACAAAGTCCTGTCGGTTGGACTCAAAAATGCTAGAGCAACCCACCAGAGGCTGGTTAATATGATATTCTTAGATCATATCGGAAAAAATGTTGAAGTATATATGGACGATATGCTAGTCAAGTCAAAAGCAACATCGAGTCATGTACAAGATCTAGGAAAATGTTTTCGTTCTTGAGGCAGTATAATATGAAGTTGAATCCACTGAAATGCACCTTGGCTATTTAGTCGGGGAATTTTTAGGATACATAGTAAGCACTCGCGGCATTAAAGTGAACCTAGAATAGATTGAGGCCATAAAGAATATAGGAGTTCTAAAGAAACCAAAAGACATCATGAGCCTAAATATCAAGGTGGCTACTTTAAGCAGGTTTATTTCCAAAGCAACCGATAAGTGCATACCGTTCTTCGATCAAGTGAAGAATGGGCGTAATTTCGAGTGGAATGAGGAATGAAAAATTGCATTCTATAATTTGAAAGACCATCTGATTAGCACCCTTATCCTATCAGAAAAGGTAGCAGTGTATGTATATTTAGCCATAATTGATAAGCTGTAAGTGCTGCATTGTTCGAGAAGATAAGGGAACCTAGAGGCATATCTACTTCATAAGTAAGCATCTGTCAAAAGCAAAACTCAAATATTCAGTTATTGAAAAGCTAACTTACAACTTGCTCCTTACGGAAAGAAAGCCATGGCCCTACCTCTAAGCATATCCCATCAAAGTCCTCTAGACAAACCGCTAAGGCGGGTACTTCAGAAACCAAAAACATTAGGTTGCTTGCTAAAATAGGTAATTGGGCTTAATCAGTATGATATCTCTTATTGTCCGAGAATAGCAATCAAAGGTCGAGCATTGGCAAATTTCATCGTGGAATGCACATTTCCTAATAAGCCAGAACCCACAAAAGAAGCACCCACTCCATAGTTTTGGCAGTTATTTGTGGATGGAGCATCAAATGAATAAGGGGTAGGAATTAGGTATTTGTTGTTACTCCATATGAGCAAAAACTATATGGAGCGGTGCAACTTGGATTCAAAGCTACCAATAATGTGGTGGAATATGAGGTTCTTCTCATAGGCTTAAGGATGGCTTAGGTAATGAAGGTAACCCATATTAAAATTTATAGTGATTCCCAGTTAATTGTGAACTAAGTATAGCGTAATTACCAATCAAAAGAGCCAACTCTAGCTAAGTACGTGGAACTTTCTAAAATTTATTAGAGTAGTTCAAACATTTTGAACTAGAGCAAATTCCGTGTGAGAACAACTCTTCTGTTGATTCATTAGAAAAGCTTGCTAGAACAAGAATAGCAAATGAAATGAAGTATGTTCCAATTGGACATCAAGCAGGACCAAGCATCGCCAAAGCTAGTCAAATACTAGTGCTAACTAGGGCCCGACAAGCTATAATCCGAAAAGCTTAGGACTATGAAATAGAGGAAAAACGAGAGCAGTCTTCAACCATACCTACATCTCAACAGGCGAAAGTAAACTCATGGATGACCCCTATCAAACGATTCTTTAATGGAATCCTACCGCCAAACAGAAATGAAGCCTGAAACATAATATATCAAGCCTCATATTACTCCTTCTTTGATGGCATATTATACATGAAAGGGTACTTGACTCCTTATCTTGGATGCATTTCTAAAGAAGAAGGGATAAAAGTCATGAGCGAAGTACCTGAAGGGTGGTGCGGGGATTATTCCAAAGGGGAAAAACTAGCTAAGAAGGTACTGAGACACGATTACTATTGGCCCACAGTGTTTCAAGATGCAAAGTAATAAGTAAGAAGACATGACAAGTGTTAAAGGTTTGCAAGTATCCCAGGGCAACCTTCCCATGAGATCATCCCATTAACTAGCCCATGGCCGTTTTACATGTAGGGTATAGATTTGATAGGTTCGCTTTCTATGTCAAAGGGAAAGGCGAAGTATGCTATAGTGGCAATAGATTACTTCACAAAATAAGTAGATGCAAAACCCCTAGCTATGATCAACACGAAGAAGATAGTCACTTTTGTGGTAAGGAACATAATCACTAGGTTTAAAATACCCCCACAAAATAATTTCAAATAATGCGGCCCAGTTTGAAAGCCAGGAGTTCACAGAGGTCTACAAAAGGAATGAGATAATAAAAAATTTCTCCTCAGTCGCACACCCATAGGAAAATGGGTAGGTCAAAGAAGCAAACAAAACTATCAAGAAGTTGCTTAAGAAAAGACTGCAAAAGGCAAATGGGAAGTGGATGAAGGAATTGTCTTTAGTACCGTGGGCTTCTAGGACCTCATCTAGTTCCTTAATCGGTCATACACACTTATCCTTAACCTATGGTCGTGAAGACATGCTCCCCATTGAAGCAAAAATCCCTTCACATAGAAGAGTATCATATGATGGAACAGAACAAAGAAATAAAAGAAGATGCCTTAGATCTTATTCAAGAAAAATGAGATGAGGCAGTAGTTTGATCCACCGCATACTGACAAAGGATGGTAAAAGATTACACTGCTAGGATCAAGGAGAGAAACTTCTGCAAGGGTGATCTTGTGCTACAAAGAGTAATGGCCAACACCAAAGATCAGTAAATGGGACTCGTGGCCCGAATCGGTAAGGTCTTCTAGTTGTAGCAGAAGACTTGGCTAACGGAGCATATCGTCTATCGAAATCTGATTGAAACCTAGTTCCGAAAACATAGAGCACCTTGTGCCTTATTTTGTATAATCAGCGTTACTTGTATTACAAACACTATAATTGTTATAATGAAAAATAGTATTACAATGAACTGGACGTAGGGATATTAGACGGTCTGAACCAGTATAGAAATCTCTCTGTGTTAATTTCACTAACATAGCTAATATCATTAGGTTATATTATAAATGACCCGACTTCCCAGCCAAATAGTTAAATTGGACATAAGGATATTAGATAGCCTGAATCAATACAAGAAAACCGTGGCATGAATTAAAAGGCTATAAAATACACGACCTGACTTCATAGTCAAAATATAGTCCATCATGGTATAACAGGGTGGACCATGCCAAGTGCACGAACAATAAAGTATTCATCCCCAACAGCGGGGCAGACCGTGCCGAGCGCACGATAAGGAATGAGCGTTAGAAACCAAGTTCATAAAGCATGAACTGCCTAAAGAATGGTAAGAAAATACCATGCATGAAATGTGGTGCAGCGAACATATTGGGTACAATTCTAAAAAATACATAAAGCTTGCCAGGTTAGTACCAAAAAAGGAACTAAGATGTACTAACATTTACTAACGTTTTATCATATCTACAAGATTCCTCACATTAGAACACACATAACAGTGAAAGTAAAATTGTTGTCATGTAAATTTACATTAAAAATTAAGTCCAAAGCTTCGGCTCCTAACAAAATAAACTATCCTATGATTCTAACCCACCATCAGAGGAATCGATGATGCTCGCCTGAGAGGCCAGAAATGAGCCCCTTCTATAGTAATCCATTAACTCATGAAGTTTGGCCTCGTTATACTTCTTCAGATCTTCTTTCCATTGGAAAATAACATCAGGATTTGTCATCAATGGAGGCGGAAGTGAAGGAGAAACACCAAGCCTTGTAACAACATCAGAGGCTAAGGACATAATTGGATCATCTCCTGCTTTAGCTTGCTTAGCGACCTGAAGAGAACTCCTCAAGGTCACCATTCAGTACCATGATCATATCTTCGTAGAAAACTGTACATGCACCTTCAGTGTCTTTCAATAATCCCTTTAGTTTAGTAATTCAAATCAGAGCAGACTTAAGCCTCTCCCCCAACTCAGCTGCCTTTGAACATTTCCCGAAAGTGCAAGACTGAAAAATCAAATGAATCCAAGCCAATAAAGTCAAAAGAAGGTGAATTCCAAAAGAATTCATAAGGAAATTGCACTTATTTCAAACAATAATAATAGTGACGATATTTTCCGCTTTTTTGGCAGTACCCCTATGAATATTTGCACAACTAAAAATAATCTACTACTTGTTCTTACAAAAGTATCCTAAGCCATAGGATGCTAAAATACTACGCTAACTGTAGAACATCAAATCTAAGTCATGCTTGCTAGATGCGGATTTATTTTGATGTGAAAGTTCTTCCTTGGATCATAATTAGCGCCTGCCCAATAGTCCATCGGATCCTCCGTAGTCACCATAAAATCTTATTTATTATAAAGGAAGTTCAAGTCAAGAGCGGGGTAGAAATAAGAAAAAACATCAATGATGCATTGTAAAGCAATCTGCCTCATCTCACTTTTAAGCTTCTCCCTTTTGAGATTCTCTACAAGGTTGACAACCCGACCCGGCCTAGGAACATCGACTAGTGCTACTACGCCACTGGATGCAGCCTGAGCTTCTCGTAGTAAATTTTCAAGCTCGTAGATCTTGAGTATGGCATCCTTTCTTGTCTTTTATGAAGTATCAAGTAGTTCTGCTCTAGTTTTCTTTGAGTTTCTATGGAAACCACCAAAGTACTTAAGAGCTTCCGCCATCCACCCCTTCCTCTATGAACGAGGAATCGTCTATGGTCGTAATTGCTTAATCTGGTGCTTATAGTGAGCTTTCTTCTCTTTAAGTTTAACCCAGAAGTATACTTCCAATTTCTACTTCTACTTATGCACGAATGAGGGATCCATACATGCAGGGGTAGTAGGAGCCCCATCTAAACTTAACCCTCTTGCCATCTCTCTTCCTTCGATACCTTCATTCTCTTCGTACTATCGGGCAGCCTGAAGAGACAAACTCTCTACAGTTTTCTTCATATCATTACCCTTAGCTTTATTAACTATCGAATAGAGTGCTTCACCTTCTTTCAATGATAGTTGTAGACTAGCCATCTTTGAATTTGCAGCCTTAAGTTCAGTACGTAGTTTGATATTATGTTAGTTCTAGCATTCAAGGGCATCCTTTGCTTCCTTAAGCTCATAAAAGGCATTCTTCAAATCTTGGTCAAGCCCTTCGTTAGTAATGGTTAAATAGATATTTTCTTCCTCTATGGCCTCAGCAGAAGTCGCAGCCGCCACTTCAAACTCATGCACACCTGTGTCAATTAAGCAATAAATGGTGGGAACTGAAGATTCGTTGAATTCAAAAGCTCCAGCAGGTTCAGGAAGAGGCCCATAAAGATCGACCTAGTTAGTGGTAGTAGGAGTTTATTTCAAAGGAAATCAAACTACACTAATATAAGATTAAACCAATATCAAAAAAAGACCAATTTTATATATAAATAATATAACTAATTCACATACAAAAAAATTACAATAATTCATAGTGCTAAGTCCTTAGCTAGATTACCAAGCCTACACCTAAATCATTCCAAGTAAGGACTATTGGGTGGGAAGAAACCACTTTCTAAAGTATATTGCCATCAACATAGTACAAAGTCACTAAGAGCTTCTTTCTCATTAACTACTTGGTCAATTTTAGAAAGCAACCCTTGAGCTTCCTCTCTAAGTTGCATAAATGATTCATTTGACTCTTTTTCGCACTTGTAAATCACTGCTACACCAAGATCGAGATGATCTAAGGTTTGGTTTTGGAGATTCTCCGTGCTTTCTTTCATGAGTTTAGTAAAAATTACTTCCTTAGATAATTATAAAGAACAAATAAACGAAGATGATGCGATCATTCATAATATAGTAATAAAACAGTACGACAATCAAGGAAATTAACCACAACAAAATAAAGGAATGAACTCATTTTTATTATATGCTAAAAAGTTTAAGTAGTGGAAATCATTTACAAAGGTTTGGCAGTTACATTGACTTGAGAGGACGAGGTAACCTCGATTTCTTTAGTCAGCATAGTCATGTCATCTTATTGGAAAGAGGTACCTTGGGAGGCGGAAGGGGAAGCTTTCTCCTTCTCTTGCTCTTTACCCACTCCACTCTGCAACAAGTAATGGCATCTTTAATCTTCTTAAGGTCTTCGAGGAAGCTAAGGTCAACCTCGGTATAAACATCATCCAAGCAATCAGCATAAAATTGACACTTAACTATAGCATACATCTTATAAAGCACCCGGTAAGTGATGTGTGAAATGTTGTCTTTAGTTTCCACCAACGCCTTCGCTTTCTACCCCAACACTTTATTTTTCCATTCCAACTCATAACCCTTCAATGCCAAGGCCTCATTTACCATCTTTGCCGCCTCCTCTGCCTTTTTTGCTTTCTTCCGCTGAGCCTTGAGTTCTTCCTTAGGTTTAGCCTTCTCGAAGGTAGCTACAACAAGATCTGCCTCAAGCTGAGTAATATGAGCAATGGATGAGACCTGGTTGTCCTCTGCCTTCTTCTATGCCTCGACTAGCATAGAACTTACCTGTTGCAAAAAAAGATAGATAATCTAGTAAATCGAGATGGAAAGTCACCATGGAAGAAAGAAGAAAAAGAAGATGCATACATAGGTCAAAGACCTCTCAAGCTCAATAGCAAGCTTAGGGAAGGAGAGTATAGGAAATGAGAGAGCAATAGGGTAGGATTATGGGGATGAAGCAATGTGAGATAAACCATTCAAAGTGACATGCCCCACCCTCTCAGCAAGGTTTGTAATAACACCCTCAAGCAAAGGCAAGTAGCGAATGTGAGGATTTTGGAAGGACTAAAGTAGGGATAGGAAGAACTTCAGAAGAATAAGGGAGAGGGGGAGAAGATGTACGCAGTTTCTAGGAGGGCTAAGTAGAAACTTCAGCATCATCTTTCCCCCTCTTTCTTCCTCTCTTCTCTTTCCTCTCCTATTGACGAGGAATCATCAAAAAATGCATCAGTAAAATCACTAGCTATTTCACCTGTATATAAAAGAAATCCCAAGAACAGTAAGCATTCTTACAAGAGTCAAGAACAAAAAATAAATAATCTTTTATCCATTTTTGCAATGTATACCCTTAGGTTTATCTAAAAGTGAATAAAATTTAATGATCTAACGAGAAAATTTGTGCCTAACATGAAAAAAATCGTATTTCTATGATAGCGACTCGGAAAAACTAAATTTTATTTCCTCTCATCTTCACCTAAGCCAGGATGGCATGTCTATGAGATTCGAATGATGTAGCAGCCTCATTAGAAAAGAGGGTATGATTGGGATGTGGTCAAAAACTGAAGGGAAATTATAAAGATTCGAAATAAAGAAATATTGATTTTCCACTTTCGTGTTTTATGGGGAATACCCGTAAGAACCGATTTCTTTACTTGAACATAGTAGAACCCTAAATCACCCCAGAAGGACTCTTATAGATATCGAATAAGAATTAGAGTTCTTCATACAAGGGCAGCGTTCTCTTTTAAGTATTAAGGATGAATGTAGCAATCAGGAGAGTATAAGAAATAGAGCTAGTTGAATGGGTGTGAAGTCAATGGCAAATAGCCATTTGAGAAGAATTTGGTTAGGAGGAAGATAAAGCCCACATCGAACGTGCTCAAGAGTGATAGAAATGAAGCTGTCTTGGGGCATGTGGATACGATCATGAGGCTTAGGATCTCAACCTATATAACCCTTGAACTCGAATTGACCCAAAACACTCTCTACGTCCCTTGGTTCAGACTCTCTATATGGGTAAAATAGGGGAGAAACGAAAGCGGTTTCCATGTCAAAAAGAATATGCCGAATCGGTTACTAATAATCGCTAAGGGTTTAGGGAAAATAAATGAAAACAATAAGAAAAGAAATATACAGCTACTTTGGTTCGGAAAAGGAATGATTCTTGGAGAATACGAGATTAGCAATTAGGATTTCTCTTTATTTTTGGAAGCATGTAAAAGAATGAAGAAGGAGAAGAGAAAAGATATATACTTACCTCGATAAAAATCCCAGCCACATAGTTGGAATGATGAAGAATCCTCTAAACATTATTTGACTAATGGCAGAAAAGATTAACGCAAGGATCAATTCAGATTTTCTCAAAAGCCGAAAAGACTAAAAGTACAGCTTTTCAAAAGACCAGCCAATAAAGAAACGACATGTGTACCTGAGCACTAAATGAGAAATAGTATAAAGGCTTTTCCTTTTTCTTTCATTTGAAAGGAAGGAAGGGAAAAGATATAAGTGATGAGTTGCAGGAAAAATATGAGAGTAGAGACAAGTCCACACTCATCTACGATTGTTGTAGACTAAGGGAGCAAATGTTACACCCATATTTTCCAAACATTGACAAAGTGAAATTAATAATAGCACCAAGCTCGGATGAACTATCACCTCAATAGAAGTTGAAATGCAGAAAGGAAGCAAAATGAAATCCAGATAGTACTGTGCCCATATCTTTGAGCAGCGGTGAATATAAAGACTGCACCCACCCACTGAACGAAGCTTCGACACTATAATCTGAAATGGCTGTAAAACACAGGAACCAATCTGCGACCTTCACATTTGCTTCAACACGTAGAATTATGGCAGAGTTTCTAAGTAACACTGAGATGTAGAAACCGTGCTGCAGCCCCTAAATCAACACTAACCACATAGAATTGTGACACAACTTCATAAGCGACCATACGCAAACGGGGTTGTGTCGTAGTCTTAAACTAACATCTAAAAGTGATGGGTATGCGCCGCAATTTCGTATCAAAAGGCTATAAGGGTGCACTGCCATTCGATGTTGATGTGAGAGAATAGTGCCTCAATTTCATGTCAGTATCAAATTAATAATGAATGCACCGCTATCTTGATGTGGTTAAACAATGCTACAATCCTAAATACACTGACCACAAACACAAAGACTCATGGGATAAGGCAATGAGAAAAGACTTCTCCACAACCAAAAGTCGAACCTCACCCCGTAAAGGAAAACCAAAAGAACGTAATGTCGTCTCCAAAATTGTTAAACTTAGCTCAAAGACAAAGGCGAGAGCACGGTCCTCTAATAGAGAGAGCGGCTCGGGATAGGTTTAAGCAAGGAAAACACCCTTTATAATAGCAGCCCAGTCATTTTTACTAAGCCAACAACTCAAATTAGCACCAACAATTTATTATACTGACATCACAAATTGGATAGAGCAGTATAGCATCAATAGTATGGGCACAGTCCGAAGGTTATACACCACCACTACCCTAGGCATGATGAGGGTATGACTTACAACAAAGTAAAGCAAAGTTCCAAAGCATTAATAATGATATAGCTCTCCTTGAAAACAAAGGCAGTTCCTTATTGCAACTTCATCCACATGTATGTAGAGTCCATCGGCCAGTTGCTTTATAGAATAGGAAATGCGTAATCTATTCAAATTTGGGTGTTCTACCTCAATTCCAAGCATTCCCACTTTAATTTCAAGTTTCCTACCAAAGTTCAAAATCCAACCAATCAAAACAAAAGTTCCCATCAAAGGCCACTTTAATAATCCATGCATATCAAATAAGTAAATGGATGTTCGATACATGGCGCGATCTAATGGTAGGAATCAAAAGAGCAAAAGGATGATGTTGATAATCTACATGAATCTCTGTGTACTATAAATAAATAGGGCATTGTAGTAAAATGGGAGAGGGATTATTTACTTTACCTTTTTTGGACACACAAAATGGAAACTTGTACTATCTGCCATTTTTTATTTGTACTAAGAATCAAGAATAAGAAAGTATCTTTTTACCCGTGGACATAGGATTCTTTAACATATGAACCACGTAAATTCCTTGTGTACTTTAGTATTTCTAGTGCTTTACTTTACTTTTTTTGTTTTATCTACATCAATACTAAAAAATTGATTTTTGATATTGCAAATATTTCCATTCCATAATTATGTGAGCATTAAAATAATATAATTATTTCTCTAAAAAGCAAGATTAATATCACTTAATTTTATTGATTCATAATCACAAAAGCATTCAACATCGTGATTACTTCATAAAAAAATTTTGAGTGCTTCTGAGACGAAAAATCTCATTAACAATTACAATTAACAATCAAACAGTAGTAAGCAACAACAAGCGGTCAACAATGAATAACAACAATAACCAATAAACAAACAAGAATAACTAAAATACAAACTACTAATCATACAAAACGAGCAACAACAAACAAACAACAGCATACAAAACAATGAAACATATAAAGAGTTCATACCAACATGCACAGTGACCAACAATAGTCAAAACATGCATGTCAAACTATACACCTTAACGAGTTTTATCGACCTCCAAGATGGACAAAATGCTTAAGTGGTGTAACTCCTTTTTTGGATACAATACATGAAAGTCTATTACAGCTCCCGCTGTCAAAATGAAAACGTATACGATATGATAGATCATCAAGCCTCAAAAATCTTGAATAAATCAAGCGAACTAAGCATAAATTTATCTTCCCTTCCGAACAGAACTCATTCTCCAGATGAGAAAACTCTATCAACTAAATCATCATCAAACGAAGATCTACAAATGCTTGGTTTTTTTAGATTCAAACTCACGCCAACCCTACAATGTTCATAAGAATAATATACTAAGTACACCATGATGCTCACCTAAGCAAATATCCCTCCACTTAGAAAATTATCTGAACCATCACAAACTACTCAGGAAGTCCTTTCCTGAACTATCAAAAGCAACCTTAACTAAACTATACTATAATTTTACAACAATAAAGATCATCCAAAATAATATATGATGCCCGATCCAATCTTTTGTCTACTGGCATGATTTCCTTGTAAACTAGGTTGGCTACCTGACTCCTCTCATGTGAACTTCGATTCGTTTCCTTAGTTCGAAAATTGAAATTTCCTCGCACGACTAGAGTCATGTTTTGGAAATCTCTCAGTTACATCAAGTATCCAACTCAAGTGCTTGCCTTAAAGTACTAACTAAAAACCTTTTCCTAACTAATAAAAATCACCTGGAAACCCTATGCTCAAACTAGGGATCAAGAATGAGTACGTGAATGGACCGATGTTTAGAAAATACTAATGTGATCTATGGGATTAATCCCATCCATTAAGGTTTGCTCACACAGTGTTAAACACTTCTAACACAAATGACTCAATGCAAAACATACAAGTCATCAGCTAGGTCCTTCCTCATTTTTCGACAACCATTAGATCATACTGGGATACAGAATCCAAGTCACACTTTATCGACCAACCCCACTCAACTTGAAAACTCGTGCATCGGGTTCGAATGGCGGTACTCTTTGTCATTAAACCTTAGCTTAACAATCAGTGTTACCACACAAGATTTATCATTACAAAGGAATTAACCTGCACTACGAGGGGTCAAGTTTGGGATATAACTAAGCAATATATCCCAAGTTGATGCATTAAGATGCTAGGCAAGCTTCCTTGTCTACTTCAAAGGAGTGATAACTGTTTGCACATAAAATGGTCACAAACACCCAAGAATATTTTTTGTAGAGATGTAAGTGAAGAAAAGCAAAATTAAACTTAGTAGATGAATTAAATAGGCAACGGAGAATAAGCAGTAATCAAAGACACGGAAATTTATAGTGGTTCGACGTTGTATGCCTACGTTCACTTTGAAGATTATCCTTTATTTATCACTTTTGAATTTGATTACAACAATAGAAATAAGTTAGCACTTGATTACAATGGAGTCTAGAGTAACAAGTAGGGTAAAAATCCTCAGAATGACCCATCAAGCCAGTATTTATAGATGAAGATGGCTATATATCTCTCTGAAATCTCGGCTGAAGGACCTTTAGAACCATATGGGCCTACTAGAAGGACCGCTGGGCCCAATTCCCAAAGAGGAGGGATCGGTCCCGATCCCTTCTTTGGTCGAATTTTGGGAAGCGATCCCTTTGGTGGCTTCCTCATACAAAAATATGTTTAGCCTCCAAATTTCATGTCATTTGGGTCATTGGAGCTCGAGTTATTGCTTGATCTTTGATTCAACATGGCTTGTATGCAGCTTTCTGCCGATCCCTCCAACCTTGTCCTTTTTATGTGCGATCCCTAAGGTTTCCTAGGGTCCTTATGTCTTGCTCTTTAAATTTCATAGGCATTGGAATTGTAAATCTTGAAATATTGATAGTTTTCCACAAGAATGCTCTTGTATTTTGAAACATGCTGATTCCTCTTGTTGGAACCAATCTATGTTGATCCCTTCTATGTGTTGATCCACATTTCATACTTCGAACATCCTACATTACCCCTTTATTAATCCCATTCAATCCTGACTTCATATGATCATCTATACTTGGCTTCTGGGCCACACAACCATCACTCTGGAGTCATCGGCCTTGATGGCGGTCAAATCTAACTCGACCAATCAGTTCAATATAGCAGGGCTAGAATGTCGAATAACATTTGCCCCCCAAAGTATGTCGCGTGATGAACATGATGTGCTTTGAATTAAAATAAGTTAGAGTCGTCGAAAATAAGTTCATCCAGCTTCCTGAATAGTTTCTATCCCTTTGCCAAATTATTTTTCCAAGGTGTTGAATTTCTCATTGATCATCATGACGCTTGGTCGATTTCC
Organism: Allium fistulosum; assembly: GCA_030737815.1. NCBI lineage: Eukaryota > Viridiplantae > Streptophyta > Magnoliopsida > Asparagales > Amaryllidaceae > Allium > Allium fistulosum. Next base: position 1,355,455,391 of record CM060902.1, on the reverse strand, counting down.
AATGGTATAAATCCAGGGCTATATTCCGTCAGTTAATATATGTAAGTGGCATCCCCGCAAAACTAATAAGCTTTGGCTATTTGGCCTAGCTTCGAACTTGAAGGCCTCAGGTTTGATTTCAATTTCTATCAATTCCAAAAATTGAAATTTCTAGGTCATATATGTGTATGTTCGTATACATGTTTTTTCATTGGCTCTCGAACGTGCTCGTACATTCACGGGCCATCGCCAGCTTTCTCTACATTTTGTATGTTCATGTTTTTTTATAATTTTCATGCTTATATTCATTTTTGCACATGTTCATGGTCGATCCCTCACTCTCTATTCTCCCTCCCCCGTATTTTTATAAAAAGCATTTGTAGGGATTGGCATACGTTTAGCCGATCCCTTTTTTGTGTGCATGCTAATAGGGATCGGTATGCTTTTAACTGATCGCTCCCTATCTTATGTCAAACTTACGGTCGATCCCCTTGCTTCCATATACAAGCTAACTCTAACATTCCATCCCTTTACTTTTCTTTCATTCCTTTCTTTTCCATCTACTCTCCCATGACCAAACTCTCTCTTACCTTAAAAGTAGAAACCCGATCCATTCTTTTCCACTCGACCATCGCTCTAATCAGTAAATCCATCTTCCTACTTAATTTTAGATCATCGTTCCACCTCCAATCAAACCGCAACTCAATCCTTTTTCCTTCTCATAGTTCGCGTTCGGTATATTTAGGTAAGCTTGCCATCTTGCTTTTGATTTTAAGATGAAGCAATGGATTCTACTCCATCGGGGATGGTTTGATGTGTGACGTAGTGGATAACTAATGGCATAGGTTGCTCGGAGAAGATGAGATGTGGAAGAGGAATAGGGCTTGGCAGAATGATGAGGGAGGAAGCAGAAAAGAGTAGATGGCTTAGGATTCGATTTGAGAATTTTATAGGACAGTGCAACGGTTGTGGAAAGAAATAGGTCGGTAGGAGTATTGGACGAAGGAAAGGGACAGGTGGAACGGGTTGGCATTGGCGGGATCGGCAGAATTGTCGAAGGGAAGGGGATCGGCATCCTCTATTTTGAAAGAGGGGTCGGTCGTGTTGTTTAAGGAGAAGAATTGGTAGAATTAGGGATCAGCAAGATTTTGCTCAAGTAAAGGGATCGGTAGCTTTTGTTAGGAGAGAAGGATCAGTAAGATTAGGGATCAACATGTAGGGTTCGACATAGAGGGATAGGTTCAAAGGGATTGACAAACATATTCTTTGAACTTGAAACCTAACCCAAACTTACTTGTTTGAGCAATCGCTACTAATCCACCTCACCAAACTTGAACATATGATGACGATGAACAATAGTACTAGCATATTCACTATTGAACTTGAGATTGAACAATCAAATCCCTGGAACTTTCAACTTGAACTTAAAGTTAGCATACGGACTTGAGTGACAGATTTCACACTTTGATATGCCGATAGTCAAACCCAAAGCTTTCAAACCGATTAATATCTTCGCCAGTTGAGACGGTCAGCGGTGACAGTCCCTCTGGTCGGAATCCAAAGTCTCATCATTTAACTTCATTCTCTTATTTAAAGTTTTTCATTTCTATTATACACTACACTACACCACACTAGCTCACACTTAGCACGGGGGGAACAGGTAATTTTTCTAATCTCGATTGTCTACTGAGTAAAGTTAACATGGACTTCAGATGCTCAGAGCATTTATCTGCAATGTCTCCTAGACAAGCCTCGTAGCATAGCAATCCTTAAGCAAAGTCGAGCTCCGCGACTATATCTGGCAGGCTTTCTCCTGGCCATCAAACTGAACAAACGGAAGTTCTGGCCCATCCATCAACCTTTTTTCTGATGTTTCCATTCTCCCAGCGGAGGATGTAAGTCCTATGCCCGATGCGGTAGAAGAAGTCATTCTCTTAGATAACCCAATAGATTCTCAAGCCTCCCGGATTAGGGAGGTGCCCTTCGCAAGCTATGTTCCATACACAGAATTCCATTCAAAGATGTCCTAGTTCCTTCGATAAATGGCAGGCCTCACTTGCCCCCGGAGGGGTACACAGCGTGCAACAAATTCATGTGCTGGGCCGGATTCGTGTTGCCTTTCAATTCTTTTATTCGAAAAATGTTAAGATATCTTGGAATAGCTCCCACTCAACTTCACCCGAATAGCTACGCCTTCCTCCATGGAACTTTTCTATTGCTCATGAGAGTCCTGTTTCGCCCACCAACTCCTAAGGACATAAGGTTCATTTATAACATTAAAACATGGTCAGGAAGTCCTTCCTTTGGTTTCCTTAAGCCTTCCCCCAACTTCTAAGTCTTAGTGGGTGCTTGGAATAAACTTTCTCTTTTCAAACACGAGTGGTTCTACATTCGGTGTCCGCCTGGCTTCGCAAGGCGATGGTTGGAAGGATGTAAGCATTGTCTTCGCTTCACTCTTAAGTCCATTAATCCATGTCATACTTTTGAATCAATTAACACCCTAAATATCTACAGGTGTCTGTCCACAACCTGAGGGTAATAGATTTTCAAGAGCGATCTTTGTCATTCGTGCCATCCCTGTCAAAGATAGGGATATTAGACTTCTCATAACCGACGAGTTATTATCTCTATTCAGGCTGTTGGATGAGGGTCATAGCATTGGGTTCCGTGGAAGTGCTGATTACCGAGAAACGTTGTAGAGCATTAAAGAGATGTCAACAACCCTATCGTGCCCCCAATCGAGGGGACCCTGGATGACGTTGAAGAAGGCGAAATTAAGGGTGCCCAAACCAATGAGCCTAGCGACGCTGATGCAGGCCCAGGCAAGGTGCCTATTGTCGAACTATCATAAGGCGTGCAATTCCTAACGCCGACTAAGAGAAGGAAGAAAATGGCATATAAACTTCGTAGAAGTAAAACTGCTAAGGATCCAGAATTTGTCATCACTTTTGTTGACGAAGATTCATCTTCTCAACACTTAGAAAGTTCAATTAAAGGATTTTCAAATCTCCAGATCCTCGATGACATTATGACCTATGACTTCCCAAACATCATTATCGAGGGGCTCATTTATCCTTCCAGGAGTGGTGAAGGCATTCTTCCTACTGATAGAGGAGAGAAAACGCCTATAAGAAAGGCTACAACTACTAGTCTGTCGAGGGGACACTAGGACACTTACAATTGCGTGCAATCCACTGCATGCTCTTCATCTATCTTTTGTATAATGGTTACTTATACATTTTTGTTTGGATTTGCAGGTGCAATGACTTAGTCTCGAGCTTTTGATTGCTTAAGGGGCTCTTTGGTGCATTTTGGATCTAGCCGCGGCTCAGAATCAGGTAGGGGTAGGAAAAGAGACGATAGCCACAAAAAAGTCGTTATTCAAGGAAATCTTCTTCTTCCAAGCCTAAGTTCTAGCTTCAATCATTTCATCAGGAAAATCAGCCCAATCTTCCTGTTTATAGTGCAGATTAGACTTCCTATCAGGGACCTCAAATTGTCATATCACACGAGCAGTATTCTAGTTCTTCCAACTCTAGGCAATCTCACGACCGTAGATCAAGCAAGCGTCCAATTGCCACTTCCGATCCATCTTTGCTAACCGCTACTCCTGATACTTCCATAGCGGAGAAATTGGCTAAACTTAAGGCCACTTTCCTAAAAATCTGCTTTTGACGGGCTTAAATTCCTTTCAGAATTCATATGATCTCGGGGCACACAAAAGCAAGCTCTCTCGCATGTGTTAACGATGTTTTCGTGTAGCATGAGTCATTCCAGCACTTACCGAAAAAGATCTCTAAGGTGTCAATTGAACGACGACATGAAATAGATCGTATCAAGTTAGAGGCGATCCACGATAAAGATATAATCAAGCACCAAGATAATGAGATATCGGAGTTGACAGTAAAACTAACTGAGGCAGAAAAGAGTGCCTAGGAAACGTCTGAGGCGGTGAGCCATTTGGAAGCTGCCCATAAGAAGGAACTTGATGATGCCCTACATCGTAACAGCGAACTTGCTCTGGAAAAGGATTACTTGCAAAAGGATAAAGATATCTTGGCTCATCGTATTGAGGAGCTTGAAGAGCTTCTTAGGAAGAAAAGAGAAGAAAAGATCGAGGCTTAAGAAGAATCACAGAGATATTGCGAAGAGGCTGTTGGAGCTAGGAGCCTGAAATTTAAACTTGACAAGCAACTTACTAAAATAGAAGCCCTCAAAGAAGAGGCGAGAGAGGCAGGCCGCAAGGAGATGATAGAATAAATTAAAGCCCAGGTGGAGAACGCTAAAGAGTCCGGTCGGAATGAAATTAAGGACATATTTGATCCCTTGATCATCGAATACAATGCTAAAGTCCTCATCCGCCGCGACTTGAGCTTTCCTGGCAAAGTTTATCTTGAGTCACTCGCTAAAGCCTAAGAGTATATTGTCAAGAAGACAAAGAGGGAGGTGGGAAAAGCCGTGTTCGATGAAGAGAAATTAGTGCGGGAGATCCTTTGCGGAAATAAACCCCTAGACCTTGCCGCTGCGAGACTCCGATATTTCGACATTTTAGCACCTTCCGGTAAAGGGAAAAATATTTCTAAATCCTTGGAGTCTGATCCCAAGGGCCCCTCTTCTTTCCAAGCGACTGGAGCATCGGTTTCTTTTGGCCTAGGGCAAGATTCAAGCTACTACCCGGATAAACCTGATTACCAATCTAAGCCTATTTTGGAAGGGGGCACTCCGGCGATAACCGAGAGCAGCCGGATGCATGTATTCCACTTTACTCTCCACTTTTCGAGAGGTTTCGTTCTTCATGCCCAATGGTTTTAGGCTTATTTCCCTGTTTTGACAAATCCGCACATCTTTTGGGTCCCGGCTAAACTCCAAAAAGTTACGCCACCATGGAGCAACAAGCGATATCAATAGATATTCCAGCGTCCACCGATGTTCTGGGGCCCGATGCTCAAGTCATCGGAGCACTCGATGGTGATAAGGCTGAAGATCCATTGCCAGTGGATGAATCTGATGATGTCGTGATTATCGACACCTCTAAACACACTGATGAGATCAGCTTGAAGGAGCGCATTAAGAAGGATGAGTTGCTGAAGAGAAAACCCAAAGTTGAGCCCACCGAGGTGGACATTGATGATCCAAATCCCGTCCCACTACAAGTCATTCTGCCCGATGAGTCGATTCCTAGAGAACTCCCTCCAAGCTTCAAATGCTCTCCTACTAAAGATGGTAAAGGACAAAGGAAGAGAACAAGCGAAAGTTCAGGTAGTGCCGTTCCTGAGAAATCCAAAACGGAGAGAAGACAAAAGAAATATTCATCACTTCGGCTTGGTGTGTACATAGTTTGTACATCTGTTTGTGTTTTTTCTGTTAGTCATGGTTGTATGGGTACAGCCCCCATTTTTTGAATAAACTTGTACCATAATTTTAAAGCTTATCATGTGAATAAATTTGTTTTTGTTAAGCTCTTGTATGAGCTGTTATTTAAGTAGTTGAACTATTACTCTCCATTCAATGTACTTGTAACTCGTTGTTCGTTAATTCTGATAACAATCCACTAGCTTTATCCCAAGGTCTCTATGTGGTCGTGGCTTTGAGTCGCATCAAATAATAGGCTCGAGCCTTAGTGTTACGCCATCAAATTCAGCGGCTTGAGTAATTATACTCCTGCCCCCAGTCTTAAATTAGGGGAGCTAGATAATGGATGGTCGAACTCCATCCTTAGCGAGTTTATACTCCACCTATCAATCTTAGGCCAAAGTTTATGGAATAGTGGGTGGTCGAACCGCACTCATCTATTTATCTATACTCATATCCACTCTTTGAAGATAAGAATTAGTTAGCGGGTGGTCGATTCATACCCGATTTATGTTTATACTCTAGTCCGCACTCTGGGGACATAAAGTTTGTTCGCGGGTGGTCGATTCACACCCGCTTTATGTTTATACGCTAGTTCGCACTCTGGGGACTTAGAGTGAATTTGTGGGTGGTCGATTCATACCCGATTTATGTTTATCCGCACCCTGAAGACTTAGAGTTATTTCGGAGAGTAGTCGAATTGTACTTTCCTTAATTGATTGATTTTCCCCCTAAGGTCCGAGGTTTGATTTAGCGAGCGATCAGTCGTGTCACAATCGTTATTGTTTTATTTCAGTCCCATCGTTCGACGAGATTTATTTTATCAAGGAAGTTCAAAATTTTATTTTCTAGGTGGAAAGAAATGACATAATTTGTCTTATTACATATCTGGAAAGTCAAATGCTAAAGCAAGTTCTAAAAGCAAATACAACTGAATGAAAGAGAGATAAACTAAGTGAAATAGCATCGTAAATGCTCGATATTCCATGCTCTTGGGAGTGTAATGCCATTAACAGTCGCTAGCTTGAAAGTTCCCTCTCTAAGCCTCTATTCAATGACATACGGTCCTTCCCAGGTTGGATTCATGTGCGACAGGTAGGAAAAACCCATTTCAAAAAAAGATCGTCGATTCCAAAGGTTCTGGGTCGAACTTTAATGTTGTAGTTTCGGGCGACTCGGTATCGGTGCACAGCTGCCCTCAAGTCAGCTTCCTCGCGCTTCTCATCTTTAAAGTCTAGAGATTCCAAGAGGAGATATTTATCATTTTTGGGATCATAGTAAGTCACTCAATGAGAAGGAACTTCGAGTTCAATAAGAATGATGGCTTCAGAACCATAAGCAAGGGCGAATGGAGTATGGCCAGTCGTGGGCTTGTGGGTGGTCCAGTAAGCCCATAATGCTATTGGGAGTTCATCCACCCACTTACCTCTAGCATTTTCCAAACGCTTCTTTAGAATGGACTTTATAATTTTGTTCACAGCTTCAACTTGCCCATTCGCTTGAGGTTGAGCGACTGCTGCAAATCTCTTTTCAATATGATACCTCCGACAGAAGTCTTTGAATTCAGCACTGTCAAACCGAGTCCCATTATCTGTTACAATAGTTTTGCAAGGCCAAAATGACAGATGATGTTCTAGATAATGAAGTTGATTACTTTCTTGGTTGTAATCATGGCTATAGGTTCCGCTTTAGCCCATTTGGTGAAGTAAACGACTGCGATGATAGTGTACTTTGCACCACCTGTAGAGATTGGTAAGGAACCGATAATATCTATACCCCACATGAAAAACAACCATAGGATGACCATTTGTGTGATTTCCATCGGCGGAGCTCTTGGAACTTTTGCATATATCTGGCACTTGTCGCATTGCCTTACATAGTCAGCAGCATCTCGATTGACGATTGGCCAATAATACCCATAACGGAGTATTTTCTTTGCTAGAGTTTGCCCCCCATATTAATTGCCACATTCCCCTTCATGAACTTCCTTTAGGACCCATTTTATCTCATCATGAGTGATACACTGGAGTAAGGGAACAGAAAACCCTTTCTGCACATAACTCCTTCCTGTATAATATATCATAAAGCTTTACGAAGGACTTGTCGCTTTTCATTCCATTGTTCAGGTAGGACTCCGTGTAGCAAATAGTTTTTAATCGGAGTCATTCACGATTCCCTCTCAGGCTCTGTCTCTTGTACCCAATCGATTTCTATCAGCTTTATGCTCGAGGCATTTAATACTTCAATTGGAACCAAGCCTATCTGTTATGCGGCCTCGGTGCTAGCAAGCTTTGCCAATGAATCAGCCTCTCTGTTTTGATCCCATGGAATATGCATAATGTCACAATACTCAAATTTAGTCAACGGCTCTTGGACTTGGGTAAGGCACGGAGAAAGCCGTTGTCCCTTAGCTTGGTAATCTCCCCTGACTTAGTATACTACCAATTGTGAATTGCAAAATATTTCAAGAGACTTTATTCCCAGTTCTCTAGCGAGTTTAAGTCCAGCAATTAGACCCTCGTACTCAGCTTGGTTGTTGTCATTGGGAAATCAAGCTTTAAAGAATAACAGATCGACCGATCTTTGTAAGTTACAAGCACAATTCCAGCTTCAGAACAATGATCATTGGACGCTCCATCAGTATACAATTTCCACTGTATGATAGGGATTTCACTGCTCTTCGGGGAATCATCCTGCACAGTAAATTCGGCTATAAAATGTGCTAGTGCCTACTCCTGGATAGCCCCCTAAGGGAGATAGGTGATATCGAATTTACTAAGCTTGATATTCCACTTGAGTTACCTTCCAGACGTCTCAGGTCGCTGCAGGACCTGTTGTAACGGCTGGTTGGTGTAAACATTAATAGGATGTGCCTGAAAGTAAGGGCGAAGCTTTCGTGATGCAATCGGCAAATAGTATGCTGGTTTCTCTATTTTCAGATAGTTCCTTTCATCTCCCATCAATCGCTTGCTAATATAATAGACCAATCTCTTGATTCGATTATCCTCACAAAGTAATGTGGCACTTATAGCATGTACCGACACAGCCAGATAGATGTATAAATCCTCGTGATCCAACGGCTTTGAGAAGATGGGAGGTCTTTCTAAGTGATTCACTAAAGCTTACAATGCGTCTTTACAATCCTGCGTCCATTCGAAGTTTCGTTTTTCTTTCATTATCAAGTCAAAGAAAGGAATGCATTTATCTGTAGCTCTGGAATTAAATCGGCTTGAGGCAGCAACCTTCTCATTCGGACTCTGTACTTGTTTGATAGTATTTGGCGCTTGGATATTGCGGACAAATTGAATCTTCTTGCGATTAGCTTCGATTTCGTAGGCGCTAACAATAAAACCCAAGAACTCCCCTGATGCTAAGCCAAAAGAACACTTCAAAGGATTACTTTTCACCTTGTAATGTCAGAGGATGTCGAACATTTCTACCAGGTCTCTAATGTGGTCGCTTGATCGTCATGACTTCACATATCATCCACATATACTTCAATTGTTTTCCTAATCTGATCTTTAAACATCATGTTCACTAAGCGATGGTAAGTCACTCATGCATTCTTTAATCCAAATGGCATCACCACATATCAATATAATCAAACATCGGTAATGAAATAGGTGTGCTCTTGATCAGTTATGTGCGTCGAGATTTGGTTATATCCCGAGTACGCATCCATGAAAGATAGCAATTCGTGTCCTGCGGTTGAGCCCACCAGCTGGTCGATCCTTGGAAAGGGAAAGTTGTCTTTTTGACACGTCTTGTTCGAGTTTGAGTAATCAATGCATGTTCTCCATTTCCCGTTCGCCTTTTTCACAAACACAGGATTAGATACCTAGTTAGGGTAGAAGGCATTGCGAATAAACACGTTGTCTTTGAGTCTATCCACCTCCTCTTTAAGAGTAGCGTATCTCTCCAGATCCCTGCCACATCTTTTTTATTTCACCAGGACATGCCTCGGGTCGATATTCAATGCATGGCTCGTAATGGCAAGTGAGATTCCATACATATCAGAGTAAGTCCAAGTGGACACGTCCAGATTCGCTCGGAGAGATCCAGCAAGTTCTTTAATCATCGGGGGGCTGAGCTGTGATCTGATCTTTAGGACCCATGATGGGTCATTGTGGCTAACTGTAATGTCAATCTTCAGCTCAGCCGGTGCAGCCTTGGTCTCGTTGGGCTCCTCCTCATCATCTCTTGGATCTATATCTCTTTAGAACCGACTGTGGCTCCCGAGCCAAGGCTCATGCACTAGTTGTCAACCTTCGATAACTTGGATGCAGACAATATTGTCCACACCATTACCTTTCTCTTTGCGTTGAGCATCCCTCAACTCATCCACATAACAGGCACGTCCAGTCACCTGATCACCGTGAACAACTCCAACATCATTATCTATCGGAAACTTCAAAGTCAAACAACATAGGGCAAGGGCTGCCCAGAATTCGGCTAGGACCGGTTGGCCTAGAAAAACGTTGTAAGGAGAGTCAACATCCAGAACAACGAACGACAAGATTCGAACTCTCATACGGTCACCTTCACCCAACTCTATAGGTGATTTAACATAACCAATGGCGTCAGTTGCGATACCGTGAAAATCGTGTATACGGGCTTTCAACGACTTCTAGTCTTGGCTTCCATCCTCATTTGATCATAGGCCTTTTCTGAAAATTATATGTGCAGAACTTCCACAATCAATTAATATCCATCTCAGCAAAGTGGGGCCGATCATGGCTGAAATGACCATTGGGTCAATCATCGGAGCCTCCACCTTATCTGCGTATCTATTTCTAAACACGATATCATCTGCCATTGTACATTGCTGTTTTGTCAGAGCTCCATCTCCTTTATTCGAAAAATATTCAAAATCCACATGCTTAATCGTGCTAGCATAGCACTCCATCTCATGCCAACTCTTATCTACCGGGTGCGGTGCTACGACTATTGTATTTATTACCAATCTTCCACTAGTTCATGCAGGCTCCTCAGCCCTGCGCGGTGCTTATCCTTGGTTGGGGTCGGATGTCCCCTGTCCGCCATCCTATGGGGGTATTCCAAATTGTTGCAACTTCCTTTCTCGAATCAGCTTTTCGATCCTGGAGACGCCTGCATTCATTCGTGTCATGTCCATAGCATTCGTGGAACCGATAATATTTTTTGGTTTTTTTTTGCTTCTCCGTTGATTCTTTTGGAGGCGGCTTCCTGTGCTACATGGTATTGCAGGTAGACAAATAGATATTCTCCAAGGACGTATTCAATAGCTTGTAAGTATCGTACATCGGAATCCTAGACTTCCCTCTTCTAGAATCCCTCTTTCATTTTCGACCCCCATCTTCGCCTTTCTTTTACTGATTCGGCTTATTTTGAACATTCGCTTAAACTTTTCCAGAGCTATCATTAGACTACTTTACTGCAATATTCTTCTTCCTGGAGGACCTGGCTTCCTCCCTTCTTAAATACTGAGCCACCTTTGCGTAAAAGCATTCCAACATTGCGGGTGGCTTGCCAGCTAACCAATCACCGAAATCAGATTCTGGATCTATCCCTCTCATCATGTCCATCGGTATTGCATGGTCATTTGGATTACTGATTTCCGTAATAGCTGTATCAAAATCTCTCAAAATAATCTGTCAACTATTCTCTTGGAGCCTGGATCATGCTGGATAGGTACATTACATCCTTGGGGCAATTTGCGTGCATTCGGAACCGCTCCACAAACCTTGTTGCCAAATAATCAAATTTAGAATTTGGTCTTGGGGGTTACCTTGTGAACCACATCGTTGTTATTCCAAAGAGAGTTATAGGAAAGCATCTACGCTTGATTGTATCATCCTCTCGAGTGGAATCCATCATCCATTCATATCTCATGATGTGCTACCTAGGTCGGTTTGTCCCTCATAGGCGGGCATCGATGGCATATTGAACCTCCTTGGATCTCTGCATGTAGAACATTATTAGTTAATGGGGTATGGCTTCTCTAGATTCCCCAGCCATCTTTGGTCAAGCCTTGGCTCTCTCTCACTAACTATCTGACCATGGCCGATAAGTCCGGCATTGGATAGTTGGTGCCAAGCGGTGGTCGTTCTCCACCTCACGTGAATGGTCCGGTCGATGTCTACGGGTCGTTCAACGCCTTCTTGGTTCACATCTTCCCGATGTATATCTCGTTTCATTGTCATTTTGAGGAAGCATTTTGTTAACAATTAATTGAACTCCATCATACCAACTGAAGCAGCTCTAGCTTATTTCCCATGATGCATGGGTTGATTCCCTCTTCTGTGGGAGGGATCGGTGTCGATCCCTTTGGATGGATTGGCACCGGTCGATCCTGGCAGACCACGATGGTTTGCCGGTTGACGCCCCGAAGTCTCTGCACGATATTTGTCTGTTTTGTAATGCCCATGCCTATGATACTCACCTGATGAGCAAGAACTCTCTATTGCTAAGTAAGGAGTGGGGTCACTCCTAGCTTTCCATCGCTGCTGCTGATTGAGTTGGTTCATTAAGTTGATATTGGTTTGAATCTGTTAATTTAATTGTCGACGGTTCTCCATCAGCTCTCTCGTTAGATTATGAAATTTAGCTCTTGTAATAGAATCAGTGGGATTCTAAACTTTGACCGGTTCAGCATTCACGTTCATTGGTTGTTTGCTTGGGCCTCTTTGTTGGATGCTTATTTCCTTCCACGTTCTGAGAAGTAGATCTAGTATTCCTCACCATTGTTGATAGCTTCACTTAGATTTTTGCAACTCCGAGTAGTATGAGTAACTCCTTGAAGATAACTGCAGATCTCCTTTGGGGGATTTATTCAATCCGGTAACAACAAAGGGACCCTAATAAGCTGAGAATCTAGGTTCTCAGTGAAAGCATAAAAATATTTGCACCTAAAATGTTCACAAACATACAAGAACAGTTTTGTAGAGAAGTAAGTGAAGAAAAGGAAAATTAAACTAAGTAGATGAATTAAGTAAGCAACAGAGAGTAAGTAGTAATCAAAGACATAGAAGTTTATAGTGGTTCAATGTTGTATGCCTACGTCGACTTTGAAGATTATCCTTTATTAACCACTTTTAAATCTGATTACAATAGTATAAATAAGTTATCACTTGATTACAATGCAGTCTAGAGTAAAAAGTAGCGTAAGGATCCTTAGAATGATCCATCAAGCCAGTACTTATAGATGAAGACGGCCAAATATCTCTCTGAAATCTCGACTGAAGGACCTTTTGAACCATATGGGCCTAATAGAGGGATCGCTAGGCCCAATTCCAAAAGAGGATGGATCGGTACCAATCCCTTTTTCGGTCAGATTTTGGGGAGCGATCCCTCTGGTGGATTCCTCATACAAAAATATGTTTAGCCTCCAAATTTCATGTCAGTTGGATCATTGGAGTTTGAGTCATAGCTTGATCTTTGATTCAACATGGACAGTATGCAACTTTCTGCCAATCCCTTCTAAGGGATATATACTAATCCCTCCAACCTTTTCCTTTTGATGTGCGATCCCTATGGTAGGTTTCCTAGGGCCCTTATATCTTGTTCTTCAAATTTCATAGGCAATGGACTTGTAAATCTTAAGATATTGATTGTTTTCCACAAGAATGCTCTTGTACTTTGAAACATGTCGATCCCTTTTGTTGGAGCCAATCTATGTCAATCCCTTCTCTGTGTTGATCCACATTTCATACTTCAAACATCCTACATTGCCCCACTATCAATCCCATTCAATCCTGACTTTATATGATTATCTGTACTTGACTTCTGAGCTCCACAATAATTACTCTAGAGTCATCGGCCTTGATGGCAGTCGAATTTAACTCGAGCAATCAGTTCAATATAGCCGGGCTAGAATGCTGGATAACAATAACCATCTACAACTTTGAATTTAGCTGAAAGGTAAAATTAGCTAACAACTCCTTCACTGACAAGCTAACCTGCTAAAATGGATGAAATGCTTAAGCTACAATCCCTTTTGATCCAAGAAACAAACAAAGACTCAAAGAGACATCTAGAATCGATCCAAGGCATGGCTTACATGTCAACCCCTTCTACTTCTATACCCCAAGGGCTACACTATCTCCAACACCTACATAGCTACTGTAATGTTTTAGACAGTGAAACATCACGTGCGATATCCAAATATCTCTGAACCAATCACTGCTTACCAAATTCATAATTGCTCGTGCACCCCGTCAGCTCATAGAGGTAGCCTTAAATGAAGAAATCTTAGCCACTAGCGACTGAATAAATCAAAGTTTGGGAGACAAATGGTGTATGCAATATTATATAGTAGAAAAATACAAGTACGCTCTCTCAATACATCTCCAACTACCAGGTTGCTTAACTCAAATTGGTCTACTTGATCCTGAGTGTTGAGCCAAAGCTCTGATACCAACTGTATTAACCTGCCCTTCATAATACCCTAAATCAACATCAAATGATAATGTCTGACAACTGAATACCACAAAAGACAGCTCGTCAGGGTAAAATTTAAAACTAAATATCATATCAAGGTACATCGATGCAATCTCACAACGGAAGATAACATATAATATACTGAATACACATGAACAAAATAGGATAAACAATATACAAGAGACTACACTAGTAGAAGCAACTGATAAATAAATATCAATATAAAAGGTGAATAAGGTATCTAATATCATAAGTCTCATATACAAAATATCACGTTTACCATGTACTATATCAACAATATGTACATATAATCTATACAAAAACTTCGTGCCTCCAAAATGTTCCTGTTTTCCTGCAAGCCTATCCCCCAAGCACCTGACTAACAAACTACACAATCGAGTACCCAAAAGTTTTCATGACATAAACAAACAAAGACAAAAGGCGGGTCAGACATAAAGCCTGGCCTGCGAGGAATTATCTCAAAATAATTTATATTAAGACTATATAAAAAGAAATAGCAAAATACTAAAGCACGACTGATCCACTCCACGAATGTGGCTTAGGGGTAATCCGGACTATCCATAAACTTGTAAAGTAAACCCATCCAATAAGATTGGAAATCATACTAATGAGTTAGCATAACTAATATAATGTGACTGCCACGTAACAATATACTAAGATTTAAGTAACACAATATACCAGTGAAAGTCTAATAAGGATATCACAATATAAGTCTAGCACAGAATATGAAATGATAATAACTAACTAACTACTAACACACATAATCCTAACAATAAAAAACAAATAGAGAATACGGATTGACAGCCACCATTACTAGTAGGTAAATACCACTAAGAAAATTTAACATGGTCCAATGGTCCCTATTTATGGTCCGAAATAAATAGAGTTGGTACCTAATCAAACCATAGACCCCAAGCTGCATCCAGTGTGATCGCACTCGTGCAGATCTCAACATGCCTCTTACTAGTATATGTGTACCTATAACTGATACCCGTACCGAATTTCCATTAGCTACCAAAAAGATCTATCGAGAGCCACAACTATATTTTGGACTCCCTTAAAAACCAACAACTCAAAAGAAGTTGACATGTAGGTCCTGTCGCATCATCCAATAATACTACAGAATAGTATATGAATAACTCTAGGTTTGCATCTCAATCTCTCTGTCCCTGCTCCGAAAACATGTCTAAATGTCATGTCGAATTGCCAATAGCTATCAAAGAGACCTAACGAGAGCCACAACTATATTGTGGATTTCACTGAAAATAAACATCTCAAAAGAAGTTGGCATGTAGGTTCTATCGCAACACCCAATCATCCCGCGGAGTAGTATATCCCCTACTCTAGACTGGCATACCAGTCTTTCTCCTCCCCTACTCTGAAACCATGTCTACAAGTAATTTTGAATTGCCAATATCTACCAAAGAGACCTACCGAAAGCCATAACTATATTATGGACTCGTTTGAAAACTAAAAGCTAAAATGAAGTTGGCACATAGGTCCCGTTGCAGCATCCAATCATACTACGAAACAGTATATGACCTTTTCTAGACTGGAATCCCAATCTCTTTCCACCCCTTCTTCGGAATAATGTGTCTACATGTCATGTCGAATTTCCAATAGCTACCAAAAAGACCCATCGAGCGCCACAACTACATTATGGACTCCCTTAGAAACCAATACCTCAAAATAAGTTGGCATGTAGGTCCTGTCGCAGCACCTAAGAGTACTACAGAACAATATATGACCTGCTCTAGACTAGCATCCCAATCTCTCTTTGCCCATGCTCCAGAACCACATCTATAAGTGGTTAGCCTCAATGGTACAATGGATTCCTTTTACGAAACTGAAATTATCCACTTATCTATGGATAGAGCATATGGATTCAAGCTATCATATGCTACTAAACTTTACTGGAGTTCCAAAGCCCCATCAAGATAGAACATTCCCATAACTTTGCCCAAAAGAAATCAGAAGCTCTTTGAGCATAAATAATCTCTCCAAAACCTAGATCCAAACCTCAAAACAATTCTTTTTACCAAATCGCTATCGAAATGTACAGTCGCTTATATAAGACCAATACCATTCATTAAAACATATGTATCCCAAGGTCAAAGCCAAGAGGCACAGAATAACTCCACTCAATCGTACATGCTCACTAGATGTGACCGTTCAACCAACCGCTGCACTGTTCCATATTTGGTTGTTACTGATCACATAAGAATCACTCTTCACTCATCTACTTTCTTGAGTAGTCTAATGTTAATAAATCATGCATGTGTCTAAGTCTGGAACTGGCTCTTTGCATTTATGTGCTCCTCCCAATCGTATATGCTCGTCGTATGAGACCATGAAACCGATCACCGTCTCGATCTCATATTCGATTGACTCTTGATTGCTATCTCAATGTAACCACCCGGGTTTCTGGCTCACATTAAAGAGATATAGGATAATTCCAAATAGGGAAAAACTCCAAATTATACTTTTGCGAAATTTAGAAATAAAGTCATTTTCAATATATATGTATAGAAATTGTATTTTTATTATGTTATTGGGTAGAAAATTATCAGTTAATAGATAAGGATTCTTTTATTTAAATAAGAAGCAAATAGTAGTAATATTTGCACCTAGGCTTAAATGGGTCTAAATAAGTACCTAACCCATGTTTAAATAAATATGAGATTAAACCCTTACCCTACTCCTCTCAAGAATCATTCCTTTCATATGCACATTCATTATTCCTAAAACTAAGAAAGAAGGTTAGTGTTTTTCCCCTAATTCAAAATCCATCCAAATCTTCATTTTTTGGGGGAAGACTTGAATGCAATGCTACTTATAAGTGTGTTTAGCAACATAAGCATGGATGTAGGGTGATATTAACTAACACTTCTAGTCTAGAATAATATGCATGTTGCTGGTTGTAGAATTTAACGAATCTATAGATGATTTGAGCTCTAATTCTTGTAGTAATTTCACTTTGGATTATTCAAACTATCATCGAATGGAAACCATTTTTTGTTAGTCACTTTTAATTACACATTTTAGTTGTTTAGGTGAATTGCATTCATATCAAAAATCACCCCCGAGGAGTTGTACTACATTCTAGGATTGACCAACATCTAGCATGGATGGTCGGGAGGAATTCCTGGAGCTAAAATGGCTTCAGGAATTGGTCCAACCAATGGACTGGTAGACATCATCGGTGCACCGATGGTGGCCGCCTAGTTAGCTCCAGGGAAAGTTTTTTTGATTCGTCTTTCTTTACCATTGTTGCTTTGCTTCTTGTTGTTCGTTTTATATGCTTTGAGCATTTTTGTGCAACTCTTTTGGCTTCCATTTCCACACATTTGTTATTTTATAGAATATATTTGGAATTATATAGAGCTTGACTCAATGGATCTACAAACTTATATGGTTTACTCGGATTGAATTTTCTTTTTTTAGATACGATGTCGGTGTCCAAGTTTGGTGGTTTTAATTTCTAATTTTTGGGTGTTTTGGATATTGAATTTGTGAATTCATCTCGGTGTTTTGGATGTTGAAAGTGTGAATCCATCTTGGTGTTTTGGATACTGAATTGTGGGTTCATTTTGGTAATATTCTCCCATAGAATTACTTCTATGGATACGTAGAGCAACACACATGATTTTATTTCATGATTTTCCAATTTATGTTTTCTAAAAGAGAATATTTGAATTAAAAATTTCCAAAATCTTTTGAATACTATTATATATATATATGTACATATACTTTTAGATACAAGATAATGGAAAATATATATAACTATATTACGTTCACATTTACATAACGTGTGGTTTTAAATTAATTTACAACCAATTGTTCAATATGCATATATTCTATATACATACATATGTAAAACTAATAAAGGACTTTTAAAGATATATAGCAGTTTTATAAAAAAAAAGATTTCAAAATTTTGATAAATTGCACACTGTCAATTGAATGAGAAGGTGATTTAAATGGTTCAACAAAACGAGTATTATGGAATGCTCGCGTTTGTTTTACCATTAATTCCCAAACTTGTTTGATTGATCCATTTATACACACAGGTGGAGTTTACTATCGTATAGTAAATGTTTGAGTAAACCTGTGTGTTATGGGACACATGGTCGTTACTTATTCGGTTGTTATATGATAGTACATAACACTTTTATCGACGAGTTTATGACTCGCCTCTGGAGTTTATAGGACTTGTTACTATCTTGGAGCTTATAGGTCTCGTACCTATTTTGGAGTTTATAGGACTTGTTCCTATCTTAGAGTTTATAGTTCTCGTACCTATTTTGGAGTTACAGGACTTGTTCCTATCTTGGAGTTTATAGGTCCCGTACCTATCTTGATGTTTATAGACTTATATGTCTATCTTGAAGTTACATGGACGTAAGTGAATTTATTCACCAATTTTGGAGTTTGGCGCTCTTTTTCACCTTCTATGAGATTTATGGATTTTGGTTGAGATTTATGGATTAGATGTTATTTGTGTTATCACCAAATCATTTTGGAAATATTTGCTTTTATGAAGCTGTCTTGGATTTTAATATTCGGTGATTAGGAAGTTATCGAAGAAAGCATGATATTTGTCGATATTTGACTCGATTAAAATATTCTGAGGTCTTGTTAACTTTATCTATCATTTATCTTGCTAACGGTTATTTTAGACTAGACTGAACCATTTATTGTTTTATAATACTCGGGTCAGACCGAGCTATTTCAGGTTCTTCTGCTTGATGCTTTTATAGCAGACTTCATATCAGTTTTCATATCTGTTAGCTAGGTGTCTACTCTTGTCATTAGCATGAGTATGTTATGTTATGATGGTATATCGTATGTAGAGCTGGACTCGTTTTATGTGAACATCTGTATATGTTTTGGAGATGCAGTATTTGTGGATTAGATGAATCGTTGTGACATCTACTATGTAGTCTACATTATGTACTTGTACTTTTCCTAATCTGTCTGGTAGCTATTCGTATTTCATTGTGTATAATCTGTGATCTGCGATTCTATGATTTATATATATTATATATTGTTTTGGATTTTTGTTATAGCGATCATAGTTTTGTTTTAAGCCTGAATTATATACGTCGATTCCACATGTGAAGAATTGGATAACATACTAATCAACATATTGATGCTCGCTTAAAGTAAAACTTACGGATGGTTGCTCCTAAGCAACCCCATTCTCAGCACTAATAAATGATATTACTCTGTAATATCCTTTATTGGTGTGGGTCACGGGGTAGGGCATTTCAATCGATCTCCTATTATGACCGTACATGAGTAGTATGTGCCCTACGTTCCTTGTGTCAATTGCTTCCTCGATCGCTTGCTCGAACACCTTATTGATCGTTACCGATCACTTCAGCATCGCTTTACTTTCACATCGGATTAGTAATAAGATATATAATAATATCTCTATCACTAATATAGCAAAAAATTAGAGTTTAATTAATTTATGACTACGTTATAAATTAATATCAACTTCATCTAACTATATTCAATACGAATAGAATACAATATTTATATATACGAGATCTTACTTAAGCAATCTCTCGAATATCTGTGCTAAAATATATAATAAATTTCTATCACTAACAAAATTATAATATTATAGATTGTTAATGTTATAAATTAATATTAGCTGCATCTAACTCTATTCAAACGAATAGAGTATTTATATATACCGGATCTTAATCAATTATCAAGAATATCTATTCAAACCAATCCAATCAAAGAGGGGAATAATTACCTATATATATATTATTCTATCTTTTCTAGGAAATATTTTTCAATATATATAACTATAAGGATTTATATCGAAATCTAAATTCAAAGTTATAAGTCTGCTTACCTGAACTGCAATTTCTCAATTGTCCAAATTTAGTCCAAACCCATGTTGTGTTGTAGATAATCTCACTATGAGTACAACGGCGAAGACCTATCTCGATTGGATCTTGTATGCAAGAGATATGAATTTATTACAAAAGGAGATTAATTAAGATAATTAACTAACATAATTTCTTTAATTAACCACTAACCTCTCTTCCCTAAAATTAATCCCTAATGCACGAACGTGCACAAACCTAACACCGTGCAACATCTCTCTTCAAATTATCCCCGATACATCATGAATCAACGAGTCATCAACTCTTATGTGTCACGCTACATGTGCTCTCCATGACGGTGAAAGCCTCGATAAGTTTGACGCCACAAATAAAATCACGACCTGGTGCTCCTCCCTTTGGCTTCATAAAGTCACACACCACCATGGGCCGTCAAATCTTTGACCGTTGATGCCAAGAAATGTGTGTTGCCAAGAGGATTGCGACTATGCCCTTCTTTTTACCCAAAGCCCCTTCTAACCCTGACCAAGTTCATCCCTAGGCAGTGGCTACAATAGATCGACCACTCCAAGTCTCGTCGCACCTACCATCGACTATACCATTGCGATGCTCTCCTCTCCTTGAGTCCAACAGATCCGACCTCGTCAATTTTCATGGACCGTAGCTCCTCATTTAATCCAAAGAGGGAAGCAGCTATTTTCTTTTGGAGGAGGAGATGGTATTCTGAAAAGAGAGGGAGTGTGTGCCATGTAGGGGGGTGTGTGTGTGTGTATAATTCTATTTCTTAAATAAATCAACATAGCTTTTGAGCTCGTACGATCAGCATGTCGGATCACCATGGAACTCATCAGCGCACATCATCTCATTTTTCCAGACATGATGGTACAACTTTCGTCAATAATTTCATGCATTTCAAGGTTATTTTGGTCATCGGATGACCCAATTTGAAAGTTCCTCAACTATACATCTCATAATGAAGTCCTCATCCTAGAACACAAGTTGTCAATCGAGATCCCACTGGACTTGACTGCATGCATATTATTATGAAGTACGTATAACAATACGTAAATCATAAAAATACCACGACTCTAAATCTAGCAATATTTAAAAACATGTTGATTCACAATGTCTATCCGAACTCAACGAAAGTGGTCTTGAATCCTAGTTCGACCGTGTGTGAAAAGTCGGTTTTAGACCTTAAATTAATTAACAACTCCATATTTAAATTAATTATTTAAATATCCCATTGTTAAAAATGTGGCTTGCTATAAGCACCCAGAATACATTCTAGTAAACGTCCTTACTAAGCACCAATAGCTCCTCCTAGTCTCTGAACTGCTATCGTTCATGTTGTCGATTTATTTATTTTAGTTGTTACACCACACTGATGTTTTGACACAATAATATGGCATCCTGCCTTAAATTCACTTTAAAGTTTATAAATCTTTTAGGATCGAACCCTATCGTGGCACCTTGCCATATACCATTGGACTGTAGACTAATAGTCAAGGCACCCTACCATCCAAAACTCCATGAGTTGGTATAATTTTACGATCATGATTTAACCCTTTTCTTTCATTCATTAGGTGTGTACGCTACATATTTGGATAATACATTTTGGTCTTCCATTTAACCGATAACTTATCATTTATTAGCTTCTCTAAGCTTTCTTCTATTTTAAACCAAGTTAACATAATTTTAACTTATAAAATCTTTCCTTTATTTAATCCCTATGAAATAGTTCAATAACACTTGAAACTATCTTCTAACGTGCCTTAAGTATTCTTCCTTTTACTTAGAAAATACAACATACTATGCTTTCGTGAGTTATCATTAGTCGTCATGAGCTAGTTATCACATAGCTTTTCAATGTTAAATTATTTGATTGTATATTTATCTATCCCATAGCCATCATGGGTCAATAGCTTCCCAAGCTACTATATATTACCTTTTAAGTAATAGTTGTGGGTTAACTTACCTATAGTCGTCGCATGCTATCTTGTATAAGGTCATTGCATATTAATTCATCAAATGTCATCTTATGTTAATCCACCTAAGGGCATCATATACTAACTCATCTAAAGCCATCTGCTTTATCTCATTTATATCATCGCATGTTATCTTATCCAGTCATCGCATGTGATATTATCCATAGTCATCGCATGTTATCCCATCTGAAGCCATCGTGTGCTATTTCACCCAAAACCATTGGGTGTTGTCTCATTTATAGATTTCATGAGCTATCACTTTTATAGCCTTCGTGTGCTAAGTTCCATACTTAGTTTTCATGTGTTAAGCTCAATAGAGCTTCCATTTGGTATCTTTTCCAAACTATCATGAGTGGATAGCTGGAATGCAATCACATATTAACTCATTTATAGTCATCGTGGGTTAATATAGGCTTTCTGAGTCAAATGATAATTTTATAATTATATGAAAACCGCTACATTGCCTTATTAAGTATCAAATCAACACCAAATCTCATTTGGTGTTGATTCTTATTGGCTAATGTTTATCTTTACAGTTCACTTTTCAGAAATGGGCTAGTAACGTGTTCCATTTATTAATTGATTATCATTAATCAATTAATTTTTTTCCTTAGCTAATTAATTCATATAAAATCGTAATTGATGGAAGCCCAAATATTCACCAAAAATCAAATTTATCATATTTTACCTTTCCCAAAATATCAGGCCAAAATAATTAATTTACTCAAAATTAGCTATTTTCTTAACTTAGAAAATTCATAAAAATTCGAATTAAATTCGAAAAGTTCTGAAATATAAAACCCATCTTTATTTCATCATTATAACAACATATTTCAATTTCGAATTATTTATCCTGGATTAGTTCATTTTTTACCCTAAAACATGAACAAGAGTACTTCATTACAAATTTCAAACATAACCAAACGATGTTTTACTCATTCAAACATGGTTTATCATCATCAAAACGTTCATATAAATCAAATATGACCCCAATAGGTTAGGATAGGTTCTAGAGAAAGATTTTACTCACCTTTGTTTAAGAAATCTTGTTTAATCTTCCTTATTCCTTAAAGTTAAAAGCTTTAATCATCTAGCATTAAAATCTTCTTCTTCTTTCTTGCAAAATAATGGCTGACCTTTACTTTAAGATTTAGTGTTTTATTTTGTAAAATGAAATGAAGTGGATAAGGGGCTAGGGCTGAAGGAAATTGGCTAATGATTTTGGCTTGGGCCAATATCCCATATGGCCTAGTCTCACTAATACATTTCCTTTAACACTAATCCTTCCAATTAAAATTTAAAATGTTTATTTTCATTAACAAGACTAACCTTAATTGCTCTAATTACCCTTGGTATATTCAATTAATCTTGTAAAGTGTTACACACTCAATTAATCAAATATCCCTTAGGCAATTCTTGCAATTAAATTATTTTATTATGGTTAATCTATTTTAATTTCCTATATTATATACCCTCCAAAATATGGCTGGTACATAGTGCTTTTATTGTTCTTGTTTTAGGTGATACTACCTATTGTATCCAAAAATTTCCATATGTTAATAAAGTATCTCTTTTTTTTAAAACATATTATTTTAAATATTCCTAGTCAAGGTGTTTCGAGAAATGATATCAACACATCCATTGAGAGCAGAGTACATGATGCTCTTCAAATGTTGGCCATTGTTTTACACATGTCTGCTAGGTGAACCAAGGAGTTACATACCCATATTTATGGGATAATAATGGAATGACTCACCTGAGTCTTACCCGTTAGTTAATAACGACTAAATCAAAGTAGAAATCTCAATGTGACGATGTTATACGGTCTCACGACTTGAGAATACTATGGAACTTCTATGTTGAAACTCCACTTTGGTTATAGTTAAATCATGGCATGATGACCGTCAATCGACTATAGCCGAGTTCATGGTTTTAAATCTCCTATATATCGCCCGAGATCTCCTTCGAGATCTCCTTTTCACACTTAAACGAGATGAGACATCAAATCTCCTCCATATCTCCCTCGACACTCATCTCGTCCGAGATATTCAAATCTCACCCGAAATATGGATCAAAATCTCAATCCGAGATCCCACCCGAAATTATACATTTATCTTATTTTGCAAAATATTTTTTATTTTCATATTGATTCAAAAGAAACTACTCAATCCAATTATAATTTAGCAACTTCTTGAACATATTCTTTACTTTTTATCTTAATGAGTCATAGCGAAAGGTTTCACTTCTTTATTATGTTCAAATAAAAGGATATTATTCAATCATTACCAAATCAATTAAGCTAATCAAGCTACTACTCTTCTAAAAGTATTCCTTTTTCCATGTAAATCAAGTATGTTACCATTTTTATTTTTACTAGGAAAGTTATAACCATTAAATAAATTTTTGACACATCAATTTTAGACACATAAGTACATCCGAGATATTCCCGAGATGCATTATAAGACCCGAGATATCAATCCAAGATGTACACCCGATATGTACTCATCTCATCCGAGTTCTCCCCCGATACGAGATAACTTGTGTAAAAATTCCGAGACGAAACGTGATCGAAATCCGATATTTAAAACCTTGGCTGAGTTTGAGTAGAAACATAGGAAATGAAACACTATTCAATAGAGAATTCATCTCCTCGATTGCATGAGGTAAATCTCACGGTCAACTGAAGTCAACTCAATGTCGAAATCTCTAGCTAGAGTAGAATGGGTAATAATAAATGTTATTATTGACCAAGGACTTTATTTATGGTCTAATCGAGTTAAATGTTGTTAATTTTGGAAATTTGAGCAATACCAAATCCACATTATTAGAACCAAAGTTTTGCTGAAGTTAATGAAATATACTCCATTACTTCATATTCAGGAACAAACAACAAGTTATACAAATATAGTAGATCTGGAAGAATATAAGATGACTAAGGTGATTGGTAAAATTTGAAGAATTCATGACTATGAGTAATATAATGTTAGAATCACTCACATGATCTCTAAACCCTCTAAAACTTCATAAAAAACTCCGAAAACTTGATTTAAACTTTTAGGAAATTTTCCATAAATTTTCGAAGTGAAATGGAAGAAGAAAAGGATCAAAATGAAGAAAAATTAACCTAAAACTACTTCAGCAACGGGTTTGCTTGTGCATCCACCGGTCGACCGGTGGAATACCCATTGGCGCATCAATGACGGGTCAAAGACAATAATTATATGCATGTTTCTTCCCCTTTTTTGGCGTCCCTTCGTCATTTCTCTTCCAGATCGTCACAACTCTTCTCTTCAACTATTCTAAAACATTGTTACTCTTCAGTACAACTCTCCATCATCTGTATAAAGCCTCTAGATCACATATGTTGATCTTACCTTGCTTTTAGATCTCTAAAATATTATTTCTATTTATTGTTCTTTCGTCATATGTTGATCTTACCTTGCTTCAGTACAACTCCCTTCGTCATTTCTCTTCCAGATCGTCACAACTCTCCTCTTCAACTATTCTAAAACATTGTTACTCTTCAGTACAACTCTACATCATCTGTATAAAGCCTTTAGATCACATATGTAGATCAAAGATGGCCCTTCTCTAGCTCCAGAGGACGCCTCTTGGCTTCCCCCTTGTTGGCTTCTCTCGGCTCTTTGTCTTCTACTTGTTCGTCGCGTCATTGTCTCTCAAATCTGAATCCTTCAAGCTTTCAAATCTAAACTCCAAATCTGGTATGGCGGGTGCTAGTTCCTCTCAGTGAAAGCACCAAAGTGTTTGCACCAAAATTGGTCACAAACCCAGAATATTGTGAAAGCACCAATATATGAATACAAATCAACAATACTCTAACACAAATCTCAGATCCAGACAAAATAGAGAACAACAATTGGAAAATAACGAACAGAAACACGAGATTTATAGTGGTTCGGCTATCTCCGGCCTACGTCCACTTCAAAGAATAATCTTTTATTGATGTTTTCGCTGGTTACAGTGAATTACAGCAATAATTTTCAAGTACAATGATGGAGTTTGAGTGCAATCGTGATTTCGGTAGAGTTTGGACGTAGGTCGATCCAAAAGCCCCCTCTTCTGTAGGCTCTAGGGTGCTATTTATAGGCGCTCCATGCAAATATCTGGCCCAAACTTCGGGAGACCTCTTCTGGCACATGAGTGGGCTTACGCGATCGATCCCATGAAGTTTCGCCTCGATCCGTGATCGATACGAACGTAATTTGTATCGATCAAGATTTTGTCCAATCGAGTCAAAACTTGGTGGGAACATTCCTTAGCTTGTGCGTAAGCTCCTGTGAAAATTTCATAGCATTTGGACTTGTGAATTCGGAGATATGATCGATACGAGTTGGAGTTTTATTTAGGCTGTTTCATTCGACTCGATACGTTCGTATCGATCTCGTCGACTCGATCTAAAGCATGCGTGCGCGAGATGACGTGGCATGAAATTCCTGGATCGGTCCACCCTTCTCGCCGAGTTGACCAAGTCTTATTTGCGCCTTGTTCGTATCGATGGTTCGGCGCTGTTCATATCGATCAATGTATTGTTCGAATCGATCAATTGTGGCTCTGTTCGTATCGATAGAAGTTATCTTGCATATTGGTCCTGTTCGTATCGATGGGAGATTTCGTATCGATACGAAGCGTGCGTAAGTGGTCGATATGAAATGAACAAATCAATGGATACGAAGTGATGCTTTTTCATAGACGTTGATTAGTAGACCCGATGGATACGAAACCATTCGATGGCTTCGCTCGATCGATACGAACACGATGGATACGAGGCGAGATTACTCTGATCGATACGAACACGATGGATACGAGGCCTCTGATCAATACGAACACAATGGATTCGAACAGTGCGGACATGGATGGATTCGAACAAATCGACTCGATCATGGATCACTGATCGATACGAACAGCGTGCTTTCCTCAACTTGCATCGATTATATCTCGTTCATACGAACTCCGATTGACCTGAAATTTGAAACGTTGGCTTTCACAGCTTTTCTTGTCATGTCTTGTCAATCGTAGCTCGATCCAGACTCGGACGAAATTCATCGATATCCATAGTGAACTTGTGATGTAAAATCGATATTCGGAATGAGTAATCTTTGATTTCCAGTTAATTTCTTGGTATCTTGGCTTTGCTAAAAGGTGGGATAACACTTTGCCCCCCGAAACACGCCTTTTGGTAAAAGGTGTGTTTTGAATAGCTTTAAATCGAATGCTGTGAGCTCATATTTTATTCACAGCTGTAGTATCGTCAATCAAGTTTGTGGCTGTTCGAAGCCGAATCAGTATCTATTTCCACTTGCGTAAGTCAGTAATCAAATTCTTCAGCCTCTCCGGACTATCGATGGTCACTCTGGACCCTTGCTAAGTCCATTCCAAACCTAGCAATCGAATAGAAAGATCATGTTGCGCTCTGGTGCTGCTTTCTATACCTTGCACTTTGGCTCCAGTGAGGGTATGTCGCGATGTCTTGGTCTCTCTAGACCGATCATAGCCTCTCCGGGCTCTTGCTGAATCCCATCCTGTCACTATCCATTGAAGGGAAACTATGTCGAGTGAGCCGGTCCTGTCGCTCTCCGACGAAGCGGCAATACCCCCAGATTGGTATGGGTTCGGTTTAGTGAAGTTCGCATCGATCGGCATGGGTTCAGTTTAGTGAAGTTCGCATCGATCAGGTTCTGGTTCGACTCGATGACTTCGTATCGATGGGATGGTGAAGGATGACAGCATGTTCGTATCGATCAGGTAGGAAAGCTAGGTGGATTTCGACTCGATGGTGACACACCCAGATTGGTAGGTATGCACGGAGTTTACTTCGAATCGATGTACTTCGCATCGATGGGATAGATACGAAGAAGTTCTTCGTATCGATCAGTGTTCGATCGATACGAAGGAAACGATTAAAGCAGCATGAAGTTAGGGATTCGAATTGGATGTAAAAGATCGATACGAAGGATGGGTGAGTGTGCATGGATTCGAAGGACTCAGGGACAATGTTCGTATCGATCGTGTTCGAATCGATCGACACGAAGGAAATGATCAGAGCGATACGAACAGAAGGATACGAACTGAGCACGAAGAATGGATATGAACTGAGGTACAAAGCACGATAAAGAGCGTGAAGTATGCGCAATTCAAGGGAAGAAACGTTCAACACGGCGACAAAGGTGGATCGACCCTGAGAATTCGCAACACGTCATCACACAGGCATGCGCTCTGATCGATTCGAAGAGATCGATTCGAACCAATCGATTCGAACCAGAGTGCCTGCCGAAATACTACAACTTGTATCAATCGTAACTCAAAATCTACAAGTCCAAATGCTATGAAATTTTCATAGTAGCTTGCACACATGTTGAAGGATGTCCACACCAAATTTAAGCTCGATTGGACAATTTCTTGATCGATTCGAATGGACTTCGAATCAATCCCAAAGTGGGCCCGGATTTCCTGAAAGCGGGCGTAGGGGACCCCTCACGTGCCAGAACTGGTCTCCCTTCAATTTAGGTGAAATATCAGCCTCCTACACCTATAAATAGAGCCCCTGGTCATTCAAAAAGGAGGTCGGACAATTTTGAGAGCTAAAGAGCGCCCAGACTCTGCCAGATTTACTCCAGATCACCATTGCTGCCTTAGATTCAGATTATAATAATAAAATCTATTGTACTATGCGTTTAGAAATTGTAATCTTCAAGCATCGAGCAATAAAATCATAAAAACCTTGAAGTGGACGTAGGCCGGAGATAGCCGAACCACTATAAATTGTGTGTCACTGTTCATTATTTCTGGATCGTTGTTTGTTGCTTGCTTAGATCTGATATTTGTGTGTGAATATTGTTAATTTGCATTCATACACTAGTGCTTTCACGGTATTTGGGGTTTGTGACCAATTTTGGTGCAAACACTTTGGCGCTTTCACTGAGAAGAACTAGCACCCGCTACACCAGATTCAAAGTTTTGATTTGAAAGTTTGAATGATTCAGATTGACTCGACAATGACTCGACAAACAAGACAAAGAGCTGAGTGAAGTCAACAAGGAGGAAGTCAAGAGGCATCCTCCGGAGTTGGAGAAGGACAAGCTTCGATTTACATTACCAGAGACGAAATGGAAGCTATGACAAATTCATTACATGAGAGGTTGCTGAAGAGTCAACAGGATATGATGCAAACTTTCTTCTAACAGATGAGAGCTGCAGGGATGCAGAACTTAGAACCAGCCACAGCGGCAGCAAATGTGGAACAAGGGACTAGGGTTGCGGAACCCAATGGAG
The DNA here is from genome assembly GCA_030737815.1 of Allium fistulosum. Taxonomy (NCBI): domain Eukaryota; kingdom Viridiplantae; phylum Streptophyta; class Magnoliopsida; order Asparagales; family Amaryllidaceae; genus Allium; species Allium fistulosum. Next base: position 1,355,426,479 of record CM060902.1, on the reverse strand, counting down.
GACAGGATACAGAACCAGAAGGCAATCAACAAAGGCTTGGGGGCAGGCCGCAGGATCCAATATAGGACGGCCTTTGGAAGGAGTTCAACAGGCTAGGGCCGATGTTGCTGCTAATGAGCCACATGAAGAATATGTGCCGGAGTTCCCTAGGGAGCATGGGGAGCAACCCCTAACTGACAACGCTGGATTAGTGGAAATCATTAGGAAGACTATGCGTGGAGGTTTGACCAATAGAGATTTGGAAGGAGTGAACAGGAGTCCGTTTGCTTGGGAAATCAGGAGAGCTCAGAATCCACCTAAGTTCAAGTTACCTAGCGTGGAAGTATATGATGGCAAGGCTGACCCGGCTGATCACTTGATGAGATACACTAGACATATGGAAGTGCTGGGGGCATCGGAGGAAGTGATGGCCAGATGTTTCCCATTGTATTTGACAGATCTAGCTGCAATGTGGTTAGGCAGTTGGGAGAAGGATCTATCAGGACTTGGAGGGAGTTGGTGGACAGGTTTTTGAGACAGTTTCGGGTTCATATCAAAAGACCTAAGAACGTGATGACGTTAACATCGGTAAAGCAAAGGACGGATGAATCGCTTAGAGCATTTTTAACTCGATTTAATGCGACGGTTGCTTCGGTGGATCGGCCGAATCCATCGATGGTTTTGATGGCGGCGGTGTCGGGAGTCAGAGAGGATTCAGATTTTAAGGTATCTTTGGTACGAGACCCGCCACTGGATCTCGGGGAATTCTTCCATGAAGCTGAAAGGTTCCTTCGGCAAGAAGACGCATGTATGGATTTAAAGTTAAAGGAGGTGAATGCGACTGAGGGTGGAGGACCAACCAACGGGAACCCGGATAAAGACAATGGAAAGAGGAAGGTGGACGATGATTCAGGAAAAGCCAGGAAGCGATGGAAGGATCCAAAGTTTTCCACATACACAGGATTAAACGAGACACTAGAGCGGATATACATGGAAACCCGGAATCGCCTTCCTTACCGGAGGCCGGCTAGGAGAGAACCATACGAGCGGGAGAGGGCATCAGGAAGGCACTGTCTCTTCCACGATTTGGACGGGCATGATACCAATAGCTGCAGGCATTTAAAGGACATAATTGAGGAGCATGTGAGGAATGGACAATTGAGGCAGTATGTTGGGGCTCGGAATGCAGCGGCGGAGCAGGAGCAACCACCGCCTACCTCAAGCCATGAGGGTGTGAGGCCCAGGAATGATGGTCGATTGGTTATCCATTGACCAGGATAATATGAAATAAGTAACAAACCATTGGCGAGCAACCAAGTCATTTACACATGTATGGGGCCGGAGATAGCCCCTAGGCATGCTCTTAATGATGATAAGCCGCGAAGCTATGGTTTGCGAAATCTGTCTTTCGTTTCTGATTGGACACTCCTTTTTCTGCTTTGGTCTTGGAGTTTTGATTGAACTCCTGATTTTGCTCATTTTTCTGGTTTTGGCTTCATTCGGATGACTATTCTCTTTTTTGGATGATGATTTTGATTTTTGATATGGATTTCTGGTATTCCGATTTGATTTGGATTTTGGATTGGATTTTGATTGGATTTTTTCTGGTTTTTTGATAAACGGTTGTCGAGTATGGACTATGCTCGATAAGGGTCCGGAGAGACCAGGATTCGGCCTAGGACTTAGGCCTTGCATTATCAATTGTTATTTTCAGGTCGCTGAGTATGGACTATGCTCAGCAAGGGTCCGAAGAGACCAGGATTCGGCCTAGGACTTAGGCCCCTTATTATCGATTATTGTCTCAGGTCATTGAGTATGGACTATGCTCAACAAGGGTCCGAAGCGACCAGGATTCGGCTTAGGACTTAAGCCATGGCATTACTTACGTCCAGGGACACTGGACCAAGGTCGTTAGGTGTGGATTGCGCTTGACAAGAACCCGGAGAGGTTAGCTCAACGTCCAGGGACACTGGACCAAGGTCGTCAGGTGTGGATTGCGCTTGACAAGAACCCGGAGAGGTTAGCTCAACGTCCAGGGACACTGGACCAAGGTCGTCAGGTGTGGATTGCGCTTGGCAAGAGCCCAGAGAGGTTGTGGATTTGGATATCGACCCGGAGAGGTCTTGGATTTGGTTGTTGGACAAGGATGGACTATTAACTCAGTCATCGAGTTCGTATGGGCATGGAATTGGCTATGGACTTTGGATATCGGATTCGAAGTTATTCAAAACACGCCTTATTATCATAAGACATGTTTTGGGGGGCAAATGTTATCCCACCTTTTGGTCAAGGCCGGAATATCAACAAATTGGCAAGGAACGATGGATATCAGGATTGGAGATCAATTGGAAACAGGGCTGCAATGGATGTCGTCAAAATTTGGCTGAGCTCTGATCCGGACGAAATCAATCGGAGATGATGATCAAGGCTAGGAGAAACTATGTTTCAATTTTTAGACCAATCGGAGGTCGTATGCATAAGATATGGATGGATTGAAATGCATAGGGCATGGTTCGTATCGATGCATTTCGCATCGATCGTCATATGATGGATCAAATCGATACCGTTCGTATCGATCGGAAAGCAAGAACTTCGAATCGATACCGTTCGCATCGATCGGCATGGGTTCGGTTTAGTGAAGTTCGCATCGATCAGGTTCTGGTTCGACTCGATGACTTCGTATCGATGGGATGGTGAAGGATGACAGCATGTTCGTATCGATCAGGTAGTAAAGCTAGTTGGATTTCGACTCGATGGTGACACACCCAGATTGGTAGGTAAGCACGGAGTTTACTTCGAATCGATGTACTACGCATCGATGGGATATATACGAAGAAGTTCTTCGTATCGATCAGTGTTCGATCGATACGAAGGAAACGATTAAAGCAGCATGAAGTTAGGGATTCGAATTGGATGTAAAAGATCGATACGAAGGATGGGTGAGTGTGCATGGATTCGAAGGACTCAGGGACAATGTTCGTATCGATCGTGTTCGAATCAATCGACACGAAGGAAATGATCAAAGCGATATGAACAGAAGGATACGAACTGAGCACGAAGAATGGATATGAACTGAGGTACAAAGCACGATAAAGAGTGTGAAGTATGCGCAATTCAAGGGAAGAAACGTTCAACACGGCGACAAAGGTGGATCGACCCTGAGAATTCGCAACACGTCATCACACAGGCATGCGCTCTGATCGATTCGAAGAGATCGATTCGAACAAATTGATTCGAACCAGAGTGCCTGCCGAAATACTACAACTTGTATCTCGAAATCTACAAGTCCAAAGCTATGAAATTTTCACAGTAGCTTGCACACATCTTTAAGGATGTCCACACCAAATTTAAGCTCGATTGGACAATTTCTTGATCGATTCGAATGGACTTCGAATCGATCCCAAAGTGGGCCCGGATTTCCTAAAAGCGGGCGTAGGGGACCCCTCACGTGCCAGAACTGGTCTCCCTTCAATTTAGGCGAAATATCAGCCTCCTACACCAATAAATAGAGCCCCTGGTCATTCAAAAAGAAGGTCGGACAATTTTGAGAACTAAAGAGCACCCAGACTCTGCCAGATTTACTCCAGATCACCATTGCTGCCTTAGATTCAGATTATAATAATAAAATTTGTTGTACTACGCGTTAAGAAATTGTAATCTTCAAGCATCGAGCAATAAAATCATAAAAACCTTGAAGTGGACGTAAGCCGGAGATAGCCGAACCACTATAAATTGTGTGTCACTGTTCATTATTTCTGGATCGTTGTTTGTTGCTTGCTTAGATCTGATATTTTTGTGTGAATATTGTTAATTTGCATTCATACACTGGTGCTTTCACGGTATTTGGGGTCTGTGACAAATTTTGGCGCAAACAATTACCATCTCAGAGCATGCCTGGGGATCTCTTCGCTTCCCGTACATGTGTAAGTGGAATAGCCGTTTTATTTTGAAATCAAATCTAAGGAATCTAATCGACAAAAGTCCAAATCTTGAACTTGGCCCTTGCCATCATAATCAATTGATGACGAGTCGTGATCCCGATCCAGGATTAGTTCTGTTCAGGGGAGGCAGCAGTTGCTCAGGTCCTACGGCCGTTGTCCGATCTCTGGTGTATTGTGGCAATCTACCACTTCTGGCATGCTCCTCCACCTCATCTTTCAGATGGTGACATTCGCGGTTGTATGCCCCTCCAGCTCATGGAATAGGCAGTACTTCCCACTCCTGCGTTCCCGTTCTGTTGGATCTCTCCTGGGTTTTTTTCGATAGGGGAGTTGCCCCCTAGTCTCCATGTAAATCCGTTCCAGGCCTACCGTCAAGTCTGTGTATTGTCTGAATCTGGGTTCTTGGAATTTCTTCTGTTTATCAGGACCATCATATCTGTCATCCTGCTTTCGCTTTCCTTTGTCCACTTCGGACTGTTCTTTGGATGTTCCTTCGCTTTGCACAGCGTTTGTTTCTCGTCTCTTGGCGCGTGAGTCTTCTAGCCAAATGAATCTCTCAGCCTCATGATAGAATTCTCAAAGATCTTGTGGTGGATCCCTTGCCAAAGAATCCTTAAACTCTGTGCCTTCAGCAACTCCGGCTACCACCGCCAACAAAATCATCGATTGATCCGGGCGATCCACTGAAGCCACCGTCGCGTTGAATCGTAGTAGAAAATCTCTTATGGACTCTCTGGTCCTTTTCTTTATTGAAGCTAAGGCCATCACACTCTTGGGTTGCGTCACGTGAACCCTAAACTATCTCATGAAGCATTCCACTAGCTCACCCCACGTTCTGATAGATCTGTTCTCTAGCTGTCTAAACCAAAGCGCGGCCAAATCTGATAAGAATAAAGGGAAACATCGTGCCATCATATCCTCGGATGCTCCCAGCACTTCCATATGTCTAATATATCTGGTAATACGCATGGTCAGGTCCAACCTTCCATCATAAGATTCCAGCATGGGTAGCTTGAATTTTGGAGGATTTCTCGCATTTCTGATATTTGGAGTGAACGGACTCCGACTAACTTCCTCTAAGCCTCTGCTTGACAATCCTCCCCTCATTATCCGTCGCACTAATCCAGCCATTCTTTCGTCTCCATCCTGGGGTCGTCCCCTCGACATGCTTCTATCCTACCCCCCAGGTCTCGAAGGGTATTCCTGGTAATATTCTTCGTGTGGTTCATTAACGTTGGCGTTGGCTCTAGCCTGTTGAGCTCCATCTATGGGTCTTCCAATGTCAGATCCTGAGGGTCTGCCCCCAGGTCCTTGTTGATTGCCTTTAGGTTCTTCATTCTGATCTTCGATCTGACCTCCATTGGTCTTTGGGGCTCTAGCTCCTTGTCCTACATTCGCAGTCACTGTAGTCGGTCCAAAGTTCTGTGTTCCGGCTGTTCTCATCTGATCAAAGAAGCTTTGCATCATTTCTTTTTGACTCTTCAACAATTTTTCATGAATTGAATCCGCCATAGCTTCCATTTCATCCCTAGTAATGTAGATCGAAGCTAGCCCTTCTCCAGCTCCAGAGGACGCCTCTTGGCTTCCCCCTTGTTGGCTTCTCTCGGCTCTTTGTCTTCTACTTATTTGTCGCGTCATTGTCTCTCAAATCTGAATCCTTCAAGCTTTCAAATCTGAACTCCAAATCTGGTATGGCGGGTGCTAGTTCCTCTCAGTGAAAGCTCCAAAGTGTTTGCGCCAAAATTGGTCACAAACCCCGAATATTGTGAAAGCACCAATATATGAATACAAATCAACAATACTCTAACACAAATCTCAGATCCAGACAAAATAGAGAACAACAATTGGAAAATAACGAACAGAAACACGAGATTTATAGTGGTTCGGCTATCTCCGGCCTACGTCCACTTCAAAGAATAATCTTTTATTGATGTTTTCGCTGGTTACAGTGAATTACAGCAATAATTTTCAAGTACAATGATGGAGTTTGAGTGCAATCGTGATTTCGGCAGAGTTTGGACGTAGCTCGATCCAAAAGTCCCCTCTTATGTAGGCTCTAGGGTGCTATTTATAGCCGCTCCATGCAAATATCTGGCCCAAACTTCGGGAGACCTCTTCTGGCTTGTGAGTGGGCTTACGCGATCGATCTCATGAAGTTTCGACTCGATCCGTGATCGATACGAACGTAATTCGTATCGATCAAGATTTTGTCCAATCGAGTCGAAACATGGTGTGAACATTCTTTAGCTTGTACATAAGCTCTTGTGATACTTTCATAGCATTTGGACTTGTGAATTTGGAGATATGATCGATACGAGTTGGAGTTTTATTTAGGCTGTTTCGTTCGACTCGATACGTTCGTATCGATCTCGTCGACTAGATCTAAAGCATGCGTGCGCGAGATGACATGGCACGAAATTCCTGGATCGGTCCACCCTTCTCGCCGAGTTGACTGAGTCTTATTTATGCCTTGTTCGTATCGATGGTTCGGCGCTGTTCGTATCGATCACAATGTATTGTTCGAATCGATCAATTGTGGCTCTGTTCGTATCGATAGAAGTTATCTTGCATATTGGTCTTGTTCGTATCGATGGGAGATTTCGTATCGATACGAAGCGTGCGTAAGTGGTCGATACAAAATGAACAAATCAATGGATACGAAGTGATGCTTTTTCATGGACGTTGATTAGTAGACCCGATGGATACGAAACCATTCGATGGCTTCGCTCGATCGATACGAACACGATGGATACGAGGCGAGGTTGCTCTAATCAATACAAACACGATGGATACGAGGCCTCTGATCGATACGAACACGATGATTCGAACAGTGCGGTTATGGATGGATTCGAACAGATCGACTCGATCATGGATCACTGATCGATACGAACAGCGTGCTTTCCTCAACTTGCATCGATCATATCTCGTTCATACGAACTCCGATTGACTTGAAATTTGAAACGTTGGCTTTCACAGCTTTACTTGTCATGTTTTGGCAATCGTAGCTCGATCCAGACTCGGACGAAATTCGTTGATATCCATAGTGAACTTGTGATGTAAAATCGATATTCGGAATGAGTAATCTTTGATTTCCAGTTAATTTCTTGGTATCTTGGCTTTGCTAAAAGGTGGGATAACAATTAGCCATATACGATCCTTTAGCACTTTCACATGTGTCCTAAAGTGATATGGTTTTGAAAAAGAAAACGTATGCAAATAATCATTACTAAAAAATACCGCTCAAAATGTAAAGTTGGATTTACCGATGAAGATCTGTAAGCATAAATTTCGTCAATCTATCATACCACTAGCTAAGGTGGCATGTAAACGTTAACATTCGAAATTGTTTGATATCAACCATCGGCTGAATTTACACTTGCGATCGCACAACCATATTTAGGATTCTCCGAAATACCCCACGATTTAATTAGTTTATAGATTATTACAAATTAATTAATATTTATAAAATATTAATTATTTATATATTTGATGTTTTAGGTGCAATTAGTAATTAATTGGGTGCATACATAAAAGTTATATATATGTGTATTGATATACAATATCTATATATATTTAAATAGGGTATAAATGCAATTAATTAGCAAATAGGTTTTGATATTTATTAACCTAGATAGGGTCCAATATAAGTAGGCCGTGACAAGAGATGGAGTAGGGCTTTTAATCTAATCTAGATTTCAATTGATAAAGGGACAAGAAGTGGAAGGTATGGCATATTTTCTCTCTTTTCTCCCTATAAATACAAAATTAAACATGTTCAATATTTTTCTTTTGAACTCTCCCACTCTAGCCTGCAAGCTTCATCTCCCCTTTACCCATGCCCAATTCATTTAGCAAACCAATAAGAAATATAATACAAAACAGTTATGCATTCGATCGTTGCATAGTCGATTGTAGACTCCAAGGAGTCTTGGAGATCTTGCAAATCTAGCAGTGTTCAAAGGCATCGTCCTTAAGGTAATATCTTATTTATCATTTATATATTAGCTAATTATCCTTATCATAATTATACATATATGTATGTGTGTGCGTGTTATGGCCTTACCATTATTTTAAATAATTTTAAACATTTAAATAATTGAACCAAAATATGTCATTGCTATGAGAGCTTGTACTATTACAGGAGGAATGTTCAATATTGATTCTTGTAGTACTGTTCGAGGGGTCGATAAATTAATTCCCATGGATGTCTATTTGCCTAGAACGATCAATATAAAGAAAAAGAAAGGTGTATGAGCTAACTTGATATTTTTGGCATTAGCATCACAAAGAAGAGTTAAACCAGATGAATTTGTTGTGTTGGCTAAGTACTTTAAAATTAAAACATATGTGTATAAATTTATATTCAGCCATATATATGTTCTAGTATGTAAATAATAATTTTCTAAACATATTACACTTTTTTTAGTAATTTTAAGTAATTATTTATTAATTTTAAAACAAAAAATACATTAAAACGATATATATATTCATAATATATATTTAAATTATTATCTAAAATACTAGTGCATTTAGTATAGTTGTATATATATATTAAATAAATAATTGCTTTTGGATTTCAAATGAATATTGGCCGAATATACATACATACATACATATATATATATATATATATATATATCTTATATTATATACATGTATGTATTATTGTATTTATATTTATAGGTTTGTACATTTAAATATAATTTTAATATAATTTTTTTCAAACTTGGCAACCTATATATCATTTTATATTTTATAGTATTAATATTTAGTTAATCAAAATTTTTTAATTAATAGTTTAGATCCTGATTTGAATTTGAACATCTTTTACCAGGTCAAAGTTAGATATTTTAGCTTTAAATTGGAAATTTAATTTTTGACCTTGTCAAACTTATACATTTTTAACATTTAATTTTAAATTTGACATTTTGACTTAGTTAAATTATGTTGGATATTTTATATATTGTTTATGTTATTAATATAATCATTTTAAAGTAATACTTGTGTGTGTGTATACATACATACATACATACATAGATATAAATATATGTATACATATTTATACTAAACACTATATATTTGAGGCAGTTAATATATATATCAAATATATAAATGGTAGATATTAATCCCAATATCTACTCATGTAAATATTAATTATGTCATTATAAATCATAGCATTATGTTACGTCATTATTGTCATTTGCCTATAATATATATGAGATATATTCAAACACACACACACGTATTATATTTAACTAACAGAGATCAATTAAACAGAAAAGAAAATAGTTAAATAAAATATGATTTTGTTTAAAATAACTAGATTGGATTAAGTGTTGAATATTAGACTTTATAGGCTCACTAAGATCTAATTAGGGAGTTTTTTTGAAATTCACCCAATTCAACCATCGTAGACCGGGCTAGTTCCAAAGTATTTATCCTATGATTTCCACTACTTTTTCATTTCTTCCACTTAATGGGTGCTCATCCATATTCCTTTTCAGACACGATTCATAAATATCATATGATTTAAAAACATATAAAGGGAGATAACTTAAATTTCCCAATTTGTACAATCATTTCTCGATGATATGGTCCAATCTTTTATGCCTATAGTAATTGTCATTCATATAAATGCTTTCGTATTTTAATTGTCTAATACATCATTATTCAGGACCCAAATGTCGTTATTCAAGTGTACCAAAATATTTTATTCTAAAATGAATATTCATAGCATTATCACTAAAATAAAGCTATACCTTCATTTCGTAAAATTCAAAATAAATATTATTTATAAATAATTTTGGCACATGTAACATTACTTAAAATATTTATCTGCTCAATAACAAGTGTTTCGTGGTACTCTCCTACTACAGTAGTTGCTATGATGGAACCATATGCAATATAAAGTTCCAATATATTTTGGTATGTTTATTTTACTTTTAAGTTTTTACAGCAATTACAAAAGGTTGTTCTGGACCTAGTATTTACCACTCATGAAGTATAACCCTTAGAAAAATAATCTTATATAAGAAAATATTTCGAAGGGAACCATATCCCTTTTTCATTAAGCATATTTAAATAAATTGAATAATTTCATTTTCTTTGTCCCTTCTTTGAGCATTGGTGACAATCATCATTCACTTCCTTTCAACCGTGCCTTTATTGCTATCGCTTCTTTACTTTCATTTCTTCCTTTAATATGGTCAACCCTTCTAGAAGAAGATTAATTTTTCATAGAAGTGCCTTTCAATTATCCTTAACATTTTAAGGGGATCGACTAAAATGCACATGAACAAGTTAATTAATATGAATCGACCGAACTAAGTCAGTAGCGATCGAAGAAAAAAAATCTATCTATAGATCTTCGTTGAATGTCGCATTTCAACTCAGTAAGTTTCATAATGTACTTAATCATGTTAAGCGCATGATCTTGCACTATGATTCCTTACCTATATTCGAAAGAAATAATTTCATTAAGCTCTCGTACCTTGCGGAATGAGACACTTCACAACACAATTGTTGTACGTGATTAAATATATAATGAATATTATACTACCGTGCCATCATATAGGGATGTCAATTTCCTACATGACCCGAAACCCGCACGGAAATTAGCAGGTTAACCCGACCCGTTAATTTGGTGGGTCATTTTCGGGTCAACCCGAATTTGACCCGTTTATAAACGGGTGGGTTTCGGGTTGACCCGCTAACCCGAAATTGACCCGTTAACAACCCGTTTATACTTATATAGGTTGACCCGACCCGTTTATGACCCGTTTGTACCTTATACGGGTTGACCCGACCCGTTAACGACCCGTTCCGACCCGTTTACGACCCGTTTACACCTTATACAGGTTGACCCGACCCGTTTACGACCCATTTACACCTTATACGGGTTGACCCGACCCATTTACGACCCGACCAGACCCGACCCATTTATAATCGGGTTACACGGGTCGGGTCGGGGTAAACCCGTTTATAAACGGGTCGGATTCGGGTTGAGCTTTTCTGACCCGTTTAATAAACGGGTCAACCCAACCCATTTAAAATCAACCCGAACCCGACTTGACCCGACCCAAACCCGACCCGACCCATTGACAACCCTAGTCTCATAGTAGTCGACACATGAAATTGAGTGAGTTCATGGTCAAGTGACCAAGAGTTAAAAGATTAGATCGTATTACCTAGTTGTACTATTCAGTTCTTGTATGAAAATTAGGGCAACAACATGCTGAAGTTTTGTAGGAGCATTATATTACGTTTCTTAGTCAATTTTTTATGGTACAAATAATTAGCATGTTATTTTCTAAGAAACAACTTTTCAAAAATTTATTAAGTATGTTATATAATAATTGCATATTTTATTACACTTATTTGAATGCTTTAACATATTTTTCAATAAGATTTCTACTTAATTATACACATGTTCCCAAACCCTAAGGGAGATGTAAGAATTCATAGAATTGCTCTACACACGTTAGGACCCATTTATCATGTATCAGCAGCCTTGAGTATGCTCAAAAAAATGTGGTACCTGAAAATGGCACATACCGCTCTATTTGTTATGTCATATATAACTCCTAACATTATAATCACTAACCCTAATCAATATTGTGACTTTGAGTGTGCTAAAAAAAAGATAGGCACTCATGATCCTTTATTTCATAATGCATGTGTACAAGTAAAAAACCTTTGAGGGTGCTCAATAAAGTTATGTAGATTGTCTTACCTATTAAGAAACACAAAAGCTTCTCTAAAGCACATAGATTGCTTGAATATGCTTAACTATTGTCCATATGCTATAGTACGTCGATTTGTGTGTGAATGATAAAGAGAAACCATTATCTATGAATTCATAATTTATAACAACAAATTGGAGTTGTATACATAACAAGGGATGACGAGTACGTAGCATCTTATAACATGTCATAACTTATTATAACATATACATCCCTTATATCATAATGGAATTATTGTTTCACTATATTTCATATAATTTTAAATTACTAAAATTATTAGTTTTAAGTGACTAAGTCATAACTTTTATTTATTTCGAGCAAGTTTGTGGTTACACCTATAACATTTATAATCTACTTCTTCTAAATTAGAAAAAAATTGGGATTTGTTTAGTTTAATTATAAAATTTGTAATTACCTTGTTTAATTTTAAACACATTTAAATTTTAGATTTTAATTACAAACAATTTCAATTAAAAAAAAATTATAGGCAAAACAAAATATTATTTTACATAGGCAACCGGATTATAGTGGTCATACCACTTTACTACAATTATTACAAGTGTGAAGTGGAGATTTCACTTTACAGCAATTTGAATTTAATTATCATAACATTTATAATTTAATTCAAATTTAAATAATTTTAAATTTATATTTTTGATATTTAAATAGGTATATTTGAATTAACATAAGGTATGAACTATTTAGGCCTTATGCTTAGGGAAAACCCTAAAACAAACCACTTTGATGAGCTAAGTAAGGGCCAAGAGTAGGGAAATTTTCCATTCATAATAATGCTCCTTAATTAGATTAACCTTCTCATTAGTTAAACACCCTTTCCTAGACACCTGTCCAACTAAAATTTTATACAAACTGTATTATGTGCTGATTAATTTACTCATAATAGCACTTGAAGGATCAAATGAAATTGACTTAGCCTAAACATAGAATGTCTAATTGAAACTCTTGTAGATTGAAAAGAAACTATGATTTCTAATCAATGTCGAGAAAAGAATTTCCTCATTTATTAATAATCTATTAGGTGTGTTGACTCTACTATATGGTATGATGTGCTAATCTGCAATAGATTCCAAGTACATTATCAAAATATGATTTTGATAGGTGCATCCAAAGTGATATGATCGACCGTAGAAGTGTCCCTGAAAGAAAGACCAATGCAGTTGGAACATGGTAAGCTACGTTGATAGAATAACATTGTAAATTTTGATTGTTGAAGTTAACGTAACAAATTCGTCATTCGATATACTTAAGTCAATTTAGAATTTGGGTCAGAAGCTGCAACATCGTCGAGTCGTACATCATCAGAGTTGTCCCCTCACCTCTGCTCACCCGATTAATAATGTATCCATTCAATTTCCTTACAGCGGCACTTACAGGTACGCGTAGTCAGGATCGCTCAAGCCTGCATGCAATTCATTGCTGGAGCACTAACGATTAAGCACTAACAATCCCCACTAGAGCTGTCCGCTCACCTACGCTTGGATAGGCGCATAACAATTAAGTGTAATTAAGCCATCTCTCATCTTCTTTCATTGCCTTGCACTCTCTTGATCACTGCCCACATTGCTGATGTTGTTATCTCTTTTTCAACAACACTGTATTTCCTTTTACTACTACACAGTATGCCCTACAACACCTCATCTTCTACTACATTCCCTTGGCATCCTAGTTATTGCACTTGCAATTACTCACAACCCGCCAAGCAACATCTACGACTCTTAAGAACCTCCCATCGCCTCAGCCCATGATCACTCACCACTTAATGCACAATATTTATATTTTTTGCCATTAATGCATTGTATTGCTTATTCAAGTAGCGGCATTTTATTATTCTATTTACTATAAACATTTGTCTTTATTCTTTTTTCCTCTCTCTTTTAGTTGATCATCATAGTGATGATCCTGAATGGTTGTAATAGATAGCTACTAACAAACTTCTGTATTGTTTTTTAATTTGTTTAATAAAATATGAGTGCTCTCCTCATAAGAGGACCACCCTTTCATCAAAAAAAAAAGAATTTACTTACAAAATTATAGCTTGATATGATTTTGAGTTTTGGTATATGTATATTGAAGCAGAACTTCTAAATAATGAGTAAGAATATGTTGTTTATGCTTAATAACTAGAGTGTCTCGAATTAGTGAGAACGGTTCTGAATTTGTCAGTTATTGGATAAGATCCAAGAACTGATACAATTATCGTTCAACAAGCATAAGAGTTAAGGAAATATTTGGATAGAAAAATAAAATAGTTTGAATTTCACTCAAAATGCAGCGGAAGCATGGGTCTGTAAGAAAGCACTATAAATGTACTAAAATATTTCAAAATATATAAGTAAACATCGAACTTATAATTATTAACTATGTTCTCTTGTTAAAATCATTTTAGTATGGTTGTTTAATACTCAATATTTGTATTAACATCTTTTATAACAAGTATAGAAGGATATTGGGATTGTCCCAAAACGATATACATAGGCACCATATTAAAATGTTAAATATGGACTATGTAAGATGAATTTCTTAGGCATTGGCAATAAGAATTATCGTACATGTTGTATTATCAAATTTTGCTTATGTATTAGATACAAAGGGAAAGTATCAAATCCAAATTAGGATCACTAAATGAAGTTTAGAGTTTTCTTGAGTATTTATAAAATAGTAGAAAAATGTTTACAGAAATAACATACTCCTTTTGAAGGTGTGCACAGACTCGTTCTTCATAAGTGATATTTAGTATAGCACGTCAATACTAATTTCATGTTCAATCTTAAGTTAAGAACTTTTAGTTGGAAATTTTCCTAACAATAAGCAGTGGCTAATGTAAACAAAGGCTACGTACGTCGCCTTGAATAGCATTGTGATAAAAGGAGTGTAAACAAATGCTCAAGTTCATTACTAAGTTATAGGTGATTCCAAATGTTGATGATCCCATGACATTGTTATATGATAATAATCTTATGATATGGTTTTTAAAAGAACCTAAATCTCATTGAGTTGAAAAACATACTCCGAAGGGTTCCACACGATAAAGGCAATTTATCAATATCAGAGAGAGTTAATTGATAGAGTAGATAATTAAAACAATATAGCATATCCATTCACTAAGCGACTGGTCTGATTAGTTCTTCAAAAAATCGTTTGAAGGAGTTGGAATAAGATTCTATAATCGACCCCAAGTGCAAATGAGAGATTGATAGAGTTAGGCATATACCATAGGGGCAATTATGTAATTTGTTACATATATCTAACTTGATAGCCACTCTTATTCATAATAAAGACGTTTGATTTATGTATTATACTTTGTTATACCATGATATAATTAATTAAGTAATTAGTTTAAAATATATTAAATAGTAAATCCTTAAATGATATGTTATGTGATAGTAATTACAATGTGTTGTAATCTTAAGAAATTTATCACATTAAAATAAAATGTTATTTTAAAAATTCCTAGTCAAGATATATCGAGAAAGAATATCTATTCGTCCATTAAAACTAAAGTACGTAATTCCCTCTAAATGTTGAGCAATGTATTACTCATGGCTATTGGGGGATAAAGTTAGGTGTATGCCCTTAGGGCAATTATGTAATTGTTACATATATCTAACTCGATGACCAATCTTGTTCGGAATAAAAGGTGTTTCCTTTCTATTATATACTTGATATAAAACATTAAATTAATTAATTAATTAATTAATTTAAAAGTATATTTAATAGAAAATCCATAAATGGTATGTTTTATGATAGTAGTTATAGTGTATTGTAATCATGAGTAATTTATCACACTAAAATAAACTTATCATTTTAAATATTTCTAGTCAAGGTGTATCGAGATTGGATATCGATTCATCCGTTGGGACTAGAGTATGTAACGCTTTCCAAATATTGAACGGTGTATTACTCATGATTATCGGAGGCACCAAGGTGTTACATACTGATAGTTATTGGACAACCATGAAACGACTCACTCGATAGTTTTCTGTTGGTTAATATAATTAAAGTCGAAAAGAAAATATCGATGTGACTAATTTATACAGTTCTCTTGACTTGAGAATACTGTCAATCCAAATTATGAAAGCTTCACTTTTATTACAGCCAATCATGGCACGAAGTCCCTTGAATGACTAGTTGGGTCGAGTGCAAGTATTGGAAGTGAAATATTACTCAAGAGAAGATTCATCTCCTCGGTTATATAGGGTTAGTATCACGGTCAACTTAAGTCGGCTTAAACTCAAAATCTCTGGCCAGAGTAGTTCGTTTAATAATAATTGTTATCATTGAACCAAGGACTTTATGTTTGTACTATAGAGTTGAATATGCACGGTATTGAAATTTTAACCATTACCAAATTCCATAAGTCCAAAGTAGTTTTGACAAAGAGAACTAGTGTAATAATTATCACTAATAGGCAATGCTTATAATAAGTAAATTTGGATTTTACGATGTGTAAGCAATAAATTTAGTCAAAATGTCACACCGCTAGCTAAGGTGACGTGTAAATGTTAATATTTGAATTGTTCCATATTAATCGTTGATAGAATTTACACCTCTGAGTCACACAACCGAAATAACGAATATCTGAATAAACCACACGATTTAATTGATTTTTAATAGTTGAAAAATAATTAAATTAATTAATAATTAAGAAATATTAAATTTAAAATTTTATTTCATTTATTTGAATGCCATTAGTATTTAGTAAATTGCGTATATAAAGTTATAAACGCGCATATAAATACAGGATATCGGAAGAATGTTTACATTCGATTTAACCAGAATAAATACTAAAAAGGGCTTTAAATTAGTTAATATTGTGAAATATTAATTTTTTAAAATTTATTATTTGATTTGTTTGATTACCATTGGTATTTAATAAAGTGCTTATATAACGATTATAAACGCGCGTATCGGCATACGATATCGATAGGAAATTTAAATTGGATGGAAATGAAAATAATACTAATTGGTTTTTTGGATGTTTTAGAGCCCAAACAACCTATAAAATGGTCGGCCATACTTTGAGGAATAAGTAGGGTTTTGAATTTGAAATGAAAGTCAATCTTAATTAAAGGAGAGAAAAAGGTCATATCTTAATCACACATTTGTTTCCTCCTTTAATAAGATACTACTCTATTTTTTTAACTCTGTAGAAACATCCTAAGGCCGAATTTCCATGGTGGCAATAGCTCCATATTTTCATAACTTGTTCAAACAAAATTAAGATACAAAAAAGTGGTTATCTCTAGATTATTGCAGATCTAGAGACCAATTTCTTAAATCTGGGGATTTTTTTATCATTCAAGGAGTATTCTCTCGGCTTCATCTAAAATATAATTTTCTGTTTTATTTATATGGATGTAAATTATCACATTCAAATGCCTATAATTCTCCACACCTTCTTTTTGTTCTCCTTGTATGTTTTTGGGTTTTGTGTCATTATCAAAGTTCTATTTTGAATCATTTATTTCATCATCATGTTGAATTTAATTTCCTTTTTATCTTTACCCATGTGATATAATAATATCCATCATAGATTCTCTTCGGCTCCCTTTTCATTTGATCATTATGTATACATGTAATTTGGATCCAAATTTTATTGTCGCGAATTCATATATGCCTGATTCATCTAATCCCTTTTAATTCAAAAAACATTGTTTGAAAAAAAAATTGGAATCTTTACATTAATGGATATGATGACCCGGATTGTAACGACCCTGAATTTTGAACAATTTAAATTGAAAATATTTAATTAATTTTAAATATTTAAATGATGATTTGACTTGAATTTCAAATTATCAGAATGAATTGGCGATTAAATTTTTGAATTTAATCTATTGAAAGTTGAATAAAATTTGAGTCTTCAATTTTAAGCCGGTTAAAAATAATTTAAAGGCTTAGAAAATTCATATTGATAATACTGAAGATAATAGAAGTTTCAGAATTGAATTTGAAAGCGATTTGTTCAGTTTGAAATTGTATCGTTTAAATTTAATTTAAAAATAGCCTTCCGAGGCACAGTCTCGGAATTTGACGAAACCAGTTCCATTGGGTCCGTGATATTGAATTATTACTGGATTTCAATTTTCGTATTTATCAGAATTGTTGTGTGAACACACGACGTATAAACGCGTAAAGATTTAAATCGAATTCAATTTGAATTTCGGTAACAACCGGGGTTTTTGCATCGATTTGATATCATCGTTAAACGATTTCTCTGCTAGCTAATTGCTTATAGGAGTTTCGGTTCGAATTGGAATTCGTTTAATAAAAAAATTGTTGTTGGAATTTTTGAATCGGTTAAAATTCTTTTGAAAAGAAAAAAATTGTGAAGTGTTGGTGGGCTTTGAAAAAAAAAAATAATAATAATAATAATAATGCCCTTATTTTCTTTGATACCGTGATAAATCCAAACCCGTTTCCCTTTACCCATTCATTCCAAAACCCTAGAAACAAAAATAAGCGAGAAAAGAAAAATGGCGGCAGGCGATTTTCTTTGTTCAATCTGAACTGTCGAAGCTTTGGTTGATGTTCGTTCACTAGCTCAGATGCTATTCTTCTTTGATCTGGATCCTTGCGACATCGTCTTCTCGAATCTTTGCAAAAAACTAGGGCTTCGGCGATCGATTCTCTGGCGTTCGTCTTCCTCTTCGCTCGTTCCTCACCATCGCGGCGCCAACCTTGCCGAGCGATAGTGGCTTTCATCAAACGAAGGTGAGTGGTTTTCGTCCCTCACATCTAATTCAGTAACCCTTGATTTTAGTTCGTATTTGATTGTTGAATTCTTCCTTTGATTTGTCGGCATTCGACTTTGTTTCGAAGTCGATTTCATTTGATTTTGGGTTGTTCGACTTGGCCCTTCGACTTTGCTTCGGTATCGATTTTCCTCTGACTTTGATTTGCATTCGAACTTGCCATGGTTTTATCACTTGAGCATTCTCGGCCTTGAATTTATTTAGCTAATAAATTGAAATTTACGGTTGTCTGGATTTTTCGAAACTGCTGCTTAATATTTTTGGATGTTTGAACCTTTATGTGCACTTGATTAGACATTGAAACCATGTGTATACATACATTCTTGTATGTATATATATGTATTGTCTTGGCTATTTGATTTTTGCAATTTACTGCTTACTTATTTGGCGTGTCTCCATATGGGTTCATAGATACATTGTATGTGTTTATGCATGCATTATTGAATTTGCACTGCAATTATCTTGGTTCAAAACTGGTAATTGTTGTTGGCATCACTTGTTGATTTCACCTGCTGGCTTTGTTATTATTTTGTTTGAACTTGATCACTTGAGTTTGCCTTACCTGTAGTATACTGTCCAGTTCATTTAGTCGTTCACTTTTGCCTTCGTGGCCATTGCAGTTGATTATGCAGTTTAAGTTTCATATAAACTGTTTGGTTTCATTGATCACTTATGTACAAGTGTTGCATTTTTATCATTTAGAGTGTGCATTATATTTGAGTGCACATATGTTTAGCTATTCATGCTGTCCAGACCTGACTTTGTTGTCTGCATTTTCATCACTGACCCTTGACAGTAACCTTGATCTCTGTTTTTGGGTACATTTCTGTAACACCACTGCACTTTGTAGTTGCTGATCATTTTCATTCATGTATGGTTGTATATCCAAATGATATATGGACTTTGAGTAAATGCTTCATTCATTACTGAGTTGCCAGATTCATTGCTTTGACCTTTTTACTGTTTCTGGTCATCTCGATTTTTTTTCCTTTCATTGAGTCTGCATTGATTCGACACACACACTCTTTTCTTGTATTCAACAATATCATGCTATTCACTGTGTGCATCATTGAACTTCGAAATTGATACACCTTGTAGCTCTTGTACTTTGCATGATGTTGGCTTGTTTATCTGCACTGTATACATTCTTTGCCATTGTTTTATCACTGGTACTTCCCTGACCTGTTGCATTTGTTGTCGTGGCACATCACTGGTTCATACCTGATTTACTGTTGTAGCTGCTGTATATAAATTCTGACAAACTTTGGCCTTGACTTCATTTGTTCATGTTGCCTGTATGCTTCCAGTTTTACTTGAACTGTCGTTGTTGCATGTATTACTCTGTTGCACTTCATTTTGCACACTTCATGCTTGTTACTTGATCTGTTTCACTCACCACTGTCTGGACAGTTGCATTGTGATGTTTTCTGGGCTTCTTTGTGTATCACTGCATATATATACTTTTGATTGCACTGTCCACATGAGTTTGCTCTTCTCTGATGTTTCTTGATGGCAATTGTAGTATGGACCCTTTTTATCTGATATATTGATATTTTGAGTATTCGAGTGATGTTGGCACTGTGATATAGCTCGAACTGTAGTTGTTGATGTACATATTGAGGTTCTAGTTGATTCACTGTCTCATTTGCCATAGCTTGATCCATTCAGAAACATTGTTGCATTTTAGTTGTAGCTTGGTCTGCATTATTGCTTGTGGTCTCTTCATTGTTGATCTGAGTCACTTTGTACTAAACTTGAGTTGCAGTGCTTCATGTTGCATTTGTATCTCACTGTGTTGCATTTAGCTTGACATTTGCATTATTGTGATGAATCTAATTTTGATTTGACCTTGTGCACTCGAGTTGGCGAGGCAGTGCACATGTATGTGTGTGTGCACTGCAGCGACCCAGAATTGACAGTTTTGAATTGATATTTCTTTTTCTGTGCGTCGTGATGCATTGATCTTTTATGCCGTATTGGCGAGGTCGTACACGCATGCGTGTACGACAGCCAATCGAACTCTGATGGTTTTAAAGTGACAATTTCAATTGTTTTAAATTGATTTAGTCGATTAATAAATTGTTTATCTATCTCTGTTGATGTTTTAAATCTGCTGATTTATTGTTTAACACTGTTTAGTGTTAAAAAAATTTCGTTATCCGATTTCTTTGAAGAGTCGGATAGACGAGAATTATTGTGACTGTCGTCTATTTAAATTATTATTGCCTCTATGCACTCATAAACTGGTTTGAATTAGACTAACCTGTGTATTATTTTCTTTTGAATATAATACTCGGGTCAGACCGAGTATTTTACAGCTTGAAGATTTTTGAGCAGCGAAGTTAGAGAGAGAGAGTAAAGAATCATTTTTAGTTTCAGAAAAATTGTATTTTAAGATATTCCGCTGTATCAGTATTAAATTGTATTAACTCTGATGTATTCAAAAAGATTTATAGTAATGAAATAAATTCTCATTTGTTTTAATTCATTGTTATTATTCTGTGTTTCTGTGGCTGATTCTGTTTAAACCTTATAAACTAAATAACAATTCGTCTTTTTGAACGTTTCGAGTTGGTTTAATTACCGACTGGAGGCGGTCAGAAAGGGGGAATGTTACAGAGTGGTATCAGAGCTTTGGTTTACACAAAGCTTAGTTTATGATGTTTAATATGAATAGTTACTAGAAACACTTTAAAAGAGAATGTTTTTCAAATCTAAAGAAGTATAAAATTGTTTTTGAAAATAAAGATTTTTAACTTAAGAAAAGTTAAATTGAATTGAATTAGTATTAATAAATATATGATTTGGAAATTTAACTAAAAGAAAGTTAAATAAATTGAACTGGATGAGATAAATTATTGAGATGGAAAGTTAAACTTGAAAGATAAGTGATTATACAATATGAATTGGGAAGATTTAAATTAATAAGTTGTATAACTTATAAAATGAGAAAATTTAAATAAAACCAGTTGTTAAAATGGTTAAACAGTTTTGTTAAGTAAAACAAAATCTGAATTTTGGACAGTGATATGAATTTGACTTTTGTAAAAGTTAAATAAAATAGAATTTCAAATAAATTTGAGGCGAACTTAAGTTGTATGGTGAAAATAAATGCAAGTGAAGATAAAATGAAGCATAGTTTAAGTAATGTTAAATGAGGTTGAATTTGATATCAAAATGAATTGATAAAGTGAAGTAATGAATATGAATTTGAGTTATAGAAAGGAAATTCAACTTTAATTGTAAAAGTGAATTAGTGAATATAGTGAGTATAAGAATTCAATCTGAATTAGAATATAAACCAATTAAAATTAAGTGTGTTAAACCAAATTGAATGTAAGCAAAGTAAATAAATTTGGTTAAGTTGAAAGTGCATTGGTTGCCAGTTAATTGTATAGAAATTCATTAAGTATTAATGAAATTGAATTAATGGAAATTGAAAGCTATGTAATTGAATTCAAATTGAAAGATAAGTAAATCTAAATAGAATCAAATTTGATTTGAATTGAAAGCAAACTAACTTGAATATAAATTAGTGAAAGTGAACTAATTGAATATGAATGAATGTTAGTAAAATCCAATGTGAATAAATCAAATGTGATTTAAATTGGAAATCAATTCAACGAATGATTTACTAAAGAACTAGTTGATTATCTTGGAAATGGAAAATTGATAAAATTGTATAATAGTTTAAATTGGAAATTTTGAATTATTATAAACGGTTTAAATAGAAGATTTGAAAAGGTTGATATTATATTGGAATTATAAAATGAATTTGTATAAGTGTTAAAAGTGAAATATTAATGGATTTCATAAGTGAATGGAAATTACAGAATTAAAATTTGTGAAGTTGTAAAATGAATCGAAGTTGTAAAATAAAAGATTTATAAGTAATTTACTTATAAATTAAATTCTGATATAAAACTGAGTTATAAAGGAATGGGTTAATAAAGTGATTTTTATAAATTGAAGTCTTTATAAATAGGAATAGAATTTATAAACGTTGTTTATAAATCCGAAACTGACTTATTTTGATAAGTAAATTCGTATAGCTTGTTAAAAGATGTATATTCACAATTTTGGACCGTGAATATATATTGAATAAAATGGACATGTTTTGGGAAAGTGATATTTTAAAACGAAGTTAATGGTTTTAAAAGATGTTTTAAAAGGCATTGAATATCGAAACCATAGATTTCAACATTCATTGTTGAAATAGACGTTTTCGAATATAAGGAAATGGTGGACTATAACACTGTTGTTATAGTAAATGATTTCCGAAAGGAAATGTTTTGTATAGTACTGGGGTTTATACATCTATCTAAATTTCGAATCCTTATACTAGTGATTTTGAGTTGTCGTAACGATGTTTTACGTAACATTCGTTTTAATTCAAATAAATATGTGAAAGAGAATGATTTCCTTAAATGATGAAATATATACTTAATTTTGATTAAAGTATATCGAATATTTTCAAATATTGAAAATAGATTGGATTTGTGAATTACTTATTTTTAAATAAGTATGGAAATGTTTTTCCAAAAATGGAATGTTGTGAATATATTCCGTAAGGGATAAATGATTTGAAATTCATTTTCGAAGTCGAAGTTGAAAAGTTAAATGAGAAATTTGAACAATTAGTTCAATTTGAAATTTTTCAAAAAGATTGAATCGTTGAGTTAAATTGAGTTTAACTTCGACACTAAAGACAATATAAGTTGAGTTTTGAATTTCAGATGATGGTTTGGATTGTATGTCTAACATTGTGAATTGATGACATAGCAATTGATCTCTATTAAATATATATCTGTTAGTGACGGAGAATTTATTCTCTTAGCTTAACACCCTTCTCTGAGACGTACGAGCTCAGAGGTTATATATCGATAGACATCAATTCTGTGTTGAGAATTGACGATGTAACATATTATTCAAATCGAATGTGAAAGTCGATAATTAATGGAATTATGAATATGAATTAGGTTTGAGATAACCTTAAATTTCCAAATCGACTTAGAGGAAAATTTTGAAATCCTCTATTTTGTTATGAATATGGATATGTAAGTTTTCAGAACTTATATATATGAATGCGGTAAATTTGAAAACCGTTAGTTTGGAAAGTAAATTGTTATGGAAAACCTTATGTAAGTTTACATGGGTATGATATGTACGAAATGTGAAATGTAGTACTACATATATATGATATTATGTTTTCCAAACTGAGGATATGGAAAAGTACCTTCCATTTATTATTGGAGAAGGTATTGGGACTCGTGAAGAGTGTCCATTTGAAATTCGTAGCTACGTAGAATTTTCCATAAGTTGGAATGTCCATTTGGACTAGAATCCCTCGTGATGGGATCATGTTGATTATGATGTATGTTAGCGTAATTTGAGGGGCGAGATGACTACAGTTACAAGCGATTCCACTGGGATAGTGGCGCAACCGCCGGGTAAACTGCAATCTAAAATGCCAAGCGAAATTTGAGGGGCGAGAAGCCTACGGTTACAAGCGATTCTACTGGGATAGTAGCGTAACCGCCATGTGGACCGCGATCTATGGCAACAACCATGGCGAAATTCAAGAGAGATGTGAAATCTACGGTTACAAGCGATTCTACTGGGATAGTAGCGTAACCGCCGGGTAAACTGTGATCCATGGGGGAACGTGCTTTCCATATCCATTTTTGAAAAAGAATTTTTAAAGTATTTTCACTGGGAATTGAAGCAAGTATATTTAGTACTTGGAGATTTTTAGACCTGCGCCTGACCAGCGTATGCCTAATGTCTGTGAGAACGAAGATGGACTTGTTAAATTTCGAGTTAGCAAGTATTTTCAAACTGTAAATAGCAAATCAATAGTTTGAAATTAAAATTACATAATTCCTACCTAATGAACTAAGGAAGAGGATCTTTGAAATGTTTTGAAAGTCCACAGCTTTGGAAGAGATATATTATATAAATCTCTAACATGACGGATTTTAAGTTTGAATCTGAGTTGTAAATTAAAAATGTTAGTAAAAGACTTCTGCGTTTTGATTTCAGAAAATCAATGAACAAAAGAGAAGATAAACAAAACTAATGAGATTAAACAAATGAAATGAATCCTATATTCATTTATTTGTATTGAGTTTCAAGCTTAGAAAAATTGAGTAGGATATAAATATCGGTGAAATTTTAACAACCTTTCCTTTTCATGGACGAAAAGTTTTAAGGAGGGGAGATTGTAACGACCCTGAATTTTGAACAATTTAAATTGAAAATATTTAATTAATTTTAAATATTTGAATGATGATTTGACTTGAATTTCAAATTATCAGAATGAATTGGCGATTAAATTTTTGAATTTAATCTATTGAAAGTTGAATAAAATTTGAGTCTTCAATTTTAAGCTGGTTAAAAATAATTTAAAGGCTTAGAAAATTCATATTGATAATACTGAAGATAATAGAAGTTTCAGAATTGAATTTGAAAGCGATTTGTTTAGTTTGAAATTGTATCGTTTCAATTTAATTTAAAAATAGCCTTCCGAGGCACAGTCTCGGAATTTGACGAAACCAGTTCCATTGGGTCCGTGATATTGAATTATTACTGGATTTCAATTTTCGTATTTATCAGAATTGTTGTGTGAACACACGACGTATAAACGCGTAAAGATTTAAATCGAATTCAATTTGAATTTCGGTAACAACCGGGGTTTTTGCATCGATTTGATATCATCGTTAAACGATTTCTCTGCTAGCTAATTGCTTATAGGAGTTTCGATTCTAATTGGAATTCGTTTAATAAAAAAATTGTTGTTGGAATTTTTGAATCGGTTAAAACTCTTTTAAAAAGAAAAAAATTGTGAAGTGTTGGTGGGCTTTGGAAAATAATAATAATAATAATAATACTGCCCTTATTTTCTTTGATACCGTAATAAATCCAAACCCGTTTCCCTTTACCCATTCATTCCAAAACCCTAGAAACAAAAATAAGCGAGAAAAGAAAAATGGCGGCAGGCGATTTTCTTTGTTCAATCTGAACTGTCGAAGCTTTGGTTGATGTTCGTTCACTAGCTCAGATGCTATTCTTCTTTGATCTGGATCCTTGCGACATCGTCTTCTCGAAGCTTTGCAAAAAACTAGGGCTTCGGCGATCGATTCTCTGGCGTTCGTCTTCCTCTTCGCTCGTTCCTCGCCATCGCGGCGCCAACCTTGCCGAGCGATAGTGGCTTTCATCAAACGAAGGTGAGTGGTTTTCGCCCCTCACATCTAATTCAGTAACCCTTGATTTTAGTTCGTATTTGATTGTTGAATTCTTCCTTTGATTTGTCGGCATTCGACTTTGTTTCGAAGTCGATTTCATTTGATTTTTGGTTGTTCGACTTGGCCCTTCGACTTTGCTTCGGTATCGATTTTCCTGTGACTTTGATTTGCATTCGAACTTGCCATGGTTTTATCACTTGAGCATTCTCGGCCTTGAATTTATTTAGCTAATAAATTGAAATTTATGGTTGTTTGGATTTTTCGAAACTGCTGCTTAATATTTTTTGATGTTTGAACCTTTATGTGCACTTGATTAGACATTGAAACCATGTGTATACATACATTCTTGTATGTATATATATGTATTGTCTTGGCTATTTGATTTTTGCAATTTACTGCTTACTTATTTGGCGTGTCTCCATATGGGTTCATAGATACATTGTATGTGTTTATGCATGCATTATTGAATTTGCACTGCAATTATCTTGGTTCAAAACTGGTAATTGTTGTTGGCATCACTTGTTGATTTCACCTGCTGGCTTTGTTATTATTTTGTTTGAACTTGATCACTTGAGTTTGCCTTACCTGTAGTATACTGTCCAGTTCATTTAGTCGTTCACTTTTGCCTTCGTGGCCATTGCAGTTGATTATGCAGTTTAAGTTTCATATAAACTGTTTGGTTTCACTGATCACTTATGTACATGTGTTGCATTTTTATCATTTAGAGTGTGCATTATATTTGAGTGCACATATGTTTAGCTATTCATGCTGTCCAGACCTGACTTTGTTGTTTGCATTTTCATCACTGACCCTTGACAGTAACCTTGATCTCTGTTTTTGGGTACATTTTTGTAACACCACTGCACTTTGTAGTTGCTGATCATTTTCATTCATGTATGGTTGTATATCCAAATGATATATGGACTTTGAGTAAATGCTTCATTCATTACTGAGTTGCCAGATTCATTGCTTTGACCTTTTTACCGTTTCTGGTCATCTCGATTTTTTTTCCTTTCATTGAATCTGCATTGATTCGACACACAGACTCTTTTCTTGTATTCAACAATATCATGCTATCCACTGTGTGCATCATTGAACTTCGAAATTGATACACCTTGTAGCTCTTGTACTTTGCATGATGCTGGCTTGTTTATTTGCACTGTATACATTCTTTGCCATTGTTTTATCACTGGTACTTCCCTGACCTGTTGCATTTGTTGTCGTGGCACATCACTGGTTCATACCTGATTTACTGTTGTAGCTGCTGTATATAAATTCTGACAAACTTTGGCCTTGACTTCATTTGTTCATGTTGCCTGTATGCTTCCAGTTTTACTTGAACTGTCGTTGTTGCATGTATTACTCTGTTGCACTTCATTTTGCACACTTCATGCTTGTTACTTGATCTGTTTCACTCACCACTGTCTGGACAGTTGCATTGTGATGTTTTCTGGGCTTCTTTGTGTATCACTGCATAAATATACTTTTGATTGCACTGTCCACATGAGTTTGCTCTTCTCTGATGTTTCTTGATGGCAATTGTAGTCTGGACCCTTTTTATCTGATATATTGATATTTTGAGTATTCGAGTGATGTTGGCACTGTGATATAGCTCGAACTGTAGTTGTTGATGTACATATTGAGGTTCTAGTTGATTCACTGTCTCATTTGCCATAGCTTGATCCATTCAGAAACATTGTTGCATTTTAGTTGTAGCTTGGTCTGCATTATTGCTTGTGGTCTCTTCATTGTTGATCTGAGTCACTTTGTACTAAACTTGAGTTGCAGTGCTTCATGTTGCATTTGTATCTCACTGTGTTGCATTTAGCTTGACATTTGCATTATTGTGATGAATCTAATTTTGATTTGACCTTGTGCACTCGAGTTGGCGAGGCAGTGCACATGTATGTGCGTGTGCACTGCAGCGACCCAGAATTGACAGTTTTGAATTGATATTTCTTTTTCTTTGCGTCGTGATGCATTGATCTTTTATGCCGTATTGGCGAGGTCGTACACGCGTGCGTGTACGGCAGCCAATCGAACTCTGATGGTTTTAAAGTGACAATTTCAATTGTTTTAAATTGATTTAGTCGATTGATAAATTGTTTATCTATCTCTGTTGATGTTTTAAATCTGCTGATTTATTGTTTAACACTGTTTAGTGTTAAAAAAAATTCGTTATCCGATTTCTTTGAAGAGTCGGATAGACGAGAATTATTGTGACTGTCGTCTATTTAAATTATTATTGCCTCTATGCACTCATAAACTGGTTTGAATTAGACTGACCTGTGTATTATTTTCTTTTGAATATAATACTCCGGTCAGACCGAGTATTTTATAGCTTGAAGATTTTCGAGCAGCGAAGTTAGAGAGAGAGAGTAAAGAATCATTTTTAGTTTCAGAAAAATTGTATTTTAAGATATTCCGCTGTATCAGTATTAAATTGTATTAACTCTGATGTATTCAAAAAGATTTATAGTAATGAAATAAATTCTCATTTGTTTTAATTCATTGTTATTATTCTGTGTTTCTGTGGCTGATTCTGTTTAAACCTTATAAACTAAATAACAATTCGTCTTTTTGAACGTTTCGAGTTGGTTTAATTACCGACTGGAGGCGGTCAGAAAGGGGGAATGTTACACGAATTTTTGGACCAGCCAACATTGTCGAAAAATTCATCTATAACGACCCAATATTTCAACCATTCGCATCCGCACATGCCGGACTTGAATTGCTCAAAATATCGGATTGCTAATTTATATTTGGCAAAACTCAGCATAAACAGTAAATAAAAAAGTCACAGAATCACAGACACAGAGTATTATAAAAAAATGCAGCGGAATAGATTAATAAATAGTAGTTCATAAAGCTACTACAATAACAAAGTCTTGAATACAATAGTCAAATAACAAAATTTGAATACATCACTGGAATCAACTGAATGACTGAAAGGTGAATCGATAGTTGGATCTCCAAGCGAAGCTCCAAACTCCAAAGGTGAGTCTCAATTCTGTATCACTCAGTCTGACCCGAGCATAAAGCAAAACACAAAACACTCGAGTCAGGATTAACATTCTTATATCAATAAATCCAACTCAAGTGAAATATCAACTGAAATACAAGTAACTTAAAGGATGTTTAGGATAACCATCCTCTAAGGATCCGTGGAACTATCTACTATGTAGAAATACACTATATTCACAACCAAACGTCAATATAACACCATGGTCATTTCAAAATGATTTATACTTCAAAACCAAAATATAATTTCCATTTCAAATATATATATTTCCAAATTATAGCACTTTCAAAACTAAATTGATAATTTCATATATATCTTATTTTAACTTCATTATTACTTAGTTTTGAAATATTCACTTAATAAACCCATTATCGTTTAAATAACCTTAAATTACATTAAACTAAATATTTCCTTCGATTTATTTAAAACTTGAAATATCCATTTAATCACTTTAAATCAAAATCAAGTTATAAAATCATATCATAAAACCCTCAAATTCAATAAGTTTCAAATCGATTTAATTAAATACAATTTCGAATAAATCCAAATTTATCTCTCCAACCTTAACTTATAGAATCATTATAAAAATCTATTTTTTTAAATAAATTTTTTAAATAAATACTTAAACATATTGTATTTTACTTAAATCAAACTTAACTAAATTTAAAGCTTATTATTAAATCTATTTTGTATTAAAAGTTATTCATATACATAATATTTTCAAATTTAAATAGAACATATATACTTCCTTTCAAAACCATAGAAATCATTTAAAAATATTTATATATAGACCAACGGTGTTTGTATAAAATTTTCTATCCTATGGTCAAGTGATACAGATATTTATCATTTAAATCCGTAATTTAAATATATACGGGTATATATCCTTTCAACCCGCAATCCCAAACTAAATTCAATGAAAATCGCTTGGGTTTATCATTTCAACCCATAATGATTTTCTCCTATTCTACAAAATCGTTCGGGTATGTATCATTTCAACCCATAGGGAATTCTACACTAACAGGGAACTTGCAGAGTGATAACAGATATGATAATAATAATAACAGGCATATATCATCAATAACAATATAATATAAACAACAAGATATAGTGTCATATCCCACAGGTGAACAATTACATATAAATACGTATATAACAATTTAAATAACTACAGCAGCATATTTCAATTGTCGTTTCAATTGAAATAAAATCTAATAAATACAAGAACGTTAAACGTGAGTGATTGCTCACCTTTCGAGGCTTGATAGATTTGACAAGGAAATGAGTTACTAGTTCTAAAGCAACGCTAGATGGACATGATTCAACAAAGAAAACAGGCACGACGGACAAGCTAATAAATGGGAAATCAGTGAGAACTGATAAGAATCAGTCTTGATAGAGACAGAAACGAAATGTACGTTGTATTACTATTATAAATTTCAAATCAATATTAATTTAAACAAATATTAAATTAAATATATATGTATTTCAAATCATTGCTTTTAAGTAAAAACACATATAAAACAACATATTTATATAGTAAAATTTAGAATAAATGAATATATATACTTATAAAGATAAACAACACCTTACATGTATATATATAACATACACAAAATCTTATATAAACATTATATATATATATATACATTCTATTTTAAAACAATACTCATATATATAAACTGATAGGCAGCTATATAGAACTAACCTACATATCAAATTATTCAGTATTAAACATGTATGTTACCGGAACTAATACATTGTATGTCATACAAACAATTATACTATATTATATGCTTTAAAATGTAAGTTATTAAAATATCTATATTAACATATTCCATTATATTGTAAACAGCATATCAATACAGTAACACAAAATTTACTTCACCTATATTATCATATGCAGTTAACAAAACTTTCATTATTTAAATTTTATAAACTATACAACATATAAGTATCAATTTATATAAAATAATATATATATATAACGATTGTATAATATAACCTTTAAACAAATAGAGACTAGTATAATATAATCTTTAATACAAACAAACTAGTATATAAACACTTTATAATTTTTTATAAACTTTAAAACTGTACAACAGAGGACACACATATATATACTTAACTTATACAATCAAACTATATGTACAACTATAGTCAGTAATACCCATTATAATATAAACTAACATAAAATATAAAGATACATATTAGTAACCAAAATAACTTGTATAACCAGCTTTATAAGAATACACACATATAAACATCAGAACATAACTGGTATAATAAAATGTATATTAACATACCATTAATAAACCGAAGTCAGCAAAACAAAAAAATATATTTTTAAACAATTAAAGTAAAAGATATATATATAAATACTCATATAAATCCAATAGCAACACTAATATAAACTATTATAACTTTATATATTTTATAATATATAAACTATATAAACTTTATAACTTTATATATACAACAAATCATAGCTTAAGTACACTATCAATACAAAACAGAACTCATGCATAATATCATATAATAACAGATTGCATTCTATATAACATATGTATTATATGCAGACCCTATATTAATAATATACAAATGCAGACTCGACTTTATCGTCTAATATATGTAAAATATATGACTGATATAACTTCAAAACACCATATGCTATACAATACTATATGACATGAGTACATATCTTACCTTCAAGATTTTCCGTACGTATATATACATATATATATACACACACTAAGATATGTGTTGAGGCCTAGACATGCAAGGAAGATGAGGAGTGAAGAGGAGGAGGCACTGTCGCGGTGGAGCAAGGCTGTGCTCGGCCTGGAGATGAAGATGTGGTTGGGTTTGTCGAAGGGGAAGTGAAGGCAAAGGTTGAAAGGGGTCGGTGAGGCCATGGGGACGTAGAGACTTGCTGGCCGTGGTTGGTGGGAAGCCGCGTGCGGCTGAGCATCGGCCATGGGAGAGAGAAAAGTCGAGGAGGCCGAGCATGGGAGAAGGACTGCGTAAGAGGCGATTGGAGTTTGGAGATTGTGATTGTGTGGGTTGAGATGGAAGAGGAAGGGAGGGAACAGTTTTGGAAAAAGGGAAAGAATGGAAGAAAGGAAAAAGTGGGGAGATAGAAATGAAAAGAATGAGGCCAGGCAAAAACATATAGGAGCAGGTAAGAAAAAAGAAGAAGGCAAAGAACCGTTCAAAATAAATGAAGGTAACGTATAACGAATATAAAATTCATATATTTCCAAACTGATGGAAATAAAGGTAGTGAACCATCAATGCATTGAAGTGATGGAACAGTAATAGCTGAAAATAAACGTTAGTGGCCTTTTATTTCAGCCATTTGAAATTTGAATGGACATCGAAAGTGGTACCGATACGGTTACCATTTACACGGATTCCGCTGCGTACCAGATCTCAAAACACAGAATTGAATATACCGCAGAGATCAGCATGACGAGACAATCAAAACGGTGTACATATATTAGTGGTACGATCATCCGATCAAAATTCAATAATCGGTACCGAAAATGCTGCTAAAATGCCAGAAATAAGATAAACGGAGCAATAGATGTCCAAATTTAAAGAAACGTAATATGACGTCTCGCTCAGAATATGAATTACAAATTTATTGTATATAAAAATATTCATGTTTGGAAAACATTTTATTATCATCAATTTTTAACTGATTAACTTGAACTAATATTGTACAATAAAATAAATTTCCATATTATCTGATGATAATTTATCATTTGCTATGTTTAATTAGACGTATTCCAAATATTAAAATTTTATTCCCAAATTCAAATATTTAAAATTTCACAAAGAAAATTCCATTAAATATATTATTAAATATAATAAAATTTTATGGGTCGTTACACCATCAGTTCTAAAACTATGAATGAAAACTACCATTTTAACATATCATAATCTGATAAATATACAACACCACTAAATGTATAGGACACAAATTTCAATACTATAACTTATCAAAGTAACCATTTATTCTACAGGGTGTGCTTTTTAATACATACCAAACTCAAATACTATAAATCTACCACTATACGACTCTTAAGTGAAAGACAACAATATCTATTCCTAAGAACTCAATAAACATGTCAATGCGGAATAATATGGTAACCAGGAAAGATATATCAATACATGATAAATAGCAAATACCGAACAAGAAAATGTTTTCTAATTATTGGGGCTGCATCACTACCACTTGTGACTACCTATGTACCCCTATCTAATTGGGTACCAAATTAGATACAGGATCAAGCCAACGTAGTTCTTCAAACCAAACAACAGTGCTAATAAACTCCAATGGAGTTTATGATACATTCAATAAATACGCGATAAACAAACAACATTACAAACATATAGTAAATAATTGAGAAGAACAGACACAAATAAACAAGCAGAACAAACATAATATAATATGAAAATACAGGTAAAGATATACAAAAATATCAACAAAACAGCCCATAGTCTATAAAACAATTGTTTGAAAATACAAGGGAGGATTGACATCGTGGAGAACCTAAGACGCTTCTCGATGTAATGAAAAATGAATCAACCAAAAGAGTCGAATCAAACAAGGAGAATTAATTTTTCTAATAATGACTAGGAGGGTGCGCCCCCTTACCGAATGTATAACTCTAAAAAATATACTTGAGAACTACGATAACTCTTGGAAACCTCCAAGCCGGACACTGCCAACCTAACCAAGTATCCGAGTAATTCACATCCTCATGCACATACCATCGAAACCAATCTAGAGTAGATGTGAGAATACCCTAATGGGATCAACACCACATAGCTTGGCCCCCGCTCGCTCTTTATTTAGTCATTTCTAATAAATGATAGCAACGCTCAAGATGAGCAACAAATCGTCTTAGATTGACGAAACAAGAAGACGAAGAGAAATTGTTAAACAGGGGTGTGATACCCTTTTAACCTAAAGAGAAACTAAGAAGGGTGAAATTCCCTCTTAATTAAATGAGATAGCTAAATGGGTGTTATTTCCTTTTAGCCAAAAAGTCACTAAAGGTCAACCTAAGTTGAAAGGTGGTGTAAGTTCCTTTTAACTAAATGTCAAGGTTAAAAGGTGTGATTTCCTTTTAACTAAAAGATTCACACATATTCTTTTATGAAAACCATTTTTCAAAACAACTTCATTAATTTAAAGTTCAAAATTTAAATATTAAATTATTATAACCAATTATAATAAACCAATATTATCACTAAACACCTTATTATCAAATTGTGAAAAAATCACAAGGTGTTAGACTACAATTTTATTCTAACCAACCCATGCAAAAGAAAAAGGTTATTGCTCATAAACTAGCCAAGCACAAATGAAACAACCACACAAGAATAATAAAAAACCAGTTATCATTAACAATTTACAATCAATACCTAACAAAACATTTATTAAAATGTAAATGAATTGAAGGAAAAAAGATTAATATTACACTCACTTCCTATTTGCTTTATTGGAGAATTGGAATACCTAGCCTTTGATAATGAAGATGAAATTTGGTTTCTTTCTTTAGTTTTTTAATGGATTAAAATGAGATATGGACTTCTAGTTGATGATCTAATCTCTAATCCGCAATCTAGTTTGATTTAGAGAGCAAATTTGGATGATTTTGAATGAAATTAGGATGGATCTAGGGCTAATTAGGGTTTAGAACTGATTTAGAATGAGAGGAAAAAGTTTTAACTTGATTCCTCAGCCCTCTATTTATAGTATTATTTGATTAGGCTAACGGGCTCACTAATGGGCTTAATTAATTATACGCTAATCTTGGCCAATAGCTTTATAAAATTAAAATAGGTATTACTTTCTAACTATAAGTCTATTTTTCTATTATAACCACTCTACGTAATGGGAAACCATCATCCTAAAGCAATGGAATTGGTTTGAGACCCTAATTCAACACCTACCAAAAGTTATAGCCCAAACAAGTTTTCCAAGGTTAAAATAGTCACATAGAAATTTGGAAAAAATCATAGGTGTGTAAAATGTCCCTAAGAGTCATATCCCAAAATTTTAGAATCATACGACCTAATATGAATAAAATAAAAATATTTTACAATCATCCGATACGTAAAATATGGGCCGTTACATTCTCCCCCTTCCCCTCCTTAGGAATTTCACCCTCGAAATCCCCAAAGTCGTTACATTCTCCCACTTCCCTCAGGAATATCGTCCACGAAATCCCAAAATCGTTACATTCTCCCTCTCCCCTCCTTAGGAATTTCGCCCTCGAAATCCCCAGACAAGCCAAAGTATAAGCAATCATGGTCATCCCGCATGCCTATCAATCACAAGCAACCATCGCACATATCAAACAAGTAGCTATGCAATTAATAATACAGTGAACTTATCCTAGCATGCGGAATACAAACCTATTAAATATAGTATACAATGGTGAAAGTAGACATGATAAATGATGGGCCCTTACCATTCAAAGAGCCCCGGATAAGTAGTCCTCATGCTCTCTTCCGTCTCTCACATACAATCATCCTCACGTCCACCCCCATTGTACCTTAACTAGCTTCATCATTTTTATCTAAGTTGTTTCATACCGTATCGTACCCCACAATACGAAGTGGCTTAGGAGATATAAAAACTTTTGGTTATACCTCAACATCTTCTAGTTGATCTAGTGAGATCATCACACTTCGATCATGCACAAACTTTTGTAGATAAGAGCATGAAAAAAGTTATGCACGCCCTCCATCTTCTGAGGTAAGTCGAGCCTATATGCTAGCTTCCCGATTGTCTCAACTATTGAAAAAGGACCTATGAATCTTGATGCCAACTTCTCCTTTCTATCGAATCGAACTACGTTCTTTAGAGGAGAAACCTTTACAAACACCATATCTCCGAAAGAAAACTCTAAATATCTTTGTCTTTTATCCGCATAGCTTTTCTATCGATCTTGAGCAGCTTTCATTCGTTGTCGAATGACCTCAATCGTCTCCAAAGTCTCTCTAATCATATCTGCCTCATGCATCAGTTTCTCGCCCGCTCCCACCAACATGAAGGAGCGTTACATGGTCGGTCATGCAATGCTTTATATGAAGCCATACCAATGCTCGATTGATAACTATTGTTGTATGCAAACTCCACCAAAAACAAATGATCATCCCATGATCCACCAAAGTCTATAATGCATGCTGGCAAGAGACCTTCCAATATATGATTTACTCTTTCCGTCTGCCCATTCGTTTGTGGGTGATAAGTTGTACTAAGACGCGGCTCCATCCCTAACACCCCTTGTAAGCTCTTTCAAAACCCGCTAGTGAACAGCGGGTCTCGGTCACTCACAATGTTCTTCGACACACCCTGAAATTATACTATCCACTTTATATACAACTCTGCAAGTTTGGATGTCGTTTTAGTTGACTTGATAGGTATTAATCTCGCACTCTATTTCAACCGATCAACTATGACCCAAATGCCTTCGTACCCTGCTCGAGTCCTTGGCAGTCCACCTATAAATTCACCGATATTTGTTCCCATTTCCATTCAAAATCTCTAATGGTTGCAACAATCCACTGGATTTTTTCTACTCTTCCTTTATCAATTGGCAGTTCATGCACTTGGAAATGAATGCCCTAACATCTCCCTTCGTACGTTCCCAGTAGTAAGTTTGCTTCATATCCCAGTACATCTTTTAACCACTAGGATGAATAGTCAATCTGGAATGATGACACTCTCTTAGCACTTAATCTCTTAATCCATCAGCATCAGAAACAAATAATCTTCTATCCTTACAAAGCCAACCTTCTCGGTCGAGTTCGTATTTCTTCATATCTTTATATTCTACTCCTTCCTCTATCTTTGCTATAATCTATGCTAACCTAGCATCTCACTTCTAACTAGTACCAATCCTTTCAATTAGAGTAGGTCTAATCGATAAACTTGCCAACATTTCAGGTACTAGCTCACAGTGAGGCCTGAAATCAAATCCACAATATACTCTATATGCTTCCATTCCAAGAACATTGCTTCCAACCCCGCATGCTTCTACTCAATGCATCGGCAACTACATCCCCTTTTCCCGGAGTGATGGGAAATACTAAAATTATAAGAGTCCAAGAACTCCAATCACCATTGCTGACAAAGGTTGAGATCCTTTTGGGAGAAAAGGTACTTCAAGGATTTATGATCCGTAAATATCTCAAACCTTTCTCCTAACAAATAGTGCCTCCACATCTTCAAAGAAAAAAACAATTGTCGCTAATTCCATATCATGAGTTGGGTAATTCCTCTCATGTGGTTTAGTTGTCGACTAGCATGGGCAATAATTTTCCCTTTCTGCATCAACACCGCATCTAATCCAATATCACAAGCATCATTGTATATAGTCAGCTCTTCATTTCCACTTGGAATGGTCAATACCGGTGCACTCATCAACCACTTTTTCATACTAAGAAATGCATGGTCACACTTTGCATCCCATACAAAGGTCTGATTCTTCTTCATCAAATTGGTCAACGGTGCTGCTAACTTTGAGAAGTCCTTTATGAAGCGTCTATAATATCCCGCCAATCCTAGGAAACTTCTCATATCCATAGCATTCTTGGGCCGATTCCAATCTTGGACTGCTACTACCTTCACAGGATCCACTGCTATACCCTATCCTGAAACGACGTGACCAAAGAATCTCACTTCTTCTCTCCAAAAGTGACACTTAGAGGACTTCCCTCTCAACATGTGCTTCCTCAATATCTCTAGCACAATCCTCAAGTGCGTCTTGTGCTCCTCTTCAGTTCTTGAGTATATCAAAATATCATCCACGAACACAAGCACGAACTTACTCTACTGGTCTCTAAAACCCCGATTTATAAGATCCACAAAGTATGCCGGAGCATTGGTCAATCCAAATGGCATCACCAACCACTTATAGAAATCTAACAGTGTACGAAACGCAGTAATAGGCACACTCTCCTTCACTACTTTCACCAAGTGGAATCTCATCACCAAATCCATTTAGGAGAACACCTTTGCACCATGCAGCTGATCAAACAAGTCATCAATGCGTGGGAGTGGATACTTATTCTTCTTTATCACTTTATTCAGCTCATGAAAATCCACACACAACCACAAAGAGCCATCCGCCTTCATTGTGAATACTACAGATGCACCCCACTTAGATATGCTTCTTCGAATGAACTCTTTCCTCAATAGGTCATTCACTTGCACCTTCAATTTCTATTGTCTCTGGGTGTCATACGCCTCAAAAGCATAATTATCGATCTAGCTTCCTTTACCAAGTTTATTGGAAACTCGATCTTTCTATGTGGCAGCAATCCAGTCACTTCTTCGAAAACATCTAAATACTCCCTAGCGATAGGCATAGATGATAGTCGCTCCTATGGAACCTCAAGCGAATATAGAAAGCTAACCATCACCGCATCTTTTGGTAGGCAGCCAATCACTATTGTTCGCCCATCTACATCTTCGACTATCACCAATAGCTTCTTGCAATCCACTATGGCCGCATACATCCAAAGCCAGTCCATACCCAAGATAATCCTGAACCCAACAAAGTTCAAAACAAAACAATCACAAGCTAAATAACATCCATGACTCAATAAAACTTGGCTACGACAAACCATGCAAAAAATAGTAGATCCTCTAATCGGGTTCGTCAAAATTTGGGGTCGGTCTACTATCTCATGTTTCAACCCTAATTTATCTACTAGGTCACTATAGATGAATGAATGAGAAGCACCGGTATCAAACAAAACTCGAACTGGAACATCACCAGTAGAAAGCATACATTGAGTGATGACTTTCTTCCCCTTCTCCTTCGCCGAGGGAGCACTTGACAAAGTCAGGACGAGGTCCAAAGCATATGCCTTCACCATTTTCTTATCCTTTACTGGTTTCGGACAATTCTTCTTCAAATGCCCATACTTATCACAATTATAGCATTTCTTCTTCTCACTCATCTTGCAGTCTCTAAATAGATGACCCTTCTTGTTGCATCCAAAGTAAACAGGTTCCTATTTACCTTTTTTCTTACCACCCTTTCCTTGGGATTGTTTTCTCTTCCTATTCCACTTCTTCTTGCCTTCACTGCCTTGCCGCGGCTTTGGCTCCTCTTTCTCATCACAAACAACAGTAGCAGTCTTAGCCTTAGGGTACAAGGTCTCATGGCGAAGCGCCTTTTCTCCAAGCTTCTCAAATGGCTCATCTATATGGTCCACTAGCTTTTTTTCCAAGTAATCATCTAAACCAATGATGAATTTCTCATTCTTCCTCAATGGAATGTCGATGAACAACATCCCATACTTAGACAAAGCATCAAATTCTGCCACATATTCAGAAACTTTCATCTCTCCTTGCTTGAGATCGAAAAAATTTCTGAACAGAACCGACTTTTGAGCAGCTGGAATAAACTTCTCCTCAAACCTTGCTTTGAACTGATCCTAGCTGAACTGATCGTCAGAAGTAGCAATAGTAACAGCATTTCACCAAGTTATGGCTCGACCCTAAAGCTTCTCAAAGCCAACTTTCTCTTCGCAGCATCTTCGACCTCCATATCACCGAAGATGCGCTCACAAGTATCCAACCAATCTTGCACTTCTATGGCTGATTTCGTTCCCTAGAATGGCTTTCCTCCTGTGGTAAAATAATCTTTGCTCGGCTATGTGAAATCAACCCTAAGCGCTTGCACTGGAGCACCTCCACCTATCGCCACTCCAAGAGCATTCCTCGTCATATTAGCCATCATAGCATTGAACATCACATAGACATCAGGCGTAGCAGCTCTTGATCCTGCTCCTTCCTCTACTCCTGAAGCAGAATTCCTCACATCGTTCCTTGTATATCGGCTCATTCTTATCTGTAACAAGAATGATCAGTCTCTCATAAAGAAAACTGTGTCCATAGTACTCATGTGCATGCGACTTATACTTTATAATATATCTATATAGTTTTGAAAACCAAACTTATAACAAGTTTGCACTCTCTCGTATATATACACTCAAGATCCAGTCTAAGGCGATGGCGCCTTCACTATCTCTACTAGATCATGGTATCAACTCGAGTTGATTGTGTAACCAAAGCTCTGATACGAAATGTCATGACCGCCCTATACCACCGGCACCAATAGAATATAAATAGAAATATAGCATAACATGTCATATCTTAATATGCATGAATAAAATATAATATCACAGACATAACAGAAGAGACAGTAATAACTATATAAACAAATCCTCATCAGAGCAATAGATCTACAAAGTTATACATCAAATGCAGTAGAGTTTATGCAATATAAGTAAACTCAAAATAAACTATCTCAACAAATAGTAATAAGCAAGCACTACCATAGGCTACACAGCGTTGCTTAGCGGAATAAGCATAGATTCTAGATCTGTATGTAATACGAGATAGCTCCATCAAGCTCGTCCTCCAAACAGCTACTGCGTCACCTAAACCTGTTATCTAGTCTACTCATTTAAGAGTACCTAAGATAATAAGAGGCAAAACATAAAACCTTAGGTCATATAGCAGTTTGATGTGAGCAGTAAATGAGTCTCAAAATACTAAATAGGTGACTATGGTAAGGAACAAGAGTACACGAACCATACCTGACAGGTCCCTACAACCAAAAAGTTAGCATACGACACTATAATATGCTACTCTAGGATATCATAAAGATATACCACAAACTAAATAAAGGATATCGATCTTCCAAGTATTCCTATCTCCAATACCTACTTCCCCTGATACCTACGAGTGATAGCCAACTAAAGAGAGAAATTGTAGCATCCATCAAACAATCCTAGCTATCACTCCATGTGCTTTGAATATATGATAACTCGTATGACCCCTAATCCGGGGACTAATAAAAATCCCAATTCTCTATTATACTCTCAATCTCGCAGTCCAAAGCTGGATATGTGTCTCGTAGCCCAAAGTTGGACACTAGACCTAAAGCAATTGGTCCAAGGTATACAGGTTCCTTCATTGGCCCATGGGTGTCCCAACTTACAATACCCCTTCTTCAAATATAATTGAAAACTTTTCGAGTTATCAATGATTCCTTATCACATACAACCGAGCCCACCTTTTCTCCATTTGGATATCGAGCCCTTCTTGCTCAATATAGTTTCCATTATTCACGAGGGACCCTTCCACACGGCTACCTCATTTACGAGCCACCATCTTCGTAACCTACTTCCAACATGAGCCAACATCCGAAAAACATAGCTTTTCATCACGCTATTGCATCGTCATCTAACCTGATACGAATGAACCAACACCTTAAGCATGAACTGCAGAACCTCAACAACAGTCCCTAGAAGTTCCACTGCCATAACATTCACTTGATAACTTGGTGCCGAGTTATACACTTAGCCA
This sequence comes from Allium fistulosum, assembly GCA_030737815.1. NCBI lineage: Eukaryota > Viridiplantae > Streptophyta > Magnoliopsida > Asparagales > Amaryllidaceae > Allium > Allium fistulosum. Next base: position 1,355,385,369 of record CM060902.1, on the reverse strand, counting down.
AAAAATGGCTAAATCTCTGTTCCATGTCTCTAGTGCTCCCCTTCCAGTACCCTGAACCCCGACTCGTCTACCTTTTGATAACTCGGCCCCCAATCCAATTCTTCACTTCTAAGTTCGGGAGAGAACTAGGTATAGCATCCAATCCTTAGCAAAATACCCTGCACCATGCTATGGAACATCTTCTCTAGCCAAGCTCTATTCATCCATGTGAACCACCAAGTCTTAGCCCCCTTTAACATAACCCGACACCGAGTTATAGGCATAACTTTGTGTCAGGTTATGACTTTAACTCCAATCCACTTGCGAGTTATCATATGGCTCTTGTCATTCTCCTAAGGTTATCTGCCAAGTTTCGTCCAATTTCAACAAACTTTGCCTCCGATTTGTTCAATTCTCCGACCTAACTTCCTATGCAATCACAACACTGGCAAACAACATCAAATCATACTATCCAAACATAGAATAATAAGCAATTTTATCCAATCAAACTTGTAATCCATCAAAATAAGGTAAACAAGGCAAATTCTAACATAGATCAACATATGCATGAATATATGAACATAAATTAAGCTGATTTCTAATCAAGCTATATCATAGGAATGGTTTAGCATGTGACTGAAGTTAGAAAAGGTTTTTATGGCCAAAAATCAATTTAAAGCATGTTAAATCTTATAATTCTACCATATAAACATGTGTAGTATAGTGATAACGCATAAACCACTCACCAATTACCAAATTTAACTAATATGGATTTAGATCCAATCCGAACATAATGGAATGCACTTCAAACTAAGAAAATTGATGATCTCTATCTTCTAGATGATGATCTAATCTCTAACCCACAATCTAGTTTGATTTATAGAGAAAATTTGGATGATTTTGGATGAAATTAGGAATTGGATCTAGGGAAAATTAGGGTTTATACCTGATTTAGAATGAGAGGAAAAAGTTTTAACTCGGCTCTTCTGTCCTCTATTTATAGTATTCCCTAATTAGGCTAATGAGCTCACTAATGGGCTTAAGTAATTACACACTAATCCTGGCCAGTAGCTTTAAAAACTTAAAACAAGCATAACTTTCTAACCGTAAGTCCATTTTTCTATTATGACCACTCTACGGAATGGAAACCATAATCCTGAAGCAATGGTACTAGTTTGAGACCCTAATTCAACTCTTATCAAAAGTTATAGCCAAACAAGGTTTCCAGGGTCAAAATGGTCATATAGAAATTTGGGAAAACCATAGGTGTGTAGAATATCCCTAAGAGTCATATACTAAAATTATAGAATCATACGACCTCACACAAATAAAATAAAAATATTTTACGATCCTCTAATACGTAAAATACGGGTCGTTACATGTTCGAGATGTTGGAATCTAGAGAGAGATTCAAGATCTGTTCAAATAATGATGATTTTTGTGAGAGATGTCGAACGTGATCTCAACATCGGATATAGGCAAAGTATGTTACATAGACTAGGGGTTTTGCTAACCTAAAGGGTATTGTCAACTCCATATCTAGAGTATGCTTTCGATGCTGCACATGGGAGTTGATGATATTTGGTACCACAACTTCGGGCTAAGGCCTGCTATGTTTACCTTATGGTATATCCTATCTAGAGATATACAATGCTCAGAGATAGTTTCTGACCCTTATACAAGAGATTGGATTTGGCCTAGCCAGAGAGATCTCCATGGAAAATCCTTTATGCGAATGTACCTTAGCAGTTTAAATTATGCTTCAATGTTGTGTCGTGGAATGCAAGCGGCATAACTGTTTTTTGATTTATACCCTATATCCTAGACATTATCTATTATATCACCTAATGCGCTCATCAAATGGTGGTTGTTTTGAGGGGATATTGCTTACGGCATTCCATGCGGTCTCAAAAGTACTATTATATGTTGGCCGCATATTTCTTGAGTTTCTCATACCAGCTTTTGTCTAAATCATGGTTTTATTTTTTCCTTAATCCCTTGAGTGCTCTTTCAAGCAGTTTGAGAAAGGTAGGTTTTAGTTGGACATTCTTGGAGCTCATGGAGACGACTGGATGTTTCACCTAATGTAGTATTTTTATTTATGGTGCATTATCATATTGTACATATCAGCATTTGTGAGGATAATTTGTTATAACTGTACAGGCTGATAATAGTATTTAAAATTGCAACTTCGAAATGTTATGTATCTTAGAGATTCTGATATTGTATTCTCTTATTTCTTGTTTTATTTTGTTTTTCTTTTTATTTTACCTCAACAATCTGTGTGGTCAGTGCATAGATGCTCAGCATATGAATACTATGGACGTATTAGTGTCGATATTTGGGGGTTGAAAAGGCATGTCCTTGCAGCCGATATCAGAGCTGAAGTTAAGCGAGAACCTTAGCTTTGGTTGGGTATGGATCTTAGACATAGGATAAGCAACACCTTAGAATGAGTTGAGTGTCTTATACATATAAGAGCGTATTTGTAAATTGTTACAAACATATGCCTTAAAGGTGATTCCAACAACAAAAATTAAATATCTTACATTAGTTAACTTATATAAGCATGGACTATTAAGTATAGTTTAATTAACGTATGGATTAATGATGTTCATTCGTTACCCCTTATTAATTAGTTTAGCCATGCTCTGCCAATTTAGAGCATTGTTATCCTTTGTAGAATGCTTTGACATGCTCGACCAGTTTATGAGCATTATTATCTTTGGTAGAATTATTGGTTTAATGTTGCACAACTAGTTTATGAGCATTGTTATCATTTATTGGTAGATTAGTAATGCTCAACCAGTTTATGAGCATTGACTATTGTGTGAAGATTATTATTATGCTCGACCATTTTATGAGAAGTTTTACTTTTTAACTGCATGGGTTCGGTAGACAGTATTTGTAGATGCATTGAAATGAACATCTTGTGAATTTAGTTTCATAGTTTGACTATAAGACCTACGGTGACTATATTGGGTTAGAAATTAAAGTTAATAAAAGATGTGTACTATAATATAAAGGAAAGATAAGATATTTTGTAAATAAATATTTGTGAAAAGATTTTATATAAGAAGTGATTTTATATAATTATGGTTGATAAATATGGTTTATAAACGAAGTGGACTTAAATTGATATTTTGAGAACTTAAATCTCAGTGTCTTTGAAAATGTTTTTCAAGATTTTGGAAAATAATAGTAATATTATTTGAAAGTAAATACTTAGTAAACTGGTTTATGAAATTGAGATCAGGATACTTAGTAATATTATATGAAGTATTTGATACGGCTTTGAAAGTGATTTTGATTAAGTCCTAAAAGTATGATTTGGATGTGCTAAACTCACTTCTGTTGCTTGAAAATAATTCTGGTGATGATTGCAGCATCATCAGCATTCATTTTTGGGTTTCAAAGTGGGGGATGCTGCAGAGTAGTTTTGGTAAAACAGATTTTGATTTAATCTTTAAAGTTTGATTTGATATACAAAAGGTATATGTATATGTAACTATTTCAAAATGATTTGGAATAAAACCCGCATATTTAGTTCTAAAGTTTTTCTGTAAAGAAGTTTAACATGAACTTTATGTGAAGAAATGTTTTATATGTATGCTATATTGGGTGCCTAAGTGGTAGTGGCATAACCCAAATGGTTAAGAAACATTTCTCTTGTTTCTCTTTTAGTAAAGTTTGTCTAATAAATAAGTGAAACTTTGTTAAGTTATTTTATGGACATATGTATCCGATGCATTAGGACAGCATGGTATGGGAATTATGTTATGATAGGTTGTTCAGTTGTTTTCATTTGTTAAAATGGAATGGGATTTTTGGCAATTTTGGATAGTTGGAAAACTTCTGAATCGTTATAGAACTTGAAGCTTAGTGTTTTTTATGAAAATATAAAATTTGAATTTTTGTAACTCTTGAATTGAGAAGGTTGCAAATTAAAACAAGTTTTAAATTTGCTGAACATCCTTATTAAGTGAAACAAATTTGATGTTTTGTATATTCTCTTAGGAGGTAGTGGAGTATTATGCGAGTATGAAGTTAATTTATGAAATGATTATAAACTTAAAGTTATGTTTTTATGAAATGAGTCGTAAATGGTTTAAGTATTGAATGACATACTATTTGTATAAATGAATGTGATTAAAAATGATATTGGTATAGTTGAGAAATCAGTAAAATAAAATGTGTAAGTTGTATTATTTTATTCACGTGACAGTTCTTGATCTAGGATTCGAAAACATGATTTCAAGGTGATTTGCACCGATCCGGACAAGGATTTTTCACTCGATTCTTGACGGCAAACACTTGATACGAATTCTTGATATGATCTCAGAGTCTACTATCATAGTATATGACTATGTAAGGAGAACAGAGGTTTCTAATCAAGGAACTTAATTGGAGTCTGCACTAGAGAGGTCAAGTGATCTATACTAGTTTGGATGTGAAATTTATGTGATCAAGCAAGTGATGCGATCGAATATTGTGTACGGATGTTCCATGTACATCATGTGGGCTTTAGTATATTTGTATATTAAGTTTTGTTGGCATATAGAGAGTTTGAGGGAATGACTCTTCGATTTGTTCTGAGGTAGCATGAATAATCGACTAAGTAATAACCTGAGGCTTTTGAGCATAAGGTACACTTAGTAAGTTATTTATCGTCCTTGTGCTATAAGTGGATTTTTGAACTTGAGCAAACCATGGGCTTTGGTTGCTAGTAATTTCGAATACTTATGTGGTTGTTTCCTTTTGTTGCTCGTGTTGGAATTTCGAGGATGAAATGTTTTAAGTGGGGAGAATGTAACGATCCGAAATTTCAAACACTTCATATTTAAATTCCTGAATTATTTAAATATTTAAATATTAGACTAGATATGATAAAGTAGATTTAATAACCTTGTTAACCCTTTTTATGTAATAACAAAAGATGGTAAACTTGTATTAGAAATTTTTTTACAAAAATATATAGTTCGATGAAATACTGATAAAATGACCGAAAATCGTTTTATCGATAAACAGCTTTTTTCAATAGAAGTTCTTCAAATTTCTTTACATACGCTAAAATACTTAGGAAATCATTAATAAGAAATAAAAATATTTTTCACGAAATCTCTTGGGAATTTTCTAGAAGGGGAAGGGGTAATATGGTAATTGGCTAAGGGAAGGAGGAGATATTTATTTGGAAATGTTGAGGTGTACCGTGTAAAGTAGCACATGTGAAAAGCATGAGAGTGGGGCTCTTTGGCCAAAAAGGGAGGATTAAAGGAGAGGCTTAGGGTCAATTTATATTCACTTCATTTGTCTTAAAACCTTAGAAAGAAATAATAGATCGAAAATGGTAGAAGTGGATTAGCAAAATTACACTTTGTTCTTCACTAATCTTTCTCTAATTAATTCAACTCTAATTCAAACTTCAATAAACTTTCACCAACACCTTATAATACCTTATGAAGCATGGATCTAAAGTCAAAAGTGGAAGAAGTGAAGAGGAAGTAAGTTTCATCTTTGGGCCATGAGCAATAATGTGGAGGAGGGAGGTGTTCGCTTGGCTTTTGAGTGCTAAAGCTTGGATTTTTGGATGTTTGAATATGGTAGGAAGTGTTTATGAATTTTTGTGTGATTGAGCTTGTGTTTGGCTTTGATCTAAGTGAGTTTACTCACTATCTTGTATGTATATATTTTGTGTGTATTTGTGTGTATAAATATAAAGTTAAAGTGACATTAACTAATTCAAATTATAAACTTTGGACCCTCTTACTTTTGAAAGTAAATGATAACTTTATATCATATAACATCATTCCTATTACCTTCTATAACATTTGGATTGGCCTTGAGTTGATGATTAAATGGTGCTTTGGATTGTGTGTTGAGTTTGGAATGGATACGGAATAGTCCATATAGCGATAGTCGCTATAAGCGCACGTTGAATCCCATTATGTTTAAACTTATTCTATGTGATTATTTAGGAATATATTGTGACATATTATATTTTGGTTATTCTCTACATATATTTTGGTGTATGGAGCAGCAAGACTTTGGTTTGAAAGTTATAGAAATTGTGAAACAAAGTTGTGAAAGTAAGAAGCGAAAAGGTCGCTATAGAAGCACTATGAAGATGCCTTGTAGTCGGCGATTTTCAAAGTCAATTTTGAGAGACATCCTAAGGGGTTTTTGCTGTTTTAATAAGTATTATAAGTGTACTTGTTACTAAAAATATATCAAGGTTTAAAAAGTTATGGAAGTGGTTGAACAAAGTGGCATAACTTATAGCGAGATGAAGGTCGCTACAAGAGCACTTTGAAATGCCTTGTTTTTAGGAATTTTTATAAATAAATTGAAAGATATCCTTAAAGGTTTCTTTGCATTTTTGATAAGTATTATATGTGTACTTCTGACATGAAAAAAATTGGAGTTTAAAAGATTTTATAACTGGTTAAACAAAGTGGTTGAATTTAGAGCAAAAAGATGGCCGTAAATGTACTTTGAAATATAGCTTGTTTTCGGGAATTTTTTTAATTAAATTGGAAGATATTCCTAGAAGTTTCTTTCTATGGTTAGAAGTAGACTAAGCATATACTTACTATAAAAATTTCAAGTCAAAAATCATTTGTTTAAGTAGTGGAAACCGACCACAAAGATCTAGCATTTCATGTTAATTTTTTACCCAGAACTTTAGACAGCATTTATAAATGCTGTCTTTGGGCATATTGCATTATTTTGTTAAAATGCGACAATTTGATTAGTTTTTCATAATTTGAATGGTTTATAAATTATTTTATTTATGGAATCTTTTTATGGATTTTTTAATAAAATTGGTTAGAATATGAAAAAAGGATTAGAAGTTTAAATATATTTTTAGTAATTATTTATGAATTTTTAAAGTAAAGTAATAAAACATGCTTTTGTTGATTTTTACCAAATTTTTAAAACCTAGTAATAAGTATTTTTAAAGTATTTATATATATAAGTTTGGAAAAGTAAGTGAAGTATTAATAAAAGGATAAGTGATTTTGGATCATAACACTTATGTTATAATAAATGGTTTCGGGAAGTTAAATAAAAGTATATTATTTGTTAATAAGTATACTTAAGATCTTTAAAAAGATTTTTTAGAGATAATGTGAAGTATAAATGGTTTTGGGTTTATAATAAATAATGTTTAAGCAACATTTATTTTTAAAGATAATTATACTTATGAACATAATTAGATCTTTAAAAAGACTGTTTTAAAGATAATTATAAGTGGAATGGTTTTAGGTTAGTAGTGACAATGTTTGAGTGGCATTTGTCTTAAACCCTTCTGAAATAGATTTGAGAATGTACTTAGATCTTTTAAGTGGATATCTTAAAAGTAATAACAATTATGGAATCTTTTGGGAAAAAGGCAGAAGAAGTAAAGCTTTAAAGTATGAAATCTTCTTAAAGATATGTGAATATACTTATACCATTTGAGATAAGTATATGATACCTTTTAAAGTATTAAAAGAGTATTAAGGAAGTAGTGACTGATGGACGAAGTTTAATTAAATAAAAGAAGTTTTACTAATAGAAGGTGTTTTAATTAATAAAAGGATTAATTAAATAAAAAAGGATTAGAAGTTGCTTAAGTGATTTGATCGTGTTTTTTTGCTCGTTTATGGAAAGTATTTAGTCATGTACTTAGCACTAAAAGTCAACAAAGTAGACTTGTCTATCCATGAGAGTTGACTCGGTTGAGAATGAAGTGTCTAGGATGGGCTTTGATGTAACCAGTGATCTAACCTACCTTGCTTCACTCTTGATCGAGGGATAATGTGAGTTGAGAAGGTCGAAAATGTGATAAGTATATGTGACTTAGTTTTCATATGTAATCGTTCTCATTGTTGTTGAATTTGACAAAACTGAGAAATATCTATAAGAAATCTAGGATTATAATATGGTACAGTTGTCATAGATGATGCTATAATGTATGTATAAACTCGTTTTTCTCTTCAAGGATAAATGATAAGAAAATCTGTCCAGATAGGAGATGATCTCCACTCTTATGTATTGTCAGTTTATTTCTAAAAGAACCAAAGTCGAGTTAACTGAGAATCTATTGATTGGTTTTGAGCGTCCACTAAGCGAGTGAGTGTACTTATATGGATGACTCAAACCGTAACCACTTCAAAACCATATACATGATCTATGATGGAATCTATGTGGAGATTCGTGATCTATTAGAAATGCTCGAATCCATGTAGAGATTTGTGATCTGTTTGAGATGCTAGAATCCAAGTAGGGATTCTATACTGTTCGAGATGCTAGAATCTAAAGAGAGATTCAAGATCTATTCGAGTGATGATGATTTGTGTGGCAGATGCAAAAGAAGACCTCGACATTGGATATGGAAAAAGACAGAGTAGGATGCTTAGACTAGGAGGTTTTGTTAACCCCAAGGGTATTATCAACTCTATATCTAGAGTACGCTTTCGATGTCGCATGTGGGTGTTGGTGATATTTGGTACATCATCTTCGGGCCAAAGCCTAATATGTTTACCTTATGGTTGTAATGACCCGTATTTCTACGGATCGAAAAGTTGTCAAAATCTGGAATTTTCAGCGTTTTTGAGTTGTTTCAGTTTTTGGTTGAATATTTGCTAAGTCCTATGTCGTGAACGACTTAGTATAAGTCGTAAGTCGTATACGACTTAGGAGATGGAAGTGACCCAGGGCTTGGAGATAGGTTGTTAGACGACTTAGGAAAGACTAGTGGATGGTTAGGTCGTAAGCGACCTAAGGGTTAAGTCGGGACCGAGTTATATGTTAGGTCGCGTAGTGGTTTGGGTCACGTGTTAGTTTGGAGAGACCTGTATAATGTTGCGACCTAGAGAGTGAGCGACTTAGGGGCTTACCTGTTAAGTCGTTGGGGTGCTTATGTCGTATAGGAAGTAAGTCGCAGGTTGAGGCTTAGGTCGTAGCCGAGTTAAGGATAGTGGGCGACTTATAGGATCGTGACCGAGTTAAGTGGTAAGTCGTGAGCGACTTAAGGGAAGTGTGTGACCTAAGGAGTTAGCATGTTAGCGACCTAAGGAGCTATACCGTGTTAGCGACCTAAGGAGATAGGTCGCATAAGTGTTAGGTCGCGTGAGTTGTTAGGTCGCTGGGTTTTGCCTAAGTGCTAGGTCGCGTGAGTTGTTTTGTAGTGTAAGTTGTTAGGTCGCTAGGGTAATTTAAGTGTTAGGTCGCATGATTTTTAAGTCGTAAGCCGTGTTTAGTTGTGAGCTGTTAAGTCGCGTGGGCCTATAGGTCGTATGGATGCGGTTCTGCTAAGTGCTAAGTCGTAGGTCACGTGCATTCTTAAGTCGTAGGCTGGTGGGGTTAAGTCGAAGTCTTTAAGTCGTTGAAGCGCCTGAGTTGTTAGGTCGCAGATGTTCTTGTTAGGTCGCTGGGTTTTGTTAAGTCGTAGGGGGCTTAGGTCTTAAGTCGGAAACGACTTAAGGAGATAACCAAATTTCGACTTAAGGAATTTCTGCTATAAATAGGATGGGTTTTTCTCACTTTTTGGGATCCGGATTTTGAAGCGACGAAGTGCTGCCATTTTGAGAGCTCGACTTCTACACTTCTTCACTTCTTTTCTCCACTCTAATCTAGTGCTTCCATCCATCCAAATCGAAGATCAAGATTGAAGATTCAAGAGCTTAGATTGAAGATCTTCATCTTTTCAAGAGAGATTTCTTCGTTTGAAGCGGATTCGTGATAGATCAAGCTTGATCCTTCGCTGTCCAGATCTGAAGCGTGTTGATTTGGGTTTGTTTAGGTGATTTGGTGAGTGGTGATTATCTCTCACACGGATCTAAAGGAGTATATCGGATTGTTGGCTCGTTTTGGTGTTAAAATAGTGATTTCCATGCATTTTCTTCATCCTAAGTGTAGATCCATATAGATCCATTGTTCATGATGATGTTACATCCATTTTATCATATGTTAACCTATGCAAGTTCATTCATCAAGTTTGTAGGGATATAATTCATGTTTTCATGCTTATTGGACTTTCAACTCTTTAATTACGAAAATGCCATTATTGTGATAATTGTCTACTTAGATCTTATTTGAATGCTTGATTGTTTGGATTAATGTTTGATTTGATTGATTTTTATGAATTAGATGATTGATGGTTTGATTTAGACCGAAGACGATTCAAAAGCTAAGGGAAAGGCTCTTGAATTGGGAAAGCTGCTCGTGGCATATGTAGCGGGATGATGAAGCTCTTATGCATAGATTTGATGATGTGATGTTGAGATGAGGCTTCGCGAGGATGTGATGAAGCGAGGCAATCATGTGATGAAGACTTGGTCTAATCCAGATGGGATCATTCCAAGCATGTTGATAACTCGGTGATATGATTCGAGTTGAGGATAATGAATGGATATGAGAATAGTCGTCGAGGAGGATGACTAGGAGGCTTGGATAGCATCGTTGTTGAAGGTTCTAGCATGCTCTAAGCAAGAGTACGTTTGGGCAGATTCGATAGTCCCAACGACTAACTGTTGATGGTCGAGTACTCTGGGCAGATTCGATAGTCCTAGGCATGGGTTGCGACGACGTGCGGGAGTTATGTCTAGACCCGGGGTTTCCATTAGCCCTTGACGGACGGCTGAAAGAATGTGCCGGTCATTCAATTAACGGTGATATCGAAGCAATGATAACAGTGATAGCCAGAGTCATGGATGTTTGGTTGTATCGTCATTCGGACTCAAGAGCGGTATTTTCTGGGTGCTTATCTGATTTAGGCCTTGGTACTTGGAAAACATCGCCCTTGACTCGAGTGACAGTAGCTTTACTTTAAATTGTATGCTCTGCTATGTTTGCTTCTGCTTAGTGTGTGTCTGGGGGCTATCACTGTAGAATAAGGTTGGAGTGGGAGGGTTGTATTCCTATTCCTTTCCTTTATGCTCTTTTGGTATGTTGTTAGTTAATTTACTGCTCACTAAGGCTGTTGTCTGACTCAAGGCTTTATGTTTTAATTCTTATTGCCTTGGGCTGTTCGTCCATTATGGGACGGGCATACTAGGTAGCAGGTGACAGGTGTTGTTCTCTCCTCACGATGCTGATATCGAAGACGAGCTGGAGGGTTGCATATTATCTTCTTATTATATGTACTGGATATTCCGCTGTTTTGTATTCTATGAGAGATATGTAGTGAGGCTTGATGTATTGACTATTTGGATGCTTGTATTCAACTATTATGGAGTTTTATGTGATGTCATTTTGTTCTGTAAAGCTTCACTATACATATGTTCTATTGTATTTTGTCCATGCGCTGTGAGTAATACGATAGATTCTGTTGTTTTATTTTACCCTGACAATCGTCCATGGTCGCCTGGCACACTTTACAGCGCACTATCTCTAGATTCGGTGCAGGGGTCATGGGCGGTCGTCACATTTGGTATCAGAGCGAGGTTAATCGATTTTACCCAACGCTCGCCGTCGTAACTACGTATGAGAGACGTAATTGTATTTTGATGGATGAATACTATATATAATATAGTAGTTTAGTTGAGTTTGAGTCCTTTAGGCAGTTGTTTCTCTAGATGTTCTAATCATTCCTTTTTATAGATATTGAGAATGAGTCGAAGAGGGAGACCAGCTGCTAGGGAAGGCCGTGCTACTGAAGAGACTGCTGATTATGCAGCCATGTTCGAAGCTATGATGACTTCAATCATGAGAAGGATACCAATTCCGGGGGCAGCAGTTGATGTTGGAGTTCAAGTCCAAGCTCTGAAACCAGTGGATTTTGCTAAGTTGTGCAAGGACTATACTGCTCTTGGAGGAAAGGTTTTCTTGGGAACAGAATCAACTATTGAGGTCCAGAGGTGGATGGATGCTTGTAGAAGGATCTTCGGTGATTTGGGAATTGAGGATGCAACTAAGAGGAAGTTGGCATCGAGACAGCTTCAAGGGAGAGCTTCTGATTGGTGGAATTCTATTACCATCACTACTCCGGAGGAAGAGATTACTTGGGAGCAATTCCAAGTCAGATTTGAAGCTAAGTTCATTTCTACAGCTCAGAAGTCTGTTCTGTTCAAGAGGTTTGTGGAGCTCAAGCAAGGGGGAAGATCTGTTCTTGAGTATGTTTCTGAGTTTGAAGCTTTGTCCAAGTATGCCCGGTCGTACATTGAGTCTGCTTATCAGAAGAATGAGAAGTTTGTGACAGGCTTGGACAGTTATCTTGGGAGACAGTTGGTGGATCATTTGGACGATTCATTTGAGAAGCTTGTGGAGAAAGCTCTTAGGCATGAGAGTCTGTTTCCTAAGGAAGGATCTGTTGTTGCTGTGACCAGGGAAGAGTCTAAACCCCAGCAGGGTGGAAACAAGAAGAGGAAGCAGCAGCAGCAGAAGGGTAAGGATGGCCAGAAGAAGCCGAAAGGCGAGGTGACTTGCTACAATTGTCAGCAGAAGGGCCATTTCTCGAAGGATTGTAAGAATCCGAAAGCACCGATGAAGTGTCACAACTGTGACAAGCCAGGGCACATCAGGAAGAATTGTCCAGAACCGAGGAAGAACAAGCAGATTGTGCAAGCTTATGCTTTGGGAGCTGTTCCGTCGTCTTCGAAAGCTCCTACTGCTGAAGAGAAGGGAAAGAGTGTGGTTGTTCAAGGTACTCTTTTCCTATGTGGTGTTCCGGTTAGAGTTCTGTTTGATACTGGAGCGTCGCATTCGTTTGTTTGTAATGAACTCGTAGACCGGTTAGGTTTGGAACCGGATACTGTTGATAGGCCATTGGTTGTGACTAATCCAGTTGGGGGTTCATCTTGTTTGTGTATGTTATGCCGTGGTCTAGTTGTATCGAGTCATGGTTGCTCTTTTGTTTGTGATTGCTTTGTTCTGAACTTTGCGGGGTTCGGAATTATTTTGGGTATGGACTGGCTTAGGAAGTATGCGGCTAAGGTTGATTGTGAGAGGCTGGAGGTGACAGTCGAGAATGTGGAGGGGCGAAAGATTGTGATACGATGTAAGCATGAGGAAGGCGTCTTCATGAGCTTCATGTATTCGCTAGTTGTTCCACGGGATGAACTGTCTTTAGTGCCAATCGCAAATGGATTCGAGGATGTCTTTGACGAAGTCAAAGGGTTGCCGCCGCATAGAGAGATCGAGTTTCGTATAGATCTAGTTGAAGGAGCCAGACCTGTTGTGATGCCTCTTAGGCGGATGGCGCCTAGGGAACAGCAGGAGTTGAGGGTGCAAGTTGATGATCTATTGCAGAAAGGATTCATTCGGCGTAGTGTGTCCGAATGGGGTGCACCAGTTGTGTTCGCAACCAAGGCAGATGGATCATTGAGATTGTGTGTGGATTATCGTGAGCTGAATAAGGTGACAAAGAAGAACAAGTATCCATTGCCGAGAATAGATGACTTGTTTGATCAGCTTCACGGGGCTAAGGTGTTTTCTCAGATGGATTTAGCAACGGGATTTCACCAGTTGAGAGTGGCTAAGGATAGTGTGCCGAAGACTGCTTTTAGGACACCATCTGGTTTCTTTGAGTGGCTGGTGATGCCGTTTGGATTGACTAACGCGCCAGCATATTTTGTGGATCTTATGAATAGAGTGTTCAGAGATCAGTTGAACAAGTTTGTACTTGTGTTCGTGGATGATATTCTGATTTATTCCAGAACGGAAGAAGAGCACAAGACGCACCTGCGTATCGTTTTGGAGATCTTACGGAAACATCAGCTGAAGGCTAAGTTTTCGAAGTGTCACTTCTGGAAGAGTGAAGTGAGGTTCTTAGGCCATGTGATTTCTGGAAGAGGAATAGCGGTTGACCCCGCTAAGGTGGCAGCAATCCAGGATTGGGTTAGACCTAAGAATGCATCTGATGTGAGAAGTTTTCTTGGATTAGCAGGATATTATCGACGGTTTATCAAAGACTTCTCCAAGGTAGCCGCACCGTTAACAGGATTGACGAAAAAGAACCAAGTGTTCAGTTGGGATGCTAAGTGTGAGCAAGCCTTCGGAATCCTCAAAGAGAGATTGACGAGTGCTCCTGTTTTGACTACTCCAAGTGGGAATGATGAGATGGTGGTTTACACCGATGCATGTGGTACTGGACTTGGAGCAGTGCTGATGCAGAAGGATAAAGTTGTTGCGTATGCCAGTCGACAACTGAAGCCGCATGAAAGGAATTACCCGACTCATGATTTGGAGTTAGCGGCGATTGTATTTGCTCTGAAGATGTGGAGACATTATCTGTTGGGAGTTCGATTCGAGTTGTTTACGGATCATAAGTCGTTGAAATATCTTTTCTCCCAAAAGGATTTGAATCTTCGGCAGCAACATTGGCTAGAGTTTTTGGCATCATATGATTTTGGTATAGCTTATACTCCGGGAAAAGGTAACGTAGTGGCAGATGCGTTAAGTCGAAGACATGCAGGATTGGGAGTCATGTTTTCAGAATGGAAGAGTCTCGAGTATTTAGCTGGATTTGACTTCAGGCCCAGATGCGAATTGGAACCTGAGATGTTGGCAAACTTATCAATAAGACCCACTCTTGTGGAAAGGATTGGCGAGGGCCAAAAGCGAGATGATAAGCTTGTCAGGATTATCCGTGATTTGGAATCTGGATTGGATCCAGAAAAGGATAAAGGATTCGAGGTCGATCGAGAGGGTTGGCTTCGGAAGCAAGGACGACTAGTTGTTCCCGATATAGATGAATTGAGGAGTGAAGTTCTGAAGGAAAGTCATCACTCGAAGCTGACAATTCATCCAGGTGGAAATAGGATGTATCGGGATATGAAGAGAACCTACTACTGGGAAGGTATGAAGAAGGATGTTGGAAATTTTATTTCCAAGTGTATGAACTTCCAGTTGGTTAAAGCCGAACAAAAGAAGCCTAGTGGATTGCTTCAACCATTAGAAGTTCCTACATGGAAGTGGGAACAAGTGTCGATGGATTTTATCGATGGATTGCCTAGAACCAGAACGGGAAATGAAGGGATTTGGGTTATCGTTGATCGTTTGACCAAGAGTGCAAGATTCATTCCTGTTCGATCGACTAGGACTGCATCAAAGTTGGCTGAGTTGTATGTTAAGTGGATAGTTCGATTCCATGGTATTCCGAAGAGTATAGTAAGCGATCGAGACCCATTGTTCACTAGTGGATTTTGGAAGAGCTTCCAAGAAGTTTTGGGGACTGAGTTGTGTTTGAGTACAGCTTATCACCCTCAAACAGATGGTCAGACCGAGAGAGTTAATCGGGTTTTAGAAGATCTCCTCAGAGCTTGTGTTTTGGATTTCGGAGGATCATGGGAAGATCACCTTCATTTGGTGGAGTTTGCATACAACAACAGTTACCAGTCAAGCATTGGTATGGCACCGTATGAGGCATTGTATGGAAGACCGTGTAACTCTCCGACATGTTGGTTGGAAACTGGAGAAAAGCTGATACTTGGGCCAGAGATGATTCGGCAGACTTCGGATTGTATAGAGATCATTCGACAACGAATGAAGGCAGCCTAAGACCATCAGAAGAGTTATGCTGATAAGCGTCGAAAGGATTTGGAATTCTACGTAGGAGATATGGTTTTTGTAAAGATTTCTCCACTGAAGAATGTTATTCGATTCGGGAAGAAAGGAAAACTGACTCCGAGATTTGTTGGACCATTCCCGATCATCGAGCGGATTGGAAAGCTCGCCTACAGATTGGAGTTACCGGAGAAGATGTCGGGTGTGCACAATGTTTTTCATGTATCATATCTACGGAAGTATGTGCACGACTCGGATACAGTAGTTTCTGCAGATAGCTGTGAAGATTTCGAAGTTGATCCAGTCGATAGAAGACCTCGTAAGCCGCTTCGTGTTGTTGAAACCGACACGAAACAGCTTAGGAGGAAGGTAGTAAAGTTGCTCAAGATACAATGGAGTGATGATGATAACGACTGTACGTGGGAGGTGGAAGAGAGGATGAAGGCAGCTCATCCTGAACTCTTCAAGGTATGGCCCTAAGGTGTCGTGTCATCTCGCGATATTGTAACTTGTTCTGGTTTTAGAATTCTGTACGCTAAGCTAGAATTGGATGCATGGTTTGTTGATTACTTTGGATGGTAGGCGTACAGAATAGTCTTTGATTGCTTTGATTGCTTGGAATTTCGGGGACGAAATTCCTAAGGGGGAGAGAATGTAACGACCCGTATTTCTACGGATCGAAAAGTTGTCTGGAATTTTCAGCGTTTTTGAGTTGTTTCAGTTTTTGGTTGAATATTTGCTAAGTCCTATGTCGTGAACGACTTAGTATAAGTCGTAAGTCGTATACGACTTAGGAGATGGAAGTGACCCAGGGCTTGGAGATAGGTTGTTAGACGACTTAGGAAAGACTAGTGGATGGTTAGGTCGTAAGCGACCTAAGGGTTAAGTCGTGATCGAGTTATATGTTAGGTCGCGTAGTGGTTTGGGTCACGTGTTAGTTTGGAGAGACCTGTATAATGTTGCGACCTAGAGAGTGAGCGACTTAGGGGCTTACCTGTTAAGTCGTTGGGGTGCTTATGTCGTATAGGAAGTAAGTCGCAGGTTGAGGCTTAGGTCGTAGCCGAGTTAAGGATAGTGGGCGACTTATAGGATCGTGACCGAGTTAAGTGGTAAGTCGTGAGCGACTTAAGGGAAGTGTGCGACCTAAGGAGTTAGCATGTTAGCGACCTAAGGGGTTAGCGTGTTAGCGACCTAAGGAGTTAGCATGTTAGCGACCTAAGGAGCTATACCGTGTTAGCGACCTAAGGAGATAGGTCGCATAAGTGTTAGGTCGCGTGAGTTGTTAGGTCGCTGGGTTTTGCCTAAGTGTTAGGTCGCGTGAGTTGTTTTGTAGTGTAAGTTGTTAGGTCGCTAGGGTAATTTAAGTGTTAGGTCGCATGATTTTTAAGTCGTAAGCCGTGTTTAGTTGTGAGCTGTTAAGTCGCGTGGGCCTATAGGTCGTATGGATGCGGTTCTGCTAAGTGCTAAGTCGTAGGTCACGCGCATTCTTAAGTCGTAGGCTGGTGGGGTTAAGTCGAAGTCTTTAAGTCGTTGAAGCGCCTGAGTTGTTAGGTCGCAGATGTTCTTGTTAGGTCGCTGGGTTTTGTTAAGTCGTAGGGGGCTTAGGTCGTAAGTCGGAAACGACTTAAGGAGATAACCAAATTTCGAC
This sequence comes from Allium fistulosum, assembly GCA_030737815.1. Taxonomy (NCBI): domain Eukaryota; kingdom Viridiplantae; phylum Streptophyta; class Magnoliopsida; order Asparagales; family Amaryllidaceae; genus Allium; species Allium fistulosum. The sequence goes on along the minus strand of CM060902.1, from coordinate 1,355,368,253 downwards.
TTAAGGAATTTCTGCTATAAATAGGATGGGTTTTTCTCACTTTTTGGGATCCGGATTTTGAAGCGACGAAGTGCTGCCATTTTGAGAGCTTGACTTCTACACTTCTTCACTTCTTTTCTCCACTCTAATCTAGTGCTTCCATCCATCCAAATCGAAGATCAAGATTGAAGATTCAAGAGCTTAGATTGAAGATCTTCATCTTTTCAAGAGAGATTTCTTCGTTTGAAGCGGATTCGTGATAGATCAAGCTTGATCCTTCGCTGTCCAGATCTGAAGCGTGTTGATTTGGGTTTGTTTAGGTGATTTGGTGAGTGGTGATTATCTCTCACACGGATCCAAAGGAGTATATCGGATTGTTGGCTCGTTTTGGTGTTAAAATAGTGATTTCCATGCATTTTCTTCATCCTAAGTGTAGATCCATATAGATCCATTGTTCATGATGATGTTACATCCATTTTATCATATGTTAACCTATGCAAGTTCATTCATCAAGTTTGTAGGGATATAATTCATGTTTTCATGCTTATTGGACTTTCAACTCTTTAATTACGAAAATGCCATTATTGTGATAATTGTCTACTTAGATCTTATTTGAATGCTTGATTGTTTGGATTAATGTTTGATTTGATTGATTGTTATGAATTAGATGATTGATGGTTTGATTTAGACCGAAGACGATTCAAAAGCTAAGGGAAAGGCTCTTGAATTGGGAAAGCTGCTCGTGGCATATGTAGCGGGATGATGAAGCTCTTATGCATAGATTTGATGATGTGATGTTGAGATGAGGCTTCGCGAGGATGTGATGAAGCGAGGCAATCATGTGATGAAGACTTGGTCTAATCCAGACGGGATCATTCCAAGCATGTTGATAACTCGGTGATATGATTCGAGTTGAGGATAATGAATGGATATGAGAATAGTCGTCGAGGAGGATGACTAGGAGGCTTGGATAGCATCGTTGTTGAAGGTTCTAGCATGCTCTAAGCAAGAGTACGTTTGGGCAGATTCGATAGTCCCAACGACTAACTGTTGATGGTCGAGTACTCTGGGCAGATTCGATAGTCCTAGGCACGGGTTGCGACGACGTGCGGGAGTTATGTCTAGACCCGGGGTTTCCATTAGCCCTTGACGGACGGCTGAAAGAATATGTCGGTCATTCAATTAACGGTGATATCGAAGCAATGATAACAGTGATAGCCAGAGTCATGGATGTTTGGTTGTATCGTCATTCGGACTCAAGAGCGGTATTTTCTGGGTGCTTATCTGATTTAGGCCTTGGTACTTGGAAAACATCGCCCTTGACTCGAGTGACAGTAGCTTTACTTTAAATTGTATGCTCTGCTATGTTTGCTTCTGCTTAGTGTGTGTCTGGGGGCTATCACTGTAGAATGAGGTTGGAGTGGGAGGGTTGTATTCCTATTCCTTTCCTTTATGCTCTTTTGGTATGTTGTTAGTTAATTTACTGCTCACTAAGGCTGTTGTCTGACTCAAAGCTTTATGTTTTAATTCTTATTGCCTTGGGCTGTTCGTCCATTATGGGACGGGCATACTAGGTAGCAGGTGACAGGTGCTGTTCTCTCCTCATGATGCTGATATCGAAGACGAGCTGGAGGGTTGCATATTATCTTCTTATTATATGTACTGGATATTCCGCTGTTTTGTATTCTCTGAGAGATATGTAGTAAGGCTTGATGTATTGACTATTTGGATGCTTGTATTCAACTATTATGGAGTTTTATATGATGTCATTTTGTTCTGTAAAGCTTCACTATACATATGTTATATTGTATTTTGTCCATGCGCTGTGAGTAATACGATAGATTCTGTTGTTTTATTTTACCCTGACAATCGTCCATGGTCGCCTGGCACACTTTACAGCGCACTATCTCTAGATTCGGTGCAGGGGTCATGGGCGGTCGTCACAATGGTATATTCTATCTAGAGATATACGATGCTCGAAGGTAGTTTCCGACCTTTGTACAAGAGATAAGATTCGGCTTGACCAGAGAGATCTCCACAGAAAATTCATTATGTGAATGTACCTTAGCGGTTTTAGTTGTACTTCAATATTTTTGCGTCATGAGATGCCACCAGCACAACTTTTTTTTTTATCCCACACTTTAGACACTCTCTATTATGTCACCTTATGTACTTATTAGATGGTTGTTCTTTTGAGGGGATAACCATTGTGGCATTCCATACCACCTCAAATGTATTTTTATATGTTGGCTGCATATTTCTTGAGTTTCTCATGCTGGAATTTTGTCTGACTCGTGGTTTTATTTTTCCCTTAATCCCTTGCCGATTCTTTCGAGTAGATTAAGAAAGGCAGGTTTTAGTTGGAAATTCTTGAATTTCAAGAAGACAAGATGGATGATTCACCTATAGTAGTATTCTTATTTCCACTGCATTACTATATTGTATATATTATCATTTGTGAGGACAGGTTGTTATAACTGTTTAGGCTGATGATAGTATTTAGAATTGTAACTCTGAGATGCTATGTATCTTAGAGTGATAGTTTTGTATTGTCTTTTGATATTATATGTTATCGTTCCGCTATGAGATTCTATATTATGTTCTCTTCTTTCTTGTTCTATTTTCTTTTGCTTTTTATTTTACCCTAACAATCTGTGTTTCCAGCACTTGGATGCTTAGCACATAAATACCGTAGGTGTATTAGTGTCGTCATTTGGGGGTCGAAAAGTCGAGTCATTATAAGATTTATAAGAAATCCCAACATATCCTAGGCCAAGGAGTTGGTAGGTTGTGCGAGTCAAAAGATAGTACGTAATAATTGTTTGTAGGGATCTTGTATAAATCTCCTCAAAAGAAGTTTGGAAACGACTGTTATTGGATGACTAATTTATGATTTGAACATATGTATTGTAGGTTAAAACCAAATCAGTTATATATAAGCAATTCATAAAGTGTTTATGAATACCAATTCCATTGCATTGAGAAAAAATTGTTGTTTCAAGAAATACCAACTTCATAGCAAAATAATTTCTTCTAGAAATTATTGGTAGTAAAATGGATTTGGATACCATCCAAATATGAAACCGATTGTGTGGGATGAAATGAAATTAACCAAACCTAAACGAATACAACGCATTAGTATATCAAATAAATATTCTTGCATATTGAATAGAAACTATGAGTCTCTTATCAATGTCAAGAATAGATAATGCTCAGCGGTCAATTAGACCACTAAGAGTATTTACTCCATGATATAATATAATATAATGCACAAATTCGAAATAAATTCCATGTATAATATGATTTCGATAGTTGTGCCCGAAGGGACATGATCCATCGGCCGCGAATGAGACTTCAAGAGCAAGACTACTGCAGTTGGAATACACTAAACAATGTTGACAATAATTATGTCATAAATTTCAATTGTTGAAATTAGCATAATTGATTTGTTATTCAATGCGCTCAAGTTAATTCGGATTTACTCACAAAATTATCCCTTAATAATACTTAGTATTTTGGAACATATGTGTCGAAATGGAAAGTTCTAAAATATGATTTAGAATAAATTGTTTGCATATAATAACTAAAGTGTCTTGAAGTCAGTGGAAGCGATATTGAGTTTGTATGTTTTTCGAATATGATCCAAGAAATGATACGAATGTATTATTCCATAAGTATCATAATTGGGTAAGTATTTTGATATAAATATTAAATAGTTTGATTTTTAGTCAGAACGTAGAGGAAACGTGTGTCCATAAGAAAGAACCACTAAAAGATACATGGATTTTTTTAGACTATAAGTAACCAACATATTGTTGATTGTTAATAAAATGTACTTATGTTAAAACCGATCATAGTTTGGTCGTTTAATACTCGTATTGGATTTGTAAATTATATCCTTTATATTAAATATAAAGGATGTTGGGAATGTCCTAAACGATATGTAAAGACACCTTATTAAAATGTTTAATAAGGAACATGTAAGATGGATTCCTTATGCTTTAGCAGTAGGAATTATCATACATGTTGTATTGTATACAATATCGTAATTCGCTTATGTATTTGATGATTGAAGCAAATATCAAATCTAAATTAGGATTATTAAATGGTAGTTTAAATTATTCTCGAGTATTTACAGAATACTAGAGAATTGTTTATAGAAACAATGAACCTCTTATGAAGGAATGTTTAGACTCGAACTTCATAAGTGTTATTGAGTATAATATGTCGGTATTAAATTCATGTTCAAACCTTAATTAAGAAGCTATAAGTTAGAAATGTTCCAAACAAAAGGTTATGGTTGATTCAATGAAAAAGATGAGTACATCACCTTAAATAGCACCAAAATAAAAGTAATGTATATAAATATAAATGCATAAATTTATAACTAAGCTAGGGGTGATTCCAAATATTAAGAATACTACATCATTGTTATATGATAACAATGTATAATAAGAGCTCACTAGAAGTCGTAAAACATACTCTAAATAGTTCCACATGATAAAGGTAGTTTATCAGCATGGATGAGAGTTTATTGACATAGTAGATAATTAAAAAACATAGCAGATCCATTCGTGAAGGGTCTAACTCAATCAGTTCTCATCAAACTGATCGAAAGGATGGGATTAAGATTCCATAAAGTGTCCCAAGAGTAAGTGGGAGATTGATAGAGTTAGGGGTATGCCTGAGGGGCAATTATGTAATTGTTACATATATCTAACTCGATAATCAATCTTGTTAGAAATAAAATATGTTTTCTTTCTATTATATACTGGATATAACGTGTTGTATTAATTAATTACTTTAATTAAAAGTATATTTAATAGAAAATCCATAAATGATATGCCGTGACAGTAATTACAATGTGTTTTAATCATGAGTGATTTATCACACTAAAGTAAACATTTCATTTTAAATATTCATATTTAAGATATATCGAGACTATACGTAACACTCCCCTAATGTTGGGCAGTGGATTACTCATGACTATTGTGGCACAATGTGTTACTTATTGATGGTTATTGGATAACAATGGAATAACTCACTCGATAATTTCCTATTGGTTAATATAACCAAGGTCAAACAAAAAATATCAATGTGAATAATTTACATAGTTCTCTTAACTTGAAAATACTGTTGATCTGCAATATGAAAGCTCTGCTTTGATTATAGTCAAATCATAGCACGGAGTCCACCGAATGACTGTGGTTGGGTTAAGTGGAAGTATTGGAAGTGAAACACTATCCGAGAGAAGATTCATCTCCTTAGTTATATAGGGTAGTATCATGGTAAATTGAAGTCAACTCAAAGTCAAAATCTCTGGCCAGAGTAGTTCGGTTAATAATGATTGTTATTATTGCACCAATGACTTTGTGTTTGGACTATAGAATTGAATATGGACAATATTGGAATTTTGACCATTACCAAATCCCAGAAGTCCAAAGTGATATAGTTTTAATCAAAAGAATTGGTATAAATAATTGTCACTAATAGATAACACTTATAATAAGTAAAATTAGACTATTAGAACTATTCAATATTAGCTGCTAACTGAATTTACACCTTTGAGTCACAGAACTGAAATGTGAATATTCCGAATAATTCATACGATTTAATTGATTTTTAATAGTTAAAAATTAATTAAATTAATTAATATTTAATAAATATTAATTATAAAATTTTATTTAATTTATTTGAATGCCATTAGTATTTAGTAAAGTACGTATATTAAAGTTATAAACATGCGTACTGATACATGATATTAGTAGAATGTTTATGTTTAACTTAAACAGAAATACTAAAAAGGGCTTAAAATAAATTAAATTAATTAATATTTGTGAAATATTATTTGTTAAAAATTTCTTATTTTATTTGTTTGACTACCATTAATATTTAATAAAGTGCATATATAATAGTCATAAACGATATAACGGTATACGATATATATAGGAAATTTAAATTGGATTTAAATAGGAATAACAATAATTGGTTTTTGGAATGTTTTGGAACCTAAATAGCCCATGAAATGGCCGTTGAGGAATAAGTGGGTTATTTTAATTTGAAATGAAAGGGTGATCTTAATTAAAGGAGAGAAAAAAGGTCATATCTTAATCACACATTTGTTACATCCTTTAATAAGATATTGCTCTGTCATTTTTTTATCTCTACATATACATCCTAAGGCCGAATTTCATGGTAGTAACGGCTCCTTGTTTCCAAAACTTGTTCAAACAAAATTAAAATAGAAAAAGAAAAGTGGTTATCTTAGGATTATTACAGATCTAGAGACTAATTTGTTGAATCTAGGAATTTCTTTATCATTCAAGGTGTATTCTCTCGGCTTCACATGAAAGGTAATTTTATATCATGTTTATATAGATGTAAATTATCATATTCACATGCCTAGAATGCTCCACATCTTTTATTTCTTCTACTTGTATATTTTTAGGTTATGTATGATTATCAAAGTTTTAGTTTTGAATCATTTATTTTGTCGTCATGTAAAATTTAATTTCCCTATTATATGTCACCCATGTGATATTAATAATATGTTAGACCTCTCTTGTTGGATTTTAATGACAACAACTATATAATCATATTGAAGAATCTCTAAGCTAACATGTAAGTATATGATTATAAAGAAGAAGCTTTAAATACACACATTTGGAGACACAAAAACGTCGGAGACTCAATAAGCTACAACGACATATCAACAAAGAGCTCACATGAAGACAAATGTTTGTAAGAGTGGTATATCTTGTGTTAATGTCTTAGATATGCATATATTATCACCCATGAGTAATACAAGCTAACACGTTTGCTTCGAAAAGATTTTAATTACTCAAACAAAGTTTTTAAGCCTATTTTATAACTTACAGGGACTTAGACATCTGGAGACATCCCTCGGACGTCTAAAGTCATGCGTTTTTGAACTAGAACTTCTCTGGACTTTTATTTTCAAAAGTCAGAAAAATTTAGACGTTTGACTACAAAATCTAGATGCTTGAGTTCATGCTTTTTAAATTTTTTCTTTATGGAAAAACATTTTTTAAATGTAGACATCTGACTATAAAATCCAAACGTCTAAATCAATGTTTTTTTGAACTCTTTCTTTTCTGGAAAAACATTTTTAAAATCCAGACATCAGACTATAAAATTCAGACGTCTAAGCTATTTATAACAGTCATATTTTGAAAAGACGCATCTCTTCTTCTTCAACAATTGCAACCTTCTATCAATGGTACTTCCTTGAACAATTGCAACTCTTGAAAGAGACTTTTTGGCAACTATATATAGATAGCAATTCCAAGAGTTTCATAATTCAATTCTTGCTTTTAGTTTTGTTATCTCTTGAATTCTAAATTCTATATTGCTTTTAATATCACCAACATCTATTCTAGGGTATTTGGTAATTTACTTCCTTAAAACTTGTGTGCTTACACTCATTCAACTCAAGAGGAGATAATAGAAAGTCATGTACAATATTTGACTATGTTCGATTTATCAAGAACTCGTTGGAAGTCAGATATTTATTCCCATATTGTGAAGTCATGTTGGAGATCTTCGGGCAAAGGTTGAAGTCATGTTCGGCTACTCAGTCATTTTGTAAGATACATGTTCCACTGGGTTAAGTGATGGTTTGTTAGTTAATATTAGAAGAAGTTCGGGACTGGACGTTGGATGAAAGGTTCGAACCAGTATAAAAACTCTAGTATGATTGCTTTTATTTACTTTTCCTTTTAATACTCTGCTAGTTAGCTCTGCTTCGTTTAAACTATATACTTGAATATACATATAAGCCACATTATACAAGATCCATGTGCACTTTCATAATATCCATCATAGATTCTCTTCTGCTCTCTTTTTGTTTGATCATTAGGTATAGATGTAATTTTGATCTAGATCTGATTGTCACGAATTCATAAAGGACTAGTTCGTCTAGTCCTTTTTAATTTAGAAAACATTGTTTGAATATTTTGGAATCATTACATTAATGGGTTATATTTCATATCACAAAGTTATGGATTGAAGGATGTTTTATAAAATCTTTTAAAATATTTTGAGTATTGTTTACATATTAATTAATTGAATTTAAAATTCTTATGTTGTTTCCAATAAAAAAGGGAAAAGGGAAACATTTAAATTTCCCTTAATTTTTTTCCAAAATTAATATTTGGACTTATGGTAGGCTATTTTGTTTTAAAAATATGGTTTTGAATTACAAATTAGTTTAGCATAATTTTATGTTGTTTTATTTCAAAATATTAATTCATTTTGTATACATAAAACACATGTATGTATGTGAATGTGTGTGTATGTGTATTTAGAGATTGCAATAATTAGCTTTAAAAGTAATGTAATAATGTTTGAAATACTTTTAATTAAGACCGATTTTAGATTGTGTTCTATAACAAACAACACACACATACTGTAACAACCCGAAATTTAACCCGTAATAATTAATTTGTTAATTAATTAAATAATAAAATAACTTTGTGAAATTATTAGAATTGAGCCACGGGAGTTGCACCATTGTATTCGTGGTAATTTTCTTGTCAATTTCCATAGAACGTCAGAAACCAAGCTAATATGACCAAGTTATAAATTAAACAAAATAAGCAGGAATAAAAAGAATATATATATATACACACACACAGGTCAATCAGCCGGTCGACCTGGGCAAGGGGGTCGACCTGGGCAAGGGGGCGGTCGACCGCCCGGTCGACCCGCCTGCCGTTTTAGGGGTGAATGAACGATTATTCGTTCATTCATATAAGGGTGCAATTTTTTTTAACCGAGTGGCGTGTTTTGCATTCTTTATTTTAATCTGGTCCATCCATTCTTGCATCTGATGGCTCCTATTCAGCCTATGACGTGGTTGCATCCTATTCAATCTCCAAATCCAACGGTCCGAGATCCACTTCTACCCCTATAAATAGACCCCTAGACCTAAAACTTTTTCTCATTCTAGATTTTCTCCGCTTGGGTTCACCGTTTCAGGAAGGACCCTAAAAGGAATAATTTTCCAAGGAGAGAATCTTTTTAATAAAAATATTTTAATACCCTCAAGTGGTTCCGGGAAGACCTAAAGGGAAGATCTTGGGACCGGAGGTGAGTGATTGTAATTATTTTAAGGTTTCTTTAAGTAATTTAAAATAATAGGGTTTTCAATAGTTGTAGTTTTACTATGATTTTTGGAATAGCCTTTTTCAGTAGTTATTTACAGTTTTCGGTCTATTTCGTTTCAGCTATTCCTTTTAGTAACTTTAGTATTATTTCTGTTAATTATAATTTATTACTATTAAGCATGGCTATTTATTGATTTACAGTCTATTTACAGTATTTAAGTTTATTTACTACTATTTATTTCTTATTTACATCTTTTTCGACATTTTGGATTTTATGCAAGCGTTCGTTCTCTTCATCCCCCTTTTCTGCGCGTATGGATTAGAATAAATTAAACCCGAATATGGATTTTATAAGTAAGAATATTGAATGGAGAAAATAAGATGTAAATTATAAAGACTGTAATAAATAATGGAATTGGACTGAAATTACGCCTAATTATAATTAGAATTGTTGGACTAATTAAAGATAATTGGCATATTTATAACTTAGAATTATAACTAAATAGAGTAAAAGATGAAAGAAGCTTATTTTCACACTTAGACCTTGGGTTAAGTGATAAGCATGATTATAACATAGGTAGAAAAAAAAATCTGTTATTATGACATTATATATTTTCTTTCCACTGTAAGCGAAATGATTAGTGATTGTTCGGTATTTCAGGAATATGAGCGTGTGACTTGTTATAATTGATCCTATTGATAATACAGAGAACGGCCCTATCATCTCTATTAAATTAAGATGATTCCACCCCGTCGGATATTTATAATAAGAAAAAGAACAGAATGGGGCTTATTTTAAGGCTTGGGATAAATTAATAAGCGTAGAAAGTAAAACTGATAATAAATGCTTATTTAAATAATTTATCTAAGTTAATAAGCAAAGATGAACGTAGGATTTGTACCAAATAGCAATCCCTAGGGCACGCTTATGCTAAGAATGGTAGTAATTGGTCAAATAGAAGTCCAAATCACGGGGATTTGGATAAGGGATGCAACTAGATATTGTTTGGATGAAGGGCTAGTACCAACAGCATTTCCCCTATTTTTCTATGGACACACGGTGATCTCGCATTAGCTTGAAGTGAGATGAGGGGCACGCTATGCTGGACGTTGGAGGTAATAAGAAGACCCAATAGGTGGAGCAAAAGGTAGCATGGGCATGGTGGCAGTTACGCATGCGACTTCCATTTGGGTGCTCGGTAATAGCTATGAGTTCCAAGCACTTAGAATGGGTGTCTTTGGTAGACACCATTGCCTTCTATGTAGGGAGCTATATATGTCGTCCGGATCCACAGTAGTTGATTTGTGCATCTTCCGTAGATACCATTGGCTGCTGTGTATGGAGTTATATAACGGCTTGTCCACTGTAAGGTCCATGGAGTAGCAGGTCGATCAAAAAAGGTAGAATTAGGGTCATATCCTAATTACAGGATTAAGAATTCAGCCTAATTAAATCAGAACAAGTGCACGCAATCAAAGTTAACCTACCTTGAGCAATATTTAATCGTATTTACTTCCAGTTTATCTCTTTTCTATTTCCATTGTTTCCTCTTTATATACTAGAACTGTTGTAGAGTCTATTACTTTTATTTTGCTTAAAGACTCTAGTAACTACTATCATTCACCAGACTTTTAGTCTGACCCACTCCTCTATTTTCCCCTTTCCCCCATAGGCAATCAAGAGAGAAGTCAGTAGATTTTTGTTGCTGGGAGTTTGCTTGGATAAGATTTCTACTATGTATTTCTTTTATTTCAGCTTTAGTCCTTTTTGTGTACTGCCTTATTATGAGGGATATTATGTACTATGATTTTTGAGACTATGAGTTTTTGTTTCATGAGACATATTTGATTTTTAGACATGTATTTGGTATTTGGTATTTGACTTATTTATGAAGCTTGTTTTAATTAAGTTATTATTTTTAAGTTTCCACTGTTTTTATCCATTTTGTCTTATGAATCTTAGTCTCTATTAGTTTTATTTATACCTACAACGCACCATGCCTTTTAATGTGTCCTTTTTGGGTATATTAAGGGGTGTGGGGTGTTTCACTTGGTATCAGAACCTAAGGTTACATGATTCCTAAAAATTTATTTTAAAAGTAAAGTATTTCCAAAATAACTTGTTTTAAAAGTATTTAAAAAAAAGAACTCTTAGAAATAGTTTTTAAGTATAAAAGAGTTTTTATAAAAATCTCCTCAAAGTCCTATTTAACCTTCTTTCAATTCTTTCGAGCCTAAGGTTCCTTTTCTTTGCATAGTATGGTTGACTGGTTCCGTAGAGCTACGGTACCAGAGGTGCAAGGGCAAGCGCCCAATACAACACCAGTAGGTGAAAATTCCTTTAATCCACCTACACCTGCCATTTTTTTAAGCTATGCAAGGACTTTTGTAATGACCCATAATTTCGATAAATTAAATTTGTTAATTTAATAAGGTTGTGTAATTTAAATACTGGAAGAAATAAAAATTTGTTAATTAATAATGTAATAAATCATGAACCAATGTTAATTTCACCCATTTGATAATAATGGATTGAATGGTAGGATGAAAGGTCAATTAAATGGAATTATTGAAATTTAAAATTTTTATTTCTGAACTTAATGAAATTGAAATTAGACACTGAAATTGATGGATTAATCAACTTTAAATTGACATCTAAATTTGTTTAAATTATTGTAAGTGATGAAGAAATCAAAAATGATAGAAGTTGTAAATTATTAAATTTAAACTGAAAAAGTGAATTAACTAATTTAATATTAATTTATTTAATTAACTGAAATATAGCCATTTTGGCCACTGGCTCGGATTTCGACGAAACTAGTTTCATCGGATCCGTAACGGTGAATTATTGTAGGATTTCAAGTTTCGTAAGGATCAGACTTGTCATTTGATCGTACGGGCTCAAAACGCCTTGAAATCAATTTAATTAAAATCAATTGAAATCAATTTGAAATAAATTGATTTTACCATAACTTCTTCATACGATGGAATTTGGACTTGAAACCTGTTCGAAAACATCTATTTTGATATATGGATTGATCCAATTTCGTTATGGAGACAGAATGGGCTTTTCGGGCCATCTATCGTTCAACGTGTAAATCAATCGTATCCATTCATTCTATCTTTGACCTACCTATATATACCTCGTTATAAACCCTAGCCACTCCTTATTCTCATTTGTCTGTACGTACAATTTTATTTGTTCCTCCCTTTCCAATGGCAAACAAACCCTAAATTATCCAATTCAATTTCAAATCAAATTTCAACTTCAAAATCAAATCTCCTCAAACTATATCGAATTATATATCTATTTGAAGCTCTCGACGAGCGCAAGTCAAATATGTGATTTGTTTTTCGATTGGAGTCTCTGGGTGGCCAGAACTGAGCAAATTAATCTCGGTCGTACATTGATGTTTGATGATCTTTGACCGATCATCAAATTGACTTGTGGGTTTTGTAGAGGGGACGTCCAGGAGCCGATTGGTGGTGGTGGCATCTTTCAAATCGACACGAGGCATCGTGTATTGGGTGATTAGGGTTCGAAACCCTAAACGATAGGGTGGCGGCGCGAGGCGAGTGAAGCGATCAGAGGTGGAACGGTGGGCATGGCCAGGCGCATCTCGTCGAGGCGAGGACGTTGAGGGTGGTCGGGGACGCTCTGGTGGCCGGAGGAGCGTGAATTTGGAGGTCAAAATCGGTGGTAGGGTGGCTTCGATTGGGTTTCGTTCGTGCATAGGTGATAGAGCTGGTACGTTATGGTGATGACGTGTGTAATTGTTATTATTATTATTTTATTTTGTTTTAAAATAAATTTTAAAATTCAAACGTTATAACCTTAATAACTTTCACATACTAGGTCTGATTCACGCGCGGTTTGATCCGTTGGGATCGTATCGAAATTCCGGACATTTTGACGCTGGTTTGGACGAATTCTGAGACCGTTCAAATTTTGGGCTTATTTTGAATTTAAATTCAAATGTGAGTGTTTTAACCCACTCACAACTTCTAAAATTTCTTATGTTTGTTAAATTTAATTTTCGATGTGATTAGAAATTTATTTATGGTTGTTTGGTATATTTTGAATTATCATCCCAATTAATTTGAATTTATTTGAATTAAATTGTTATTTAATTTATTATTGAATATAAATTGCCAGTTTAATACCCGTTATTGATTATCAGTTCTATACTGATATTTATTGATTGATTTGGATGATGATTGTGATGGATGTTGATTGTTGATGTTGGTTGAATAGATGTTGTATTTTATACCATTATAAACTGCAAGTTTGTTATGGATTTTTATTTATTTCGGGGTTGCGGTTTGAAATGATATACAACCGGAAAATGTTTAAATTGCGGATTGAAATGATTATCTGTATCACTTGACCCTAGGGTAGAAAATTAAATACGGACACCGGATTGGTTAAATTAAATGATTTTAAAATCCTTAAATTTTTGAATTTAATCAATTGATGTTTTGAAATAAAATTTGATTTATGTAAATTAAAGTATTATTGAAAAATCAAGTTTGTGTTGAAATGCGAATTGGTTTAAAAAGGAATTTCTTTAAGAAATTAAATCAGAGGTTTAAAGTTAAACTGTTATGTATAAATGAAATTCAATCGAAATTGAGTTATTGAATTTGTTTGAAATAACTTTGAAATATTTTGAAGTTGGAGTAATCCGTATTGATATTTTGAACATGAATTGAAACTATATGAAATTCGATAGTTTACTGAAATTTGGTTCGTTGATTTGGAAATTTGAAATGGTCCAAATATCTTGAAATGAAATGAATAGTTTAATTTGATATTAATTTCAAACTCATATTTTAATATAACTATTTTAAAGATATATTATTTTAAATTTTCTAATTATTACGATTTTCAAATTTATTTAACTATTTGACTAATATTAACTATATAAATTATTTTGATCTATTTTAAACCAATTTAATTTATTTTAAACTAATTAAACCATTTTAATTTATTTTAAATCTAATTAATCTATTTTAAAGCTATTTAATCTATTTTAATTATATTTAACCTAAATTAAATCTATTTAACTATCTTAAATCAATTTAAAAGTACTTTACCCATAATTAAACTATTTTGGAGTATTTTAACGATTTATAATTATTTAAACCATTTCTAAATTTCCAAACCAAGTAAAGTGAAAGTGTTTAAATTCAATTCATTGTTTTAAAAAAAATATGGCCAAATGATGTTATAACCTAAGTTGGAATTTGAATGTTATAATAAATTGAAATGATGATTTGAAGCAAGGACTTAACCTGTTTTGGGAATATGATTTTTTGAAGAAATTATGATTTTGAAACGATATGATTTAAAAGTGGTGTAGTTTTAAGAATACGATAATTTGGTATAAATTGTGAATTTGACTTTGAAAGGAAATATAATTATCGAATTATGATTTCAAATGTGATATGATTTCAAAAGTGAATATGATTTCGAAAGTAAGTAATGATTTCGAAAGCGATATGTTTTGAATCGAACATGATATTTTGATATCAATTATGAAATGATTTTGGAAATGTAAAAGAACCATCCGGTGTGTAATAAGCGATTGGTCGTTAAAGAGACCGGGATCAGATATTGTCATACTCTCTGCCAATACCGAAAACCACTTTAACAACTGTGTACGCGGTGGAGATTCCAGAATGAAGTAGGATGGTGGCGACGATCCTATATGAGGTATATACGTGGACCCGACTCCCATGAGTTGGCTTAAGGTGGCTAAAACAGGAGCGATTCTCGGGCCAAGTGAGGTCATTCCTCCGATCGGACACATTCCATCGATACTATATTCTGACTTTTGATTTATTTGGTGGCCACCCTTCGATTTTTACTCGGGAGTGTGTTTCGAGTTGGGTGATAGTTGCGGCTATGTGTTACCAATGGTCCGGATGCGTAATTGGTATATCTACCTTGGCATTGCCTAGTTGTGTCGTGTCACCTACCCTAGCGCGTCTTTTATGAGTTTGTTTTGTACCATACCTATGGAGTGCCCTCCGACGATGCCCAGTATAGGGGAGATTACGGTACTGTATAGACTATGATAATATATAAAATGTGTTAAGGGGGATATGGGTAACGCCTTAACGCTATTTTAATAGTTTATATTACTGTAGACATAATTATAATAGCGTATTGTACTACATAGTATAGTTTAACAGATCCTTAGGAGATGTGAATCCCGAACATCTCTTAAGTTACTGCACTCATGTTAGACACTGTATAAGAGATGTCAAATCCCGTAAGCATCTTCGACGCCATTTACACTCATATTTATTTACCGTTGATTTAACTCACATAAGATCTGTTAGTTCTGACTCGAGTGTTTTGTCTTTTCAATTTGCTCGGGTCAGCCTGAGCATTTCAGGATTTGAAGACCTTATTTCTAGAGGACGAAGACGAAGATTTGTACTACTATTATTTACTATATTTATTCCACTACATTCATACTATTCCACTGCATTATTATTTATCTCTAATATGTGTAACTCTGATTTTGTATTGTATAAGTATAATCAAATGTTTTGTAAACAGCTTCATGAATTGTATTTGATTATTATATGTTGTCATTCCGCTACGAGATTCTGTTTTGTTTTTATTTCTTTCTCTTTTTCTTATTCACCCCAAATAACAATTCACCCTTCTGTATGGTTTGAGTCGGCATGTGTGTCTGCTTAAAGCGTACAAAAAGGCGGGATGTTACAGTTGGTATCAGAGCCAGGTTTAGCGATAAACCTTGGCTTTGTGGGGTCTGACTCTTTATAAATAGGATAGTAATACCCTATGATGAGTCATTGAGCATATATATATATATGAGAGAGCGTATTTGTTAGTGTTATAAAAGGTTTTTATATTATGTTAATTTGTTCTGTTTTGTATTTATAAATTATGGTTGGTGCATAGGACGCTATGACATCGATAGGGATTTCTAAACACTTAATAGGACAGACCGACACAATATTTGTTTTGAATATAGGTGAATGAAATAATTTTACCTATTGTATATTTTTATATATAAAATAATGATTTATAAATGATATATATTTGGTTGTAATATGTTATTCGTTAGGTAGTGAAATTTATAGATATAGGTTGGAAATAAGATAAATGAAATTTGGAAATTTAGAACGTAAGTTCCGGGGTTTTTGAAAATCTCTTTCGAATGATTTTTGGGATATAATAATAATATTATTAGATGTATTTTCTGATATAAATATTGCAATATAATTTGAAAGAATTGTTTTAATGAAATTTTGGAAAGGAATTAGTTCTGTACTCCCCTCTCTGTCGTTGGAAAATAATTTCGGTGATGGGTGCACGCATCATCGACGTTCATTTTCGAGTTTCAAAGTGGGGAGGCCATTGTAGTAGTTTTACTACAGAACTATTTTGATAAATAAATAAAAAATTAAAGATTAAATATGATCGGATATAAAAGTTATGAGTGTGTGTGTGTGTATATATATATATATTAATTTAAATGATTTGAAATGGAACCCGGCATTTAGTCCTTAAATTTCTATGAGTTAGAGATTTCAATTATTGAAATGGAATAAAAAAATTTAACTATTTAATAATTGAAACTTCAAAATGAAAATAAGAAATGATATGCTAAGTTATAACTGAAATATACAAGGAATTTGAAATTTGTAACTTGTAAACGGAAAGAATATGAAAATAAGAAATGACAATTATTGAACCTTTTGTTAATTAAAATGAAATAAGATAAACTTGTGTAATTTTCTATTGCATTCTTAAAGACATATATATAACTTACCAATTGTAAAAAGTTGAAATGTTAAAAGAATACGTAATAGAAATTTTTACAAGTAAAACTTATGTAATGGAAATGTTCAATGAAATTTACTTTTATAACTAAGAAATTTGATATGAAAATAGGTATAAACTTGAGTTAAAATTGTAGTACTGCTTATTAAATGAAATAGAAAATCAGTATTGTAAGTAAAGGATTTTGAACTTAAGTTAATATTGAAACTATTTATAATTAAAGTAAATAATAAAATGAATGTAATGCAATAAAAAGAAATTGATATGATATGAATAAATGAAAATGATTTTTGGTAAGTAATAAAGGAAAATAAATGAAATAAACACTTAATGAATGAATGGGAATAAGATTTTGTAACAGATAAATGTAAGTTAAAGAAATAATCCTTGTATGAATGAAAAAAAGAAAAAGAAAAACTGTAAATGTTGTGAAAGAAATTTAGTAAGAATAACTCAAGTACATTGCAAATTATTGTTTGTTTTGGTTTATGGGTTGTTTTGGATAGGATACTTTTAATTGTTTGGATGTATGAATAATTTGTTAAGTTATCTAAGGCTGTTGAGTAAATGGTATACTTAATAGTTATTTGTCATTCTATACAATTTAAAAGCGTCTAAACCCAAACAGACCATTTGTTTGTTTGCTATGTAAATGATTAATTACTTTGATTCCTTGTGATGATTGTACGTTTGTTTGCAAGAAATGGTTGCTATGTTGTATTGATTTGTTTATTATTGATTAAAACAACTTTAAATATTTCATTTTATATAATTATTAACATCTTTGGATTATATAAGTGAAATACAGGTTATGGAAGCAATTGCTACTTCTTTGGGTTTCATAATTAAGTGTTGTTTGCCCGACAAATAGGTACGTTCTCGGATTACGGTTTTCTAGCAGTATTATATATATTTTTCCCGTTGTTGGGATATATTATTTTGAGATATTATGAAATATATTGTTATATTTGATATTATATTTTTCTCCCGAGCCTCTCCGTACAAAGGAGACTCTACCGAAATTTTTCGTGAATTTTGGACTTAGAAAATTTTGAGAAATATTTTCCAAACTTTATTAATTAGAGTATAAAAGGATTTAATTGTTATAAATTGACATATTTTATTTAAATTATTTTATTATGTAAATTAATTGGTTATAGATTTAATATTTTGAATAAAATATATTGATTTCTTAATTCTTCTTTTTCCTTTTCGGGACGAAAAGTTTTGAGTGGGGGAGAGTGTAACGACCCGTAAATTTCGATAAATTAAATTTGTTAATTTAATAAGATTGTGTAATTTAAATACTGGAAGAAATAAAAATTTGTTGATTAATAATGAAATAATAACAAAAAAATGAAAAAGTAACAATGTTAATTAAAGTTAATCATTAACAACTTGAATGAAATTCCAATTAATTGAAATAATAAAAATGATATACTTGGTTATAAATTGAATATAAGTGAATAAATGAAATATTGGATTAACCAAGGAAATAATAGGTAGTTAATGGAAATTGAATGAAATTAGTATTATGAAAATAAATGGTAACATTGATTTGTAAGTAATAAAAGCTTATTAATGTGACTAAAGGTTAACTATGGCAAACTATTGAATGTTACCTATTTATTTAGCCTGTTAATTTAAATTGGAAATAAATTTCAATAAATGTAATCAAATATTGTGTTAATGTAAATTAAGTTAATATTTTGAAATAATGTTAATTTTATTCATAATATGACAATTGGTTGAATAAAAAGAATGGAAATAAAGATTTATAAATTTATTGGAATTTAAACTATAATAATTGGATTAATTGTAATTAAATGAAATTAAGTGTTTAAAAATTACGTAAATGGAAATTTAGATGAAATTTGAGAATATTAATGTAATAAATCATGAACCAATGTTAATTTCACCCATTTGATAATAATGGATTGAATGGTAGGATGAAAGGTCAATTAAATGGAATTATTGAAATTTAAATTTTTTATTTCTGAATTTAATGAAATTGAAATTAGACACTGAAATTGATGGATTAATCAACTTTAAATTGACATCTAAATTTGTTTAAATTATTGTAAGTGATTAAGAAATCAAAAATGATAGAAGTTGTAAATTAGTAAATTTAAACTGAAAAGGTGAATTAATTAATTTAATATTAATTTATTTAATTAACTGAAATATAGCCATTTTGGCCACTGACTCGGATTTTGACGAAACAAGTTTCATTGGATCTATAACGGTGAATTATTGTAGGATTTCAAGTTTCGTAACGATCGGACTTGTCATTTGATCGTACGAGCTCGAAACGCCTTAAAATCAATTGAAATCAATTTGAAATAAATTGATTTTACCAAAAATTCTTCATACGATGGAATTAGGACTTGAAACCAGTTCCACTGAGTTTAAAATGTTTGAAAACATCTATTTTGATATATGGGTTGATCAAATTTCGTTCTGGAGACAGAATGGGCTTTTCGGGCCATCTATCGTTCAACGTGTAAATCAATCATATCCATTCATTCTATCTCTGACCTACCTATAAATATGTAACAACCCGCATATTTTATGATTGTATATTTAAATGTTTTATTTAAATATAGCATCGTTAATCGGATTAAAGTCCGAAAAACTACTTTTTGTAATAGTCGAATTGGGACTCGAGACCACTTCCATTGAGTCCAAAATGGCGTTTACAACTTTTTCGAGTATAAACATCGATATGTTTGGAGTTGAGTAGAATTTGCTATTTTTCACTTAGGGCTTTAGGCTTGGGTTTGGGTTTCAGCCCACTAACCCAACTCATCTTATATCCTAACTCCACCCCCTCTCCCCTTCATACACTATCATTTCCTAACACTTCAAGCTTTAGAAAAAAATGGAGGAAGAGAAAAGGAATTAGAAATTCCTAAGCCCTAGATTCATTTGCAAACTCAAGTTCTAGCTCCAAAATCTAAGAGAAGCTTAGGTAAGCATCTTCTTCATCTTCTCCATCTCATTTCCTCTTCAATTTCAGAAATTTTCTTAAACCCTAACTTAGGAAATGTTTTTCTTTTGAGCTTAGATTGAAGCTTCTTGGGTTAAAATTGAAGAGTGATTGTTCTTGCCTTGCTCTATAGCTTCTCTCTTGTGTTTTTGGGTTTAAAGGTGAGTTCTTTAACTCACATCTACGTCTATAGCTATCATTGTTGTTAGGTATGAATTCCTAACACTTGTGCATATTCATTTGCTTTTGATTTGAATTGATTTGGTGAATTTTCCAAATTTTGGTATTTTGGTCCAATTTTATGAAAATAATGTTTGGACATTGATGTTTGGGGTGTATCGAAGAGCCTATAGGGCCGGGTTGTCGCTTGGCGTAAGTCCTTAGTCGTCGTTGCTCGTCCGATCGCTTCCGATACGTTTTGGTCACTTTGGCCTAGGCAAATTGTTGCACAGACCAGGTGACCAGACGTTTGGTGACCAAGTCCAGACGTCTGGTTTGGACTTGGATCAAAAATGTATGCACACAACATATATAAAAAAAGGCAGAGATCAGAGCCAGACGTCTGAAACTTAAGATCAGACGTCTGGATGAGTCTCAGTCGTCTGACTTGGAGTTTCAAACGTGTGGGGGTTTTCTGGATTATTTCCAGAGAATAAATCCAGACGTCTGGTCATGGCGCAGACGTCTGTTTTGATATTCTAGACGTCTGGGTAGATTTTTGAACTATTTCCAAAAAACAAATCCAGACGTCTGGATTCCAAATCAGACGTCTGGAAACATCCATTTTTGCCTATTTAGGCTATTTTGTGTGGATTTCCTATTTTAATCGATTTTAGTTGATCCGGATTGTTGTTATCACTTACTATTGACTTTGATGACTTCTTTCTTTGGATTTTTGGGAATATCCATTTTGATGGATTTGGTATCGATTTCTTTGGATATAATTCACGTCTTCGAATGTGAATCTTTGGTGATTGATTGTTTCTACAATCATTTTTGTGGTTTGTCACTTCTAAATACAAAGGTTTCTATACTAGTAGTAAATATTCAAACTCTTTTACAAAGATGTTTCCAACTCTATTTTAATACAAAGCTTTCATTTATAAAACCGTTTTCCAATCTATTAGTATATACAAACATTTACCTCATTCGTATGAGAAATCTAATTAAACGGCTTAGTAAAACAAGTCGTATGAAACGCTTGCGTTTACTTCGTCGGTTATTTCTTGGACTTGTTCGATTGAACTCTTGTGACAATTTTCGAGTGGAAATCTACAATTTGTTCGTAAATATTTAAGTTAAGCTAGTGGTTATGGTACATGAAGCTAAACTCATATATTTACTAGCTTAGTGTAATCGACACTTCTTGATGATCGATGATGATCATTTTATGATTTAGACTAGCGATGTACGATGTCTCTTTGTCCGCATGGGGGACTATACCCCGTTCTGTTGAGCTTCGTTTCATTTTTATGGGCTAGCGACCCATGGCCTTTGGACTGTTCGTGGAGCAATCGGCTCAATAAGTCAGTGCATGGGGTGTATCTTTTTAGGTGCATCGATGTCCGACTTGGCATGGGGCGTATCTTTTTAGGTGCATCGATGTCCGACTATACATGGGGCGTATCTTTTTAGATGCGTCGATGTTAGTTTATACATAGGGCGTATCTTTTTAGGTGCGTCGATGTTCGACTAGGCATGGGGTGTATCTTTTTAGGTGCATCGATGTCCGACTATACATGGGGCGTATCTTTTTAGGTGCGTCGATGTTAGTTTATACATGGGGCGTATCTTTTCAGGTGCGTCGATGTTCGACTGTGCATGGGGCGTATCTTTTTAGGTGCGTCGATGTTCGGTTTATGGTTAGCGACCATGGGTTAGCGACCCATTTGTGATACACGTGTTGGTGAGTTTTCATGCTCATGTTTGTGATAGGCCTTCCCCCTTTGTGATTTCTGGATTTCTAGTTGATGATTTCTAGAATTTGTGTTTCACCAATTTTCGTGGTTTGCATTGATAAGCATCCTCTTCATCTTCTCCATATCATTTCCTCTTCAATTTCAGAAATTTTCCTAAACCCTAACTTAGGAAATGTTTTTCTTTTGAGCTTAGATTGAAGCTCCTTGGGTTAAAATTGAAGAGTGATTGTTCTTGCCTTGCTCTATAGCTTCTCTCTTGTGTTTTGGTGAATAATTTAAATAATGCAATTCTTTTTGGTGCTTTGAGATGATTTGAGATATTGTATGATTTTTGTTGTTATTTGATGTATACTTGACATAGTATGGCATTTTTGTTATCATACGTTTTTGGTCATATCTCTTATCCTATCTCATTTTATCTAATATTTATAGCTAGACTGATCCGTTTATTATTTTCTTCTTAAATAATACTCGGGTTAGACCGAGGTATTTCAGGTGCTCCTGCTTGACTTCTTATCAGGGTCCTTCACCTGACTTTTGGCTAACTACTTTAGCATAGTAGTTTTGTTAGTATACATTTGAGATAGAGACTCCTTGATGTATACATATTCTTTTGCTGGTACATGTATCTATTCTTTTGTTATGTAGTGTATCTTGTTTGACCACTACTTTGATGTACACTTCTATGTGTTATATTCATATTTATTTCCGCCTTTGTGATATAAATATCTGTGACTGATTTGTGTTATGTTTATTTCTATATTTGTTTCCGAAGTCCACTTAGCCACTGTGTGGTAGCTTTGAGTTTGTATTTGATATGTCGGATTTCCTCTTGAAATGAAATGTAAGTTATATTTTCTGACATATCGGTACTCGTACAAAGCAATTACACAGATGGTCGCTCCTCAACAGTCTTATTCTTCGTGCTAGTCAACGGCATTACCCCGTAGTGTCCTTGGCTAGCGTGAGTATAGAGGTGGGGCGTCACAGCTTGGTATCAGAGCCAAACTTTGGAACAATGTAGAATAATCTAGCAAGGATCATTGTCCTAAGTCTTTCTTAAGAATCGTGCCATAGGATTTTATTCGAGTCTTCGTACCGTTCTATCCTATTTATTTTATGATGCCTTGTTTTATCAATCAAGTTTGTTTGATATTCATTTTGTGAATAACCTTTTTCCTCTTTTCTTTCTTTCTTAAAGAAGAGAAATGGTTAGATCTGGCAGTCCTAGCGCTGGTCAATCCAGTAGACCTTCTCTGGATGGCGTATTCATGTCTGCCCAACAGCTTTTGGATCTTGTAAAGAATCAAAAGTTTATCTGTGCTTTGAGTAAAAACCTCAAAATGGTTTTACCTCTGAAACTAGAAGTGCCTTTCGATCAGCTTGTTGATATCACTCTTCGACTTGAAGAGGCTGATAAAGAAAGTGATGTTGAAGTTGTGAATGCCAAACAAAACTTCAACATCAACAAGAAAAGGCATATTAAGTTCAAAAGCCCTAATCCCAACAAGAAAGGGAAGCAGGCAATTTCGGTAGCAAAGACTCCTACCTCTAGTCGAGGACGATGCTACAATTGTGGTTCTACGGACCACTATGCAAATAGGTGTCTGAAACCTCTTACTTGTCGCTATTGCAAAGGTTTCGGTCATCTTTTATCTTCATATCCCAAACTTCAAAGTAGGAGAGAGGGAAAGTTGACTGTCGTGCAAGCCTCTACTAGCACTTCTCTTGGTCAAGGTATTTCTCATTCTATCCTTGATGATATTTGTTTTGTGATTATCCTATTCGAGTTCTTTTTGATATGGGTTCATCTCATTATTTTATATCAAAAGAACTTGATTCTTTTTCTTTAAATATTATGGGCTTGATGACTTCATTGAGAATTGTGAATCCGGTTGGTGGATCTGCAACACTCAGTTTGCTTTGTAATGATGTCGAGATTTTTTTAACGTGATTATTCTTTCCGAGCCGATTTGCATGTTATGCGTTACTCAGGCTTCGGAATTGATTTTTGGGAAAGGATTGGCTTAATCATTATGAAGCCCATATGCTATGTCCAGTGTGGACTATTCATCTTCGACATCCTCAATCTGTTAAGCAAATTTCTTTTGTTCTTAATGATTTTGATTTTCAAATTCGGTGATATCATTTTATTCTTTAAACCTACATGATGTGGAGAATGTTGTTTCTCTCATTCAAGTAGTTTGTGAATTTTCCGGTATATTTGAGCTTGTCTTAGGATTACCACCTAAGCAATCTATTGTGTGGTGCTAAGGTCTTTTCAGCTCGACCTTGCCACCGGCTTTCATCAGCTACGAGTTGCGGAGGATAGCATTCCACTTACCGCATTCCGCACTCGTTATGATTCTTGTGAGTGGTTCGTTATGTCATTCGGTTTGACGAACCTTCTACCTTATTTCATCCATCTTATGAATCGAGTATTCTACGAATATCTCGATGAGTTTATCCTTGTATTTGTTGATTATGGATGAAAACAACAATTTAAAATTTGCAAATCTTTTTAATAAGATATTTATAAGTATGATTGGATTTTGTTCTTAAAACGAACAAAGAATATTCGTAAAATTCTCTAAGAGACATGTTTATCATATAGAAGATGATTTTGTGTTGTTTTGCCCATTGAGTGCTTTAAGAATTCTGGTCGATGCGCTTGATCAACGTTATCGATACGAATCTCCTAAACGCTATGATGAGATAGTCAGACACAATAAATTGACTTGTAAAAAGTAAATTTTTCTAAAAAGGATGATTACATAAAGATAATTATAATTTTGAATGTCTTATCCTTTCGGAAAGAGGATCATTTAAAAGAACTCCTTTCTGATGCTCTTATTCTTGCGATTCCCGAAGGGAACCAAGAATTGATTATTTATACCGATACTGGTCGTATTGGTTTTGGTGTCGTTCTCTTGCAAAAGGGAATGTGTTATCACATATGCTTCTTGACAACTAAAGCTTGTCGAGACTAGATATGCCACTCATGATCTAGAGCTCACGGCTATTGTTTTCGCTCTTATAATTTGGTGTCATTATCTTTTGGGAGAGAAATTTGTTCTCTACTCCGATCATAAATCTTTGAAATATTTATTTTCTCAAAAGGAACTTAATTTGCGTCAACGATGTTGGCTCGAGTTCCTTGCATCTTATGATCTTGATATTCTTTATACTCCGGAAAAGGGTAATCGTGTTGCTGATGCCCTTAGCCGAAAGCAACATGCAGTTGTTTCAATGATGATATCCGAATGGAATGATCTCGATACTTTATCCACTTGTGAGATTTGAGATCGTGAATCCAATTTATGTTCATCTCTTGTTTTGTGTAGCCTTGAGGCTCGTCCTTCTCTTTTGGACCGCACCTCTTTTGGCTAAACTCTATGTCAAATTAAATTGCATGGAGTTTTCTACGTCTATTGTTAACAATCGTGATCCATTATTTTACTAGTGGATTTTTGGAAAGGTCGTCAAAAAGCTTTGGGAACAAAGCTTAATTTTAGCACCGCTTATCATCCTCTGTCCAATGGACAAACCGAGCGTGTGAATCAAACTCTTGAAGATCTCTTTCGTGCATGTGTTCTTGATTTTGGTGGAAGTTGGGAAGATCATATTTCTCTTGTTGAGTTTTCCTATAATAATAGCTTCCAATCTTGTATTGGTATGGCATCTTTCGAGGCACTTTACGGAAGGCTATACCAATTTCCTTCGTGTTGGCTTGAAGCCGGTGAGAGGCTGGTTTTAGGTCCAAACTTTATTGGTGTTCATTTTTGTTTCACCTATGAGGGGTGTTATCGGGAAAGTTAGCACCTTAATATGTTGGTCCATTTCCCATCACCGAACGTATTTGTTCCGTGGCTTATCGCCTTTTTATTACCGGCTCAATTTTCTGCTATTCATGACATTTTCCACGTCTTTCAACTACGGAAATACCTTAGGGATTCCGATTCTATTCTTGAGCCCGGTGTATTTGAAGAAATTGAAGTTTCACCAAATTTGACTTATGAGCAACATTTTATTCGTATCATTACTTCGAAGTTAAACGCCTTCGAAATAAAGATGTTCTTCTTATGAAAGTTCAATGGTCCTCAAATCCTAAGGATGGCTCTTGGGAATCTTAAGAATTCATTGAGCAAACACTTCCGGACTTACTCTTTCGTGCTCTTTATGGTGAACTTCTTATTTCAAATTTTCTTTTGTGTTGATATGCTTTTATGGTTGTTACTTTTAATCTTGCTCTTAATTATTGCGAGGATGCAATTTCTTTAAGGAGGGGAGTCTGTAATAACCCGCATATTTTACGATTGTATATTTAAATGTTTTATACCTCATTATAAACCATAGCCACTCCTTATTCTCATTTGTCTGTACGTACAATTTCATTTGTTCCTCTCTTTCCAATGGCAGACAAACCCTAAATTATCCAATTCAATTTCAAATCAAATTTCAACTTCAAAATCAAATCTCCTCAAACTATATCGAATTATATATCGATTTGAAGCTCTCGATGAGCGCAAGTCAAATATGTGATTTGTTTTTCGATTGGAGTATCTAGGTGGCCGGAACTGAGCAAATTAATCTCGGCCGTCCATTCATGTTTAATGATCTTTGACCGATCGTCAAATTAACTTGTGGGTTTTGTAAAGGGGACGTCCAGGAGCCGATTGGTAGTGGTGGCATCTTTCAGATCGACACGAGGCGTCGTGTATTGGGCGATTAGGGTTCGAAACCCTAAACGATAGGGTGGCGGCGCGAGGAGAGTGAAGCGATCGGAGGTGGAATGGCGGGCATGGCCAGGCGCGTCTCGTCGAGGCGAGGACGTTGAGGGTGGTCAGGGACGCTCTAGTGGCCGGACGAGCGTGAATTTGGAGGTCAAAATCGGTGGTAGGGCGGCTCCGAATGGGTTTCGTTCATGCGTACGTGATAGAGCTGGTATGTTATGGTGATGACGTGTGTAATTGTTATTATTATTATTTTATTTTGTTTTAAATTAAATTTTAAAATTCAAACGTTATAACCTTAATAACTTTCACGTACTAGGTCTGATTCACACGCGGTTTGATCCGCTGGAATCGTACCGAAATTTCGGACATTTTGTCGCTGGTTTTGACGAATTCTGAGACCGTTCAAATTTTGAGCTTATTTTGAATTTAAATTCAAAGTTGAGTGTTTTAGCCCACTCATAACTTCTAAAATTTCTTATGTTTGTTAAATTTAATTTTTGATGTGATTAGAAATTTATTTATGGCTATTTGGTCTATTTTGAATTATCATCCCAGTTAATTTGAATTTATTTGAAATAAATTGTTATTTAATTTATTATTGAATATAAATTTCCAGTTTAATAACCGTTATTGATTATCAGTTCTATATTGATATTTATTGATTGATTTGGATGATGATTGTGATGGATGTTGATTGTTGATGTTCGTTGAATGGATGTTGTATTTTATACCGTTATAAACTGCAAGTTCATTATGGATTTTTATTTATTTTGGGATTGCGGTTTGAAATGATATACAACCGTAAAATGTTTAAATTGCGGATTGAAATAATAAATATCTGTATCACTTGACCCTAGGGTAGAAAATTATATACGGAAACCGGATTGGTTAAATTAAATGATTTTAAAATCCTTAAATTTTTGAATTTAATCAATTGATGTTTTGAAATAAAATTTGATTTATGTAAATTAAAGTATTATTGAAAAATCAAGTTTGTGTTGAAATGCGAATTGGTTTAAAAAGGAATTTCTTTAAGAAATTAAATCGGAGGTTTAAAGTTAAACTTTTATGTATAAATGAAATTCTATAGAAATTGAGTTAGTGAATTTGTTTGAAAATAACTTTGAAATATTTTGAAGTTGGAGTAATCCATTTTGATATTTTGAACATGAATTGAAACTATATGAAATTCGATAGTTTATTGAAATTTGGTTCATTGATTTGGAAATTTGAAATGCTCCAAATATGTTGAAACGAAATGAATAGTTTAATTTGATATTAATTTCAAACTCATATTTTAATATAAACTGTTTTAAATATATATTATTTTAAATTTTCTAATTATTAATATTTTCAAATTTATTTAACTATTTGACTAATATTAACTATATAAATTGTTTTGATTTATTTTAAACCGGTTTAATTTATTTTAAACTAATTAAACCATTTTAATTTATTTTAAATCTAATTAATCTATTTTAAAGCTATTAAATCTATTTTAATTATATTTAATCTAAATTAACTCTATTTAACTATCTTAAATCAATTTAAAAGTACTTTACCCATAATTAAACTATTTTGGAGTATTTTAACTATTTATAATTATTTAAACCATTTCTAAATTTCCAAACCAAGTAAAGTGAAAGTGTTTAAATTCAATTCATTGTTTTAAAAAAAATAAGGCCAAATGATGTTATAACCTAATTTGGAATTTTGAATGTTATAATAAATTGAAATGATGATTTTGAAGCAAGGACTTAACCTGTTTTAGGAATATGATTTTTTGAAGAAATTATGATTTTGAAACGATATGATTTAAAAGTGGTGTAGTTTTGAGAATACGATAATTTGGTATAAATTGTGAATTTGACTTTGAAAGGAAATATAATTATCGAATTATGATTTCAAATGTGACATGATTTCAAAAGTGAATATGATTTCGAAAGTAAGTAATGATTTTGAAAGCGATATGTTTTGAATCGAACATGATATTTTGGTATCAATTATAAAATGATTTTGGAAATTTAAAAGAACCATCCGGTGTGTAATAAGCGATTAGTTGTTAAAGAGACCGGGATCAGATATTGTCATACTCTTTACCAATACCAAAAACTACTTTGACAACCGTGTACGCGGTGGAGATTCCAGAATGAAGTAGGATGGTGGCGACGATCCTATATGAGGTATATACGTGGACCCGACTGTTAGTCCTTGAGATGATGGTTTTGATGACAACAACCTTAGAATAAGATTATAAAATATAAATACTAACAATATAGTTTAGATATATATGTATATGCAGGATTTAACCATGCAGGTACCAAGAATGAAGACTGTACAGTTTAGAGATTCAAGATATCAAGATTGAAGGCTCATGAGTATCAAGAATATCAAGATTATCAAGAGTTCAAGATTTCAAGATAAGTATTGAGTCTAGAATTATGTTAAAACTTCACAATAGCACTGAAATCTTCACTCCATTTTTCTTTTGGGATGGAACCCATTTCTACCTTTTTAGTGGCTTACAACCCACGACAAGTAGCTTACAAACCTACAACAAGTGGCTTACAAACCCACGAACATCCTGGTTTTGTACAAGTTCTCGAGTCCTGATATGATGAGATATTCTGCAGGAAGAAGCTTGCAAAACTACTTCAGAATGATTTTCAAAACTACTTTTCAAAATGTTTTAGCCTTAAAAATTATCTTTTCAAATGATTTTCAAAAAGATGTTTTAGCCTTAAATATTCTTTGTTTTTGTTTTTAATAAACTCTTGTTTTTAAACTATCTTTTAATTATAATATATTTACTTAGATTTAAATATAAAATTATAGTAAAATTATATATATATTATTCTCTATATTTATCTATGTATTTTATCTATAGTCAAGTATATTAATAAAGTTTAAAATAGTTTTAATATAAGATAAAGGTTATTTTCAAAGAAAAACAAAATATCAAAATTTCCTTTAGGATGTCGACATGCCCTAGTACCCCATGTTGACATAGTGACAGTTAGATTCAAAAATTTGAATTTCAAAAGAAGTGTCTATTCGCCATAACCTTTCACGAATGGACATGGCTGTTGTTCTTCTATAAATAGGGGTTGGTTTCAATGAATTTTACATCAGATTTTCTGTTTTTTCACTTCTCTTCTTCTTCCACATTTTCTTATTCAAAATCCTATCATCACTCTGCCAAAATCAACATTGAATCTAACTAGATTATCTCTGGTTTGATTCTCGATCACTATCTCAACAAGACCCCAGTGTTATTCAGAGTTATAGGCTTTCTTTGTAATCAATAGAGTAAAAGGTGTGATTGTAGCCTTGGAAATCAATCAAGTGAGAAAAGGTGTGATTGTAGCCTTGAGAAATCAATTGGGTGAACTTGTTGCCCGGAAATCAAGTATCTCTACCCAGAGGATTGTGATTCTAGAGGGTGTACCTCGTAGCCTTGAAACCGAGGGTTGTAATTGTTGACTTTCTTTTGAAAGGAAATCCGTATTTAGTTGTGCGGGACTGGATGTAGGGTAACTCCGAACTAGTATAAAATCCGGTGTGTTCTTTCCTTTACTGCATTTAGTTTATTTCTGCATCTGTGTTTGATTCTGTGATTATATCTGTGTTTGAATATTTATACATTTGTGTACAAATCAATAGTAACTCAAAAAGGTTTAGTAATTTCTTATAAACACTATTCACCCCCCCCCCCTCTCTAGTGTTCATTCTAGCCTTAAGATCCGTATTCCGCATTCCTCACATTTGGGCAGAAGCAGTTGCTACCGCCTGTTATATTTTAAATATAATTTTAATTAGACCTTTAACTGATAAGACATCTTATGAACTTATTTACTCAAAGAAACCTAAGGTATCTTATTTTAGAATTTTTGGAAGTAAATGTTTTATTTTAAATACAAAAGATAACTTAGATATATTTGATCCTAAATTCGACAAAGGTATCTTTATCGGATACTCTAATAGAAGTAAAGCACATATAGTATTTAATTTAAGAACTAATACCATCGAAGAAACAATGCATGTTTCATTTGATGAAAATTTCAAAAATTTTGAAGAAATAAATGATGAAGAGGATTTAATCACTCAAAACCAAGAGTCAACTGAAACTAATAATGAATTAAATCATCCTAATAAAAGGATTAAACTTTTAAAAGATCACCCTATAGAAAATATACTTGGAGATATGCAATATGTTGTTAAAACTAGAAACCAACTAATTCAAATGAGTAATGTAGCTTTTATATCAACTATTGAACCCAAAAATCCAGAAGAAGCATCAACTGATGATTCATGGATTTTGGCTATGCAAGAAGAATTAAATCAATTCACTAGAAATGATGTTTGGGAACTTGTTCCTAGACCTGAAAATAAAACAATAATTGGAACTAAATGGGGTTATAAAAATAAAATGAATGAACAAGGAGAGGTTGTTAGAAATAAAGCCCGGTTAGTCGCTCAAGGTTATTGTCAAGAAGAAGGAATAGATTTTGATGAAACCTTTGCCCCCGTAGCAAGACTAGAAGCTATTAGGATTCTACTTGCTTTCGCAAATCATAATAATTTCAAATTATTTCAAATGGATGTTGAAAGTGCATTTTTAAATGGTTTTGTAAAAGAAGAAATTTTTTTAAACAACCACGACTTTTTGAAAATGATAAATTTCCAAATCATGTTTACAAACTTAAGAAAGCTCTATATGGTCTAAAGCAAGCTCCTAGAGCCTGGTATGATAGACTAAGATCTTACTTGTTACAATCAAATTTTGAAATAGGTAAAGTAGATAATACTCTTTTTATTAAATGAAATAAAAATGATATTCAACTAGTACAAGTCTACGTAGATGATATCATTTTTGGATCAACTAATTTTGAAATGAATAAAGAATTTTCTGAAATAATGACAAAAGAGTTTGAGATGAGTCATATGGGTGAATTAAACTTCTTTTTAGGATTACAAATAAAACAATTAGATAATGGTATCTTTATTAGTCAAGAAAAATATGCTAAAGACCTAGTTAGTAAATTTGGTTTGACAGCTGCTAGTGGAAAACCCACTCCCATGGCAACCAATGAGTACCTTAGTAAAGAAGATCTCTCGAAAGATGTAGATCAAAAATTATATAGAGGGATGATTGGATCACTACTCTATATCACTGCGAGTAGACCTGATATCATGCATAGTGTCTGTCTCTGTGCAAGGTATTAATCCCAACCTAAAGAAACTCACTTAAAAGCTGTAAAACGTATTATAAGATATGTTAAACACACCTTTGATTATGGCTTATTTTATCCTAAAAATGATTCGTTTGACTTAATATCTTATTGTGATGCTGATTATGCTGGTTGTAAATCAGACCGAAAAAGTACAAGTGGAACTTGTCACTTTTTAGGGCATTCTCTGATTTCCTGGTTTAGTAAAAAGCAAAACACAGTTTCTCTATCAACAACTGAAACAGATTATATTTCTGTTGCTTTGGATTGTTCTCAAGTAATATATATGCAACAAACTTTAAAAGATTTTGGTTTAAATATCTCAAAATCACCAATTTATTGTGATAATACTAGTGCAATAAATTTATCCAAAAATACTACTCAACATGCTCGAACTAAACATATTGATATCAGACACCATTTTCTCAGAGATAATATAAGTAGAGAAGTAATTACTCTCGACTATATCAATTCTGAAAATCAAATTACTGATATCTTAACAAAACCCTTAAATGAATCTACATTTACTAAATTAAGAAGAGAATTAGGTATTTGTTCAATAACTGAAATATAAAATATAAATAACAAAGTACAATTAAAAATTAAATCAAAATAAATTAAATAGTAAAAATATTGAGAACCATGTCGACATCCCCCTTATACCCATGTCGACATATAACGTTTTTTAAATTTTAAAATTTTTCCCACCAAAATTCAAATAATTGGTTATATATTCTTCTTATTTTCAAAATTTCTTCATTCTCTCTGTTCTATTTCTGTTCTATCTTCTGAAATCAATTTATCAATGGCCTCCTCTTCCAAATCAAACATAAAATCAACTTTTTCGTTCCCTTCTCCTACCTCTGGTCCGTTCCAACGTACTAGCTCGCCCGAGTGACAAAAATGGAGGATTCTCTGAAGGATGCAATTCAGTTAATGACTGAAATTCAAATAGTGCAACTCCAAATGGCAAAAGAACAGGAAAGGCAAGGGAAAATCCTTAGAAATTTACAAAAATTTCTAATGGACAATCATGCTAATCCAATCTTGATTGACGAGGACTCTTCAAGAGATCATGAACAAGAGGAAAGTGAAGAAGAAGAAGAAGAACCAATGGAAGAAGAGCATGCGGAAGACAACGACAAAGTCATTTGCGTTGGCGAAGTATGTTTTGACAAGGACGGAAACTTGGTTGAACAACGTGGAAATTTCTGTTTCCATTATCCAAATTGTTCGATCCATAGATCTCCAATTGTCAAAGATACTTAGTAGTTTCTTCTTTTTCGTTTTTCATTGTTATGTGTATATTTGTCACGTTGTACGAAAATGTAAATATAAACATATATATATATATATATATATTATATAAGTATTATATAGGTACTTGGTTAGGAATGTTAGTAGTTTAGGACTAAGTTTTAGGTTTACAAGTAAGTATTGATTATGTATGATAACACTATCATTATAATCATGTAGGATATTAGACTAAGAGTTATATAGTTTGGAGTTAGTTTGTTTTTGTTGATGACAAAGGGGGAGAAATATAAAATAGGGTAGTTAGGCATAGATTAAGGGGGAGTTGTTAGGATAGAAGTAATATTTTATAAACAAAGGTTGTCATCATCAAAAAGGGGGAGATTGTTAGTCCTTGAGATGATGGTTTTGATGACAACAACCTTAGAATAAGATTATAAAATATAAATACTAACAATATAGTTTAGATATATATATATGCAGGATTTAACCATGCAGGTACCAAGAATGAAGAATGTACAGTATAGAGATTCAAGATATCAAGATTGAAGACTCATGAGTATCAAGAATATCAAGATTATCAAGAGTTCAAGATTTCAAGATAAGTATTGGCCTAGAATTATGTTAAAACTTCATAATAGCACCGAAATCTTCACTCCATTTTTCTTTTGGGATGGAACCCATTTCTACCTTTTTAGTGGCTTACAAATCCACGACAAGTAGCTTACAAACCTACGACAAGTGGCTTACAAACCCACGAACATCCTGGTTTTGTACAAGTTCTCGAGTCCTGATATGATGAGATATTCTGCAGAAAGAAGCTTGCAAAACTACTTCAAAATGATTTTCAAAACTACTTCAGAATGATTTTCAAAACTGCTTTTCAAAATGTTTTAGCCTTAAAAATTATCTTTTCAAATGATTTTCAAAAAGATGTTTTAGCCTTAAATATTCTTTGTTTTTGTTTTTAATAAACTCTTGTTTTTAAACTTCGTTTGTTTTAAAACTATCTTTTAATTATAATATATTTACTTAGATTTAAATATAAAATTATAGTAAAATTTTATATATATTATTCTCTATATTTATCTATGTATTTATCTATAGTCAAGTATATTAATAAAGTTTAAAATAGTTTTAATATAAGATAAAGGTTATTTTCAAAGAAAAACAAAATATCAAAATTTCCTTTGGGATGTCGACATGCCCTAGTACCCCATGTCGACATAGTGACAGTTAGATTCAAAAATTTGAATTTCAAAAGAAGTGTCTATTCGCCATAACCTTTTACGAATGGACATGGTTGTTTTTCTTCTATAAATAGGGGTTGGTTTCAACGAATTTTACATCAGATTTTTTGTTTTTTCACTTCTCTTTTTCTTCCACATTTTCTTATTCAAAATCCTATCATCACTCTGCCAAAATCAACATTGAATCTAACTAGATCATCTCTGGTTTGATTCTCTATCACTATCTCAACAAGATCCCAGTGCTATTCAGAGTTATAGGCTTTCTTTGTAATCAATAGAGTAAAAGGTGTGATTGTAGGCTTGGAAATCAATCAAGTGAGAAAAGGTGTGATTGGAGCCTTGAGAAATCAATTGGGTGAACTTGTTGCCCGGAAATCAAGTATCTCTACCCAGAGGATTGTGATTCTGGAGGGTGTACCTCGTAGCCTTGAAACCGAGGGTTGTAATTGTTGAATTGCTTTTGAAAGGAAATTCGTACTTAGTTGTGCGGGACTGGATGTAGGGTAACTCCGAACCAGTATAAAATCCGATGTGTTCTTTCCTTTACTACATTTACTTTATTTCTGCATCTGTGTTTGATTCTGTGATTATATATGTATCTGAATATTACATACATTTGTGTACAAATCAACAATAACTCAAAAAGATTTAGTAATTTCTTATAAACACTATTCACCCCCCTCCCTCTAGTGTTCATTCTAGCCTTAAGATCCATATTCCGCATTCCTCACACCGACTCCCATGAGTTGGCTTAAGGCTAAAACAGGAGCGATTCTCGGGCCAAGTGAGGTCATTCCTCCGATCGGACACATTCCATCGATACTATATTCTGACTTTTGATTTATTTGGTGGCCACCCTTCGATTTTTACTCGGGAGTGTGTTTCGAGTTGGGCGGTAGTTGCGGCTATGCGTTACCAATGGTCCGGATGCGTAATTGGTATATCTACCCTGGCATTGCCTAGTTGTGCCGTGTCACCTACCCTAGCGTGCCTTCTACGAGTTCGTTTTGTACCATACCTATGGAGTTCCCTCTGACGACGCCCAGTACGGGGGAGATTACGGTACTGTATAGACTATGGGAATATATAAAATGTGTTAAGGGGGATATGGGTAACGCCTTAACGCTATTTTAATAGTTTATATTATTGTAGACATAATTATAATAGCGTATTGTACTACATAGTAGACAGTTTAACGGATCCTTAGGAGATGTGAATCCCGAACATCTCTTAAGTTACTGCACTCACGTTAGACACTGGATAAGAGATGTCAAATCCCATAAACATCTCCGATGCCGTTTACACTCATATTTATTTACCGTTGATTTAACTCACATAAGATATGTTAGTTCTGACTCGAGTGTTCTGTCTTTTTAATTCGCTCGGGTCAGCCTGAGCATTTCAGGATTTGAAGACCTTATTTATGGAGTACGAAGGCGAAGATTTGTACTACTATTATTTACTATATTTATTCCACTACATTCATACTATTCCACTGCATTATTTGTTTATCTCTGATATGTGTAACTCTGATTTTGTATTGTATAAGTATAAGAAAATGTTTTGTAAACAGCTTCATGAACTGTATTTGATTATTATATTTTGTCATTCCGCTACGAGATTCTGTTTTGTTTTTATTTCTTTCTCTTTTTCTTATTCACCCCAAATAACAATTCGCCCTTCTGTATGGTTTGAGTCGACATGTGTGTCTGCTTAAAGCGTACAAAAAGGAGGGATGTAACAACTTTACTAGCATAGGGGGTGGAACGTTTTCTAGCACGAAGGGTTTCAAGGAGACACAAGCTAGGTTGAAAGATATGGAGCGAAAGTTTAGGCGGTTAGGTTTGGAGGACCGACAGAGTGGTCAACCTATATCTTAGCAGCTAGAAGAAGTGCTTAAGGCTGTTCCTACAAGCTCTAAGAAGCCATGGTGGAAGGGCAAGAAGGATAAAAGGAAAAGGGAAGGCCTTTAGAAGAGAATCAAAAAAAGTGGGAGATGTAACCGTTGTAGAATGACTGGTCATTATGCAAGAAACTGCAAGAAAGAAAAGATAAAGGGAAAGTGTTATACTTGCGGACAACCCAGTCACTTGAGTAGGAATTGTCCCTAGAAGATGGGACAGGGAGCTAGTACACCGGTCATGCAGATTCAGGCGTTAGACGCAGCACCTTCATGCAGCATTTCGTATCGAGGCAGTAAAATTTAGTTTCTATTTCTGATTTTCCATTCAGACTCTTTTCGATCCTAGAGCATCACACTCTTTCATCTCTAGTTCTTTGGTAGTTTGTTTGCACTTAGACATCTCTTTAGTAGTAGACCCCATTGTTGTTTCAAACCCCATCGGAGGATCGACACTCTTGTATATGGTTTGTAGGGGTTTGAAAATTTATATCCTAGGCGTAGAATTTGATTATGACGCCTATATTTTGGGATTTTTGGGGTATGGGATGACTTTGGGAATGGATTAGCTATCCAGATATGGAGCTATATTAGATTGCGAGAGGAGAGTCGTTAGACTAGAGACATGCATCAGTAGGACTCTCGAGATTTCTTGCGACCTGCAAGGGTCAGTTATGTTGAGCTTCCTTTATTCCCTCGATTCATCATCATCAGAGTTAGATTCGGTTCTTGTCGTTGGAGATTTTTCTAGACATCTTTGAGGAGGTTAGGGGACTCCCCCCCCCTAAGAGAGAGATTGACTTCAGGATTTATTTGGCTAGCCGGTAGCATTACCCGTAGGGCATATGGCGCCTAGGGAAAGGAAGGGATTGAGCAAGCAGATCCGTGAGCTTTGGAGAAAGGTTTTATAAGAAGAAACATATCGAAATAGGGAGCACCAGCCATCTTCACTACCAAAGCAGGTAGTTCTCTTCGACTTTGCATTGACTATAGAGAATTGAATAAGCTCACAAAGAAGAACCATTATCCACTCTCTAGGATAGATGATCTTTCAACCAGTTAGTTGGCTCTTTAGTATTCTCCCAGCTTGATTTGGCCACTGGATTTCATCAGCTTAGGGTCGCTGATGGTCACATTGATAAGACCGCATTTAGGACACCAGACGGATTCTTTGAGTGGTTAGTTATGACTTTTGGGCTAACCAATGTCCCAGCCTATTCTATAAATTTGATGAACCATGTATTTGGAGATGTCCTAAAATAAAGTTCATGGTGGTATTCGTGGTCGACATTTTGGTGTTTTCCAAGAAGTATGGAAGAGCATGTTATTCATTTAAAGGAGGTTCTTTGTATGCTTCGTGTCCGTCAGTTGAGAGCAGAGTTCTTGAAGTATCACTTTTGAAGTGCATTTATTGGGGCATAGAGAATGTCTACACATGAGATGGATTTAAGAAGCATTTTGTACATTTAGGATTGGGATTATGGAAATCCAAAGAGAGGTAGGCAAAGGTTAGAGATGTACAATAAAATTCAGTAGATAAGTAGAGAAAAAAGTCCATGTGTAGGTAATTGCAGAAATTATAATTATTTCAGACAAGTGGATTTGACGGTGATGCCTCAGAATAAATGTGAGTATACAAGAGAAATAGGAGTAAAAGCCTTTAGTTTAGGAAAAGTACTCCGAGGGTAGTAAGTAGGAAGATCCACTTTCTGCTAAGCCCAATAAAATGAAATTTTCGAAATTTAAAAAGTTGGAAAAATAAAAATTGTAATTGCTGGAATTGAAAATTTTCATTGTTAATATTTTCTTTTCGAAAATAAACATGGGGTTTTTGAAGAATGGTGTGAAATTTAAGTTGGTTTTTATATAATGAAAAATTAGAATGCTTTTTGAAGAATTATAGAGTGTGTATATATATATCACTATTTTATTATAAGTAAACAAAGGTTTTAAACATAAAAACCTAGAGAGTATCAAGTATCGAAAACGTAGATTACAACTTTTATTGTTGTAATAAATGTTTTCGTGGAAAGTGAGTGGAGCATAGGCTATAACACTATTGTTATAGTAAGTGACTCTCGAGAGAAATATTTTTACATAGGTATATTAGATTTATTGGTATTTATTTAATTGAATCCATAAACTAGTATTTTTTGGGTTATAGTAACGGTTTTTTACGCAACATCCGTTCTAACCCAAATAAAAATGTATTTTAAAAGGTAATTTCTAAGTATAGAAACAAAATGGTTTGTAAAGTACACTTATTATTAATAAGTATAAGGAAGTGTTTTTGCAATTGTGGAAATATTAAAAAAGTTTTGAAGATGAATTTTTCTGAAAGGAAAATGTGTAAGTTAGATATTAGAAAATATTTATCATGGAAGAATATAATTTAAACATATTTTAATCTATTGGAATGAAAAGAATAATAGTATGATTTTCTAAGAAACCAATAAAAATGCTTTATGCAAGTTACAAGGAATACATGAAAGAGATATACAAGGTATGAAAAGCACCATATTTTGTATAGCCTATTTTGAAAAATATAAAATAAGTTCCTTGTAATTTCATATAAACATGAAATCCTCTTTTAAAAGGTTTATAGAAGATTTTAGCGTTAATAATTTCCCATTTGAGAAAGTAGTTCCAATATATTAAGGTATGAGACCGTAAGGTAAAATAAGAAGATGCTTTGAAACACATAAAAACAGTTTAAAGGATATTTTAAAGGTATAAAAGAAAATGGTTTGGTGAAAGAGTAAATAAGTTTTTGGAAATGAAAAACTTAACAAAAGTAAAATTTGAAAATTCAAAATTTTATAGAAAAGACGTAAAAGTCTTTAAAAGAAAAGGAGGAATAAGTTTTAGACTTAAAAATTTGGAAGTTTTTCCCTCTAGGTTTGGGAAATAATATTAAGTGACTAAGTATTTTTGAAATTAATAGAAACTGATGAGATAACACTTATAAAGACAGATTTTGGGATTTGATGTTTTAAAATTTTTAGAAACCTTAATTTTTAAAACAAAGTGATAAATACCAAACCAAGCTCTTAAATGTGGAGTAGATAGGAATCATTTCCTAGGTGTAACGGAAAAGGTGTAAGGCTATAAAGGAGACAACAGTAATTACTTTTGGAAATAATAATAGAATTTCAATAAAGTATATAGGACCCTAGTGATAACCTAGGAAAGTTGATTCATGTGAGCAGACCAAAAAAGAATAGTAAGTCACGCATGGATGGGAATGAGTATCCTTGATTTTGGAGGAACTTGGGAGAAGCATCTTTCTTTAGAGGAATCCGCATAAGGTAGTAGTTCTCAAGCTAGCATTGGAATGACACCTTCCGAAGCTCTTAATGGAAGACCGCACAAGTCGCTTTCGTGTTGGATAGAGTCTACGGAGGGATTGCCTTGGTTCCGACACAGTTAAGGAGACTTCGGAGAAGATTAGTTTGATTATAAGAAAATTCATATCTCATATCCGCATTTCTTTGATAGTAATTTTTCGAATTTTCTATTTCCATCTTTAGTTTTGAATAGATTCTTTCCTTTATTATCCTTCGGGAGGGTAGAACTTAGGATTTAACCTATGGATGGTAGGATTTAATGTAAACATGTTATTAGAACATGTTATGGATGATGTATGCAAGTGGTTGCAAGTGTTTGCTAGTGGATGCTAATGGATGCATATACTTACACTAGGCACTATTATCTCTTAGGGAGGCCTAACTAGGACACTAGAGCATATGCATATGGATGTGTGCGCATTTGCATTTCATTTTATTCCATGGTTGCTATAAATGGATGATTATCATATGATTGTTGCATTTGGATGATGACTGTAGCATGCATATAGAACTATCAGTTATCATTAGAGAATTTTTGCAATCATTTGGATACATGGCACAGACATAATTGCATAAAAGTAGGTCAACTGAATCAGTGGACCGCCTAATCTTTTGCATTAGTTAGGAACATTTACACTACACTAATTGCATAAGTATCATAAATTGCATTAGAAAAACTTAAGGAAAATGGATGAATGGTTGATGATTGAGTAGTTGATTGTAGATTTGGATGAAAACATTTAGTACATTCTTTTATCCTTAGAGATTTCGGGGACAAAATCCCTTAAGGAGGGGAGAATGTAACAACTTGAAATTTAACCCATAATAATTAATTTGTTAATTAATTAAATAATAAAATAACTTTGTGAAATTATAAGAATTGAGCCAGGGGATTTGCACCATTGTGTCCGTGGTAATTTTCTGGTCAATTTCCATATATTGAACGTCAGAAACTGAGCTAATATGACCAAGTTATAAAATAAACAAAATAAGTAGGAATAAAAAGAATATATATATATATATATACAGGTCGACCGGCCGGTCGACCTGGGCAAGGGGGCGGTCCACCACCCGGTCGAGCCGCCTTCTATTTTAGGGGTGAATGAACGATTGTTCATTCGTTCGTATAAGGGTACGATTTTTTTTAACCGAGTGACGTGTTTTGCATTCTTTATTTTAATCCGGTCCCTCCATTCTTGTATCCGATGGCTCCTATTCAGCCTATGACGTGGTTGCATCCTATTCAATCTTCAAATCCAACGGTCCAAGATCCACTTCTACCCCTATAAATAGACCCTTAGACCTAACACTTTTTCTCATTCTAGATTTTCTCC
Source organism: Allium fistulosum (assembly GCA_030737815.1). Classification (NCBI taxonomy): domain Eukaryota; kingdom Viridiplantae; phylum Streptophyta; class Magnoliopsida; order Asparagales; family Amaryllidaceae; genus Allium; species Allium fistulosum. The sequence continues at coordinate 1,355,327,361 of CM060902.1, read as the reverse complement.
GCTTGGGTTCACCTTTTCAGGAAAGACCCTAAAAGGAATAATTTTTTAAGGAGAGAATCTTTTTATTAAAAATATTTTAATACCCTCAAGTGGATCCAGGAAGACCTAAAGGGAAGATCTTAGGACCGGAGGTGAGTGATTGTAATTATTTTAAGGTTTCTATAAGTAATTTAAAATAATAGGGTTTTCAATAGTTGTACTTTTACTATGATTTTTGGAATAGCCTTTTTCAGTAGTTATTTACAGTTTTCGGTCTATTTCCTTTCAGCTATTCCTTTCAGTAATTTTAGTATTATTTCTGTTAATTATAATTTATTACTGTTAAGCATAGCTTTTTATTGATTTATAGTCTATTTACAATATTTAAGTTTATTTATTGTTATTTATTTCTTATTTACATCTTTTTCGACGTTTTGGATTTTATGCAAGCATCTATTCTCTTCATCCCCCTTTTCTGCATGTATGGATTAGAATAAATTAAACGCGAATATGGATTTTATAAGTAAGAATATTGAATGGAGAAAATAAGATGTAAATTATAAAGATTGTAATAAATAATGGAATTGAACTGTAATAAATAATGGATTGGATTGAAATTAAGCCTAATTATAATTAGAATTGGACTAATTATAGATAACTGACATCATTATAACTTAGAATTATAACTAAACAGAGTAAAAGATGAAAGAAACTTATTTTCACACTTAGACCTTGGGTTAAGTGATAAGCATGATTATAACGTAGGTTATAATAAGAAAAAGAACAGAATGAGACTTATTTTAAGGCTTGGGATAAATTAATAAGCGTAGAAAGTAAAAATGATAATAAAGGCTTATTTAAAAATTTTATCTAAGTTAATAAGCAAAGATGAAAGTAGGACCTGTACCAAATAGCATTCCATATGGCACGCTTATGCTAAGAATGGTAGTAATTAGTCAAATAGAAGTCCAAATCATGGGGATTTGGATAAGGGGCGCAACTAGATATTGTTTAGATGAAGGGCCGGTACCAACAGCATTTCCCCTATTTTGATCTCACATTAGCCTAAAGTGAGATGAGGGGCACGCTATGCTGGACGTTGGAGGTAATAAGAAGACCCAATAGGTGGAGCAAAAGGTAGCATGGGGATGGTGGCAGTTACGCGTGCGACTTCCATTCGGGTGCTCGGCAATAGCTATGAGTTCCAAGCGCTTACTATGAGTGTCTTTAGTAGACACCATTGCCTTCTGTGTAGGGAAATATATATGTCGTCCAGATCCATGGTAGTTGCTCTGTGCATCTTCCGTAGATACCATTGGCTGCTGTGTAGGGAGTTATATAACGGCTGGTCCACAGTAAGGTCTATGGAGTAGCAGGCCGACCAAAAAGTGTAGAATTAGGGTCACATCCTAATTACAGGATTAGGAATTCATCCTAATTAAATCAAAACAAGTGCAACCAACCAAAGTTAACCTATCTTAAGCAATATTTAATCGTATTTACTTCCCGTTTATTTCTTTTCTATTTCCTTTGTTTCCTCTTTATATACTAGAACTTTTGTAGAGTCTATTACTTTTATCTTGCTTAAATACTCTAGTAATTACTATCATTCACCAAACTTTTAGTTTGACCCACTCCTATATTTTCCCCTTTCCCCCCTTAGGCAATCAAGGGAGAAGTCAGTAGATTGTTGTTGCTTGAGTTTGCTTGGAGAAGATTTCTACTATGTATTTCTTTTATTTCAGCTTTAGTCCTTTTTGTGTACCGGCTTATTATGAGGGATATTATGTACTCTGATTTTTGAGACTATGAGTTTTTGTTTCATGAGACATATTGGATTTTTAGACATGTATTTGGTATTTGGTATTTGACTTATTTATGAAGCTTATTTTAATTAAGTTATTATTTTAAGTTTCCGTTGTTTTTATCCATTTTTGTCTTGTGAATCTTAGTATTTGTTAGTTTTATTTGTACCTACAACGCACCACGCCTTTTAATGTGTCCTTTTTGGGTATATTAAGGGGTTTGGGGGTGTTTCACATACACACAAATATATATAGGTATGTATTTATGTATGTATGTATGCATGTATGCACATGTAAAAGATCAAAAAAGTTCTTTCTTTGGGCGGCAAAGACAAATATGAAGGGGATATTTGACCATTGTGGTGCAAATCCTAACACCTAAAATGTTCATATTTTCTATACACACTTTCTATTTGTAACACTTACACATTCACACATGGATGCATTTGATGTACTCATCAAATAAATTAAAATAATAAAACAAACAATTCAAAATTAAATTAAACTAATTTTAAATAATTATAATAAGATGAACATTTTATTTAAAAGAAAATTTAGACAAGTTCTGTATGAATTTAGACTACATAGGCCCAATAAAGATCCAAAAAGAATTTTTTTTTTAAATTTACCCAATTACCCCGCTTTCGACTAGCCTAGTTCCAACGCCAAGAGTTTACGCACTGATAGTTTTTGGATAACTATGAAATGACTCATTCGAGAGTTTTCTATTGATAAATATAATTGAGGTCAAATAAAGAATCTCGAAGTGATGATATTATACACTTCTCCCGCATTGAGAATACAACTAAACTTTGATATGGACTCTAGTTTTATTATAGTTAAATGTGGCATGGTGTTTATCGAACGACTATAGTTAGGTCTGAGTTGAAGCATTGGAAGTGAAATACTGTTCAATAAAGAATTCATCTCATCGGTTATAAGGGGTTAGTATCACAGTCAACTATAATCTACTAAAAGCCAAAGTCTTTGATCGGAGCGGTACCCGTAATAATAATTATTATTATTGAACCAAGGATTTTGTGTTTGGACTAATCAAGTTAAATGTGGACGAAGTTGGTATTTTTACCAAAACCAAATTTCATAAGTCCTAATGTGTTATAGCTTTGACGAAGAGAATTGTGTAAATAATCGTTACTACCAGGTACCGCTTATAATAGTAAATTGGATTGTACCAAAAATGTATGTAAGCGATCGATCCATCCAAAATGACATACCACTAGCTAAGGTGATGTGTGAACGTTAGTATTCGAATTGTTCAATATTAATCGCTAACTGAGTTTGCACCTTTGATTCATACAACCGTAATGAAGAATGCTCCAAAACCACATGATTTCATTAATTTATAATTATTATAAATAATTAAATTAATAAATATTTACGAAATGTTAGTTATTAATGTTTATTTGAATTTTTGGAAGCCATTGGTATTTTGTAAAATGCGTACATGAAAGTTATATATGCATGTACCGATATACGATATCGATAGAATATTTAAATTGGATTTAAATAACCTAATTACTAAATGGAGTTGGGAATATTTTAAGACCCATGTTGCCTCTTTTATGGTCAGCCAAAAGGGAGAGAGGAAGGGATTCAAATTTTATTTTCAAAGGCAAATGAATAATTAAAGGAAGTTAAAAGGTCTATAGCATTTAATTATCTTGTATTACCTACTTAAAATAAAGTCATTCATTTGGTTTTGCTACGCTTCTCCTTCATATCATTGCCATAATACATGATAGGGAAAGGGAATTTAACTGAGACTTAATATGGAATTAAAGATGGAAGGTTTAAGGAAGGAATGGAAAGGTTCCAATTATCACTCTAAATAAATTCCTCTTCATTCGTTCGTCTATTTTTGTTCTTGAAATTTCATTTTCTCCCGCTCTCCTCTCTTTCCCTACCTCATGGTCAAATTTATGGCTTCGTGGAAGAAGAAAAATCCCAAAACAAATGAAACAAAATAAAATAAAATACAAAAGTCGTGCTTCAGATTGTTGCAATTTCTAGAGGTGATTCATTCGGATCTAGGAGTTTTTTCTTCATTCAAAGTGCGACTTTTGGCTTCATCACAAGGTAATTTTCTAATTATATTTGATTATGTAATATATTTTGTCAATACAGTTTAGATCCTCATATACTACTTCTTCTAGTTTCATGTACATCCTCTATGTATAGTTTAGATCCCAAACTTTATACAATAAATTTACATGCTTGGGCTGTTCAATTTAATTTTGTTATCAATTTGGATGCTAACGTTTAGAAAAACATTTTGGATTTGGAACTTGATTTTAATTAGTTGTTATAATTTGACTTATTATATATAAATTTCACGTTTTGATTACACGAAATCAATTTGAAAATTGAATATGTTATGTATGTTTGTTTGTTTTGTATGTGAATTCATTTGGTTGTTGTCTACTTATTTTTAAAGGTTATTTTAGTTCATAAGCAGAATTTTGTGAAAAAAATCATAAATCTACGCTGCATCCTTCATAAGTTAAGGCATGTGTTCTATATGCTAGCTTTGAATTTTAAAACATATAAAATTGCAAATTTTATAAATTTAAGTTATTTTAAATTTAAAACATTATTTGTAATTATTTATACAGGTATACATATATGTATGTTATTTCAATTTAAAGTTTATAAAAGGAACTTTTGTGTAAAATCATAAATTTAATTTTAAATCATTCCTAAGTAAAACCTAGATTTAAAATTGTTAATTCTAGAATTCAATACAATTGAAATAGTTAAACAACGTTTTATTTTGTGTGTGTGTGTATTAGGTATGTATGTATTCATGTGTGTTTTTGTTTGTGTGTGTATGTAATTGTTATTTTATTTATTATATTTTTTGAATAAGATTCTAGGCCTCTATTAATAACTAAATAAAGTTCAGTAAAATATGTACAGAGAGAAATCAAACCAAACATCATAAAAACACGTATAGAATTACATACAGTAGCACACAAACGCTAAATGAAAAAAGCACATGGGCAAAAGAAAACTGGAAAGAGTGTGGCCCAAAGAATAAGGCTCAGCAAGAGGAGATAAGAACGAAGCTGTGCAGGGGACAGAAGACAAAGACTCTAATCAACTCAAACTTTCCCAAAATGAACAAGGGGTTTCGAATTCAGCTACGCTACAAGACCTCGGGGAGAGAGTGCTCGAATCTTCAAGAAAAGGTGCAGAACAAAAAGCTCCTTAATCTACTAGCTAAGGAAAGTAACGAATTACCTGGCAGCACTGTGATACTCAAAAATTTCTAAAGCTATTAGCAAAGATCCTTGTGAAGGAGGAGAGATGTCATCAGTGGGATTGAACAACTTTAAGTAGAGATCCATAGTTCCTGGAGGAAAAGCATCAGTGTATAGAAAAGTCCCTACCTGTAATTGATAATAATTTGTAAATTAAACAGCTGTAAGTGCATGCCAAACCGCAAGTTCTGGTTAGATAAAAAGCCAGTTCGTGCTCAGGTATAATCATTGAAATTTAATTAAGCTACAATTTACATATTTGCCAGTCAGTTTGGCTGTTTTCAATTAAGCTTGAGCTTTGACCTGATTGCTCTAATAGTAGTAAAAGTGTGAATTTGTTTGCAAATAACTTGAACCAAGTTGCCAATAGAGTTGAATACCTTATTGTTTCTTTCATGTAATATACACTAAACTGTAGTAGATAGGGTTATACGAGCTATGTCACTACTTAAATTACTTGATGTGAGATCTGAAAGTAACACTGGCTACATGAGTTTAGATCAACACCATTTCCAGATGGCTATAAAGAAGTTAAACTTAAAAAACAGGAAATCAATGTCTTTATCAATTCACTACATTGGACACACACTGAGTTGACACTAATATGATGTTGAATCAATATGTGCTTAGGTGGTAAGAAAATTGTTAATAACTTTATATAAACACACAGCCATCTCAGTGTTAGAATTTGAAACAGAGAAAGAGGAGAGATACAACGTTAAACAAAAAGAACTACATTGTTATTCTCTTAATAATAAGAACTACGTACAAAGCTTTAAATAAAGGAAATACCCACTACTTCCTAAACTCTAGGCACTAACATATAAATAGGAACATATGGTTATTGACTATTTCTAACACCCTCCCTTAAACTGAATGTGCTAATATTCAGTTTACAACACAATTTCTTCATCATCTTCCATAGACGAACTCGGTCACAACATTCATCTCTATCTGGTTGGGCATGCTCAACTATTTTACGTTGATTGGTACTTTAACCATCAACAGATACTCTTGGTTTACTCTTAGGGATCCACTGACCTCTCCATTCGGGTCGTCCCTTGTATCTGTCATCTCCCCAACAAATGAGAACCGCGGCTCTTCTTCCTTACTTGTTGGATGACACAAAACCAAATCTTCCTCACTCCGCCTACTTCACATGTAGGCATGCCTATCTTCTCTTAGGCATATCATCAAACAATTTTCGAGCATTCTTCGAATTGTCCAACCTCATAACCGACATCGTTTTCTTCACTATCATCATCTGCAACCAACGTTTTGCAGAACGTCTTCTTCATGCTAACATCAACATCACCGTTGTGACAGAGATCTGAAAAACAAACTCAGTCTTCATCAGCTTAATCACAACACTGCAACTCTCCTTCACCACAACTACAAAACTGCATACCACACATCTCAGTTTCAACACATTCACCATTATCTCAAAACAGCATTCTACAGTCAAGGTACATCATCCCAACTACACAAATCAACTTACTGCCTTTGCCATACAACCTGCCACTGCATTACTTAAACCATCCATCAACATACATCTCACTGTCATCAACCTCAACTCATTTCCTTCAGCAAACTTCAACCCACCAGCACCATCACCTTACAAGTATCACTAAACAACAATTTCTTCCATCAACTTCCTGCTATCAACTAACACTTCACTCCAACACCTCAAACACAGCCACTCACTGCCATACCAAGTCACCACACTTCCATCCTTGCTGCAGTACAACAGTAATCCACCCTCTGCCTACAACATCTCATCAACACAACAAAACCACCATTGCACACAGCAACTGCCATATCATCACAAATTCCTCCATCACCATTCACTGCTACCCTCAACCCCATACTACTGCATAATTGCCACAATCCTCTACAACTGCCATCATGCTTCAACTTCACTCCATTTCCTAAAAATACCACTGCTACTACCTTTCCTTCTTCTCAATACACTTCAATAATCACTTACAACCTCTTCCATTTGCATCTTACTTACCAAATTCATCATCAACCTTCAACCTAATGTTCGACATCCACAGTATCACGGCTCTGTCAGACACCCTGGTTCCGTGTATCACTGCAGTGTATCAGTATGCTACCTGACCTTCTTCATATCCTATCAATTTCCAGCATTTCAGTGCCGATTGCCTCGACTACTAACATTCTTCACCACTCAAGTCAATCACCAAATCATCTAGCAAACACAACCATCAGTTTCATAAACCAGACCAGACTTTGCATCATCCATCACCATACTACCATAACTACTGTGACCATACCACCATCATCATCCACCTCTGAAATCACCAAAACTACTTCTCCCATACACCCATTTCAACACTGACAACATCGGTTTACCTCACAGACATCACGAATCAAAATCTACCCTAAACATCACCATCCTAAACAAACAACTACTGCACATCCGCCTCACCACCTACAATCGCAGAGCATTGCCATCAAACCAGACATCGCCGGCCAACAACTAATTATCAACTCCCACCGAACTTCCTCCCGTCATCGCCTTTACCTGAACCCACATCCAATTACCCAAAACTAGCCTGCCTCTGCCAAATCAACAACGCCAAGTCGCCGCAACCTCCATTAATCACTGCCTTCCACAATCGCCTCAAAATCACTTCACTTTAAAATCGCCTACCTCAGCAAACCCGCGAACCCCAATTTCATCGCACCGAAACCAGCTTCCTCGCCAATCATCGCGACACCCTTAACTGCGCATCACCATCACCAATCCCCTCAAATTGCTTTCTCCGATAGTTTTTTTTTCAACCAAACATAGTCCAGGAGGCTACCATTCTGAACGACCAAGCAGCAATTTCATGCCACTTTCATCCACCAAAGCAAACAAACAAACCCACAACACTTCTCCAATAGCAACACAAAGGTCACCTCAGGCAGCAGCACGAACAAATTACAAATTGAAGCGATGTGGTAGAATTTATCCAACGGCTTCACTGACAACTTCAACTTTATCCCAGGCTTTGACGTAAACACTTAGACTCCAGCAGCTTCCATATTGTACACGATGGCAACCACCTTTATTTCGCGAGCAACTCGAACTCAAGAGACACTTCCAGATCTTGTCAAAGCAACTCATTGAGCAACTCTTTCTGTCAACGAATTTTTATCTCAATCTTCAGCAATAAGCATCGGATCTTGGCAGAGCGACTTTTGAGGAGGAGGATTTTATTTTGGATTGTTTGGATCTGAATAATTGAAAAGATATTAATCGGCTTTCCTATGTTGAATGAAATTAGGATTTTTTTTATCTCTTTTTATACGTCTCTCGGATCTCTCTACCCTCTCCAACCTAGCTCTGATACCATGTTAGAATTTGAAACAGAGAAAGAGGAGAGAGATACAACGTTAAACAAAAAGAACTACATTGTTATTCTCTTAATAATAAGAACTACGTACAAAGCTTTAAATAAAGGAAATACCCACTACTTCCTAAACTCTAGGTACTAACATATAAATAGGAACATATGGTTATTGACTATTTCTAACACTCAGAGGTATGCATTTTGTGCCAGACAAATTTAGCCCAAGATTTGTTTTGTTCGTAAGATCTAATAGCATTCCAAACATTTTTAAAAAGATACGGACCATTAGGAGAGTAGTCCCAGATTCGATAGTCTTCATTTCTATTGTTGAATATACATTTAGATTTAAGTTCATACCTGATTGGAGAAAGAAAACTAGAGTGATGAAAATTACAATATTGGTCATGTATAATGTCTCCCACTAAAGGCCTTTCAGTACTCATAATGAATGCAACATTATGGTCTAAATGTTAATGAGTCTTCTTCTTGTATCCAAAGGCCGTACCATAGAGATGTAGTCCTGCCATCAGCAATTCTTTTTTCCATACATATCTCTTCTAAATGTCTGACTCCTTATCCTAGAAGAGTCACTTCTCACATCCGTTCATAGAAAGAACAGTTCATGATGTACTCTACCAATGTTAGTTTAGCCCAAATGCCTTGTTGGTTTACATTTTCCAAACCAATTTGATACCCATTGCATTGTTAATGTCTTCAAACTTATGCAACCCATGCCACCTTATTTTTAGGAAGACAAACAATTTCCCAAAGGATTTTGCTAATTCCACCCTTCCACAAAAAGTTTAGGCATACATATTTTATCTTATTTAAAGTCCTTGCAAGTAATTTGAGATATTACATCCAATATCCTACAATGGGGTATATTAAAGATTTAATCAGTTCTAATAGTCCAAGGGTGCTCAAAATTTTAGATTCCCAACCTTCAATCCTTTGCTTAATTTTATCTAAAAGACTGTTACAATCACAATCTCTTATGTTGACTCCAGTAAGGGGGATACCCAAGTATTTTATTGGGAGGGATCCTTGATTGATATTAAGAATATGCTGTATATCATCCTTATAGGACACACACTCCCCGAAGAATATATGGAATTTTTCACAATTTAATTGGAGCCCTAAACTATCATTAAAACTTTTAAATACTTCCTTTATTGCCTCAGCAGCTCTCTTGTCCGCTTTTATAAAAAATAAGAATGTCATCGGTAAAAAATAACGTGTGTCAACCCAGAAGTGCCACTGATGGGTGTAATTTCACCATTATCCACTTTTTCCTCTATTAACAATGAGAAATATTCCATAACAACGAAAAACTAGAAAGGAGACAACGAATTCCCTTGTCTTAACCCATTAGTTCCACTAAAGAAACCCAGTGGATAGCCTTAATTCATGATAGAAAAGGTAGGGGTGGATATGGATTTTTCAACTATTTTGATCCGCTTGTTGGTAAAACCCTTGCTATCCATCATGTGCAACACAAACTGTCTATCCATCGACTCAAATGCTTTACAAAGATCCACCTTATTGCATATGTTTTTATTGTCTTTCCTACCAAAACCCCTGACAACTTCGTGAGCATACGTTATACCATCTCCTATTCTTCTATATTAGATAAAAGCACATTGATTGACAGAAATAAGCGAATCCATGAAAAGTTTGAGTCTATTATTCTGCACTTTGGCAAAAATTTATACGACAAGTTACAGCAAGCTATGGGGTGAAATTGCTGAATAATAGATGCTTTAGAACTCTTAGAAATTAATTGAAGAAATGTGTGGTTAATTTCTTTCAAAATCTTCCCTTCTTGAAAAGAATCGTTCAGCATTAGAACTAAGAGATCTTTGATTTACGTCCAATGAAGTTTATAAAACTTTGCACTAAAACCATCAGGACTGGCTGAATCATCTTTAAAACTCATTACAGCATTTTTAATTTCTAGTAAGTCAAATGAGTCATTAAGGTAGTTTTTCCCATAGTCTGAGATAATAGACTTACAAACAACTTTTTGGAAGACTTTAAGTTTCTTTTGATTAAACAAACCAGCAAAATAATTGATCACCTTCTCACCAAATTCAATCTAATTGAAGCATGGATTTCTTTCAGCCAAAATTCCTCCATACCAATTATTTTAGCTTCGTTTGTTGGACATTTTAGCATGGAAAAAAGCAGAAGCTTCATCCCCTAACTGAATCCAATCACACTTTCCCTGTGCTTAACATCAAGTAGCTCTTTCTAAATAGCCAAATCCAACTTCCTTTTCATAACAAAAATTTCTTCTTTAGGGCCATGAATTATGTCTATCTCCACCCTAGTTTGTAGTTTAGAACATTCAGACCGATAGAATTCTACCTCTTTATTAGTGTCATTTTTGTCTTTGGACCATTGTTGAAGTACCTTTTTGAACGATTTAAGTTTATTTAAGAAGATAAACATGGGCCTGCCGACAAAAGTAATGCTCCAGCCAAGAATGAAATTGTCATCATAGTTATCACATAACGCCCAATGATTCATGTATCTGAACGGTCTAGATAGAGTATTAGAGGATTTCACCGGAGGCAAAAGAATAGGGTTATGGTCACTTACACCTTAAAGAAGATAGATCGCCTTTGTGCTACTTAAAGAGTGTAGCCAATGAATATTTAGAAATACTCTATCGATTTTGAGATAGAATATTCTTATATGGGCCAGACCACCAAGAAAAATTAAAACCATCAGTTTGTAATTCAACGACTCCTAGTCTATTGATCTAGTTGTTCATCTCTACCAACTTACTAAAAGGTGTCGGTGTGCCTTCGGATTTGTCTTTGGACAAAAGAATACAGTTGAAATCTCCCAAAATAGCCCATGGTCTAAAAATGTTAAAAGCGTCTTGCTCTAGATTACTCCAAAAATTATGTCTAGAAATTTGAAAATTCTTAGCATAGAAAAACTACAATTACATCTCAAACCTCCAATATTTATCAGATCCAACGTTATGTATTGATCACTCATGCTAAGAACATTATAGCCCCACGGTTTTCTGTTAATCAAAACAAAATTGTGGCATTTATAGTAGAAAGAAACATTACTAGTCAACTCCCACTTTCTAGTATCAAGTTTATTCTAAATAACCTCAAGCTTATTATATTTCAATTTATTTTCTAAAATACCCACGCATGTAACATTATGATGATGGATGATTGTCAGCAATTTAAACGGCCTATTTGGGTAATGAAACTCATGAACATTTCAACTCATAAGGGTCATGATTTCATTTTGGAAGAGCTGCGGAGCACCTTGCCATGAGTGGCCTTATTATCCTCTCCTTCCAGTTTTTTCTTTGTTCCATATTCTGGGTTACTAATAACTAACTTAGTTGAGCCCATAAGATTCTTACATTTTTCAGACAACGTGTACGGTAAAGCGGATTCAGTGTCTTTCGAAAAGGCACAATCTGTTGGTTTATCACGTAAATAGATGATTGATGGGTTGTCAATGATTCCCTTGATAGAACTGTTATTCTCATTTCCTGATTCAACTTGCTGATTTGGAAAATGCTCCTTAAGCTGAAAAAGAGTTACAAAGTTATTATCAGTCCTAATATTACAAGTAATATCATTATGGTTCAAATGAATAGAAGTAAAGAGTTTAAACTCAATGTCGAGAGATGAATGGCATCTTTTAAGGATAACAATTGGTGGCGTAGGAGATGGTCCTTTCACGGGGATGGAGTCGGTGGCTCCTCCAACAGGTGGAAATGAAGTAGCATGATTAAGTGCGGATGGAAGGCTAGATTGTAACGATCCGTATTTTTTCGATAATTAAAATATTGAATCTAATAAGATTTAGGATTTAATATTGCAAGAAATTAAAATTTATGATTTATTAATGAGAAAATAATTAAAATATGATTTAATACTATTGTTTGAATGCTATTGATAACTATTTTAATGTAATTACAATCAATTGAAATAAATTGTAATGTTATTTGGTTATAATTGTAAATAATGAAATAAATTAAATGACGTATTTAATGGTGAACTTGTATGTAATTGATTGAAATAGGTTAATATAGATATAAAATCAATTTTGGTAAGCAATGTATAACCCTTGGTTGTAAATAATAAGATAATGGATATGAACTATTATTATAAACGATTGTTTTAATTATCTTCTCATTAATTTGTCCGTTTGAATATTGAATGGGTAACTAATGGGATTAAGGCAATTGAATGTTGGATTTAATGTTGGAATTATATGTTATAAATGGAAATAGGCTTGTTATGAATTTGGAAATTAATTTATTAGTACATAAATTTATTGGGTTTTATTCGTAAACAATAGATCTGGAAATGTGTTGATTTATTAGTGTATAATAATTGCTTTAATTATCATTTGTTATTTAATCCGTTTAAATTAAATTAGAAATCAATAAATTTTTATATGATTGAAATATTGTAAATAAAATATTAAAAAAATGATAACTGTAGAATATTGATGTAATAAATGGTAAACTAATGTTAATTACATTCATAAGATAATAGTTGATTCAATAATAAGAGTGAAATCAAAATAAATGAATTTATTGGAATTTAAATTATAATTAACTAAAAAAAATTGCAATTGCAATTGAAGGCTGAAATTGTGCAATATATATATATATTGAAATTAACATGGAAAGATTATCTAAAAAGATTATAAATTTATATGTAATAAACAATTATGAAAATTGTTAATAATTTACTTTGAATTTGAAAAGTGAATAAACCAATTTAATAATAATTATTTAATTAACGTGAAAATAGCCATTTTGGCCACTGTCTCGAATTTTGATGAAACTAGATTCAACAGATCTGTAACAGTGAATTATTGTAGGATTTCAAGTTTCGTAGCGATCGGACTTGTCGTCTGATCGTGCGGGCTCGAAACGCGTAGAAATTAATTTAATGAATTCAATTTAAATAAGCTGATTTTAAAATCTAACTTCTTCATACAATGGAATTAGGACTTGAAACGTGTTCCATTGAATTTAAAAATATCGAAAACATTTATTTTGATATATGGGATGACCCACTTTTGTTTTGGAGGCAGAACGGGCTTTTCGGGTCATTATTGCCGTTTCGAACCAATTCGATATGTTCATTCCATCTTATCGGGCTTTGTCTATATAAATAGAATTTCTAATCCTAGCAGCCTTTCTATTTCTTATTACAGTACGTACAAATCTGTCTGTCTATTCCTATCTCCTCTCTCCAATGGCATAAACATATTTTCAATTCAAAACCCTAATCCAATTTCAAAATCAATTTCAAAATTCAAGCTCTCCAAACCCTATCACATTATATATCGTTGGAAAGCTCTCGACGAGCATAATCCATTATAGCAATTCGTTTTTCGATTCGAGTCACCATTTGGCCAGAAATTGGCGATTCATTCCCGACCGTTCATATTAGGTTTTGAGTTTTGATGGTGGATTTGCGACGAGGGTTCGATCGGGAAGTATGGGTGCGTAGAGGTCGACAAGGCAAGCAGATCCATGTGGTTAGTTGGGTCTGGAATCGCCTCGATTTGGCCAGAGAATTGCTTGAAGCACGGCGGCGGCGTGATGACCAGAGGGGACCGGAGTTGGTCGCAACCCATGGCCGTGGGCGGTTTTGGATGGTGGAGCCAGTGGAGTTGGTCGATCGTGATAGATGCCAACGATAGAGGCGCGGTAATTGGTCAATGATCGACGGATATTCTCGAGTAGGGTTCGAACGCGATTCGTATCGCGTATTAGGGTTTACGCGTCTTTCCAAGTGACGTGGCACCATCCTTTTTTCTATTTTTTTTATTTTCTTATTTTAGTTTGAATTTTTATTTTCATATGTTCTAACATCTATAACTTTTACATACATGCTCGAATACACGCGCGGTTTTCTCCTTTGCGATCGTATCGAAATTCCGGACATTATGGAAATGGTTTGGACGAATTCTGAGACTGTTGAAATTTTAGGCTATAATTGGATTTTAAATCGATTGGAAATCAAAGGTGAGTGTTTTAACCCACTCACGAATACTAAATTATCTTGTGTTAGTTAAATTAAATTTATGATGTGATTTGAAATTTATTGATTGCTGTTTGGTAATTTAAATTGTCATTTACGTTAATTCTGAATTTATATTGAATTGAATTGTCATTTAATTAATATTGAATATAAATTGCTAGTTAAACACCTGATAATTATACCAATTAATTGTTGTGATTTATTGGCTGATTTGGATGCTGAATTTGTGATGGATGTTATTGTTTGACAATTTGGATGATTGGATGTTTGTTTATGTGTATATCTCTGTCATTACTGTGGGTTGAAATGATACCCGAACAATCTTATAGATTAGGGAAAATCGTTATGGGTTGAAATGACAAACCCGAGTGGTTTTCATTGATTTGGACATTTTGATTTTTGATACTAGTTGGAATGATATGTCCATATTATTTCTTGAATTTGGATTTATGTATTGAAGCTATCAGAAGGTTTAAGTTAAACTTTGATTTATTTTAATTAAAGTGGTTAAAATTAGTATTTCGAATTATTTAAATCTTTTAAATAATTATATTCACGTTGTACACTTGATAAGAGATGGAAATCCCATAACATCTCTGACGCCATTGCACTAATATTTTTATTTACTTATTTTGATTTGACTTACATAAGATTTTTTAGTTCTGACTCGAGTGTTTTGTCTTTTCATTACGCTCGGGACAGTCTGAGCTTTTCAGTGTATAGAAGACCATTTTCTGGAGGACAAAGACGAAGATTTAGTATATTATTATTTATTATAATTATTCCACTGCATCATGTGTTCCGCTGCATTATTTGTTTATTTCTGTTGTATGTATAACTCTGATTTGAATTTTAAAAGTGTAAATGTTATTTTGTAAAACAGCTTCATGAACTGTTTATTTGATTATTATATTTTGTCATTCCACTGCGAGATTCTGTGTTTTGTTTTTTTCCTTCGTTTTCTCTTATTTTCTTATTTACCCCATTAACAATCCTTCCTTTTGAATGGTTTGAATTAGACATGTGTGGTTTATTATCGATTTAAACCGTCCAAAAAGGTGGGTCGTTACATAGATGCTCCTACTAAGCGCTTGACTGAGGGTGCATTAGCTAACCAGTTTGAGTTGGTAGAACAGGCCCGTAAATCTCTGTCAAATTCTACTGTAGTGTTAGATTTTTTGCTTCCTTCAATCTCTTCAAGGACAGCTTGCTTCATCGGGATTAGTTGCTCGATAGTGTCATTAATGTTTTTCAATGTATTATTGGAACGATCTGTGATCGCCCCGTCCTCTAGCGCATTCTGCTTTTGCTCCAAACTGAAGTCTGGAGCTAAATTGGATGAACCAAGATCTTCCACCATCACAGCAGGCTTCAATAACATTAAGTCATTGGCATCCTCATTACACTATTTCCCATGCACATCTATATTGGCTTTCGTGCTAGTATCATGCAAAGTTCCATTCTGGTTGCAACCTGAAGGAAAGTTATTAACAATTTCAAGTGTATGTTTGTACACGGTCAAATGTTCTGAAACCATCCCATTCTCTGATTTACTCTTCTTTTTTGCGTTAATATTTGACTTCTCAGCCACTTTTTTCCCTGGCTTATTAGGACATAAGTTTTTGACGTAGGACAATGTGAAATTAAGTGCCCAAAAGCAAAAATTCTCACATATAGGGGGTGGGATTTCAAATATTACTTTTTCTATAAAAATTGAACCATCATTTTCCACTACTTCAATAGTATTCGAGAAACCTATCTCAGCCTTCAAATTAACCAACATTCTAGCAAACGAAATTCTATTCTTATTTTCAGTAGGCTCATCCAATTTAATTGGAACCCCAATAGTGCTAACAAGTGCACTGATAGCTTTACTGCCCCACGGTTTCAAACTAAGACTCGGGAGTCTAATCCAAACAAGCATGGTGGTTCGTAAATCATGGTTAGATCTCACTAATGGAGTAAGTTTTTTCATTATAATTAAATTTTTATCAAAAAACCATGGACTGGACTCTAACACCTTATTGCAATCAGTTTCATTACCAAACCTTACAACAAAGAAACTGTTATCTCTAGTTTGAGCATCAAAAAATTTCTCAGTTTTCCAAACATGTTTAGTGTATGTTAAATTTTGGCGACACTATATGGATAATTGTAGAGGTCGGAAGTAGCTTCGTAACGGAGAAAATGGTTCGCAAATTGAAGTTCGGAGGTAAAAGTTATAGGGGAAAAAGTGAAGTGGGCTAAATTGCCAGCGCCAGACGTCTGACCAAATGGGTCAGACATCTGAGACTGTGCAAAATTTCTTCCAGAGGCTTAAGTCAGACGTCTGACCAAAATGGTCAAACGTCTGAGCTTGTAAAGAACTTTTTCCAGAGGCTTAAGTCAGACGTCTGAGGCGACTTCCACCTGGGTTTCAGGCGTGGGCTTGGCGTGAAGATTTGTGATATCTGTAGGGGCAATTTCAGAACATTGCCAAGGGTTTCTATTCTCCTATATAAACTAGCTTCCGGTTCCAGATCTAGGGCGCGTGAAAGCGACGAAAAGCGACGGCAAGAGATTAGCCTCCACTAATTAGGGTTTATCAAAACCTAATTTTCTTCAATTCTCTTCTTCACAAATCAATTTCTAATTAGAATTTTGATCGTTGTAATCAATCTCTTGTACTATTCTCATCAATATTAATAAAAGCTCTCTCTTAAAGTAGATGTACACTAACACAACGTTAGTGGAACCACTATAAATCGCTGTGTGATTTATTTTTTGTTATTGCTTTGATTTTTATATTGCTTGTTTGGGGATTGTGTTTGCTTTTGGATTAGATGGATTGGAATTGAGATATTGATTGGTTGTTTTTACACTTCTTACCACGATCTTATCTTCCGCTGTGCTTGTGGGGTTTCGATTTGAGTGGTCTCTGGTTGGAATCCCGTCCCAACATTTGGCAGAGCATTGGTGTTGTTAGGTGGTTGTAGAAATGCCATAATCAAGTAATACCTCAAGTAGTTCATCAATGGGTAATCCAAGTGGTGTAGCTCCTTATGTACGTGGATCGTATGCAGCTTCAGCATCACAATTGGTTATGGACAAGTTGAATGACGATAATGATTTTGAAAAATGGCAATGGAAGAGGAAAGCGGTAAGGAGAAATTGGGTGCATCGGGTAGTGTTTGATACACATTTGTTGCTAGCGGACATCTCATATGTTGAGAGAGAGGAGATGGAAGAGTGGGCATTCACTATAGTTCAACTTGCTATGGGAGAGAATGTTATCTCTGAAATTAGTAGTGAGACCACCGCTAAGGGCATTTGGGACAAGTTGGAGGAGTTATATATGAAAAAGTCACTGGCAAATCGTTTGATCTTATTGCGAACGTTCTTCACCTATAAGATGAAGGAAGGTACTTTTCTAAAGGCGCACTTGAATATTTTTGATGATTTGCTAATGAAGGTGAAGGCAGTAGATTTGAATGTGAGATAAAAATCTCACATTTTCCACGAAATCGGTGATGGAGAAGCTTAAAAGTTAAGCAAGAGCAACAACAAGCTTGAATCTACGTTCTTCACTTGAATTTGGAGTAGATGTTGGATTAGCAAAGAAGACTTGAGCTAGGAATTTTAATTTCCCATTCCCTCCACCATTTGTGAAAAAGCTTGAAGTGTTTGTGAATTAATGAAGAGAAGAGGGGGTTGGACTGAGTTAGTGTGTGTTCAGCCCAAACCAAAGTCCTAAGCCAAAAAGTGACGAAAATTTCACTATCTCCAAACATATCGATGTTTACGCTCAAAAAGATCGCAAACGTCATTTTAAACTCAATGGAAGTGGTCTCAAGTCCTAATTTGACCGTATGCAAAAAGTAGATTTTTGGACTAACATCCGACTAACGATAAAATATTTAAATAAAATATTTAAATATAAAATCGACAAATATGCGGGTTGTTACAAAGATGAACAAGAAGTAGACTGGTTAACGCTCCCACCATTTGACTCACTATAGTAATACTCTGAATCAATTATATCTCCAGAAGCCAAGTCATCACGCGCATGCTTATTTATGACAGCATTATTTACAGAATTTCCCACCAATTTATTAGCTCCCTAGCCAATTGACTTCCTTTTATTCAACACAGCAACACAGTTCAAATCTGGCTTAACGGTGCAAACATCACCAACAAAACAATCACCTAACTCGATTGAGTTATCTCCAGACTTAACTCCAGTATAATCAACATTTCCGCCTGACCTAACATTGCATTCACCTGAAAGATTAACAGCCATTGAAATAGAACTTGAAGCATGCAAATCGACTGCACCGTTTACACCTGTATCAACATGCACACTGATTCCATCTGACATATCAATGAATTTAACAATGGACGTAGCCAAATTCTCTTCATTAGATTCAGTTAAAGATTTGTGTAAATGGTCAGTAGTTTCCCTCTGCAAAAGCACCTCTAAATCACCAGAAATAAGTATGGTCTCTATTTCAACTCTCTCCAGTTCGAAAGGATCGGTAGCAAGCGGCAACTTATCATCCAAAACAACCTTCCACTTATCATTGCAATTAACATCTGAATTAGAATCAATATTCCCTGCAATATTATCACTCGCTAACTTTAGTTGATTCACAGTGGCACTGTCTAATAAAGAATAGCCTTCCCTAACATTATCTATACCATGCCTTACAAGATTGTCAACTACTATAATCATACTATTACAGACATGAGAACTCTCATCTCTTGTTTGATGCATGCAGATTTGTATCATCAAAGCTATCAACAGAACAATCTGATCTCATTACAGATTTGCCAATGGAAGATGTAACACCATGACTTTCAGAAATTAGTTCAGAAGCTATCGAAGATTCAAGGCACTCAAATGGATTCTTGGTAGATAATTCAAAAAAACATTTATTCCGAGATTTTACTCTATCTCTCTTTTTATTTACCTGGAAGAAACCATCGTCACACAACCCAGTATCATTTCCAGAATCCATCAAGATAGAAACAGCATTAAATGGCATTACATCTTCCATTGGCAAATAAGAATTATCAGACAATAAGGAAACATCAGGATCCAGAAGCATAGAATCAAATACGTGAGTGTATTCTATCATAGCATTGACATTAAAATCTACACAGCTATTATATCCATCCAATATATCCTCTCTGCTTTCACTCGAATCAATGTTGTTAGAATAAGAACCAGATTTACCAAAATATTCATCGGGATTACCAAATCTGTCACGATAACCTTTACCAATGTTAGGTGAATTTATAGCATCGAAATGATTGAACAACTCCTCCAAATATCTAATACCCACATCCCTCATTTGCCAAATATTATCTAGTAATAACCCTTTTAATAACATACATTTCAAGACAAACTGAAATCCATGATCTATACAGGGAATGGGTTTACAGGATATATTCTTTGATTCTGAATTGATAGAGAAAGTATCTGATTTACCTAAAATTTTATAATTTTTTATTATAAATTTCAAAGCAACAAGAGTTTTAAGCCTAAAATTTCCATAAAAATCTTGCAGTAAAAACCATATTTAGCACAACAAAAATAAATGAAAATCCTTGAAATTTGGACCTGTTGTGTTGAAAGATGTAGTAAACAACATATCAAAAATAATGAATTTTTAAATTTTGTATGAATTAAATATTAATTTTATAGTGAAGATGGTTTAAAATCATATAATTTCTCAGCACACATGCACATCAACAACATCATCACCAATAAAATTTATAACCATACAAACACTAGATATTCATACTAGATAGATTTGAGTGTCCATGACACTCACTTGAATAATTTAAAGCCGTAATATTTGTTTTTCTATCTGAAATCACACTTTGAACAAGCTAATTCTCCATTGTTTATTGACCAGAAAATGAACCTTAATTTAACAATTCTTTAACCATCTGAACTCGATAAAAACTGGATTCTGACAACTTTCAGCGGTGTAAATAGGTTTTGAGAAGCTTTATTTAAAGTTTCATGATTTTTGGATATTTATTTGATTTTATAGAAATTTTTGAAGAGGAAAAGGATTAATGTTACACAATTAGTTTTATGAAGATGGAGACCAAAAGTTGTACACGTGAATTGGTTTCATAAACATGAGGAGGAGAGAAAGTTCTACGCAAAGAAAAGTTTAGATGCACAAAGTATGGGCTTAGGCTTGGGCTTGGATTGGAAGCTTGGGCATCATAAAATTATTAATACAAAACTCCTCTTCTTCTTTTATTTCACCAATCTATTTTCTATAACTTCCAATTAGTTTAAATTACCAAAATAAAACTCGCATTTATTTATAAGTGTTTTCTTAACATTACAAAAACTTTGCAATTTACTATTTTCTATAGTTTAACTAATTTAAATAAGTAATTCATATTTACATCTTCAGGCCCATTTATTAAATAAATTTTCGAACTCCTTTTATAAATAAAATGAAATTTCGTTTTCTTTTAGAATAAATTCCTAATCTTATTTATTATCAACTTTAGACTTTATAAAATTATTATCCCATATTTAACTTATTTAAAATCATTCCAAATTTAAAACATTAACAATCCTTCAAAATAATCAAAATCATCTTTTATGACTATAAAAATATCATTTACGAAAATAACTCATTTTATACTCATTTCAATAAATAAATTTCCCTACACCAATAAATATTACCAATTAAATCATCCTTATATCAAATCTCACCAATGACATTTTATATTTCCAAATCAACATAAATCCCAATATTCACATTTAAATTCTAAAATATTCTCATGTATTATTAATAACCCATTTAATCATTGATATCTTCATTGTTAATTTTAAATTATTTGCTTCTTAACATCGGGTTGTTACATATATGATACAACCGATAAGGTGTTATCCATCACTTGCAGGCCCATGATTTATTGATATTCCTAAAGGTCGAATCCTAAGACAAACGAGTCATAACGCCCACTAGAGAAGTCGAATGGTTTCTATGTTTTTCTTAGGGTTTTGAGTCACATAAAAAATCTAGTGGAAGATTTATTAAAAAAATGAAATGATAACATTTAGCCTTTTTAATATTGTATGAATATATATAGAGTTCAAATGATCTACTCAATTTGTGCAACCATTATAATTAATAAAATGTTTATCAGTTAAAATATACATATGAGTTGAGTTAAGATTGACATAGAAATATAAAATATGCTTATTGATACATATTTTGGCATGTTGTCACTTCTAGACCCATGCAAGCGCCAAATTATTCAACTACTAAAATATTTGTACCTCGACCGCTTAAGTGTTTATTTGTATGAGACCGTATAATGTCTTCTATGAGTTTTAAACTCTTAAACAATGTAATAATATGGATATTTAATCCATATTTGATCATATATAAATGTTATATAGTGAATAATTGTGATTCCTAATGACGAAACTTCGATGAAATTAGGTTATTCGAAATAAGCAAGTAAACCATAATGCGAGATTGTGTATTCAATTTGATTAATTACATTAAAGATCGTGTTATGTTAGATGTAGCACTAGCCAAGAGCTATAAAATATACCTATGAATTCGATTACTGAAATGTCAGTTTAATCAGTTTATGTAAAGTGCAACTTATTCGATATCCTTGAATGTTAAGGATGACCAAATGCACTTTTGTAAGAGTTCATTACGGTCCTGTAGCAATGGTTTCTTTCAATGGTTCGACAATTGACGAAAGGAAAGTAAATATACAAAAGAAATTGTAAGATAGATAGTTGAGAAGAAGAGAGTGAATTGTCCCTCTACTTCACAAAGAGACATTGGAAATGAGAGTTGTATAAAATACTAAAAGGTACTTAAAATGGAACGAGAAATGTGATTTCTATTTCAATTGTGTTTTCATATAGAAAATTGTTTTCCCTAAAAGTTATTTCTATGATTTTAAGATATTTGATCGAAAACTCTAGAATGTAAACTAGTTACAACTGTTGGAACTAGGCCAGTATGTTAGGGGTTAAATGGGTGAATTTTAAATTTTCTTCCATTTTAGATCTTAGTGGGCCTACGGAGTCTAATTTAATTTAGATCCAATCTAAATAATCTTAAACAAAATATTTATTTTATTTAATTAATCTATATAAAGATTTAATTTATTATATATGTGGTATATAATGTATATGTGTATCAAATAAACATTTACATGTAATGTGTACGTGTAACATATCGATGTGTACATAATTAAATGTGATCGTATATAAGTGCTGGGATTTACAATGCAGCGGACACATTTGCCCCTTTATATACATATTTGTTGTAATACCCAACCTCTATACCTAAACAACCAAAGAGTATTACTAGGTAATAATGTTTGATAATATAGAGGATGAGGTTATATTGGGTTACCACACATGTATATCTCTTGGGCTAACATCGGTATGTATTTCAAAACCATATACTACTTACCTACCCATACTAGGTATCGGCACAAAGTAATAAACATGTGAATTTCAAGCATAGGACAAAACACAATATAAAATTAATAATAGAGAACATAGAGTCATAACGTAGAGATTAAATATAATATATCACATAAGTCTCAGTGGGTATGCAAAAAGTCAAATGTCCACTATGTCTCAAAATATACAATTTATGTGTCTAATACATACATCTAAACATCATCAGCATACATGAAGCTACATAAATACATAATGATACATTAATCAAATAATAATCTGGCCTCCAACTACATGCCCAATAAGCACAAGTTGATCACTTCGTCCCTAATCCTGAAATGTTTCAGACTGACCCGAGTATTATATAAATAACACGTTGGTGAGACTATATCTAGAATGTAGATATAAATATATAATAATAATTGGCATGGTGAAACAAATGTATCTTATAAATGTGTGTGAACATCTCAAATATGTCACATGTATCATACCATGCATAAATCATCACCCTTCAAAATAAAGAACGCATCATATTTGTTAAATAAGGCAGTCCACGCATCCAAACATCAACCAATAACACCCATCAATAGAACCATAATGTAGCGGGTGAATCGGCCTAATATCCTATCATCATTCAATATAAAAGGGAATCAAGTATTACCAAGCACATAATCTAGTGAGGAACTACAAGTATGGTATTGTATGTTTATGTATCTCAATCACATATTCAAGAAGGGGGCCTAATAGCACACAATACCGCTTTAGGGGACATTACACAACACTCACAACATACAACACACCCCACATTCCTAAGTTACTCCCAGTCATCGTGACCCAATGTCCATTTACATGCTATGGTCACAAGCCTACCGCCCAATGGTAACATACTGTTTGGCTAGTGTGGCACCTGTGCATATAATCACATAATCTAAATATCAACACACGACACGCATAAAGGTGATGCAACAGATACAGGGCACGACCCCACGATCAGCCAACTAGGATGTACACTGGTCTATCCGGATACCCACATACAACACTAATAGGCATACAGCCAATAAACATACTTAACTATCTGGCATAAAGCAATGGTAACACGCAGCTACCGCACCTCATATATGAGTGTCAATCACATTCAAGAGTAATCAAATAAATAACCACTCAAGTGTCTCAACCACTCAATGCTACTTATTTACTCACCTAGTGTCTATGAGTCCCACTCAATCATGCATAATATTCTACATAAAAAGTACAGGAATAACTGGAGAAAATTACCGAATGTCCCCTACCATATAATATTATAAATATGTTTATTCAATATTATTGTCACATAGAAAATAAAATAAACCAAACCCTTTAATTGTTTATTGATTCAACAATTACACTTTCCATAATAAATCATTAAGATATATCGATTTATGAATTTATATGTATAACTAAATCTCTAAAATTAAACTTTCCTTAATATTTTAATTCAACTTCCTTTATACACATTTCCAAAGGCTTTTAAAAAAAATTCCTTTTTATTAAAAATAATAATCAAATGCTAAGTATATTACTTACATTATTAATAAAATATATAATATGTTTTACTAGTAGTTTCCATGCAATAATCAAATTACATTCAACTTGCTATTACTTTAAAATATTAATTTACAAACTTTCAATTTATTAAATCCAAATAAAATTATATCATCACTTTAAAATAAAAAAATTTAATTATCTTTCTAGAAAAATACTTCAAATGTTTTATTTTATAATCATGTATAAATAAAAATATATATTCAAAAATTCACATATTTAATCATATACCGAAAATCATTTCTACCCAAATAAGTTCCATTCGAATAATTATCAAAATTATTCCCCTTTTGTATTTTTTATTAATAACAACATTTTCAATATTAAATAAAATAACTCATTCCAAAATCATTAATTATATGTAAAATATTTTATTACAAATAAAGCTTCTAATTTATAATTCATTTATTCCATTCCAATCAATTTCTAATGTTATGTCCGGCTATTACGAGCATCTATTTATCGCACACAACGTATAATGTGTTAACAATCAACCAATTTTCATTAGAATAACAACTAAATAATAGTCTGGAACACAATTACACCCACTTCAATCTATATCAATAATCTATCGTCACACAACAATCAAATAAAATCATAGAAAAGGATCTAGACTATAGCTATGAGATATTGAGATAATTCACCATATTGATGCTTTCTTTAATCTTAATATATACCTGATCCCAAATCAACAATTGCCCAAACCCTATATAACACAACTCCTCACTACAATAGCCGACACCACCCCCAAACTCTAACCCCATCATCGACCAGCTCGGCAACCAACGTTGCACCTTTCAACATCCATTGACCTCTGCCTTCACGTCGCCAGTGCTCATGCAACTAGCAACCATCCGTTCATCCTCCATCGTTGGCCATTGCCCTGAGGTCATGCTATTTTGCTAATATGGCATGCATCGCCTCAGTCTTATCATCTGCACACTCCTCCATGACGCTGTCGCATAGCGACGTTTTGAATTTTTTTACGCATTTGCCTTATTTCTCTATCGATTTTTTTCCTACGAAGTTTATTTAGGAATCAAGGAGCTAGGTCTTTTAGGTAGGGAATGGGTTTGGACTTGTGTGGGTTAATGTTCTAAAAAGAAGGCTCTAGAAGGATGGTTAGAGAGTATATTAGAAGGAATGATTAGAGACGATGCTATAGCCATTATTATTTACAAATGGGACCTTATGAAATATAATTTCCATTTATCTCTTTTATGTTACATCAATCCTCCATTTTATTCACATATATATAAATTTATGTCAAAAAATTATAAATATATCTTTAGTTTAATTAAAATTGCCATTTATGAAAATATATCATAATGGATTACAAAAATATTTAAATTTACTTATTATTTATCTCCGTTGGATATTCTACCTATTAATGTCAAGAAAAAAAATTCATCTAGTTCAAACATATAAAATTATTTACAATACGAAAATATTTTATATATAGTGTAAATATTTCATTTAAATTCAATATATTTTCTGAAAGATTAAATTCAATTTATTAAATTAAAAACCCGTTTATCATTAAATCTTTAATTTAATAAATTACTTTTTAAAAATTAAAATTATCCATATTTTGAACTCAAATGTTTTATTTTAATTAAAGTTTTTTGTTTCAACGATGTAGAAAGTAGGGTTGTTACATTTTCTATCCATAATTATTTTTTAGCACATACTTTTGTATGTATATACACACACAAATATATACATAAACACAGGTATATTTAATAGTGTTTATATAAAAAATACTGACCAAATTAAAATAATTTAAATTAATAGCTAAATATCTTGATATATATTAAAATTTATAAACGGATATAGATCTAACAAAATTCCATTCGAAATTTAAAATTCAAATATCAAAAGTTGAAATATTTAAACATATATATATATATATATAATTTCAAAATTTATTTATAAAACAGTAATAATTAATATATAAAAATTTCAAAAAATGTTAAATTTCGGCCGAAGTCTTTTTATTAAAAAAATTTACAAATCTTTGTGAATTTTTTAAAGGGTTTTTTTTATATTTAAAATCCATGCAGCTATTATATATAAAAATCTTATATTTATTAATAATAAATCCATAAGGATTTATATGCAAAAGAAAATTATATTTTTTAAATGTTTAAATTCATTTGTAAATTATTATTTTAATTTTTTATTTTATTATAAATATATATAAATTTTTCTTTTTCATTTTTAGACATATGCATATATATATATATGAATGAGAATTAATAGATTAATTTATATGTAAATACATATTGCTTTAAAATTATTTTTAAATTTTGGAAACTATATACATACATACATACACACACACACACACACATATATATATATATTAATTTGTTGAATATTACATATACATATAATATATACACACTTTTTTCTAATTTGAAAATGTTTTTTTATATGTATATAAATCGGACAACAAATAAATAAATAACTTCGTTATAAGATAAAGATCCATTATATACATGTATATTAACATAGATAGATTAATATATAAAATGTATAAGAAATTACCAATACTTAAGCCTTGAATATGCACCTTGAATGTAGAATTATAAACTCCTTTGATCAAATTCGTGCTCTTCAAGAAATGCAGCTAATTGACGTGATCATCACACTTTTAAAATAGATTTTAATTTTGTTTAATTTTATTTGGTAATGAAGAGGGGATGTACTATTCCTTATGGCCTAAAGTAGGTGGAGGATGAGGCAAAAAGTAAAAAAGAAAAGGAATACGAGGATGGTTGGTTTATATAGGCAATAGAAAAGAGTAAAAAGAGGGGATTTGGATCTCCTTGTTTACCCTCTCCTTTCTGTTTCAAACTACATATTTCAAACAAATATCACCATCACCCTCCTTATATGGTCGATCGCCATATGAGAAAATGGACCCATATATATATTTCCAAATCTAGTCGATATTTATACATTTTAAATCTAACTTAAATATTTATTAAGATCGTG
Source organism: Allium fistulosum (assembly GCA_030737815.1). Lineage (NCBI taxonomy): Eukaryota > Viridiplantae > Streptophyta > Magnoliopsida > Asparagales > Amaryllidaceae > Allium > Allium fistulosum. Next base: position 1,355,299,857 of record CM060902.1, on the reverse strand, counting down.
TATCGATATATACATATATTACTTTTGTACACGCACTTTATTAAATACTAATTCAAATAAATCAAATAAAATTTAATAACTAATATTTCATAAACATTAATTAATTTAATTAATTTATAAAACTTATAATTAAACTAAATCGTGTGGTATTTCAAGGTATTCAACATTTCGGTTGTGCGGCTCATAGGTGTAAATTCAGTCAGTAGTTAATATCAAACAATCTGTGTATTAATATTCATACATCAACTTAGCTAGTGGTGTGATAATTTGGTTGAATTTATCACTTATACATTTTGGTAAAATCCAGTTTTACTATTTTAAGTAGTCCCTTGTAGTAACGATTACTTACACCAGTTCTCTTCGTCAAAACTATATCACATTAAGACTTATTAAATTTAATTATGGTCAAAATTCCAGTATCATCCATATTCAATTTGTATAATCCAAACACAAAGTCCTTATTTCAGTAATATAAATTATTATTAACTAAACTTCTCTTACTAAAGACTGTGACTTTGAGTTGATTACAGTTGACTGTGATGCTAACCTCGTATAACTAAGGAGATGAATTCTCTATTGAATATTGTTTCACTTTCAATACTTTAGCTCAGACCTAACTATAGTCGTTCAACAGACGTCATGCCATGATTTAACTAAATCAAAGTGTAGTGTCCATGTTGAAGTTTAACAATATTATCAAGTTAAGAGAACTGTGTAATATTGTCACTTTGATATTCACTGTTTTACCTTAGTTATATTAACAAACGGAAATCCAACAAGTGAGTCTTTCCACGGTTATCTAATAACAATCATTAATATAACGACCCAGAATTTTATCGCTTTGATTTGGGAATATTTAATTAATTTTAAATATTTAATTAATGGTTTTATTGGCCAATAACCTTCTTTTAAATAGTAACTAATGATGGTAAACTCATTTTGAAAGTTTGTTTACGTAAATAAATAGTTCGATGAAAAATTAAAAATGCGACCAAAAATCATTTTTCGGATTTTCGATTTTTTATTGAACGAAAGTTATTGCAACATTGTTGCACACGTATGTACACTTTTGTAACACACTTATACATATAGTAACTGATTTAATAAAGTAAAAAGGATTTGTAAAAGTAAGTATAATTAAAGAGGTAACTAATAACATTAATAAAGTAAGAAAAGACACCTCTTTCTTAAGTGTAAAGTACTAAAAGGACTTAAGTAAAAAAGGTGGTAATAACAAGTGTCTTAGGAAAAATGTGTTGCATAAGTTAATAAAGGAAAATAGTTTTTTAAAAGGAAAGAAGTAGCTTAATTTAAGGAAGGGTAATGAAGTCATTTTCCATTTTTCATTTCTATAAATGAAACATCTTCCTCTCATTTTCTTCACTTTATTTCATTTCCATCTTTTGCTTTCTTTCTTCATCTTCTTTTTCCATGTCTTCCTCCTTGATCCATAACTCAAAACCAAGTCAAAAACTTCTTCTTCTTTTCTCAAACTTCTTCTATAGTCTTAAAATACCATAGCAACCACCACCATCTCAAAAATGTAAACTTTATCGCCAAAATACTATTTTGACCTAGGGTCATGAGCACCAAGGGAGAAGGGGGACTTGCATGAGCATGAGGGAGGAGGAGGAGGTGGCTTAGTGTTATTTTAGTTGTTGGTAGAGTTTAGTCGTAATAAAAGTGAGATGTCCCACTTTAAATTAGTTTTAAAATTGACAAAATATTGTAATAATTTAATGGAACTATATAGTGTTGTGTGTATGTAGTTGTGATGTGCATATATTGATGGTTATTGTTGTTTGTTGTTGATTCCCGCTTGAAAGTGGATGATATAAATAACCATTGTTTGCAGGGGACAAAAGCAAGGAAAAAGGTGTCAAAGTGTTCGTAGCGGAAAGACCATGACGAATACAGTGCGAAAGATTTATGGAGGGATCCAATGGGACCCCTTACAAATGTTGATTTTAATTTACATTATTATTTGCTATGTATGATGTAATAAAGTGAATGTTGCTTAGTTATAGTTAACCTACTTTTTGTTGGTTTTATTGTGACATTGAAATCCTGTGCTCACTTTTAAGCGATTTACCACTTGTTTTTTAAAGTGTTTTGAAATGGTTTCCGAATGACTTTTGTTTTTCAAATATTTCTGCAAAAATAATAAAGTGGTTTCAAATATAGAAAGAAATGTGGTTTAGAAGTTATTTGATTTACAAAAATGAAGTTTAAAAGTTACGGTCCATATAGCGATAGTGGTTATCGATGTAGTTTGGAAACTAATGATTCTTAAAGCAAAACGAGTTGTCTATTCCAGATATTTTGAAAAGTCTTTTCAACTGCATTTATAAGTATTTAAATGGAAGTTTGATGTTTTAAATATATTTTAAGAATTTATTTGTTATTTAAACAAGAGGTTTAAATTTTACTCCATTGTTTGAAAGTCAAGTTGTTCAAAAGCGACCATCTTTATGGGGTTGTTTTAAACATAAGTTTCAAACTAGTTTTATATAGTTTTGAAAGTAATTTTAAAAGAATAAGGAAGCATGGATTATGACACTATTGTTGTAATAAATGTTTTCAAGAAAAGGAAGCGATTATGGACTATAACATTCTTGTTATAGTAAATAGTTTCGGGAAATTTGAAAGAAGATTTGGTTTATAATACTTTGTTATTAAATAAGTTGTTCATTTTTAGAAAGGAAAGATGTTTCCTTTTTAAATCAAACTTTGGCTTAACGAGTTTTAACAGTAATTTTAAAAAGAAATGAAGCATGGATTACAACACTATTGTTGTAATAAATGTTTTTAAGAAAAAGGAAGTGATTATTGACTATGATATTCTAGTTATAGTAAATGGTTTCGATAATTTGGAAGAAGAAGTTTGATTTATAACACTTAGTTATTATTAATAAGTTTTTAGTTTATATAAAAGAAAGGAGATTGCCTTTTGAATCAAGCTTTGGTTTAAATAAGTGATTTTGGAAAATATTTTCAAAACTAGTTTGAAATCGAAGACTAGTAATAAGTTTATGGAGTTGGTTTTTCGATTGTTTTAAAAGACTTTGTTTTATGCAAGGGATTTCTTTGTCGGTGACATTAACATAAAAAAAATCCGATAAGAAGTGCTAAAATATTGGCATGCTTATGGAAACTAAGTCATCTTGTATTTTGCACTTAAAGCCGATGAGTAGACTTTCCTCTATCTGTGAGATTTAGAACTGTAGTATTTTAACTAAGGTAAGGCCAGGAGCAACTAGTGTTCTGACTTACCTAGCTTCGATTCTGGGTTAGGGATAGAGAAGACGAAATGTTAAGAACATGATAAGTATAAGAGAGTTAATTTCGATAAATAGGTCATGATTAATTAAGTATATGGAAGTTACTTCATCTTATGCTTGGTACTAAATTTCAAGGTATGAAAGCATGTTTCTATCTGTGAGAATTAAGATTGTTGTTGAGTCAAGGTTTGAGAGGTAATAATACCCCTAACTTGAACAACTTCATTGTTAATCGAGGGATAGTATGGGGTTTGAATCGAAAAGTAGTGATTTGTATATGATGTCTGATTTTCCATATGCAAACTATGTACTCACACCAGATAGTGGTTTGCCCACTATCGACAACTTGACCTATTTTTGACTTAGGAAGTATATGAAAGCTTGACGACTTCATACGGTTTGAGATTTCCTTGAGAGAACTCATTTTAGTGAAATATCTCTCACTTTAAGGAGTATATTAGAGACCCCCTTAGGATTCTTATATGATTCGCTTACTTCTAAAAGGACGGGGATTGAGTCAACCGAAAACTATCGATTATTGGTTCGGGGAGACCGGTTTCAGATAAGCATGAGTTGTCTAAAAACCACTTCAATCCGGCATAAGCGTTCGAATTGGAGGCATCTCGAAGATGATATAAATCAAAGACGGAGTTCTTTGAAGTGCAAGGGCTATTTGCTACTAATCCTGAGGATGTAGTAGAAGTAGTGCCTTTGGTTTATTCATATCCTGAACAACTTGTATGGATGAATGTTGGCATTGCATTGTTTCCTGGAGGGCAGTGTTAGCATTCCAAGTGGGATTTCTATAGAAAAGGTAATCGTTGTCTCAAGCCTCACACCCGGTAATGACTAAAACAAGGGACATGCTTCAAGGCTATATGGGTCGCACCCATTGGGATATGATCATAACCCGATCTAGATCAATATTTATAGGTTTATATATGCTCGGGGACCGTTACGGTTGTAGGCCACAACCGGGGTGGTGTCATATTCAATGCTATCTAGGAAGGTGTGGGCCGGTCCTGATTCATAGGGGGTCTCAGCGAGGCCCTCCGTAGATTTTCTAGAGGTGTACTGTGATAGGTGGTACCTCGATACCTTGAAATTATATGAAACTTAGTTTTCCAACACGTGCCTTTACGGATTTAGTTGTAAACTAAATATGTTGTTGAATGTAACTAATGTAACCATTAAGGATATGATTTATTATTTATTTTAAACCCTAGATATTATTATAACATCATAAGATTTCTTATAAAATGGTTTGGTTATCGTAAGGTAAAATTTCATCTGTGTTTATGTGTGGAGTGGTCTTACGAAATACCTTTATTTTTGTAAGGGTTTTATAAATATTACAATCCATATGATTTGAGTTTCTCACGCTGATTTACCAGACTAATCCAGGTGTTATTTTCTTATAATACTCGGGTCAGACCCGAGTATTTTTCTTGAGTTGGCTTTGGACGCTTGGAGCTTCAGGAGACAAGCTGGATGCCTCTAAGGCTTGACGTATTTTATTTTTGTTTTATTTCTTGTTTTGTATAAATCAGCTTTTGTAAGGACAGCTGTTATAACTATCTAGGCTGATGATATGTTAGACTCTTATTGTTGTATGAATATTAAAGTTTCCTTTTGTAAAGATCATTTGCATAATATATATTACTCATCACAATGTGAGATTCTTCTCTGTCTTTTCTTTTCTTTCACCCCAACAATTTGTCTTTTCGACACTTGGATATTCGACATGTGAATATCGTGGATGTATTAGTGTCGAATTTCGAGGGTCGAAAAGGCGGGTCATCATAGTGGTATCAAAGTTGAAGGTTAAGCGAGAACCTTGACCTTGGTGGGGTAAACTCATTAGAGATAGGGTAAGTGACACCTAGAATGAGCTTGAGTGTATTATCTATGAGAGAGCGTATTTGTTAATGCTATAAAATGTTTTATATTGTTTTTGAAATTGCTAAATGAAATAATTTTACTTGGATTTTATATTTTATATATAAAATTATAATTTTCAAAAATTGATACAGTTATTTATGATGTTTTTGTTTGTTAGGAAATGATAATATTTAATTACTACCATTTATTCGTTGATTAGTCATACTCGTCCAGTTCAGAGCATTGACTATTGTTTGTTGATTAATTATTTATGCTCACTAGTTTATGAGCATTTATTGTTTGGTTTAATTTGAATTAAATAAAACACCTAGTGAATTCAGTTTCACGACTTGACTATAAGGCGCTCGTTAATGATGTAGGTTTAACAAGTTTACCTTGTTAAAATGGTTACTATAATTACATAAGGGTAATTTTATAAATGTGTTTTGTAAATAAAGAGGATTTTTGAGAATTTAAATCCCGGTATCTTTGAAAAGGATTTCAATGACTTTTGGAGAAAGTTATAATAGCGGTACTAGGAGGAATTTATAAGTATAAATATTTTTAAAGAGAATTTTAAAGTAAGGTATATTTTCTTTGGATAGTTCGGGAATAAGTCTCGAAAAGTTTTGTGGTAATATAAATAATCTTCTAAGTGATAATTGGACGTTTGCTTAGACGAACGTTGTGGTGCACTTAGTAAATTATTCCTTTTACCATTATATGATTGAAACGAGTTCGAATCCGGACGAACCGAAAGCAAGTTTTAGCAACTGAAGTCCCAAAGCTATTATATATATATATATATGAGATATATATATATATTATTGTTTCAAAATAGGATTTGAAAAAGAAGTATTTTTAGGTTAACTTGTTCCACTGGCTCGAAAATTACTAAAAATGGGCAAGAGATATGTTCAAATGGTAAGCGCTTCTCTTAAGTATTATCCTTTTTGGTATAGGGTGTATGATACTATTTGGTAGGACCCGGTTCCTTAGTATCATTTTAGGTTACTCGATCCATATTTATATTTTCTATGAATTAAAATATATAGTATCATTTCAAAAAGGTTTTGAAATAAAAAATGGGTATTTAGTTCTTAAGTTTCCTGAAAAGAAAATTGATTCAAAATAAAACGGTATTTTGATAAAAGGAATGTGTTAAAAAATGAAAATTTTAATATGGATTTATATTATTCTTGGTTAGGGAAGAAATAATTTAAAACAAGTTTGTAAATGGGTAATAAGAAGGTTTTAGTAAACTTTGTTTTATAAAACCGTGTCTCTTATTTAAACATCTAAATTGTATAGATTATTTGAAGTTATTGGACTGGCTAATAAACATCTTTACCTTGGATATGTCTAAGGAAAAGTAGACTCTAGGACTGAGTCTGGATACCAGCATCCTACTCTTCTTAGCTACTTACCAGACCGGATGGGTAAAGAGGTTGAAAAGGTCGACTCGGTTTTAAGACCCAGATTTATTTTGGGCCTGCATCTAAGGTTAAATCAGATAGTTGTATATACTCTAAGGATATAGTATGGTATTATACAAGTTTAAACTTAAGTTATGTTTTTATGAAATGTTTTCATAAATAATTTTTGGAAGTAAAAAGAATTGGAGTTGTATAATTATTAAGCTTTCCTAAATGGATAAAACTGTATGTTGGACTTGGATCATTTTATTCTCATAATAGTTCTTGATCCAGAGTTCGAGCACATGATTTCTGGGTGTCATACACTTGTCTGAACTAGGGATTTTCATTCGATTCTTATATGCTTGTACTTGAGATGGATTCTTGGGATGATGTGAGTGTTTTATATCATAGTTTAGGAGTATGTAAGGAAAATATAAGTATTAGATTAAGGAACCAGATTAGGGTTCCGCAATGAAGAAGTTAAGTGATCTATAATAGTTTGGATAAGAGATATATGTATCCGAGCAAGTGATCGGGTCAGATATTGCGTATCGATGATTCATACACTTCGTACATGATTAAGTATATTTGCCTTTAATGTTTGTTTATCAGCTAACACTTTTGGAGAATGTTAAGAATTAGTATGACCTATTCCTTGGTTGTTTGTTTGTGATGAAATTTTGGAGTTGAAATTCTTTTAAGAGGGAAGAATGTAACGATCCAGAATTTATCGCTTTGATTTGGAAATATTTAATTAATTTTAAATATTCAATTAATGGTTTTTATTGGTCAAATAACCATCTTTTAATTAATAACTAATGACGATAAACTCATTTTAAAAGTTTGTTTACATAAATAAATAGTTCGATGAAAAATTGAAAATGTGATTGATAATCGTTTTTTGGATTTTGACTTTTTATCGAATGAAATTTGTTGCAACATTGTTGCACATATATGTACAGTTTCGTAGCATACACGTATACATATAATAAGTAATTTTATAAATTAAAAAGGATTTGTAAAAGTAAGTATAACTAAAGAGGTAATTAATTAAGTTAATAAAGTAAGAAAAGACACTTCTTTCTTATTTTAAGTGTAAAGTACTAAAAGGACTTAAGTAAAAGAGGGTGGTAATGACAAGTGTCTTAGGAAAAGTGTGTTGCATAAGTTAATAAAGGGTGGTAGCTTTTTAAAATGAAAGTAATAACTTAATTTAAGGAATGGTATTTGAAGTCATTTTCCACTTTTCATTTCTATAAAAGAAACCCCTTCCTCTCATTTTCTTCACTTTATTTCATTTCCATCTTTTGCTTTCTTTCTTCATCTTCTTTTTCCATGTCTTCCTCCTCGATCCACAACTCAAAAAGTCAAAAACCACATCTTTTCTTCTCAAACTTCTTTCCATAGTCTTAAAATAACATAGCAATCGCCGCCATCTCAAAAGATGTAAACGTCATCATCAAAACCATATTTTGGCCTAAGGCCGTGAGAACCAAGGGATTAGGGGGGACTTGCATGAGCATGAGAGAGGAAGAGAAGGTGGTTTGGCGTTATTTTAGTTGTTGGTAGAGTTTGGAAGTAATAAAAGTGAGATATCTCACTTTAAATTAGTTTTAAAATTGATAAAATGTTGTAATAATTTAGTGCTAGCATATAGTGTTATGTTTATGTAGTTATGATGTCCATATATTGCTGGTTATTGTTTTTTGTTGTTGATTCCTGCTTGAAAGCGGATGACATAAATAACCATTGTGTTGCAGAGGACAAAAGAAAGGAAAAAGATGTCGAAGTGTTTCGTAGCGGAAAGATCGCGATGAATACACTTCGAAAGATTTACGGGGGGATCCAATGGGGCCCATAGCAAATGTTGATTTTAATTTACATTATTACTTGCTATGTATGATGTAATGAATTGAATTTTTCTTAGTTACAGTTAACCTACTTGTTGTTGATTTTATTGCGACGTTGAAATCATGTGCTCACTTTTAAGTGATTTACCACTTGTTTTTTAAAGTGTTTTGAAATGGTTTTTCAAATGACTTTTGTTTTTCAAATTTTTTTGCGAAGGTAATAAAGTGGTTTAAAATATAAAAAGGTATATGGTTTAATAGTTATTTGATTTACAAAAATGAAGTTTAAAAGTTACAGTCCATATAGCGATAGTCATTATGGATGTAGTTTGGAAATTAATGATTTTTGTAAAGCAAAAAGGGTTATCAATTCTAGATATTTTAAAAGGACTTTTCAAATGTGTTTATTACTAGTCAAAAGGAAGTTTGAAGTTTCAAATATATTTTTAAGACTTTATCTAGTAATTTAAACAAGAGATTTAAATTTTACTCCGTTGTTTAAAAGTCAAGTTGTTTAAAAGCGGTCATCTTTAAGGGGACGTTTTAAATACAAGTTTCGTACTTGTTTTATAGGGTTTTTTAAAGTAATTTTAAAGGAAGAAGGAATCATGGATTACGACAATATTGTTGTAATAAATGTTTTCAAGAAAAAGGAAGAGATTATGGAATTTAACATTCTTGTTACAGTAAATAGTTTCGGAAAATTTAAAAGAAGGTTTGGTTTATAACACTTTGTTATTAAATAAGTTGTTTGCTTTTATGAAGGAAAGATGTTGCCTTTTTAAATCAAACTTTGGTTTAAAGAGTTTTAAAAGTAATTTTGAAAAGAGGAAGAAAGCATGAATTACGAGGCTATTGTTGTAATAAATGTTTTCAAGAAAAAGGAAGAGATTATGGACGATAACATTGTTGTTATAGTAAATGGTTTCGGGAAATTGAAAGAAGAAGTTTCATTTATAACACTTGATTAGTATTAATATGTAGTTTAGTTTATATAAAAGAAAGGAGGTTCCCTTTTGAATCAAGCTTTGGTTTAAATAAGTGATTTTTGAAAATGTTTTCAAGTACTAGTTTGAAATCGAAGACTAGTAATAAGTTTCGATTATTTTAAAAATATTTTGTTTTATGCACGGAATTTCTTTGTCGGTTTCATTAAGCAACATAAAAAAATATGATAAGTAGTGTTAAACTGTTAACACGTTTATGAAAAGTAATCCATCTTGTATTTAGCACAAAAGCCGATTAGTAAACTTTCCTCTATCTTTGAGATCTAGAATCGTAGTATTTTAACTAAGGTAAGATCAGGAGCAACCGATGTCTTGATTTACCTAGCTTCAATTCTGGGCGAGGGATAGAGAAATTAAAATGTCGAAAACGTGATAAGCATAAGAGGGTTAATTTCGATAAATAGGTCATGATTAATTAAGTATATGTAAGGTACTTTGTCTTAGGCTTGACACAAAATTTCGAGGTGTAGAAGCCCATTTCTATCCATGAGGATTAAGAATGTTGTTGAGTCAAGGTTTGAGAGGTAGTAATACCCTAACTTGAACAACTTCATTGTTAGTCGAGGGATAACATGAGGTTGAAATCGTAAAGTAACGATAAGTATATGATATCCTATTTTCCATATGCAAACTATGTCCTTACACCAAATAGTGGTTTGCCCACTATTGACAACTTGACCTATTTTTGACTTAGGAAGTATATAAAAGCTTCGCGACTTCATACGGTTTGAGATTCACTTGAGAGAATTCATTTCGGTGAAACGTCTCTCGCTTTAAGGAGTATATTAGAGATCCCTTTAGGACTCTTATATAGTCCGCTTACTTCTAAAATAACCGGGATTGAGTTAACCAGAAACTATCAATTATTGGTTCATAGAGACCGGAATCAGATAAGCATGAGTTATCCAAAAACCACTTCGATTCGGCATAAGCGTTTGAATTTGAGACATCTTGAAGATGATGGAAACCGAAGACTGAGTTTTTTGAAGTGCAAGGGCTACTTGCTACTAATCCTGAGGATATAGTAAAAGTAGATCCTTCAGTTTGTTTATATCCTTAACAACTTATATGGATGAATGCTGGTATTGCATTGTTGCTTGGAGGGCAGTATTAGCATTCCATGTGGGATTGCTATATAAAGGGAATCGTTGCCTCAAGCCTCACACCTGGTAATGACTAAAACAAGAGATATGGTTCAAAGCTATGTGGGTCACACCCATTCGGTTATGGTCATCACCCAATCTAAATCGATATTTATGGATTTATGTATGCTCGAGACCCGTTATGGTTGTTGGTCGCAACCAGAGTGGTGACATACTCGGTAGTACCCCAGAAGGGGTAGGTCGGTCCTGATTCACTGGGGGTCCCGGGGAGGCCCTCGGTATATTTTCTAGAGTTGTACTTGTTAGGAATTGAGATGTTGGTTTTGATGACAACAACCTTTTTAACTTATCTTATTATAAAATATATACTAACCCTATTGTCCAGATAGATATGTATATGCAGGATATATATATATATATATGTAGGTATTGATTACTGAAGACTGGTCGGTATAAAGACTCAAGACTCAAGATTCAAGATTGAAGACTCTAGAGTATCAAGATCAAGATTTCAAGATATGTGTCTAGTTTATTGTTAAAACTTCATAATAGCACAGAAATCTTCATTCCAAATTTCATTTAGGATGGAACCCATTTCTATCTTCTTAGTGGCTTACAAACCCATGACAAGTAGCTTACAAACCTACGACAAGTGGCTTACAAACCCACGAACATCCTGGTTTTTTACAAGTTCTCGAGTCCTGATGTGATGAGATATTCTGCAGGAAGAAGCTTGCAAAACTACTTCAAAATGGTTTTTCAAAATGATTTTCAAAACTGCTTTTCAAAATGTTTTAGCCTTAAAAATTATCTTTTCAAATGATTTTCAAAAAGATGTTTTAGCCTTAAAATATTCTTTGTTTTTGTTTTTAAATAAACTTTTGTTTTAAACTTCGTTTGTTTTTAAAACTATCTTCTGACTTTTTAAATATTCTTTTATAATATATATACTTGAGATTTAAAATCAAATTTATATATACATTCTAAAAATATATTTTTATACTCTTCTTTATTTCAAAACATAGGAAAATTAGTTTATTTATTTCCAGAATCATTTCATCTTGTTTTCCGTTCAATACCATTTTCAAAACAAATTTTACATTATTTTTAACTTAGGGATGTCGACATCATGGGATACCCCATGTCGACATGGTGGTCGTTAAATTCAAAAGTTTCAATTTTCAAAAGAAGTGTCTATTCGTTTAAATCTCTCACGAATGGTTATGACCGTTACTGGTCTATAAATAGCCTTCACAAACGAATTTTTTAACTAACTATTTTTATATTTTCTTCAATCCTTCTTCTCCACAAATCCATATTCTAAAAATTTCATATTTTAAGTTCGTGCCGAAATTCTACCGAATTTTCAAGTGAATCAAATTAGAATCTCATTCTTGTTTGGTTCTCTACCCTCTCTCGAAGATCAAAGTGCTATTCAGAGTTATAGGATCAATTTGTAATCAAAAGTTTATCAAGTCTCTCTATAAGGTGTGGTTGTGCCTGGAAATCAATTGGGTAATCTCGTGGCCCGTAAATCAAGAGAGTTTGCCCCGGACTCGTAAGACAGGAGGGTACCTCAAGGCCTTTAGAAACTGAGGATTGTAATCTCGACTTTGGTATAATAAAAATCTGTATGAGGTGTTCTGCCTTGGTACAGGACTGGATGTAGGGTAACTCCGAATCAGTATAAAATCTGGTGTGTTCTTTCCTTTTACTGCTTTTTATTTACTTTCTGCATCTGTGTTTGATTCTGTGATTGTTCTGTGATTAAGTTCTGCATTTGTTTGTGTCATAATTTTAATTTAGTCTATATAAGTCTTAGAATCCATTAAACACTATTCACCCCCCTCTAGTGTTAAATTAGCCTTAAGATCCTTAATCCGCACTCCCTTTCAATTGGTATCAGAGCATAGGTTTTCATAGTTTTCATAATCTAAAACTTGAAAATTGTTTTAATGGCTACCAACACTGGTAATGTCAACTCTGGCACTAGTTCTATTAACACTAACACTAGTTCATTAGTAGAAGGTCAGTCTACTGTTAGACCACCATTTTTCAATGGCAGTAATTGTGCATATTGGGCTTGTAGAATGAAAATTTATTTACAATCAGTAGGATTAGACACTTGGAATATCACACAAACTGAGTATGTTGAACCAACTACCGATTTTGCCCAGTGGACTACTGAGAAAAAGAATGTTGCACAAAATAACTCAAAGCCATGAATATATTATTTTGTTCACTAGATAGGAATGAGTTTAATAGAGTGTCTGTTTGTAAGTCTGCATTTGAAATCTGGAAAACTTTGCAAGTTACTCATGAAGGAACAAGCAAAGTTAAACAGACTAAAATTTTCATATTGACTAATCAGTTTTAATTGTTTAAAATGCATGAAAATGAGTCCATTTCCGACATGTATTGTCGATTTCAAGATATTGTCCATTCATTAATTGCACTAGGAAAAAGCTTTTCGGAGGAAGACCAAGTCAGAAAAATTCTTAATTCACTCACTCCGGAATGGGATCAAAAGACACTTGCAATCGAAGAAGCAAATGATATCAGTCTAATGAAAATAGAAGAATTGATTAGGAATCGATGTCTTATGAAGTTCAACTGCAAGGAAGAAGAGAAAACAAGGTTACAAAAAAGAAGTCATTAGCATTCAATACAACAACTAAAGATTCGGAACCAAACAGTGATGAGGAGATTGCTTTCATGACAAGAAACTTCCGAAAATTCCTTAAATATAGAAAAATGAATAATTACAAAAGAAATGATCAAAGGAATTCCAGAAATAATACGAAGAACGTCAACAATGATAGATTCTACAATTGCAATAAAGTCAGGCATCATAGGAAAGATTGTCTGTATCCAGATAAACAGTTGTTCCCTCCAAACAATGATTCGTTAAGGAAAAGAAAGAAAGCATACACAGCAACTCTTGATGATCAGACTCATCATCCAGTGACGATGAAAAGAAGATGGATAATTCAAATCTGTGTTTCACTGCTATTCATGAATCAGACGATGATGGGAGTATAGATCTAAAAATAGGTACGCATTTACATTATTTTTAATTTTCCTTTTTGAATGGATGCTTGTTTGTTTGCTTGATTTTTTAATTTCCTTGAATTTTAAATTTAAATTTATCCCTTGAAATTTGAATTTTAAATTCAAAAATAATATTATTTTAATAATATTTTAAATATTAAATTATTAATATTTAATTATTATTATATTTAATGTTATCACAGGAATTATATAAGTAGAATATAGGAAATAATATATACATTTATTAGAAATTAGGAATAGTCACTTGTCCTTTGATTCAATAGGCACATGTCGACATACCAGGATACCCCATGTCGACATGCCTCTCAGAAATTTGATTTCAAAATTTTAATTCAAACTTTTGAATTTCCCTCCACCTTTTCACCAACTTCAATGCTCTAGAAAGATGCCTCTTGACCAGAGAACATGTCTATAGAATCTCTATTTAATTTACTCTCTTTATCATCACTTTTCACTTTTATTTCAGATTTCAAATTTATCTTGATTATCTTCAACTCCTCTCAAACTTCTTCAATGTCCTCTTCAAGCACTCCTAACACCATTAGACTTCCAAAATCTATCAAAAAATTTCTCTTTAATGACCCAGAAGCTATCAAAGCTTACATCAACTATGTAAACTTTGGTAAAATACATACGGGGAAATTTACTATTTTTGAAGATTTTCCTTCTTATGAAATTGAAAATCTTTTTCAACAATGTTCTATTCTTAGTGTAGTAGATAACAAACAAAATGATTTTGTATGTTATCCAAACCTTGTTAAGATGTTTTATGCGAATTTAAATCGTGGTTTTTATGATGGGCAAGATGGACAAATTTGGAGTAGTGTTAAAGGAACACAAATAGTTTTGGATTGTGAAATTTTAGGAAATATTTTGGGATGCAAGTATACCAGAATGAATCTCTCAGAATTTCAAATAAATGAAAATGACCGAGAGACATTTCATCACATCTTTGAAGGGGATGACAATTTTGAATTCAAAAATCATTATTTTCGTCCAAAAGCAAGAATTATTAACCTTCTTATTCAACACACCCTTATACCAAGATCGGGAAACTACAACAACCCAACTTTGAAAGTTTGCAAAGCTCTTTTTGCAAATTTTGGAAATTATGATATCAATTGGGCTCAAGTTATTTTGGATGAGCTAAGGCCCAAGAATTTTACTATGGGTGAAAACACATTATATCATGGAATTTATCTCACTTGGATTTTTAATTACTTTGGAGTTGATTTCAAAAGGGAAGAATTTATAACTAGCAAAGTGTTCAACCATGGAAACATTTCCCTTATGCAAATTCCATTAGTGTTTCAACCATATGAAACACTTACGAAAAAGGAAGAAAGGCTTGCTCATGAAGAGATGGAAGAAATGGAGGAAGAAGAAGAAGAGGAAGAGGAAAGAATGTAAATTGAAGAGGAAGAAGAGGAAGGTCAAGAAACTTCCTTAGAAAGTATTGAATATCCTACTAATCCCGCTAATCCATCTAATAAGACCATTCTCAATAATCAAAGAATTATAGTGGAAAATCAAAAGACACTTAAAAGATCAATGAGTAAGAAAATGTATAAGATTTCCACTAAAATCAACGAGTTCTTCGGGAAAGTTAGTAGAAAGCTTGGACTATCATCTTCTTCATCTTCATCTAATTAGTTTTACCTCATGTTATCTTGTTTGTTTCAAGTTCTATCCATGTATTTTCCTTTATTTTAGTTAATATTATATTAGTTTATGTAATGTTGACTAGAATCATCAATGAAATCTTTTATTCAACTTCACTTGTCTCTGTAATTGCTTGTTTTTATATTATACAAATTATAGTTGCATAGATTTGTTCATAATATTCAAAACAAAGCAAATTGTCACTTTAGACAGAGGCATGTCGACATCCCCCATCCCCCCATGTCGACATACAACGGGCAGAAAGTAGTTAAACTTTCAAATTTTTATTTCATGTAACTAACTTGTGTCTATTCATTTTAAACGACTTTCTACCCCTGTTTATACCTATTTCTTCCAGAATAATTTATCAAATCTCATTTCTAATCACTCTCTTTCATATTTCTTCCTACTTCTTGAATTATGGCCTCTCCGATTAAGAATCTAAGTAATAATCTTGAGGAAACTCTCACTTTATTCAAGAATATCCTTACATTCATACTTCGTAATCAGCGTCACCTAGAATTGAGTCAAATACAGATGAACAGGGAGAAAGAGAGACATTTCGACACCATTCGTTGGATGATCTCAGCCCTTAACCAGGACGATCTCGAAGGAAATCCACCAGTCACTCTCGACAAAGATAAAGAAGAATGGGATGCCATCAAAGCAGACCCTATCTTTAGAGAAGATGGATGGGTGGAAGTACCAAGGAATGTCTAGTCATTCTGTATGTTATTGGTGTGTTTTAAACTTAGTTGACTTGACTTATTTAAAACATTTGGTGTGGTTTGTATATATGATTGATTGAATAATTACTGTAAATATGATTGGATGATGATTGATTTACTATTGGATTACACTTATGATCACACTCATGATCACATTTCACATTTATGATCACATTTCATACTTATGATTACACTTAGCATTTATTACACTTATATATGGATTACTCTAGTTTGTATTATGGTTGATCATCTTATATCAAGTTCAGGGAATTTATTAGTAAGAAGTTTTTGTTGATGACAAAGGAGGAGAAGTTATAAAATAGTAGTTGGCTTGAAGTAAGGAGGAGTTATGACTGGAGTAAGGGGGGGTCATGGAGTAAGGGGGAGTTATGATAGGAGTTATGGTATGGTAAGTATATTTTGTAAATATAGGCTGTCATCATCAAAAAGGGGGAGATTGTTAGGAACTGAGATGTTGGTTTTGATGACAACAACCTTTTTTACTTATCTTATTATAAAATATATACTAACACTATTGTCTAGATAAATATGTATATGCAGGATATATATATATATATATATGCGGGTATTGATTACTGAAGACTGATCAATATAAAGACTCAAGGCTCAAGATTCAAGATTGAAGACTCTAGAGTATCAAGATCAAGATTTTAAGATATGTGTCTAGTTTATTGTTAAAACTTCATAATAGCACGGAAATCTTCATTCCAAATTTCATTTGGGATGGAACTCATTTCTATCTTCTTAGTAGCTTACAAACCCACGACAAGTAGCTTACAAACGTACGACAAGTGGCTTACAAACCCACAAACATCCTGGTTTTGTACAAGTTCTCGAGTCCTGATGTGATGAGATATTCTGCAAGAAGAAGCTTGCAAAACTACTTCAAAATGGTTTTTCAAAATGATTTTCAAAACTGCTTTTCAAAATGTTTTAGCCTTAAAAATTATCTTTTCAAATGATTTTCAAAAAGTTGTTTTAGCCTTAAAATATTCTTTATTTTTGTTTTTAAATAAACTTTTGTTTTAAACTTCGTTTGTTTTTAAAACTACCTTCTGAGTTTTTAAATATTCTTTTATAATATATACTTGAGACTTAAAATCAAATTTATATATACATTCTAAAAAAATATTTTTATACTCTTCTTTATTTCAAAACATAGGAAAATTAGTTTATTTTATTCCAGAATCATTTCATCTTGTTTTCTGTTCAATACCATTTCAAAAACAAATTTTGCATTATTTTTAACTTAGGGATGTCGACATCATGGGATACCCCATGTCGACATGGTGGCCGTTGAATTCAAAAGTTTCAATTTCAAAAGAAGTGTCTATTCATTTAAATCTCTTCACGAATGGTTATGACCGTTACTGGTCTATAAATAGTCTTCACAAACGAATTTTTTAACTAACTATTTTCATATTTTCTTCACTTCTTCTTCTCCACAAATCCATATTCTAAAAATTTCATATTTTAAGTTCGTGCCAAAATTCTGCCGAATTCTCAAGTGAATCAAATTAGAATCTCATTCTTGTTTGGTTCTCTACCATCTCTCGAAGATCAAAGTGCTATTCAGAGTTATAGGATCAATTTGTAATCAAAAGTTTATCGAGTCTCTCTATAAGGTGTGGTTGTGCCTGGAAATCAATTGGGTAATCTTGTGGCCCGTAAATCAAGAGAGTTTGCCCCGGACTCGTAAGACAGGAGGGTACCTCAAGGCCTTTAGAAACTGAGGATTGTAATCTCGACTTTGGTATAATAAAAATCTGTATGAGGTGTTATGCCTTGGTACAGGACTGGATGTAGGGTAACTCCGAACCAGTATAAAATCTAGTGTGTTCTTTCCTTTTACTGCTTTTTATTTACTTTCTGCATCTGTGTTTGATTCTGTGATTGTTCTATGATTAAGTTCTGCATTTGTTTGTGTCATAATTTTAATTTAGTCCATATAAGTCTTAGAATCCATTAAACATTATTCACCCCCCCTCTAGTGTTAAATTAGCCTTAAGATCCTTAATTCGCACTCCCTTTCAGTACTGTGACAAGTAGTACCCTGGTGTCTTGTCACTGTATGTGATCATTTTCTAATACGGGCCTTTACAGATTTAGTTGTATACTAAATATGTTGTTGAATGTAATTAATATAACCATCCCGTCTATGATTTAATATTTATTTTAAACCCCAGACAATATTATAGTATCACAAGATTTCCTATAAAATGGTTTGGTTATCATAAGGTAAAAATTTATCCGTGTTTATGTGCTGCGTGGTCTTATGAGATACCTTTATTTAAAAGGGTTTTATAAATAGAACAATAAATAAGATTTGAGTTTCTCATGTTGGTTTACCAGACTGATCCGAATGTTATTTTCTTACAATACTCATGTCATACCCGAATAATTTTCTAAAGTTAGCTTTGGACGCTTGGAGCTTCAGGAGATGAGCTGGATGCTCTTAGACCTTGCGTATTTTATTTCCGTTGTATTTCTTGTTTTGTATAAATCAACATTTATAGGGACATACCGTTATAACCGTCAAGGATGATGATAGGTTAGACTCTGGTTGTTGTATGAATATTAAAGTTTCCTTTTGTAAAGATCATTTGGATAATATATACTGCTCGTCACGATGTGAGATTCTGTATATGTCTTTTTTTTCTTTCACCCCAACAACCTGCCTTTCCGGCACTTGGATGTTCGGCACGTGAATACCATGGATGTATTAAAGTCGATTTTCAAAGGTCGAAAAGGAAGGCCTTCACAATTATGTAAGCCCTTGGTGCTTCAGCAGCCATGAGTAATACACTGATAAACATTTGGAGAGCGTTATGTACTTTAATCTTAGTGGATGTATCGATATTTGTCTCGGTGCATCTTAGCTAGGAATATTTAAAACAATATGTTATTTCATTAATAAATAAATCGAATGTCAACAAACATCCCCGGTATTCGTGTGTCGAACACCCAAGTGCTAGAAAGATAGAAAATTAGGGTAAAATAAAAAAAAGGAGCAGAACAAGGAAGAGGGAACACAACATCGGAATCTCACAGCAGAACGAAAATATACAATGTTAAAAGAACAATATAAAGGGTTACTCCAACTATGGAAATTTCAAAGTTACAAAACCCATGTACTATCATTAGTCTGGATGGTCATAACTGCTTATCCTCACAATACCGATATATACATACATAATACAGTGCAACGGAAATAGAAATAGATAGGTAACAGAACCCTTAAGCTCGTCTTCTGAACTCTAAAGCATGCAAAGTAAAACCCGCTTTACTCAGCCTACTCGTAGAGTATGTGAGAAATTTAGAAAAAAACAAAAACCAAGCATCAGACATAAGTCTAGTATGAGAAAACTCGAGATACATGAATACGTGTAGCAGTAACAAATGAGACCGTACGGATTCCTGTGACGGTTTTCCCCTCAAAAAACCAACCATTCAGTTTAATATAGAGAAATGATAGATAATGTATGTCTAGGGTGTAGAATATAATTCATATCAAATAGCTGTGATGCTTACATTGATCACATCGCAACTCATTTAGGTACAATCAAAACCGCTAAGGTACGTACATATAATGGATTTTCCACGGAGATCCCTTCGGTCAAACCAAAATCCAATCTCCATGCACAGGTATCAGAAGTCGCCTTTTGACCTCATATGTCTCTAGATAAAATATACCATAATACGAACACAAAGGCCCACTGTAACATCCCATATCTTGAGGCCCGAAGCTAAGTGCTACAGATGCTGCAGTCATCCATAGTATTAACTTCTGGTGACAAAATACGGTAATGTTAATGGTATCACTAATATCAGAAGCACAAGAATAAGAAATAAAATCAAAACAAATTTCAAAATCAACTTTTCTAATTACAATTCAAATCTATATTTCATATTCGGTTACACAATCCCAAAACGATTCCCAGGTTTGGATGAAATATAATTATTACAAATTACGCCAAGAGTGACATATGAAGATGCCCCTTTGGATAATCAAATTACTATATAGACATGTCTGTCATAAATACATCACAGTAGAAATAAAACTAAATAGCTTCTACATAGCTAACTTTGTCTCTTGCACGTCTTCGGAAGCTTATTTGTCCAAACTACTAAACCTGACAAATATTAACTCTCAATCTACTCAAATTAAAATTTGAGCAACCGAGATTTTAAGGGGGAAAACATAAACTTCGAGTCAGACGTAAAGCCTGGTGTGAATTATACTATTACATCTCAATCTACTGATATTTAGTGAGACCACGCCGCTTAGCGGAACGGGTTTCACCTCACTAATATCCCTTTTTTTAAAAGCATATCTTTTGCAAATCAGAATCCTGCAATCAAACTGATTATAACAATAATAGAAAAAACATATATGCATAATAAACAGAAATCCATGGACTATTTGTCCACGCTATAGTTTTATCTGGCTAACCATTAACCATTGGCTGACTCGGGCCTACCAGACACAATCAATAATCTAACTTCTGTTAGACACAATACTGGGTTGACTGCCCTTAGCTTTCTTCTTCTAGGGTCAACTGATCCTAATGGTTTTGCGGGCTTACCAATAACCTATCTTTACTCTGCATATTCCCTTCTATGTGTAACCTCATTTTAGTCCCATCTGTGACAAAGCCCTACACACTGGAATTTTGGACTTATTTTAGCTAGGGGCTAATAGCTAAAGTATAGGGCGCGACCCTACACCAGTCCCATCTGGTCTCCTAATATCTGAGTCATAAACTTAGGGTTAACTACCCTATCCATGTTTCATTTCCTATCTTAGGGATAACTACCTTATTAAAATTTCATTTCCTTATAAATAATCTTTACAAATGATTTACCCTGAAATCATACCTTTATAAAACAAGGAAATCATATACTTTGCTTTACTTAAAAACACTTATGCCAAGATATATATACTTTACATAATGTTAATGAAAACTTATCAATGGGATTATCTGTCCCTTCAAAGTAAGTTAAAACCTTTTTTAATTTAAAAGACTTTAGGTCAAGAAGCCAAGGTAAAACCTTCGAAACCCTCGTTTAAAAACTTTAAACAATGCCTTTTGAAATCGTTGAGAACAACCCTTTCGAAAGTTTTACTAAAACCTTAGACGTCCTCTTTAAAGCCATTTAAACTTGTCTTTCGAAAACCTTGGAAACCCTCCATTCAAACACTCAAAATAAACCTTTCGATAACATTGGGTTCAAGGTAAAGAATCGTGGAAACATTGCTTCGACACGTTTAAAATTATTCCTTTCGAAACCATTGGGTTTAATTTTTGATATAACCAAGGGTCATAAGAACTAGGGCGAAAGCTTTACTTTCGCAAGCATTTGACCCAAGTAAAAGAGAGGATAGTTTCGAAACCCACCCTTTCGAAACCATTGCCCCGAAATCATTTTAAAATAGCTACAGGACCATTTCGAAAGCATTGAGAAGGCGGCTTCAAAGTAAGAAGGCGAAAGCACCCTTTCGAAACCACTGTCTTAAGACGATATAAAAAAGCGACCTTAACTGGTTCGAAAGGTAAGAATGAGGCAGAATGGGTTTTGAATAGGTTCAAAGCGGCTATCCTTTTGAAAGCTTCTTTAAAACAAAAGGCGACAACCCTTTGGAAAGCTATTTTCTAAAACAAAGGCAAGTTGATTAAGTCAAAATTTAATATAGTTATCTACAACCCCTTCGATGGAATCATTTATAAATAGAAATAGTTCAAAGTTAATAGAAATAGCTCCCACCCCTTCGAAAGAAAAGTTTCGACACTGTACCTTCCGCCTTTCTCCAATGCACTATGTGTTAATTTCTTGGTATCATGTGCATTGGTTTTGAAGGGGTTCTCTAACGGGGGTATGGTGTCGAAAGCACCAGATGGAAGTGGCGAAGCAGTAAATCCTAGCAAAACTGATTTTTAGCTTTTAAAAGTAATTTCTTGTCACCTAACTTGCCTTATTTATCAAAACATAATTGGTTGCCATTTCTTTTTTCAAAATTCCTTTTCTAAAAGTACTGCCGAATTTAGAAATTATCAATTTAACATGTTTTAATAAATAAGCCCTTCTCCTTAAATAATCATATAAAACATTTAAGTCCCTTAGCTTAAATAATTTTATTATCTTAATAAAATACTTAGCAAAATTCCCCAAAAATTTTCATAATCCACTTCTATTATGTTTTCTAACATATTTAAATTTCAGACCTAAAATCAATATATAATCACCGTAATTAGTTTAAACCTAATATTTGCTATTTTCTTTCATAGGAAATTCATAATAAACCCACAATTGCTTAGAAAATTTTGAAACTTGAAACCCGCTTATAAAATAATGTTTTTGACTGTATATCAAAATCGCAAGTCATTTGGATGTCATTTAATAGGTTTTCGAATCTAAACTGATCATAAAATCTATATGAAATACCATAAATCATCAACAAACATATATCCTTTCAAACAAACATAACATAACATATTATTTGCAAAATTAATTCAGGTCAAACCTTGAAACCGAAATTATCAACAAAAGTGAGATGTAAATCAAATTATTCACCTTAGCTTGATGTTAAGGAGGTTGAGGTTTGCTCTTTGCTTGATTTCTTCAAGCTTTTTATTTGATTTCTAGCTTATCTTCTTTTGACTCCTCTTAATGGTGGTCGGTCGAGCTTATAAGTGTTTTGGTTTTTTTATAAATGTTGAAATGAAGGTAAGAAGGGTTTAGGGTATAAGAACGAAGACTATTCCTATTTTGCCCTTGTCATATTCCTCCTACTTACTTCTTTTTAATTCTCTTTTGTTTATACATTCATTAAGACACGACCCTCCTTATTGATTAACAAATATCAATCTCTTAACCATCTACATTATTTCATTTAATTTATCTAATTAAATGTCCTAAATAATGTTCGTCGGGATTAGGGTCATTACACCCACGCCCGAATATAAACATGAACTACATGGAACCAAATATCATCAACTCTCGATACCAACATATCGATAAGCATACTTTAGATGTAGAGTTGATAATACCCTATCGTGGGTCAGCTAAACTACAGATTGTGTATCATACGTTGTCTTTAGCTATTACCGATGTCGAGGTCACGTTCGACATCTTTCACGCGTGTCTTCACCACTTGAACATGGATCTCCACAAAGATCCAAGCATAAGTAGTTTGACAAATGCTAACACAGACCTCTCCCTTGGACTTAACCTTGGGATAAACAGTTCAACCCCATAGCATTCCATCACAATCGACTTCAAAACATAGAGCTCGTATACTAGTTTTGAAGTGGTATTCGGTAAGTAAAACACTTACCAATTCTGGTCTATTCAAGACTAATTCAATGAATTTTCGACAAACCCAGTTCCCGTTTTTTCAGAAGTAAACGAACTATATAAAGAGGAGTCCTTCATGGAGGATCTCATACATATAAGTTCTTAAAGCTATAGATGTTTCACACCAATGCTCCTCCCCAGGGGTTCTTAAAGGGTATGAAACCATGAAGCTTTTAGATACTTCCTAAGTTTATATTAACTCAAGTTCGATAGCTGACTAATCGACTGTCCAGTAAAAAACAATCACTTATACAAATCAATGTACGTATGCTTAACACATTTCCGACATTCCAACTTATACTATCTATAACACCCCATATTTTCAATAACATTATTTAGGATATTTAATTAGTTAAATTAAATAAAACAATATAAGATGATTAATGGATTGGATTTGTGATTAAATAAGGGGTAGCCGTGCCATATTAAATAAGTGAACTAAAGAATAGAAAGAGAATAAAACGCTTAGGAAATTTGCAAGGGAAAAATAGGAACAAGGCATATCCATATAACCTAAACCCTTAACTCCTCAACATACATGTTCACTTCATTTTTCACAATTCAAAAATACAAGCTAAGTTTGGCCACCATTAGGAAGAGTAAAGAAGAAGAAGAATTCAAGAGGAAGAATCAAATCTCTTAACAAGAACAAATCTCACATCCTTAATCAAAAAGCTAAGGTGAATAATGACTACATCTCACATTTTTTATTTATTTTAGTTTTAGATAAATTCAAAAGGTATTTGCAATTGTTTTGTCATGTTTTGAATGATAAATGGATATGTATATACTTGTTGATGATTTAGGCTGATTTTATTCTCATTTTATAATGAGAATTGATTTAGAAAACCTATTAAATGACATTCAATTGCCTTGCGAATTTAGATTTAGATTAGAAATGATAATTTAGAAATGGGTTTCAATTTTCATAATTTTTTGAATTACTGTGGATTTTATATGAATTTTCTAGTAAAGAAAATGATAATTTGGGTTTAAAATTAATTACGGCCAAATTATATTAGCTTAGGGTCTGAAATTTATATATGATAGAAAACATATTAAAAATGATTTTTCGAAATTTTTCTAGAATTTTCCTAAGTGTTTTAATGGATATATAAAATTATTTAAGGTATAGGACTTAAATGTTTTACATATTTATATAAAGGAGAAGGGGTGTAACAACCCGCATATTTTACGATTGTATATTTAAATGTTTTATTTAAATATAGCATCGTTAGTCAGATTTAAGTCCGAAATGTCACTTTTTGCAAACAGTCGAATTAGGACTCAAGACCACTTCCATCGAGTCCAAAATGGTGTTTGCGACCTTTTTGAGTATAAACATCGATATGTTTGGAGTTGAGTAAAATTTTGATATTTTCATTTAGGGCTTTGGGTTTGGGTTTCAGCCCACCAACCTAACAAATAACCCTAACTCCTATACTCTTCATCCATTCACTCATTCTATTTCCTAACACTCAAGCTCATAGTAAAAATGGGGAAAGGAATGGGAAATAGAAATTCCTAAACCCTAGATTTGATTAGGAAACTCAAATTCAAGTCCAAAAATCAAGGAGAAGCTTAGGTAAGCATCCTCTTCATCTTCTCCATCTCTATCTCTCTTCAATTTCAGAAATTCCTAAACCCTAACTTAGGAAATATTTGCTTATTAGCATAGATTGGAGCTTCTTGAGTTGAAGTTGAAGAGGAATTGGCCTTTCCTTTGTTGTAGAGCTTCTCATTTATTGTTTTGGGTTTAAAAGGTGAGTTTTTGAACTCACATCTATGTATATACCTTTGATAGTTGTTAGGTAGTAATTCCTAACATCTATTCCTTGTCCATTTGCCTTTGAATTGAATTGGTTTGATGAATATTCCATTTTTTGGTGTTTTGAAGTCAAATCTTTAAAAATCTTATCTTTGATGTTTGAACATGTTGTTGGGGTGTATCGAAGAGCCTATAAGGCTGGGTTGTCGCTTGGCATAAATCCCTAGTCTCCGTTGCTCGTTTGATCACTTCCGGTTGGATTTTTGCCCCTTCTTGGGCTAGACTGAAAATATTGCTAATAACAGTTCAGTCGACTGAACTGTAAGGTCAGTCGAATGAATCTGGGACCAGAAAATTCTCTAGACTTGTATCAGTCGACTGACCATACAGTTCAGTCGACTGAAACTGGGAACAGAATGTTCATGTCCCTGTATCAGTCGACTGAACTGTAAAGTCAATCGACTGAACCTAGAAACCGAGATTTTCTAGGCATGAACCAGTCGACTGACCCTACAGTCCAGTCGACTGAATCTGGGAAATGAGCATTTTGCCTATTTTAGGCAGTTTTGTGTGGATTTCCTAGTTTTAATCGATTCTTATCGATCCGGTTAGTTGTTATCACTTATTATCGACTTTGATGACTTCTTTCTTTGGATTTTTGAGAATATCTGTTTGATGGATTTGGTATCAATTTCTATGGTTTTGATTCACGTCTTCGAATGTGAATCTTTGGTGATTGATTGTTTTTACAATCATTTTTGTGATTTGTCACTTTAAAATACAAAGGTTTCTATTCTAGTAGTAAATATTCAAACTCTTTCACAAAGATGATTTCAACTCTATTTTTAATACAAAGCTCGTTTATAAAACCGTTTTCCAACCTATTAGTATATACAAACCTTTACCTCATTCGTATGAGAAATCTAATTAAACGGATTAACAAGACAAGTGGTATGAAACGCTTGCATTTACTTTGTCGGTTAATTCTTAGACTTGTTCGATTGAAATCTTGTGACAATTTTCGAGTGGAAATCTACAATCTGTTCGTAAATATTTAAGTTAAGATAGTGGTTATGGGACATGAAGCTAAACTCATCTATTTACTAGCTTAGTGTAATTGACACTTCTTATTGATCAATGATGATCATTTTATGGTTTAGACTAGTGATGTGCGATGTCTTTTTGTCCGCGTGGGGGACTGTACCCAGTTCTATTGAGCTTCGTCTCATTTTTCATAGGCTAGCGACCTATGGTTTTTATGGAATTTGGTTCATCGGACGTTCGTTGTACTACGTCGTTGTTATGGATTATTCGAGTTTCAGGTTCATCGGGCGTTCGTTGTACTACGTCATTGTTCTGTATTATTTGAGTTTGGTTCATTGGGCGTTCGCTGTACTACGTCGATGTTCCAGATTATTTGAGTTTCAGGTTCCTTAGGCGTTTCATTGTACTACGTCGTGGCACCGGCTCTATGGTTAGCGACCATGGGTTAGCGACCCGTTTGTGATGCACGTGTTGGTGAGTTTTCATGCTCCCGTTTGTGATAGGCCTCCCCCTTTTTGTGATTTCTGGATTTCTAGTTGATGATTTCTAGAATTTGTGTTTCACCAATTTTGATGATAGGCATTAATGAGCTCTATCAATTATTTGTGTTTTTGGTGAATAATTTAAAGAATGCGATTCTTTTTGGATGTTTGAGATGATTTGGGATATTATATGATTTTTTTTGTTATTTGATGTATACTTGTCGCAGTATGGCATTATTGTTATCATACGTTTTTTTCATATCTCTTATCCTATCTCATTTTATCTGATATTTATAGCTAGACTGATCCGTTTATTATTTTCTTCTTAAATAATACTCGGGTCAGACCGAGGTATTTCAGGTGCTCCTGCTTGACTTTTTATCAGGGTCCTTCACCTGACTTAGGGCTAACTACTTTAGCATAGTAGTTTTTGTTAGTATACATTTGAGATAGAGACTCCTTGATGTATACTTATTCTTTTGTCTAGCACTTGTATCTATTCTTTTGTGATGTAGTGGATCTAGTTTGACCACTACTTTGATGTACACTTCTATGTGTTATATTCATATTCCGCCTTTGTGATATGAATATCTGTGACTGATTTGTGTTATGTTTATTTCTATATTTGCTTTCGAAGTCCACATAGCCACTGTGTAGTAGCTTTGAGTTTGTATTCGATATGTCGGATTTCCTCTTGAAATGAAATGTAAGTTATATTATTTGACATATCGGTACTCGCACAAAGCAATTACACAGATGGTCGCTCCTTAACATCCTTATTCTTCGTGCTAGTCGACGGCATTACTCAGTAGTGTCCTTGGCTAGTGTGAGTATAGAGGTGCGGCGTCACATCTTGGTATTAGAGCCAAACTTCGGAACAATGTAGAATAATATAGCAAGGATCATTGTCCTAAGTCTTTCTTAGGAATCGTGCCATAGGATTTAATTCGAGTCTTCATACCGTTCTATCCTATTTCTTTTTATGATGCCTTGTTTTATCAATCAAGTTTGTTTGATATTCATTATGTGAATAACCTTTTTCCTCTTCTTTCTTTCTTAAAGAAGAGAAATGGTTAGAATAGGCCGTCCCAGCGCCGGTCAATCCAGTGCTACTCCTCAGGATGGAGTATTTATGTCTGCTCAACAACTTTTAGAACTTGTGAACAATGCCCAAGCTGCCGGACCCATTCTAGTGCCTACTCACCCTAAATCCGAGTTTGCACGCTTGTGTAGAGATTATACCGCTTTAGGTGGAAGGCCATTCAAGGGTTCCGAAAATGTTATAGAAATCCAAGCTTGGCTTAGATCATGCGATCGCATCTTTTCTCGCATGAATCTTGTGGATCTACATCGAGTCCAAGTGGCTTCTAGCATGCTCCAAGAAAGAGCATTAGATTGGTATGAGCTTTTGTTTTTTGAGATTATCGAAGCTGATCTTACTTGGGAGCAATTCCAGGAAAGATTCGAATTGAAGTTTGTGCCAGAGGCTGAAAAAGTAACTTTAGCCCGACGCTTTATTGACCTTGTTCAAGGTGAATCTTCTGTGGCAAATTATGTCGCATCTTTTGAATCTCTCTCTAAATATGGGGTCAAGTATATTAATACCCCATTGAAGAAAAATCAGAGGTTTGTCTATGACTTGAATAAGAACCTTAAAAAGCCTTTACTTGTGAAATTAGAAATTTCTTTCGATCAGCTTATAGATATCGCTCTTCGACTTGAAGAGGCCGATAAAGAAAGTGATGTTGACATTGTGAGTGCCAAACATAACTTCAACAATAACTTGAAGAGGCCTATTAAGTTCAAAGGCCCCAATCCCAACAAGAAAGGGAAGCAAGAAACTTCGGTAGCAAAGACTCCTACATCTAGTCATGGACGATGCTACAATTGTGGTTCTACGGACCACTATGCAAATGAGTGTCTGAAACCTTTTTTTTGTCGTTATTTCAAAAGTTCGGGCCATCTTATATCTACATGTCCTATACTCCAAAGTAGGAGAGAGGGAGAGTTGAATGTTGTGCAAGCCCCTAGTAATACTTCTCTTGGCCAAGGTATTTGTGATGCCCCACCTCTATACTCACGCTAGCCAAGGACACTACGGGCTAATGCCGTCAACTAACACGAAGAATAAGGCTGTTGAGGAGCGACCATCTGTGTAATTGCTTTGTGCGAGTACCGATATGTCAGATAATATAACTTACATTTCGTTTCAAGAGGAAATCCGACATACAAAATACAAACTCAAAGCTACCACACAGTGGCTATGTGGACTTTGGAAACAAATATAGAAATAAACATAACACAAATCAGTAACAGATAATCATATCACAAAGGCGAAAACAGATATGAATATATCACATAGAAGTGTACATAAAAGTAGTGGTCATCCAAGATCTACTACATCACAAAAGAATAGGTACAGGTGCTAGACAAAAGAATAAGTATACATCAAGGAGTTCTATCTCAAATGTATAATAATAAAAACTACTAATCTAAAGTAGTTGGCCAAAAATCAGATGATGAACCCTGATAAGAAGTCAAGCAGGAGCACCTGAAATACCTCGGTCTGACCCGAGTATTATTTAAGAAGAAAATAATAAACGGATCAGTCTAGCTATAAATATCAGATAAAATAAGATAGGATAAGAGATATGTCCGAAAACGTATGATAACAAAAATGCCATACTGTGTCAAGTATACATCAATTAACGACAAAAATCATACAATATCTCAAATCATCTCAAAACACCAAAAAGAATCACATTCTTTAAATTATTCACCAAAACACAAATATTGATAGAGCTTATCAATGCAAACCACGAAAATTGGTGAAACACAAATTCTAGAAATCACAACCAGAAATCACAAAGGGGGAGGCCTATCACAAACGGGAGCATGAAAACTCACCAACACGTGTATCACAAACGGAACGCTATTCCATGGTCGCTAACCATAAATTTTGAGCCGAAGCTACACAAACGGCCCGAAGACCATGGGTCACTACCCCACCAAATTGAACCAAAGTTCCACAAACGGGGTTTTTAGTCCCCATACAAACAAATAGACATCGCACATCGCTAGTCTAAATCACAAAATGATCATCATCAATCAATAAAAAGTGCACTAAGCAAGTAAATATAAGAGTTTAGCTTCATGTCCCATAACCACTAGCTTAACTTAAATATTTACGAACAAATTGTAGATTTCCACTCGAAAATTGTCACAAGAGTTCAATCGAACAAGTCCAAGAATTAATCGACGAAGTAAACGCAAGCGTTTCATACCACTTGTTTTACTAAGCCGTTTAATTAGATTTCTCATACGAATGAGGTAAAGGTTTATATATACTAATAGATTGAAAAATGGTTTTAAAAGAGAGCTTTATATTTAAAATAGTGTCGAAATCATTTTGATGAAATAGTTTGAGCATTTACTACTAGTATAGAAACCTTTGTATTTAAAAGTGACAAACCACAGAAATGATTGTAGAAACAATCAATCACCAAAGATTCACATACGAAGATGTGAATTAAATTCAAAGAAATCGATACCAAATCCATCAAAATGGATATTCCCAAAAATCCCGAAAAAGAAGTCATCAAGGTCGATAAAAGTGATAACAACTAATCGGAGCAACTAAAATCGATAAACAATGGAAATTCAATCAAGAAAAGCCTAAACAAGCAAAAATGCACAGTTCCAAACGTCTGGGTGTTAATCCAGACGTCTGGATTTGAGTTCTGGAAATTTCCCAGAAGTTACCAGACGTTTGAAAACTCAAACCAGACGTCTGAAAACTAACCAGACGTCTGGTTTCGAATCCATACATCTGGATTTGTTCTCTGGAAATAATCCAGAGAACACCCAGACATCTGAAACTTCAAATCAGACGTCTGAGACCCATCCAGACGTGTGAGACCCATCCAGACGTCTGGTCTTGAATTTCAGACATCTGGAATCAGTCTCTGCTTTTTTTTTAAATTCTGCCGTGCATATATTTTTACTCCAGGTCCAAACCAGACGTCTGGACTTGGTCACCAGACGTCTGGTCACCTGGTCTGGGCAACAATTTGCCTAGGCCAAAGTGGACAAAACGTAGCGGGAGCGATCGGACGAGCAACGACGACTAAGGATTTACGCCAAGCGACAACCCAGCCTTAAAGGCTCTTCAATACACCCTGATTATCATTATCCAAATATCCATAGAAGGGTATTCATAAAATTGGACCAAAACACCAAAATTTGGAAAATTCACCAAATCAATTCAAATCAAAAGCAAATGAATATGCACAAGTGTTAGGAATTCATATCTAACAACAAAGAGAGCTATAGACGTAGATGTGAGTTAAAGAACTCACCTTTAAATCCAAAAACGATGAATGAGAAGCTTTTAAAACATGGCTAGAACAATTCCTCTTTAACACACCTCTAGAATCTTCAATCTATTATCAAAGATGAAGTTTTTCCTAAGTTAGGGTTAGGAATTTCTGAGAATTGAAGAGAGATTGAGATGGAGAAGAAGGAGAGGATGCTTACCTTAGCTTCTCTTTGATGTTGGAGCTAGAATTTGTATTTCCTAATTAAACTAGGGTTTAGAATTATAATTTCCTTTCTCTTCCACCATTTTTGCTTTAGCTAGAGAGTATTAGGAAAATGAGAATGAATGAAGGAGCTTGAGTGGAGTATAGGGTATTAGATGAGTAATGAGCTGAAACCCAAACCCAAAGCCCAATAGAAAAATAGCAAAATTCACTAACCTCCAAACATATCGATGTTTATACTTAAAAAAGTTGTAAATGTCATTTTGGACTCAATGGAAGTGGTCACGAGTCCCAATTCGACTGTTTACAAAAAGTAGCTTTTTGGACTTTAAACCGATTAACGATGTTATATTTAAATAAAATATTTAAATATTCAATCGTAAAATATGCGGGTTGTTACAGACTCCCCTCCTTAAAGAAATTGCGTCCTCGCAATACTTAAGAAAAAGAAATAAAAAGTAATAACCATACTAAAGCATAACAACACAAAAGAAGAAATTCTGAAATGAGAAGTTCACCTTTAAAGAGCACAAGAGAGTAAGTCCGGATGTGTTCGCTCGATGAATTCTCCGGATTCCCAAGAGCAATCCTTAGGATTTGAGGACCATTGAACTTTCACAAGAGGAACATCTTTATTTCGAAGGCGTTTAACCTCCGAAGCAATGATGCGAATAGGATGTTGCTCATAAGTCAAATTAGGCGAAACTTCAATTTCTTCAATAACACCGGGCTCAAGAATAGAACCGGAATCTCGAAGTCATTTCCGTAATTGAGAGACATGGAATACGTCATGAATAGCAGAAAACTGAGCTGGTAATAAAAGGCGATAAGCCACAGAACCAATGCGTTCGGTGATGGGAAAGGGGCCAATATATCGAGGTGCTAATTTTCCCGATCGACGGAAACGCACAACACCCTTCATAGGTGAAACACGAATGAACACCAAATCTCCCACAGAAAATTCTAATTTCCTTCTTCGATTATCGGCATAGGATTTTTGTCTACTTTGAGCTTCTTTCATCCTATGGCGAATAAGGTCTATCTTTCCTGTGGCATCATGAATAAAATCTGGACCTAAAACCAGCTTCTCACCGGCTTCAAGCCAACACGAAGGAGATCGGCATGGCCTTCCGTAGAGTGCCTCGAAAGGTGCCATACCAATACTAGATTGGAAGCTATTATTATAGGAAAACTCAACAAGAGAAATATGATCTTCCCAACTTCCACCAAAATCAAGAACAATGCACGAAGAAGATCTTCAAGAGTTTGATTCACACGCTCGATTTGTCCATCGGACTGAGGATGATAAGCGGTGCTAAAATTAAGCTTCGTTCCAAAGCTTTTTGAAGACCTTTCCAAAATCCACTAGTAAACAATGGATCACGATCGCTAAAAATAGAAGTAGGAACTCCATCCAATCTAACAATTTCCTTGACAAAGAGTTTAGCCAAAATAGGTACGGTCCGGTTGGACTGAATGGGAAGAAAATGGGCGGTTTTGTAAGTCTATCTACTATCACCCATAGGCTATCATGGCCCGAACGTGAACGGGGAAGACCATCAATAAAGTCCATGGAAATTTGATCCCACTTCCATATTGGAATTTCCAAAGGTTGCAATAACCCACCAGGTCTTTGATGCTCGGCCTTTATGAGTTGGCAAGTCATGCAACGCTTAATAAAGTTAGCAATATCAGATTTTATTCCATCCCAATAATAAATTCGCTTCATGTCCGCGTACATTTTACTACTACCGGGATGAATGGTAAATTTAGAACGATGAGAATCTTCTAAAATATCTTTACGAAGATCACAAATATTTGGCACGATAAGTCTACCAAATTTTCGAATACCGCCATGAGCATCAATATCAAAGTCTTTCAAACCTTCAATATCAATTTTATCCCTACAACTTTGGCTAAGAAGAACCAATTCGAGATCATGCTTTTGAGCTTCAAGAATGCGGTCTAAAAGAGAAGGATGAGCCTCAAGGCTACACAAAATAAGAGATGAACATGAATTTGATTAACGATCTCGAATCTCACAAGTGGATAAAGTCGCGAGATCATTCCATTCGGATATCATCATGGAAACAACCGCTTGTTGCTTACGACTAAGGGCATCGGCAACAAGATTTCCCTTTCCGGGAGTATAAAGAATATCAAGATCATAAGATGCAAGGAACTCGAGCCAACGTTGTTGACGCAAATTAAGTTCCTTTTGAGAAAATAAATACTTCAAAGATTTATGATCGGTGTAGAGAACAAACTTCTCTCCCAAAAGATAATAGCACCAAATTCTAAATGCGAAAACAATAGTCGCGAGCTCTAAATCATGAGTGGCATATCTAGTCTCGGCAGGCTTTAATTTCCTAGAAGCATAAGCGATAACACGTTCCCTTTGCATGAGAACGGCACCCAAACCAACACGACTAGCATCGGTATAAACAATAAAATCTTGGTTCCCATCAGGAATCACAAGAATAGGAGCATCGGAAAGGAGTTCTTTTAGTTTTTGAAACGTAGCTTCACATTTGCCTGACCAAATGTATTTAACTCCCTTCTTTGTCAAATTAGTAAGAGGTACGGAAATTTAAAAAAGTCTTTTATGAACCGACGGTAATAGCCAGCCAATCCGAGAAAGCTACGAATTTCCGTCACACTCTCCGGTCTCTTCCAATTTTGAATCGCTTCAATCTTTGAAGGATCCACCGAAATTCCGGATTCATAAATAATATGCTTCAAAAATTTCACACGAGATTGCCAAAAGTGGCATTTAGAAAATTTTGCTTTCAATTGGTTGCTCCTAAGAGTTTCCAACACAATCCGAAGATGATTTTCATGCTCTTCCTCAGTTTTAGAATAAACTAGAATATCATCGATAAAGATGAGAACAAATCGGTCGAGTAAGTCTTTGAAAACTCAATTCATAAGGTCAACGAAATAAGCTGGAGCATTCGTCAAACCAAATGGCATAACAAGCCATTCATAAGATCCATAACGAGTACGGAACGATGTCAAAGGAATGCTATCCTCTGCAATACGGAGTTGATGAAAACCGGTTGCTAAGTCTAACTGTGAAAAGACTCTAGCACCACTAAGTTGATCGAATAAATCATCAATCTGAGGTGAGGGATATTTATTCTTGATGGTGAGATCAATAAGCTTGCGGTTGTCAACGCAAAGCCTAACTGTACCATCAGATTTCTTCACAAAAATAGCTGAAGCTCCCCATGGAGAGGAACTAGAACGAACAAGCTGTTTCGCTTCCAATTTGGATAATTGTTTGCGCATCTCCTCATTTTCCTTATTGGACATACGATAAGAAGGACGAGTAATAGGTTGAGCTCTAGGGATTAGATTAATTCTGAACTCAATTGCTCGCTTAGGTGGTAATCCTAAAACGGGCTCAAATATGTCGGGAAATTCACGAACAATATGAATGAGGGAAATGACATCTTCCTCATCATCATTATCGTCATCATGAGGATTTAGAGAATACAAGGATGCTCCCGAATTGGAATTTGAATCTTTAAGAACAAGAGAAATCTGCTTAACAGATTGAGGATGTCGAAGATATATAGTCCGCTCAGGACATAGGATATGGGCTTCATATCGGTTAAGCCAATCCATTCCCAAAATCATTCTGAAACCTAGGTAACGCATAACATGCAAATCGGCTCGGAAGGCATAATCACATAAAATAATTTCGACATCTTTACACAGTAAACTGAGTGTTGTGGATCCACCAACCGGATTCGCAATTCTCAATGAAGTTATCAAGCTAATAACATTCAAAGACAAAGCATCAACATGTTCTTTTGATCTAAAAGAGTGAGATGCATCTGTATCAAAAAGACTCGAATAGGAGAATCACGAAATATAATAATGCCATCAAGGATAGAATGAGAACTACCTTGACCACGAGAAGTGTTAGTAGGGGCTTGCAAAACGTTTAGCTTGCCTTCCTTTTTGCTTTGAAGTTTGGGACATGAAGATATAGTATGACCTGAACTTTTGCAATAGCGGCAAGTAAGGGACTTCGGGCACTTGTTTGCATAATGGTCCTTAGAACCACAATTATAACATTCTCCACGACTAGAGGTAGGAGTCTTTGCTACCGAAGTTGCTTGTTTCCCTTTCTTGTTAGGATTAGGCTTGAATTTAAAAGGCCTCTTCTTGTTGATGTTTTGTTTGACTTCAACATCACTTTCTTTATCGGCCTCTTCGAGTCGAAGAGCGATATCAACAAGCTGATCAAAAGAAACTTCTAATTTCAGAAGTAATGGCTTTTTGAGGTTCTTATTCAACCCATAAACAAATCTCTGATTTTTCTTCAATGGGGTATTAATATATTCGACACCATATTTAGAGAGAGATTCAAAAGATGCGACGTAGTCCGTCACAGAAGATTCACCTTGAACAAGGTCAATAAAGCATCGGGCTAAAGTTACTTTTTCAGCCTCCGGCACAAACTTCAATTCGAATCTTTCCTGGAATTGCTCCCAAGTAAGATCCGCTTCAATAATTTCGGAGATCAGAAGCTCATACCAATCTAATGCTCTTTCTTGGAGCATGCTAGAAGCCACTTGGACTCGATGTAGATCAATAAGATTCATGCGGGAAAAGATGCGTCGCATGTTCTAAGCCAAGCTTGGACTTCTATAACGCTCCTGGAACCCTTGAAAGGCTTTCCACCCAAGCTGGTGTAATCACTGCACAAGCGTGCAAACCCAGATTTAGGATGAGTAGGCTCTGGAATGGGTCAGATAGCTTGAGCATTTTTCACAAGATCTAGAAGTTGCTGAGCAGACATAAATACTCCATCCTGAGGAGTAGCACTGGATTGACCGGTGCTGGGACGGCTTGGTCTAACCATTTCTCTTCTTTAAGAAAGAAAGAAAGAAGAGGAAAAAGGTTATTCTCAGAATGAATATCAAAAAAACTTGATTGATAAAACAAGGCATCATAAAAAGAAATAGGATAGAACGGTACGAAGACTCGAATTAAATACTATGGCACGATTCCTAAGAAAGACTTAGGACAATGATCCTTGCTAGATTATTCTACATTGTTCCGAAGTTTGGCTCTGATACCAAGCTATGACGCCCCACCTCTATACTCACGCTAGCCAAGGACACTACGGGGTAATGCCGTCAACTAACACGAAGAATAAGGCTGTTGAGGAGCGACCATCTGTTAATTGCTTTGTGCGAGTACCGATATGTCAGATAATATAACTTACATTTCATTTCAAGAGGAAATCCGACATATCAAATACAAACTCAAAGCTACCACACAGTGGCTATGTGGACTTCGGAAACAAATATAGAAATAAATATAACACAAATCAGTCACAGATAATCATATCACAAAGGCAGAAACAGATATGAATATATCACATAGAAGTGTACAAAAAAGTAGTGGTCATACAAGATCCACTACATCACAAAAGAATAGGTACAGGTGCTAGACAAAAGAATAAGTATACATCAAGGAGTCTCTATCTCAAATGTATAATAACAAAAACTACTAATCTAAAGTAGTTGGCCAAAAATCAGATGATGAACCCTGATAAGAAGTCAAGCAGGAGCACCTGAAATACCTCGGTCTGACCCGAGTATTATTTAAGAAGAAAATAATAAACGGACCAGTCTAGCTATAAATATCAGATAAAATGAGATAGGATAAGGGATATGTCTGAAAACGTATGATAACAAAAATGTCATACTATGTCAAGTATACATCAATTAATGACAAAAATCATACAATATCTCAAATCATCTCAAAACACCAAAAAGAATCACATTCTTTAAATTATTCATAAAAACACAAATATTGATAGAGCTTATCAATACAAACCACGAAAATTGGTGAAACACAAATTCTAGAAATCACAACCAGAAATACAGAAATCACAAAGGGGGAGGCCTATCACAAACAGGAGCATGAAAACTCACCAACACGTGTATCACAAACGGAACGCTATTCCATGGTCGCTAACCATAAATTTTGAGCCGAAGCTCCACAAACGGCCCGAAGACCATGGGTCGCTACCCCACCAAATTGAACCGAAGTTCCCCAAACGGGGTTTTTAGTCCCCACACAAACAAATAGACATCGCACATCGCTAGTCTAAATCACAAAATGATCATCATCGATCAATAAAAAGTGTGAATCACACTAAGCAAGTAAATATAAGAGTTTAGCTTCATGTCCCATAACCACTAGCTTAACTTAAATATTTACGAACAAATTGTAGATTTCCACTCGAAAATTGTCACAAGAGTTCAATCGAACAAGTCCAAGAATTAACCGACGAAGTAAACGCAAGCGTTACATACCACTTGTTTTACTAAGCCGTTTAATTAGATTTCTCATACGAATGAGGTAAAGGTTTATATATACTAATAGATTGAAAAACGGTTTTAAAAGAGAGCTTTATATTTAAAATAGTGTCGAAATCGTTTTGATGAAAGAGTTTGAGTATTTACTACTAGTATAGAAACCTTTGTAGTTAAAAGTGACAAACCACAGAAATGATTGTAGAAACAATCAATCACCAAAGATTCACATACGAAGACGTGAATTAAATTCAAAGAAATCGATACCAAATCCATCAAAATGGATATTCCCAAAAATCTCGAAAAAGAAGTCATCAAGGTCGATAAAAGTGATAACAACTAATCGGAGCAACTAAAATCGATAAACAATGGAAATTCAATCAAGAAAAGCCTAAACATGCAAAAATGCACAGTTCCAGACGTCTGGATTTGAGTTCTGGAAATTTCCCAGAAGTTACCAAACGTCTGAAAACTCAAACCAGACGTCTGAAAACTAACCAGACGTCTGGTTTTGAATCCAGACGTCTGGATTAGTTCTCTGGAAATAATCCAGAGAACACCCAGACATCTGAAACTTCAAATCAGACGTCTGAGACCCATCCAGACGTCTGGTCCTGAATTTCAGACGTCTGGAATCAGTCTCTGCTTTTTTTTTAAATTCTAACGTGCATATATTTTTACTCTAGGTCCAAACCAGACGTCTGGACTTGGTCACCAGACGTCTGGTCACCTGGTCTGGGCAACAATTTGCCTAGGCCAAAGTGGCCAAAACGTATCGGGAGCGATCGGACGAGCAACGACGACTAAGGATTTACGCCAAGCGACAACCCAGCCTTAAAGGCTCTTCGATACACCCCGATTACCATTACCCAAATATCCATAGAAGGGTATTCATAAAATTGGACCAAAACACCAAAATTTGGAAAATTCACCAAATCAATTCAAATCAAAAGCAAATGAATATGCACAAGTGTTAGGAATTCATACCTAACAACAAAGAGAGCTATAGACGTAGATGTGAGTTAAAGAACTCACCTTTAAACCCAAAAACGATGAATGAGAAGCTTTTAAAACATGGCAAGAACAATTCCTCTTTAAAACACCTCTAGAATCTTCAATCTATTATCAAAGATGAAGTTTTTCCTAAGTTAGGGTTAGGAATTTCTGAGAATTGAAGAGAGATTGAGATGGAGAAGAAGGAGAGGATGCTTACCTTAGCTTCTCTTTGATATTGGAGCTAGAATTTGTATTTCCTAATTAAACTAGGGTTTAGAATTCTAATTTCCTTTCTCTTCCACCATTTTTTCTTTAGCTAGAGAGTATTAGGAAAATGAGAATGAATGAAGGATCTTGAGTGGAGTATAGGGTATTAGATGAGTAATGAGCTGAAACCCGAACCCAAAGCCCAATAAAAAAATAGCAAAATTCACTCAACTCCAAACATATCGATGTTTATACTCAAAAAAGTTGTAAAGGTCATTTTGGACTCAATGGAAGTGGTCTCGAGTCCCAATTCGACTGTTTACAAAAAGTAGCTTTTTGGAATTTAATCCGATTAACGATGCTATATTTAAATAAAATATTTAAATATTCAATCGTAAAATATGCGGGTTGTTACAGTATTTCTCATTCTATCCTTGATGGCATTAATTTGTTTTGTGATTATTCTTTCCGAGTCGATTTGCATGTTATGCGTTACTTAGGCTTCGGAATTGATTTTTGGGAAAGGATTGGCTTAATCATTATAAGCCCATTTCCTATGTCCTAAGAGGACTATCCATCTTCGACATTCATAATCTGTTAAGCAGATTTCTATTGTTTTTAATGATTTTGATTTCCAAATTCGGTGGCATCATTTTGTTCTTTAAACCTACATGATGAGGAGAATGTTATTTCTCTTATTCAAATAGTTTGTGAATTTTCCGGTATATTTGAGCTTGTCTTAGGATTACCACCTAAGCATTCTATTGAGTGGTGCTAAGGTCTTTTCAGCTCGACCTTGCCACCGGTTTTCATCAGCTATGAGTTGCGGAGGGTAGCATTCCACTTACCGCATTCTGCACTCGTTATGATTCTTATGAGTGGTTCGTTATGTCATTCGGTTTGACGAACCTTCCAACTTATTTCATCCATCTTACGAATCGAGTATTCTACAAACATCTCGATGAGTTTATCCTTGTATTCATTGATTATGGATGAAAACAACAATTTAAAATTTGCAAATCTTTTTAATAAGATATTTATAAGCATAAATGGATTTTGTTCTTAAAACAAGCAAAGAATATTCATAAAATTTATGAGAGACATGTTTATCATATAGAAGATGATTTTGTATTGTTTTGCCCATTGAGTGCTTTAAGAATTCTGGTCGATGCACTTGATCAACGTTATCGATAGGAATCTCCTAAACGCTATGATGAGACAGTCAGACACAGTAAATTGACTTGTAATAAGTAAATTTTTCTAAAAAGATGATTACATAAAGTTAATTATAATTTTGAATGTCTTAGTTTTTCGGGAAAGAGGATAAGAACTCTTTTCCGATGCTTTTATTCTTGCGATTCCCGAAGGAAACCAAGAATTGATTGTTTATACCGATACTAGTCGTATTGGTTTGAATGCCGTTCTCATGCAAAAGGGAATGTGTTATCACATATGCTTCTTGACAATTAAAGCTTGCCGAGACTAGATATGCCACTCATGATCTGGAGCTCGCGGCTATTGTTTTCGCTCTTAGAGTTTGGCGTCATTATCTTTTGGGAGAGAAATTTGTTCTCTACACCGATCATCAATCTTTGAAATATTTATTTTCTCAAAAGGAACTTAATTTGCGCCAACAACTTTGGCTCGAGTTCCTTGCATCTTATGATCCTGATATTCTTAATACTCCCAGAAAGGGAAATCGTGTTGCCGATGCCCTTAGTCGTAAGCAACAAGTGGTTGTTTCCATGATGATATCCGAATGGAATGATCTCGAGACTTTATCCACTTGTGAGATTCGAGATCGTGAATCCAATCCATGTTCATCTCTTGTTTTATGTAGCCTTGAGGCTCATCCTTCTCTTTTATCACCTCTTATCGTCCTTAATTCGATGGACAAATAGAGCGTGTGAATCAAACTCTTGAAGATTTCCTTCGTGTATGTGTTCATGATTTTGGTGGAAGTTGGGAAGATCGTATTTCTCTTGTTGAGTCTTCCTATAATAATAGCTTCCAATCTAGTATTGGTATGGCACCTTTCGAGGCACTATACGGAAGGCCATGCCGATCTCCTTCGTGTTGGCTTGAAGCCGGTGTGAAGCTGGTTTTAGGTCCAGATTTTATTTGTATTTCGCCTATGAGAGGTGTTGTGTGTTTCAGTCGATCGGGAAAATTAGCACCTCGATATTTTGGTCCCTTTCCCATCACCGAACGCATTGGTTCCGTGGCTTATCGCCTTTTATTACCGGCTCAATTTTCTGCTATTCATGACGTTTTCCATGTCTCTCAACTACGGAAATACCTTTGGGATTCCGATTCTATTCTTGAGCCCGGTGTAATCGAAGAAATTGAAGTTTCACCAAATTTGACTTATGAGCAACATTCTATTCGTATCATTGCTTCGGAGGTTAAACGCCTTCGAAATAAAGATGTTCTTCTTGTGAAAGTTCAATGGTCCTCAAATCCTAAGGATTGCTCTTGGCAATCTAGGGAATTCATCGAGCAAACACATCCGGACTTATTCTCTCGTGCTCTTTATGGTGAACTTCTCATTTCAAATTTTTTTCTTTTTCGTGTAGTTATGCCTTTGTATGGTTGTTACTTTTTATTTCTTTTTCTTAAGTATTGCGAGGACACAATTTCTTTAAGGAGGGGAGTCTGTAACAACCCGCATATTTTACGATTGTATATTTAAATGTTTTATTTAAATATAGCATCGTTAGTCGGATTTAAGTCCAAAATGTCACTTTTTGCAAACAGTCGAATTAGGACTTGAGACCACTTCCATCGAGTCCAAAATGGCGTTTGCGACTTTTTTGAGTATAAACATCGATATGTTTGGAGTTTAGTAAAATTTTGATATTTTCATTTAGGGCTTCGGGTTTCAGCCCACCAACCTAACAAATAACCCTAACTCCTCTACTGTTCATCCATTCACTCATTCTATTTCCTAACACTCAAGCTCATAGTAAAAATGGGGAAAGGAATGGGAAATAGAAATTCCTAAACCCTAGATTTGATTAGGAAACTCAAATTCAAGTCCAAAATCAAGGAGAAGCTTAGGTAAGCATCCTCTTCATCTTCTCCATCTCTATCTCTCTTCAATTTCAGAAATTCCTAAACCCTAACTTAGGAAATATTTGCTTATTAGCTTAGATTGGAGCTTCTTGAGTTGAAGTTGAAGGGGAATTGGCCTTTCCTTTGTTGTAGAGCTTCTCATTTGTTGTTTTAGGTTTAAAAGGTGAGTTTTTGAACTCACATCTATGTCTATACCTTTGATAGTTGTTAGGTAGTAATTCCTAACATCTATTCCTTGTCCATTTGCCTTTGAATTGAATTGGTTTGATGAATATT
The DNA here is from genome assembly GCA_030737815.1 of Allium fistulosum. Classification (NCBI taxonomy): domain Eukaryota; kingdom Viridiplantae; phylum Streptophyta; class Magnoliopsida; order Asparagales; family Amaryllidaceae; genus Allium; species Allium fistulosum. The sequence goes on along the minus strand of CM060902.1, from coordinate 1,355,257,748 downwards.
CCAATTTTTGGTGTTTTGAAGTCAAATCTTTAAAAATCCTATCTTTGATGTTTGAACATGTTGTTGGGGTGTATCGAAGAGCCTATAAGGCTGGGTTGTCGCTTGGCATAAATCCCTAGTCTACGTTGCTTGTCCAATCACTTCCGGTTGGATTTTTGCCCCTTCTTGGGTTAGACTGAAAATACTGCTAATAACAGTTCAGTCGACTGAATTTGGGACCAGAAAATTCTCTGGCCTTGTATTAGTCGACTGACCATACAGTTCAGTCGACTGAAACTGGGAACAAAATGTTCCTGTCCCTGTATCAGTCGACTGAACTGTAAAGTCAGTCAACTGAACCTAGAAACCAAGAGTTTCTAGGCATGAATCAGTCGACTGACCCTACAGTCCAGTCGACTGAATCTGGGAAATGAGCATTTTGCCTATTTTAGGCAGTTTTGTGTGGATTTCCGATTTTTAATCGATTATTGTCGATCCGGTTAGTTGTTATCACTTATTATCGCCTTTGATGACTTCTTTCTTTGGATTTTTGGGAATATCCGTTTGATGGATTTGATATCGATTTCTATGGTTTTGATTCACGTCTTCGAATGTGAATCTTTGGTGATTGATTGTTTTTACAATCATTTTTGTGATTTGTCACTTTAAAATACAAAGGTTTCTATACTAGTAGTAAATATTCAAACTCTTTCACAAAGATGATTTCAACTCTATTTCTAATACAAAGCTCGTTTATAAAACCGTTTTCCAACCTATTAGTATATACAAACCTTTACCTCATTCGTATGAGAAATCTAATTAAACAGCTTAACAAGACAACTGGTATGAAACGCTTGCATTTACTTTGTCGGTTAATTCTTAGACTTGTTCGATTGAAATCTTGTGACAATTTTCGAGTGGAAATCTACAATCTGTTCGTAAATATTTAAGTTAAGATAGTGGTTATGGGACATGAAGCTAAACTCATCTATTTACTAGCTTAGTGTAATTGACACTTCTTATTGATCAATGATGATCATTTTATGGTTTAGACTAGCGATGTGCGATGTCTTTTTGTCCGCGTGGGGGACTGTACCCAGTTCTATTGAGCTTCGTCTCATTTTTCATAGGCTAGCGACCTATGGTTTTTATGGAATTTGGTTCATCGGACGTTCGTTGTACTACGTCGTTGTTATGGATTATTCGAGTTTCAGGTTCATCGGGCGTTCGTTGTACTACGTCATTGTTCTGTATTATTTGAGTTTGGTTCATTGGGCGTTCGCTGTACTACGTCGATGTTCCAGATTATTTGAGTTTCAGGTTCCTTAGGCGTTTCGTTGTACTACGTCGTGGCACCGGCTCTATGGTTAGCGACCATGAGTTAGCGACCCGTTTGTGATGCACGTGTTGGTGAGTTTTCATGCTCCCGTTTGTGATAGGCCTCCCCCTTTTTGTGATTTCTGGAATTCTAGTTGATGATTTCTAGAATTTGTGTTTCACCAATTTTGATGATAGGCATTAATGAGCTCTATCAATTATTTGTGTTTTTGGTGAATAATTTAAAGAATGCGATTCTTTTTGGATGTTTGAGATGATTTGGGATATTATATGATTTTTTTATTTGATGTATACTTGTCGCAGTATGGCATTATTGTTATCATACGTTTTTGTCATATCTCTTATCCTATCTCATTTTATCTGATATTTATAGCTAGACTGATCCGTTTATTATTTTCTTCTTAAATAATACTCGGGTCAGACCGAGGTATTTCAGGTGCTCCTGCTTGACTTTTTATCAGGGTCCTTCACCTGACTTTAGGCTAACTACTTTAGCATAGTAGTTTTTGTTAGTATACATTTTAGATAGAGACTCCTTGATGTATACTTATTCTTTTGTCTAGCACTTGTATCTATTCTTTTGTGATGTAGTGGATCTAGTTTGACCACTACTTTGATGTACACTTTTATGTGTTATATTCATATCTGTTTCCGCCTTTGTGATATGAATATCTGTGACTGATTTGTGTTATGTTTATTTCTATATTTGTTTCCGAAGTCCACATAGCCACTGTGTGGTAACTTTGAGTTTGTATTCGATATGTCGGATTTCCTCTTGAAATGAAATGTAAGTTATATTATCTGACATATCGGTACTCGCACAAAGCAATTACACAGATGGTCGCTCCTCAACAGCCTTATTCTTCGTGCTAGTCGACGGCATTACTTGGTAGTGACCTTGGCTAGTGTGAGTATAGAGGTGGGGCGTCACAAGGGGCATTTTGTAAATAATTCAAATCTTTATTTTTGAAAATCTGCAGTACTTTTAGAAAAGAAAAATGTGCAACCAATAATAATTTGACAAACAAGGCAGGTTAGGTACAAAGAAATATTTTAAAAAGTCAAATCTACATGCTTTTTCCCGTTTCAATGTTTTCGGCACCAGGTTCCGACTCCTTACCTCCACCTCCAACTCCATCGAAACCAATGCACATGGTTTCAGATATCTGGTACCTAGTGAATTGGATAATGGCGAAAGGCATTGGGTTGAAACAAGGGGTTTCGAAGGGGTAGGAGCACTACTTTGCTTTTAAATGGAAATGCGCTGCTTTGCTTTCGACTGAATAGCTTTCGACTTGGTCTGCTTTCGACTGGATCAATGATTTTAAAAGAATGGTTTTAAAAGGTTGTGTCTTTTTTTAAATAACCGCTTTTGACTAGGTCGAATCCCCTGACTGCCACATTTTACCTTTCGACCCAGATTGGTTTCGAAAGCGTTACTTTGTTTTTAAAACCATGTCGCTTCTCCAATGTTTTCGAAAGTATGGTTTCGACACCATCACTTCTTTACTTAGGAATGCTTTAGAAAGTGACACTTTCGACTTAAATGTTTTAATGACCCTTTTGCTCTATAAAAAGCATAACCCAAATGGTTTCGAAAGAGATGGTTTTAAATGTTTCGAAAGGTGTTTCCACATGTTATAAAATTGAACCCAAATGCTTTCGAAATGCTTAATGTTTTAATGTGTTCAGAAGGTATTAAGGAAGGGTTTTTCAATGGTTTCGAAAGGTCTAAGAGGAAAGGTTTTCCAACGCTTTCGAAAGGCAATGTTTAAGTGTTTTAAAGAGGATGTCTAAGATTTAAAACTTTCGAAGGAGATGTTTTTCAATGCTTTCAAAAGGATAAAGCTGAATGGTTTCGAAAAGTAAGATTTCAAAAGGTATGTTTTGGCCTTTGGCCTAAGGTTTTGCTTGTATTGAAAGGGATACTTTCAAAGGTTTCGAAAGGGGTTATATTTGTGCCTGCTTTGCTTTCGACTGAATAACTTTCAACTTGGTCTACTTTCGATTGGGTCAATGATTTTAAAAGAATGGTTTTAAAGAGGTTGCGCCTTTATTTATAAAAAACTGCTTTCGACTAGGTCAAAGCCCTTGGCTACCACTTTTTACCTTTCGACCCAGATGGTATCGAAAGAGTTACTTTATTTTTAGAACCAAACCGCTTCTCCAATGCTTTTGAAAGGATGGTTTCGACACCATCACTTCTTTACTTAGGAATGCTTTCGAAAGTGACGCTCTCGACTTAAATGTTTTAATGACCCTTTTACTCTATAAAAAACATAACCTAAATGATTTTGAAAGAGATGGTTTTAAAGATTTCGAAAGGTGTTTCCACATGTTATAAAATTGAACCCAAATGCTTTCGAAAGGCTTGATGTTTTAATTTGTTCGAAAGGTTTTAAGGAAGGGTTTTCTAATGGTTTCGAAAGGTCTAAGAGGAAAGGTTTTCCAATGTTTTCGAAAGGCAATGTTTAAGTGTTTTAAAAAGGATGTCTACGGTTTTAAAACCTTCGATGGAGATGTTTTTCAATGCTTTCGAAAGGATAAAGATGAATGGTTTCGAAAGGTATGATTTTGAAAGGTATGTTTTGGCCTTTGGCCTAAGGTTTTGCTTGTATTGAAAAGGATACTTTCAAAGGTTTCGAAAGGGGTTCTTTCAATGGTTTTGAAAGGGTTGTTTAAAGGTTTTAAACAAAGGTTTCGAATGAGTTGTTCTTGGCAATATAGCCTAAGTGTTTTTAAGTTAAAAAGGGTTTTAACTTATTTTGGAAGGATGGGAAAATCCTTAATAATTTCATCGACATTATTTTGGGTAAAGTATATATAACATGGCAAATAGCTTAGAGTAAAGCAAAGAGTATATTTTCCTTGCACATGTATGATTTAAGGGTTTAAATCATTTTGAAAATGTTTTCAAGGAAAAATTTAAACGGTAGTTAACCCTAAGAAAATGACTCAGATTAGAATACCAGATGAGACTTGTGTAGGGTCACGCCCTATACTCATTAGCTATTAGCCCTTGAAAGTCTATAGTATGGTGGATCGATTATACAAATGACAAGTATATGACTAATTTAAATTATAGTGTAACAATAGTAAAGTATGTAAATAAGAATAATCACACCAGAGATTTTATACTGGTTCGGACCTCCCGTCCTACGTCCAGTTCCGAAGCTCCTCTTCGGAATTTCCTTTCACCGAATAACCCTCACTTCACTCGGAGGAACAGGTTTACAATAGCAGAGTTTCTTTGTCAACTGTGTGTTCTCTATTACATGGATTTTGACTATATAGTACAAATGCTTCCAATATATATCTAGAGAGTATTGTCTATGAGGAACTGTATATTTGGAAGAGTAGAATACAAGTATAGATTGCTAGAGATCAAGAATATATCGGAGTATAAGAGTAAAGAGCGTAAGTAAGTAAGGTAAGATCTTCTCGTGGATTCTTGATGCTATTTATAGTGGTAGAGAGATTCCTTGAGTAGTTGCATCCATTAACAAGTGTTCTATGGTCGCTTCTGATGGTGATGAAGAGTTGCAGCGAAGAGAAGGTGTCTTTTCAATTGCGGCAGTTGTAAATTGAATGTTAATAGCCGAGTTCAGTTTCAGACGTCTGGAATATATTTCAGACGTCTGACTCTCTATATTTTTTGTATATAGTAGACTTTTAGACGTCTGAGTACATTAACCAGACGTCTGATTCTGTCTAGTTTGTAATCCAGAGGATTTATTCAAACGTCTGATCTTGTGCATGTTGCTTTTCTTGTATCTGTGTTATTGCTCTTCTGATTCTATCAACTTGTAGCCTCTTGATACGTTCTTTGAGTCTTGTTCTTGTCTCTCTAGTGATGTTACTTTACCAATTACCTACAAATAGAAACATATATGCATATTCGATTTCCATTGTATAGTTGTTGTCATCGAAATCGTAGATTTGATTTCCTAACAATCTCCCCCTTTTTTATGATGACAACTATACAATGTACTAATTTACAAATCTCCCCCTTAATATGTGCTTATTTTAATGTTTCATAATTATACTTATATTTCTCCCCCTTTGGCATTATCAAAAAAGAATTATAAAGTTTAAGCCAACCATAAAACACAAAAGTAAAATTTCATAAATAATTCGACATTGATTACATTAATAGATTTTGTCAGTTTTACAAAAGTTGACATCCTAAAAATTCTAAAATCTATGATTTCTTTGGAGAAGCTTTGTCTTGATCATCCCCTATTACTTCTTTTTCAGAAGTGCTAGGCTTTGTAGGAGATGTCAAAGCTTGATTGAGAGGTTCGTCCTCAGAAAGTTTGGAATGTTTTGCGGGAGGAGAAGGTACTGGGGTTGGCCAATCTTCAGAAGGTGGTGTTGGACTGCGGACCCGTTGGAGTACTTCTTTGAGAACCGATAAGGCTGTCGAAAGAGATTCTTCAACTGTTGTTAGGCGTGTAGCAAACGATGTTTCGAATTTGTCAATCCGCTTAGCCAAAAGTTTTTTATTTTGAGATAATATATGTTGATTTCTAAGGGTAAGATCTCGAACACTTTCATTTGGGTTTGTATCCGTTCGAGTCTCAATAATCTCATCCTGTCCTGGATAATCAAATGGTGTAGGAGGAGGTGGGGTTGCTTCTCGATGGTGTTCCTCCTCTTGAGATGGTGTATTGTGTGGTTGAGGTGGAGGCTCAAATTGTCTAGTTTGACGATTGTGCGTTCTTCGAAGGATAGAAATTCTGGGGGAATCTCGGGTAAGTGCATAAGTGAGAAAAATTTGGTGGAAGCATATTTTGGTGAGATTTCTTCGAAAGTCGATAGGTAGGATGGGATGTTATGTGCACGAAGAAGTCGTATAATATATGTCGGGTAAATAATTGATGGCCGTGATCGAGTCCAAAATTGTTTGAGCTTGTCAAAGATGAATTTGGCCCAATTCACCCTTGTTCCACTAAATAGAGCATATAAGGCTTTGTGCTCTAACTCGGTTATTTGCTCATGGCTTCCCATACGTGGAACGATGGTATTGATTATCATTCGAGTTAGGAGTCGTGCTTTTGGACGTAGATATTTAGAGGCAAACTTTGGCATTTCATCTTCCCAAACTTGATGTGTTATACTATTTCTTGGCTTGAAGCGCATATCGGGAATGTTGTATAAATCTCTGCCCGTGTCAGAACATCCTATGGTTCTACCTATTATGCCAGGAGTTAGTCTAATCGTGTTGCCATACACGCTAGACCATAGCCAGTTATCTTCATCTTCAGTGTTCCATATTGAAGTGCTATCCAAGTTTGCATAGAAAAGAAATATTGCCAATTGATCAATTTGGACGTCATTAGGAGTGAACGAAATTAATGTTTCTAGTCCGACATTCTCACATATTTCATCCAAATCGTACATTGGAAATTTAAGTAGATTATAGAAAGGACCTATATAAAGCTTTTTCTTTTGTATATCTTCATACCTCTTGATTGAATGTGGTGCTCTATTCATCCATTTTTCAATTTGATCATCCGAGCAAACTTGGGGATTTGAAGATGATGTTGGTTGGTCTTGTTTTCGTTTTGATGTATAGAGATTTTTAGTTCTAGGAGGCACTGTGATTTGAGCTCGCGTAAAAAGGAAGTTTTTGAGAGAAAAATCGTCAATGGTTAAATCGCAAATGAAAAAAATTTGAGATGAAAGTAAAAAAATGACGTTATCTGGGTTAATTTAAAGAGTCGATTGAATTTCAGACGTCTGGATGCTAAATCAGACGTCTGCTTTGCCCTAAATTGAACACGGTAGATAAGTTCAGACGTCTGGTTTATGAGTTAGACGTCTGGTTTGATCGATTGTGTAAAATTTGATAGTCAGAGAGGTTTACCAGACGTCTGGAAACAAATTTCAAACGTCTGAAAGCTTCTTATTTTTAAATTCAAGTAGACAGAGCAAATTTTCAGACGTCTGGGAGGTATAACAGACGTCTGATATATGCACAGTGGGAAAAATAGACGTATATCAGAGTGTCAGACGTTTGTGGTCCATATCCAAACGTCTGATTTAGGCAATTTTTCTAAAAATAGCCTAAAATTTGATGGTTTTGCTTATTTCTTGATTCTCTATTTTATTAACAAAAAAACAAAATGTAGTTTTATTTGTGTAAAATAACAAACAAACATAGATACATACAATAACAAACATAAAATAATTTATTTAGAAGGCGATGGAGTTTTACGATCTCCTGACTTGTTATCCTTCAATGGTTTAAGTGGAGACCATATATTTCCACGTTCGTGGGTTTTTGGAGAGGAAGAAAATCGTCTCGGTGAAGGATCCGAAGGTGTACGATATGAAGACGAGGGATCTAAAGAACTGCAAGGCTTTGGAAGCGGTTCATGGACATCTTTCTTCCGTGACGTACAAAACTTCATCGCTACTTGCTCCAAAAAACTTAGCCGACGTGCTGTAACTTTTTGTTCAAAATATAGTTCTCGTTGAAGATCTATTTGTTGTTTCTGATAGTGATGAATTTCATCATTTTTCTCCTTTGTGTTAGGAGAGACAAATAGAGATCTTTTAGTCTTCTTGCTATCGGGAGTAAATCCCGTGTGATATGAGGACCACCTATACGTTGGTTCCTGATTTGGTGTGGGTGTAGGAAACCATTGTGGTGTATCAGCCAAGCTATCCGGCGTAGGCATCGAGATGGAAATATAAGAGTTATCAGAAGACATGGCTATATTTTGTTTCTTGAGGAAAATAGGAATTGTGTGTATATTATTTTTCTTGAAGTATAACTGTTTATATATAAGTTAAAAAATTATTTATAGAAAAACTAACTATCTAAAAAACAAAGGGTGCACAAATTATTAATTATAATTTGTGGATATAAAAACAAATGACTAAATATAGCCTAGATGAAGCAGTGATTATTAAGTAAGGAGATCATGAAGAGAGAAAATCCCTAAATCGCGTCGGAGTTTAATAAAAGTTTGTTCATTTAGTGGTTTTGTAAAGATGTCTGCTATTTGATTTTCGGTATTTACGTATTCTAATGAGATATTTCCTTTTTCAACATTGTCTCGTAGAAAATGATGTCGTATATTTATATGCTTAGTTCGTGAGTGATTGACAGGGTTTTTTGATAAATTTATTGCACTCGTGTTATCACAATATATTGGAGATTTATTGATAATTTTGCCGAAGTCCATAAGTGTTTGTTGCATGTATATTACTTGTGCACATGCTAGAGCTGCTTAGATATATTCGGCTTCGCAAGTAGATAAAGAAACACAATTTTGCTTTTTGCTAAACCATGAAACTAATGATTGTCCGATAAAGTGACATGTTCCACTAGTACTCTTATGATCTGTTCTACATCCACCGAAATCCGCATCGCTATATGAAACTAGTTCAAACGATGATCCTTTAGGGTAAAACAAACCATAATCTCTAGTACTAGATAGATAACGTAAAATACGCTTAACAGCTCTTAGATGAGATTCTTTTGGTTTTGCTTGAAATTGAGCACAAAGACATACACTCATCATAATATCGGGTCGACTAGCCGTCAAATAGAGTAAAGAACCAATCATGCTACGATATAATTTTTCATCAAAATCTTTTCCGTTATCATCCTTTTCTAAGTGAACAGTAGTACTCATCGGTGTTGGTTTGCTTGAAATTTTTTCCATTCCAAAGCGTCGTAATAGATCGTTACAATATTTTTCTTGATGAATAAAAATACCATTTTCAAGTTGTTTTATTTGTAAACCCAAGAAGTAATTTAATTCTCCCATGTGAGACATTTCAAATTCATTTTTCATAATATTTGAAAATTGAGTACACAAATTTTCATTAGTTGAACCAAAAATAATATCGTCTACGTAAATTTGCACAACTAAAATATTGTTATTTTCTCGTTTAATAAATAAAGTTGTATCGATTTTACCTATTTGAAAACCAGATGTAATTAAGTGATTTTTAAGTCGTTCGTACCAAGCTCGGGGAGCTTGTTTTAAACCATATAAAGCTCTTTGTAATTTAAAAACATGATCGGGATATTTTTCGTGAACAAATAATGGGGGTTGTTCCACTTATACATTTTCTTTAATAAAACCATTTAAAAAAGCACTTTTGACATCCATTTGAAATAGTTTAAAATTGTGATGAGTTGCAAAGGCGAGTATTGTACGAATGGCTTCTAATCTAGGTACTGGAGCAATGGTTTCGTCATAATTGATACCTTCTTCTTGATTATAGCCTTGAGCAACTAAACGTGCTTTATTTCTAACAATATTTCCATTCTCGTCTGCTTTGTTTTTAAATACCTATTTTGTTCCTATATTGATTGGTCTTCAGGTCTTGGTACTAGTTCCCAAACATTATTACGTTCAAATTGATTCAATTCTTCTTGCATGGCTATTATCCAAAAGTTATCATTTGAAGCTTCTTTATAATTTTTTGGTTCAAAATTTGACACAAATGCTACATGGATTATTTGATTAAGTTGATTTCTAGTTACTCTAGAATTGAGATCTCCAATGATATTATCTTTTTGATGATTCTTAAGAATTCTAGTAGATGATATTAAAGCGTTATTTTGCACATTTGTTTCATTATTAATAGAATTTGTTGAATTTGTTAGTGGAATAATTTCTTCTTCATCATTAGTATGATGGTTAAATAGATCTTCATCGAACGAAATATGTAAACTTTCTTCAATAGTATTATTTCGTTTATTAAAAATTCTATATGCTTTGCTACGATCCGAATATCCAACAAAGTACCTTCATCGGCCTTCGGGTCAAATTTTCCTAAGTTATCTTTTGTATTTAATATAAAACATTTTGAACCGAAAGTTTTGAAGTATGATACTTTAGGTTTTCTTCTAAAAAATATTTCAAAACAAGTTTGTTTAGTCATAGGACGTATGGTTACTCAATTTAACACATAACAAGCTGTGGCAATAGCTTCTGCCCAAAAGTGTTTTGGTAAACCACTACTATTTAGTAGTGTTCGTGCACATTCTTGTAACGTACAATTTTTTCTTTCTACTACACCATTTTGTTGAGGTGTGCGAGGAAAAAAATTATGACTTATTCCTTTCTTATTGCAAAAATTAGTAAAAAGATCGTTTTTGAATTCTCCTCCGTGATCACTTTGAATATTTTTAATTTTCAAGTCCATTTGTGTTTTAATTCTTTTTGCAAATATTTTAAACATAACAAAAGTATCACTTTTATGTTTTAAAAACAAGGTCCATGTATATCTCGAAAAATCATCAACTATTACGAAAACATATTTGTTGTGATTTATAGATCGTATTTGTGTTGGACCAAATAAATCTAAATGTAATAATTCTAATGGTTGTTTTGTAGAAATATTATTTTTAGATTTAAAAGAGCTTTTCTTTAGTTTTCCAATTTGACAATCGTCACATAAATTTTCTACTTTGTAATTTATTTTAGGTAAACCTCTAACTAACTCATATTTTGCCAATTTATTAATATTTTTCAAATTGATATGACAAAATCGTTTATGCCATAACCATGGATCATTATGTTTGGCGGTTAAACATAAATTTGAATTTTTATTTATATTCATGTTTAATACATAGATATTTTTGTTTCTAAAAACTTCAAATATAAGTTGTTTGTTATTATCTAAAATATTACATCTATCTTTTTCGAAACTTATTTGAAAACCTTTGTCGCATAATTGACTAATACTTAGTAGGTTGTGTTTTAGATTTTCTACTAATAAAACATTTGTAATAATAGGAGAATTAGAAATACCAGAGTTGATGACTTCTCCAATGCCCACGACATATCCTTTTGAATTATCTCCAAAGGTTACCGTTCCACCATCGATGTATGTTATATTTGATAACATTTTTGAATTTCCGGTCATATGCTTGGAGCATCCGCTATCTAGTATTCATTTCTCCTTATGTTTTATTTTGGGTACCTGCAAAATAAAAGATGTTTTAATTGGTACCCATATACTTTTGTTAGGGTACTAATTGTTAGGAGAAGGTAGCCATACCCAAAATGGTTTGGTACCTTTATAAATATAATTTTTAGTATAGACTATATTCTCTAAGAAATTATTAATATGTTTTTGTTTAATCAAATTATTGTTTGTCTTAGGAATCCAAATTTTCATAGTTTTGGTATTCATATTAGACGTAGGTAAACTTTTAGTTTTTTTATACCTAATTTTTTTTGCATTATTTCCTTTTTGTTTAGAAGTATTTTTAAATCCTATTCCATTTCTATTGCCTGATGGTTTTGAAGTTTTGATAAGATTTTCCAAACCTTGTTTTCCTTTATTGAATTTTGACACATTATTTGTAATTTTATCTAATTTTTCTTTTAATTCTAAATTTTCAATTTTCAATATTTCAATATTGCTTTTCAAGTTGACATTTTCTTTTAGCAAATTATCCTTCACTAGTTTAGTGTTTTCAAAATCAATAGTAATAGCCTTACTTTCCATCAAATTATTTTTAATTTTTTCTTGAGATAATCCTAGTTCTTCTTCTAAGATAATTTTTTCATCTTTTAACATTCCTACTTCAAGTTCTAATCTATTTATTTGGCTATATATTCTTTGTTCAATTTTTTAATTTGTCTAAATTTATCATCTAATTCCATGATAAGTTCTAATAATTCGTCATAACTAAGTTTTGGACATACCTCATCAGTTTGTGCCATAAAACACACATTAGCTTGTTCTCCATCACTATCACTATCACTTTCAGATGATGAAGAATCCAAGTCATCCCATGTTACTTTGAAAGCCTTCTTCTTTTTGAGTTTTTCAAATTTGTTCTTCTTTTTATCATTATTGAGTTTAGGGCAATCCTTCTTCGTATGTCCGTATTGATCACACTCATAGCACTTAATTTGAGATAGGTTTGTTGTGTTGGACTTCCCTTCTTTTTGGAATTTGGTCATCTTTCTAAATTTCTTGAATCTGTTATAATTATTGGCAATGAAGACTATTTCTTCTTCATCTAAATCAGAGTCATCGTTTTTTGTTGTTGGGAATGCTATGTTCTTCTTCTCCGAATTTAGTTGTTTTCGTGCCTGTAAATTAGCTTCATAGGACATTAAATTTCCTATCAACTCCTCAATTTTGAGAGTAGAGAGATCATTAGCTTCTTCAATAGCTAATACCTTCCTTTCCCAATCCGATGTTAAAGAGTTGAGTATTCGAGAAACTAAATCAAAATCAGTAGACTTAACTCATAATGCCATAAGATCATGTTGGATAGTTTGAAATCTAGAATACATGTCAACAATAGTTTCATTTTGCTTCATTTTAAATGATGAGAATTGGTTTTGCAAAATTGAAATCTTAGTTTGTTTGACCTTTGTTGTACCTTCATGTATAATTTGTAAGGTACGCAAATGTCAAATGCAGTTGTGCATAACATGACACGTGAAAATTCATTTTTATCTAGAGAGCAAAATAAAACGTTCATAGCTTTAGCATTGTTTGATGCTAAGGTCTTTTGTGCATCGGTCCATGTGTTCATAGCAGTAGTAGGTGCTTCATATTTATCTTGAGTAGCTGACCAAATTTCTAGACCATTAGCTTCCATAAAAATTCTCATACGCGTTGACCAATATGCATAGTTAGAGCCATTAAAAATTGGGGTCGTGCTGTGGATTGTCCTTCTTGAAAAATACTTGCCATATTAAAATGATTCAAAAACGTGTTACTGTACTTTGATCAAACCTTGCTCTGATACCAATTGAAAGTCTATAGTATGATGGATCGATTATACAAATGACAAGTATATGACTAATTTAAACTATAGTGTAATAATAGTAAAGTATGTAAATAAGAATAATCACACCAGGGATTTTATACTGGTTCGGACCTCCCGTCCTACGTCCAGTCCCAAAGCTCCTCTTCGGAATTTCCTTTCACCGAATAACCCTCACTTCACCCAGAGGAACAGGCTTACAATAGTAGAGTTTCTTTGTCAACTGTGTGTTCTCTATTACACGGATTTTGACTATATAGTACAAATGCTTCCAATATATATTTAGAGAGTATTGTTTATGAGGAATTGTATATTTGGAAGAGTAGAATACAAGTATAGATTGCTAGAGATCAAGAATATATTAGAGTATAAGAGTAAAGAGCGCAAGTAAGTAAGGTAAGATCTTCTCTTGGATTCTTGATGCTATTTATAGTGGTAGAGAGATTCCTTGAGTAGTTGCATCCATTAACAAGTGTTCTATGGTCGCTTCTGATGGTGATGAAGAGTTGCAGCGAAGAGAAGCGAATGTGTCTTTTCAATTACGGCAGTTGTAAATTGAATGTCAATAGCCGAGTTCAGTTTCAGACGTCTGGAATATATTTCAGACGTCTGGAATATATTTCAGACGTCTGGCTCTCTATATTTTTTGTATATAGTAGACTTTCAGACGTCTGAGTATATTAACCAAACGTCTGATTCTGTCTGGTTTGTAATCTAGAGGATTTATTCAGACGTCTGATCTTGTGCATGTTGCTTTTCTTGTATCTGTGTTATTGCTCTTCTAATTCTATCGACTTATAGCCCCTTGATATGTTCTTTGAGTCTTGTTCTTGTCTCTCTAGTGATGTTACTTTAGCAATTACCTACAAATAGAAATATATATGCATATTCGATTTCCATTGTATAGTTGTTGTCATCAAAACCGTAGATTTGATTTCCTAACAGCCCTTAGCTAATTTAGTCCAAAATTCCAATGTGTAGGGCTTTGTCAGAAGTGAGACTAAAATTATGTTACACACAGAAAGGAACCTAAAAAGGAAAGACAGGTTATTAGTAAGCCCGCAAAACCATTATGATCAGATAGACCTAGAGAAGTAAGTAAGGACAGACTGTACAAAAGGGGAGTATCTAACAGTTGTTAGGTTTTTTATGTTTTCTGGTAGGCCTGAGTCAGCCAAGGGTTAGTAGTTAGCTAAGAAAAACTATGGTGTATGGACAGATTGTCCATATGATAATTGAAATGTGCTTATACATGATATTGCTTTACAGATTTAACCAGTTTTGGTTACAGGATTATAATTTGCAAAAGATATGTTTAAAAAAAGGATATTTGTGAGGGGAAACCCATTTCGCTAAGAGGCGTGGTCTCACTTAATATCAGATAACCAAGATGTATAGTATTATTCACACCAGGCTTTATGTCCGACTCGTAGTTTATTTTCCTTAAACTCTCGGGTACTCAAAATTGATTTGAGTAGGCTGAGGGTCGAGGTTTACAGGTTTTTAGTAGGTTGGCAAATAAAGCTTCCGAAGACGAGCAGGTGGCTGACGGATAGATAATTAGCAGTTGCTGATATTTTGGATTGATTCCGTTGTATTGTATATAGTACTATGGTCAACCAAGGGGGCATCATCATATGTCGCTCTTGGCGTAATATTGTAATAACTATATTTTACCTGAACTTGGGAAAGCGATAGGATTATGTAAAATGAATGTGAAACATGTGTCTTGAAATGTAATTAGAAAAAAATATTTTTAATCTGTGATTTTGTTTCATATTCATTTGCTTCTGATATTATGGATACCAATAACATAGCCGTATTTAATCGCCGGAAGTTAATACTATGGATGATTACAGTATCTGTAGCTCTTGGCTTTGGGCTTCTAGATAAGGGATGTTACAACTTGGTATTAGTGCATAGGTTTATGAAAAAAAACCTTAACTAAAAAGATGATTTTTGAAAACATAATCCTAAGGAACTAGAGATAAGACTGGGTATGGGATAACGCTATAGTAATGTACTTGTATTTGCCATATATAAGTATGTGCTTTATCTCTAGTCTCTTATCTCTATTAGATTATTTTTCTGTATCTCACAAAGGTTCGATTGTAGATATGGATTCTCGAAGAGATAATGTTGGAGGAGGAAGCACCGCTGTAGACGGAAATTCCAGACCTAATACTAGAAGGAATCCATGTCAGGCACGAGATGGAAATACTGGTGCTGAAGCCCCGCAAGTTGATATGGGAGCCATGTATCAGTTTTTCGTGAGTATGACACAAGCGGGGGTTGCTGCTGAAGTAGTTGGGGGAGGAGCCCAGGAAGCTCCAGTAGTAAAAAATTATGCTGCTTTGAGTAGGGACTATGCTAGGTTGAAGGAAAACCATTTGTTGAGACTAAAGATGCCATAGAAGTAGGGAACTGGTTGTTGCACTGTGAGAGGATTTTCACAGATTTAGGGCTTAGTGATGAGCAGAAAAGAAGGCTTGCTTCGAGACAGCTTCAAGGAGCAGCTTTATACTGGTGGAATAGTGTGACAGCTGGAGTGGATGAAGGAACCATGACATGGGCTGAGTTTAAGAGGAGGTTTGAGGAGAGTTTCATGTCTGTTATGGCAAAGTCTACCTTGCTCAGAAAGTTTGCTGAGTTTGAGCAGGGTGAGATGACTGTGTTAGAGTATGCTACAAGGTTTGAGGAGTTGGCAAGATATGGCCATGCCACTGTGGATACTGTGATTAAAAGAAACGAGAAGTTCATTATAGGGGTGAAACCTGAATTGGCCAGGGCTATATTACCTCATATTAGGGATCTTTGTGATATTGTAGTAGAGATGGCTCTAAGACATGAGGAAATTATTGCTTCGGTAGAGAAGAATAAAGCGAAGGAGGTCCAGGTAAGGCAGAGTTAGAAAAGAAGTTCTTTCCTAAGAAGGAAGCCCATAAAGGTGGAGCCGTGAAGAAGGGAAAGTCAGAAATTGTCCATTTTAAGCGCGACAAGAAAGGGCATTATGCGAATGAATGTCGTTCTGGAGAGGCAAAGAAAGTGACTGGAAAGAAGAATGTCAAATGCTTCAACTGCGATTAGATGGGTCACTACAAGAGCCAATGCAAGGAGCTTGCTAAGGATGGAAAGGGCAAAGTATATGCTTTGGAACCAGCTACCTCAAAACCCATGGCAGGGGAAAAAGGAAAAGCAGTGTTGGGAGGTACGCTTATGATTCTTGGTATGACAGTTAGTATTCTGTTTGATACTGGTGCATCGCATTCTTTTATATCTCGTTGTTTGGTAGACAAGCTTAACCTAGAACCTTCATACTTAGTTACTTCCCTAAAGGTTGCAAATCCGATAGGAGGGTATGCAACACTTGGAATGAGATGTGACCACCTAAAGTTTGACTTGTTAGGTCATACTTTTGTTTGCAGTTTGCTTGTGTTTGATTTCATAGGATTTGAAATTATATTGAGTATGGATTGGTTAAGTAAATACGATGCTTGGATATTTTGCCATAATGGGAAAATATCGCTTAGACGCCCAGATTGTAGGGAGCGGATTGTATATACCGTAGAAAACCCTAGCTGTGAGGTAAGTGCTTTGTTGGGTGTTGTGCAAATAGAAGACGAGCTGAATCGAGCTTTTGTGGTTAGAAAATTCGTGGATATTTTTGAACCCGTAGTAGGATTACCACCGAAACGGGCCATTGAATTTCGAATAGATTTGGTGCCTAGAGCAGAACCGGTTAGTAGACCGCCAAGCAGGATGACACCTACCGAAATGAGGGAACTCAAGGTGCAGTTTGTGGATTTGGAAGGCAAGAATTTCATCAGACTTAGTAGTTCATCTTGGGGAGCAACCGTAGTGTTTGCTAAAAGCCAGACGGATCATTAAGGTTATCTATCGATTATCGTAAGTTGAATGAGAAAACGATAAAGAATCGATATCCATTTCCTAGGATTGATGATTTGTTCGATCGGTTGAGTGGAGCCAAGATATTTTCACAGTTGGATTTAGCGACAGGTTTCCATCAACTTAGAGTGGTAAAGGATAGTATTCCTTTGACGGTGTTTAGAACCATATATGGACATATGAATGGTTAGTGATGCCATTCGGACTGACTAATGCACCAGCTTTCTTTGTAGATTCGATGAACCGAATTTTCCGAGAGCACTTGGATAGGTTTGTATTAGTTTTATTAGATAATAATTTGGTGTACTCTAAGGATGAAAGAGAGCATGAAGTTCATCTTAGAGTAGTGCTTGAAACGCTGAGGCAACATCAGCTAAAGGCAAAGTTCTCAAAACGTCATTTCTGGAAGAAGGAAGTGAAGTATGTAGTTTCAAAGAATGGGTTATGAGTGGATCTAGCTAAGATCGAGGTCGTGAATAATTAGAAGAGACCAGAAACGGTGACTGAGATAAGAAGTTTTTTTGGGATTATCAGGTTACTATCGGAGGTTTATTAAGGATTTTTCATGGATAGCGGCACCAATGACCAAGCTGAATCGAAAAGATGTGAAGTTCGTTTGGACCGATAAGTGTGAGGAGGCATTCCAGAAGCTGAAACACTTATTGACTAATGCACCTGTGTTGATTGTTCCAGAAGGGAATCAGGATTTGGTGGCGTACATGGATGCATGTGGGACTGGGTTAGGAGCTGTGTTAATGTAGAGGGGTAGAGTAATTGCCTATGCTTCTCGACAGCATAGACCGCATGAAGTCAGATACCCAACCCATGATTTAGAGTTAGCTGCAGTGATTTTTGCGTTGAAGGTGTAGAGGCATTATCTTTTGGGAGAAAGATTTGAATTGTATATGGTCATAAGTCATTGAAGTATTTTTTTTCTCTTAGAAGGAGCTGAACATGAGACAACATAGGTGGTTAGAGTTCTTAGCAGCTTATGATTTCGGTTTTGAGTACACACCGGGGAAAGGCAATAAGGTTGCAGATGCACTTAGCAGAAAACATCAGAATGTGGTGTTAGCGATGTTAGCTGAGTGGAAAGATTTGGAAGCGTTAACAACTTGCAGGGTACAGTGAAGAACTAAGTGTAGTTCAAGTATAGAAACAGCTTTGTTATCATGTTTGGAAGTTCGACCAGTTATAATGTAAAAGGTTGCTTCTAAACAGCTAGAGGATCCAGTGCTGGCTGAACGGATCAGAAAGCTGAGAAATGGAATGGAGAGCGATGACTTAAAGAATTTCAGTCTTGACTAGAATGGGTGGTTAAGAAAGAAAGGAAGATTGTGTGTTTTGAATGTGGGAGACTTTAGGAAGGAAGTTCTGGAGGAATGCCATGGTTCGAAGTTCACTATTCGTCCGAGAGGAACTAAGATGTATCAGGACATAAAGAGAAGTTTCTTCTGGGAAGGTATGAAGAGGAATACAGGCTTATGGGTGAAGCAGTGTTTGAACCGCCAATGGGTAAAAGCCGAACATCAGAAGCCAAGTGGGTTGCTTCAGCCTTTGGATATTTCAGTGTGGAAATGGGATTCTATTTCTATGGATTTCAATGACGAGTTGACAAGGTCTAATTGAGGAAATGAAAGTATATGGGTCATTGTGGACAGGTTGACCAATAGTGCCCATTTAATTCCAATTGATTCAACTAGAACGACACCTGTGTTAGCGAATTTGTTTATGAATAATGTAGTTAGACTGCACGGAATTCCTAGTAATGTAGTGAGTGATAGAGATTCTTTATTCACTAGTGAGTTCTGGAAGAGTCTATAGGATACCTTAGGTGCCAAGCTCAAGACAAGTACCGCTTACCATCCATGGACTAATGGGAAAATGAAGAGAGTTAACAAAGTCTTGGAAGATTTGTTACGAGCTTGTGTGCTAGATTTTGGGGGATCATGGGAAGACCATTTACATTTAGTCGAGTTTTCATATAACAATGGTTATCATGCTAGTATAGGGATGGCACCATTTGGAGTTTGTATGGAAGGCCATGCAAGTCTCCAGTTTGTTGGTTAGAAACCGGGGATAGGTTGGTTCTTGGTCTGGATTTGGTTAAAGAAGCTACATAAAAGGTTGAGTTAATTCGAGCTAGAATGAAGGAAGCTCAATCTAGGCAGAAAAGTTATGCGGATAAAAGACGGAAAGACTTAGAGTTTTCTGTTGGAGTGCATGTTTTCATTAAGGTGTCGTCGATGAAGGGTGTGATTCGGTTTGGAAAATCAGGGAAGTTGGCACCGAGGTTCGTTGGACCATTTTCTATAGTTGAGAGGATCGGGAAACTCGCATGTAGAGTAGAGTTACCAAGCAGTTTGGCAGGATTCCACGATGTTTTTCATGTTTCTCATCTATGGAAGTGTATTCGAGATCTGGATACTACTATATCACCGACCGTGTTAAATAACTAAGTCGTAGAGCCGAATTTGACTATAGTTAGAAACCCAGTTCGCATAGTCGCAAGATATGAGAAGAGACTCAGGAACAAGATAGTCAGATTAGTTAAAGTCCAGTGGAGCGATGATGACAGAGACTGTACTTGGGAGGCTGAGAACAAGATGAGAGATACTTATCTTGATTTGTTTGATGGTATGTTTTACCTTTGATTGTTTTGATGTGTACCTTATTGTAATTTCAAGGACGAAATTCTTTAAGGAGGGGAGTCTGTAACACCCCATATTTTTAATAACATTATTTAGGATATTTAATTAGTTAAATAAAATAAAATAATGTAAGATGATTAATGGATTGAGATTTTTGATTAAATAAGGAATATCCGTGCCATGTTAAATAAGTGAACTAAAGAATAGAAAGTGAATAAAAAGGTTAGGAAATATGCAAGGGCAAAATAGGAACAAGACATATCCTTATACCCTAAACCCTTAACTCCTCAACATTCATGTTCACTTCATTTTTCACAATTCAAAATTACAAGGTAAGGCCGGCCATCATTAGGAAGAGTAAAGGAGAAGAAGAATTCAAGAGGAAGAATTAAATCTCTTAATCAAGAACAAATCTCACATCTTTAGTCAAAAGACTAAGATGAATAATAGCTACATCTCACATTATTGATTGATTTCAGTTTTAGATAAATTCCGAAAGTATTTGCAATTGTTTTGCCATGTTTTGAATGATAAATGGATATGTTTATACTTGTTGATGATTTAGGCTATTTTATATGCATTTTATGATGAGAATTGATTTGGCAAACCTATTAAATGACATCTAATTGCCTTGCGAATTTAGATTTAGATCAGAAATGATAATTTAAAAATGGGTTTCAATTTTCATAATTTCTGAATTAATGTGGATTTTATATGAATTTTCTAGTAAAGAAAATGATAGTTTGGGTTTAAAATTAATTACGGCCAAATTTTGTTGGCTTAGGGTCTGAAATTTATATATGTTAGAAACCATATTAAAAATGATTTTCTAGAATTTTTGTAGAAATTTTCTAAGTGTTTTATTGGATATATAAAATTATTTAAGGTATGAGACTTAAATGTTTTATATATTTATATAAAGGAGAAGGGGTATTTTGTAAATAATTCAAATCTTTATTTCTGAAAATCGGCAGTACTTTTAGAAAAGAAAAATATGCAACCAATCATAATTTGACAAACAAGGCAGGTTATTTACAAAGAAATAGTTTAAAAAGTCAAATCTACATGATTTTTCCTATTTCAATGTTTTCGACACCAGGTTCTGACTCCTTACCTCCGCCTCCGACTCCATTGAAACCAATGCACAAGGTATCAGACATCTGGTATGTAGTGAATTGGATAAAGGAGGAAGGCATTAGGTCGAAATAAGGGGTTCCGAAGGGGTAGGAGCACTACTTTGCTTTTAAATGAAAATGTGCCTGCTTTGCTTTCGACTGAATAACTTTCAACTTGGTCTACTTTCGATTGGGTCAATGATTTTAAAAGAATGGTTTTAAAGAGGTTGCGCCTTTGTTTATAAAAAACTGCTTTCGACTAGGTCGAAGCCCTTGGCTGCCACTTTTTACCTTTCGACCCAGATGGTATCGAAAGAGTTACTTTATTTTTAGAACCAAACCGCTTCTCCAATGCTTTTGAAAGTATGGTTTCGACACCATCACTTCTTTACTTAGGAATGCTTTCGAAAGTGACGCTCTCGACTTAAATGTTTTAATGACCCTTTTACTCTATAAAAAACAGAACCTAAATGATTTTGAAAGAGATGGTTTTAAAGATTTCGAAAGGTGTTTCCATATGTTATAAAATTGAACCCAAATGCTTTCGAAAGGCTTGATGTTTTAATTTGTTCGAAAGGTTTTAAGGAAGGGTTTTCTAATGGTTTCGAAAGGTCTAAGAGGAAAGGTTTTCCAATGTTTTCGAAAGGCAATGTTTAAGTGTTTTAAAAAGGATGTCTATGGTTTTAAAGCTTTCGAAGGAGATGTTTTTCAATGCTTTCGAAAGGATAAAGATGAATGGTTTCGAAAGGTATGATTTTGAAAGGTATGTTTTGGCCTTTGGCCTAAGGTTTTGCTTGTATTGAAAGGGATACTTTCAAAGGTTTCGAAAGGGGTTCTTTCAATGGTTTCGAAAAGGTTGTTTAAAGGTTTTAAACAAAGGTTTCAAATGAGTTGTTCTTGGCAATATAGCCTAAGTGTTTTTAAGTTAAAAAGGGTTTTAACTTATTTTGGAAGGATGGGAAAATCCTTAATTATTTCATCAACGTTATTTTGGGTAAAGTAAATGTTTGCACAAAAAATGGACAAACACCTCAAAGTTGTATGATTTAGTAGATCTTATGTTGTTCTTAGTGATTCGGGTGATTTATGCAAATATATGAAAAAACAGGGGCTAAACTATACAAAGACACGCAGATTTATAGTGGTTCAGCCAGAATGTGCCTACGTCCACTTTATATGTTATTTCTCTTCTCTTGTTTTGATTACAAGTACAAAGCTTTGATACAAGTAAAGAAAGTTGTTTGAAAGTTCTCTCCGTACTTGAGCTCTCAAAACTTGTCCCCATTGCTGTACCCCTGCCCCTCTATTTATAGAGTGAGGCTGGGGGTAGGGGTCTTGGATGTATATAACAGCTGGTGGGCCTGGGCTGACGCGACCTGGCCTGGTATTGTTGGCCCAGAAGGAGCATGGTTCGGTAGGATGGAGTGTAGAGGTTGGTCCGGTGTGGAGTTGGTGAGGTTGGTCCGGTGTGGAGTTGGTGGGGTTGGTCCGGTGTGGAGATGGTTCGGTGGCTCTGTGGAAGAAGGTTGGTTCGGCAGGAGGTGATTCGGTGGTTCTGTGGAAGAAGGTTGGTTCGGCAGGAGGTGATTCGGTGGGAAGCAAGGTCCGGTATTGCTGTTAGTCCAGTAGGAGTATGGTGGAGCTTTTGGTTCGGCATCTCTTGGAGACGTGTTGATTCGGTTGTAGGATGCTTTGGCCAAAGATCACATAACACTTGCCCCCCAAAGTAGGGCGTGTGTATGCACAGGGCATGCTTTGGTTAAGCCTGGCCGTCCTTGTTCGGTCCTGTGTGCCGAATGTGTTGGTTCGGTGGCCTCTCCTTTGCCTATAAGTATGGGAGCTATGCCACCGTGGTTTCATTACTATCCGAGATTGCCGAATCGAAACTCCTACCTTTTGCCGAATCAGTGGTGTTAGCCGAACCAGGTGTGACCTATTTTACTGCCGGATGAACTTTTATATTATAATACCGAATGAACCTTTGTACTGTACTACCGAATGTACTTCTAGACCATAATACCGAATGAACTTTCATACTATAATACCGAATGAACTCTCATACGACAATACTGAATGGACCTCTCAGACTATAATACCGAATGAACTTCTGCATTTATTTGTTTACATCTTCTGTTCTAACGATGTGCTTTTCCGGTGTTGCAGATAATGTCTCGTAAAGCGGAAACTCGATCAGACAAAAAGAAATCCGGGGGCGAAGGAGGTTCCTCTGCCGTGCCCCCAGCTCAGCTGAATCAAGAACGTCACGGACCAACCCCGAGATCGCTAGTGGACGGGTACGGCCCTCAGGAACTTCTGAACTCCCCGCCCAATTGCTTTCCTAGCTCCCTCAAGGAGGAGCAGCTTGATGTCATTTCCCGATCCTTTGGAATCGATAGGGTGCACTTGCTATTGCCTGGGAGAGACGTTATGCCGTATGATCCTCCTGAAGGGTACTTCGCCTACAGCAGATACCACTGCATGTGTGGTGCCATTCCTCCTCTTAACGCTTGGATAGCCAGCTTCCTCACATATCTAAAGGTGGCCCCATTCCAGCTTCAACCCAACTCCTATGCTATGCTGGTGAGCCTCTTCGTCATTTTCCAGAGGAAGTATGGTCGTGCTCCCTCCAACCGAGAGATCCGGTATCTATATAATCTGAGGGGCTATAAGAAGGGGTCCCCGTACATTAGCTTGGAGTCAGCTGTGACCTTCAAGCCGGTCTTGGATCTGTATTCCAAATTCAGCATGTTCAAGAAGGAATGGTTCTTTGTCAGGGACGACTCCGTTTCAATTCGGCGCTTTACTTCTGGATGTAAGTTGATGCTTTTACTTATAATTTCCATTACGATCGCGATGCTTTTTCTCATACTTTCTCATTTTTGCTAGCGATAGGTGGCTTTGCGGTTGTGGAGACTGACCGCCTGGTTCAGACGGTGGCTGAGATAGAAGCTATTCTCGGGAAATATAGATCATCTGCCTTCCTGATCAGAAATGCGACCCTTCTGGAGTATAACTTAATCCTTCCACAGCAGTCAGTAGTCAAGCTGAGGGAAACGGCGGAGGAGAGGGTGGCTGTTCAGACTAAGGGAGGTGTTACGGCAGAGAGTAGCAAGAGGAAACCTTTCACAAAACCTCCAGCCGTCGGAGGTAAGAAACTCAAGAAGTCGGACGGTCCCTCCCCCAGCAATTGTCCACTTACCCAGGAGGAGGAAGACATGGAGGAGGAGAGAGGTGAGGGTGGAGATGGTCGGGAAGGTGATAAAGGTGGCGATGGCATCGGGGCCTTGCTTCCTGGGCAGGCGGGCGAGATTCAGGAGTGGACGGATGACGCGTTCCACCAGGCTTTCGAGGGGCTGGACGAAGATCCGGCTTTGGTAGAGAAAACCGGGACAGCGGACAAGGCCGGGACTGGTGCAAGCGAGTCTTTTCAGACCATTCCAGCCAAGGTGGCTCCGACGACTCAAGGTGAACTCTTGACTCCTGCTTGCTTCATTAATGATAAGGACTTAGGAATATTTTATGATCCGCTCCCGTCCTGGAATGAAATCCAGGACTTATTGCAGTATCCTACTTCTCCCCAGGGTTTGTATAACAGACGTGCTTTCTTTCTTCTTTTAACTTGTACTTTACCGCGTTTCTCGAATCATATAGTGATGTAAGTTTGTGACACTTGTTTTTCATATCAGGGGCAGGCAAGACATCCAAGGCCTCAGACCTTCGGCACAGGCTTGAGCAATATAAGCTTTCCAAAACTTCTGTCAAGCCGAAGCCTTCGACCCACCGCTCCGGGGATGTAGTCGGCTACCGTCCTCTTCTCGGGGTTATCGAAGAAGGTATTCAGCAGAGAAAGAGGAGTCATCCCTTATCCAAAACTTCGCCCGGTCCTCAGCTCCCGGCTCAGCCTCTTCATGACATCACGGAGGAGGACAGCGAGTTTGCACTCTCTCCGCGCCCGTCCGGAAACCCTTCCGTTACTCATATCGATCGCCCTGACTTGGCTCGTAATCCATTTGCGGGTCATCCTGATCTGGATTCAAGTTCCCACGACATTACCTTTGACGAGGTTACTGGTGAGCACCTTCTTCCCCGCAATCCCATGGTACGGGTGCTTGATGAAGCTAAGTCCTTAGATCTCGATCTACTTACCACTCGGATAGTTACCATGGGAGACGAGGCCAAGGCTAATATTGATCGGGTGGCGGAGGAGACTAGGAAGCTGATGGGGCATCATGCCCGGCTGGTTAAGGCTGGAGAGGAGATTGGGAGTGCCAACATCCGACTAAGATTGGTGGTTTCGGACCAGGCCAAACAGCTCGCTGATCAGGCCATTCAGATTTCTCAGCATGAGGCTGCCTCCGGGCGGTTGAGGAAGGCTATGGAGGAGGCTAGTAAGGCGGAACTGTGGAAGATGGAGGCTGCTTGCAAGGAGCAGATAAATATGGCCATCTCGACAGTGGATGAGGTTCGGAGGGCGGATCTTGAGCGGGTAGAGGAGCTGTCGGGGAAGCTTGAAGCCGCAGAGCTTGCTCAGGTTAGGCTGAAGGAGGAGATGGAGGTGATGCGGAAATCCCTTCAGGCTGATTGCTCGAGATACCGTTTGGAGAGAGAAGCTGCTGTTGGAAGGTTGTCGGCTTCCGAGGCCCGGATGAGGGAGTTTGAGGAGAATGAGGGGATGATGGATGAAATGCTTCAGGACATGTACTTCCGAACTTGGAAGCAAGGCAACCTGTCCTGGATGGATGATTATCCTAGGGTCATGGCTAAGATCTATCTTCGGGTTTTGGAGGAGGCTAAGGCCGATGCGGATAAAGATGGTGGCGTGGCCTTCAGCATGGATGTGGTCACGGCCCAGTTTGCCAAGGGGGAGAAGGTGGCGGTGAAGGAGGGTATGCGGTTGCTTGCTGCTGAGGAGGCAGGGGTGCAAGTAGATGATGACGACCAGGATGGCCAGTAAGCATATGTTGGTAAGTCTTCCTTTTTAGTTTCTCCATTGACTTGGTTGCTTATTGCTAATGAACCCTTTCTCTGACTGGACAGGGGGTCGACAGGACAAGGATAAAGCTCCACTACAGCCGGCCCCTTGATTATACCTGGAAAAACTCTTTTTGCGGATTTGACAGGGCTGTATATGTTAGTCGAAAAAAGGGTAAAGTAGCCTTTAGGTTGTAATATTCTGCCACTTGTAATAAATAGTCTTATTTTTGACGTGTAATTCTTTAACTTAAGCTGATTTTGTCGTCTTTTGAATGTTTGCTGTTATTTTGGCATGTCGCATGAGAAATATAGCTATGTATATTCTTGTAATTAAATTGTGTTTGATGTCGGGTTTTGGTTTAAGACATAATTTCATGACTTGCAATGTTAGTGTGTGGTGTGAATAAATTATAGTCATGTATTTGTACATAAAGGAAGAAAATACCGCCCTTCATGTTCTGTTTGTAGATGGCAGTTTTGAATATCAGGGAAAACAGTTGAATGCCCTGCCATCCGATTGTGAATCCCTGCATCCATTGGCGAGTATCTCCTACTCTGTATCCTGTACTTTATGGATTGTTATAGAGGATAGGAGGAAAGCTTTTTAAGTAAAATTGAAATATGTGAAATAGTAAAACTTCCAATCACGGAAGGCCTTCGATGTGCTTAAGTTCGTGGCAAACGGGTTTTGTAGTCACTTTCCCTAGCTGTGGGTCTTGGAGACATTTGTCACCCATCTTACGCCTCCGCGGGGAGTTAATTCTTTTTTACCACAGCCGCACTTAAGACACATCGGAGCCGAGATCGCGCACAGTAACTACCCGGGCCATTATGGCCCGTAATCGTGGGTATTATTCGATTTACTGTGGCCGGCTAGCGTGGGTGCCGATCGTCAACTGTGAACTGCCCCTGGCTGGCCACACCTTATGTTGGGGCTTATAGTCGGTTCACAGTTGCCGGCGAGCCTAACGCCGTAATGAGCTGCCTCGGCTATAGTCGGCCTTCTCGGTGGCTTATTATCGGCTCATTACAGTTGGCTTTAAGGGCCGTCGCGAGCAATGAGTTAACCCACAGCAGAGGGATGCTGGAGCGAAAGTGTCTCATTGGTGAGGGTATAGATTCGCATAGTACCTGTTAGGTTTTGCCCAGGCGAAGTTGCGCCGTGGAGTGCTTTGAGTGGAAATGTTATGCGCATAGGATTTTGTTCAACAGAAAAGGATAAAGTTAACAAGTAGCCAAGATATAAAGGAACAAGTTAAAAAAGAGAAAAAGTTTTTTAAAGTGGTTCAGCATGAAAAGGCCTACGTCCACTGATTCTCTTTGTTAATTCACTTCATATGGGCAATACAAGTTAAGAAAAGTATCGACGGAGGTGTTGGATGTTCCATGCCCTCTGGAACACCTCTCCGTCCACTGTTGACAAAATATAGGCTCCGTTGTGGAGATCTTTATGAATTACATATGGTCCATCCCAGATTGGGTCTAGTGCTCCGGGGCAAGGGAAGATTCGCTTGAGGACAAGATCCCCTTCTTGTAAGGTACGATGCTTGACTTTGGAGTTGTATTGCGTTGCCACTTTCTGCTTGTGGGCTGCTGTTTTAAGGACTGCATCGTTTCTTCTCTCCTCAACTAGATCCAAAGACAAGTGGAGGAGCTCTTCATTCTCTTCCGGGTTATAGTGGATCCTACGGTGGGAAGGCACAATGGTTTCAACTGGGAGCATAGCCTCCGATCCGTATGCCAAAGAGAAAGGAGTGTGCCCTGTTGATGTTCTGAAAGATGTGTGGTAGGCCCACAGTGCCGTAGGGAGTTCATCCACCCAAGCGCCCTTTGACTTTTCGAGCTTCTTCTTGATCAGAGTTTTCAGAATTTTGTTGACTGCTTCGACTTGTCCGTTTGCTTGGGGATATGCTACGGATGAGAAGCTTTTATGAATTCCGTGTTCTTGGCACCAGTTGGCGAATTCCTCGCTGTCAAACTGAAGTCCATTGTCTGATATGATTTTGAGTGGGACTCCGTACCTGCATAGAACATTTTTGATTAAGAAGTTAATAACTTTTGCTGAAGATACTTTATTCAGTGGTTCCGCTTCCACCCATTTGGTGAAGTAATCAACTGCCACTATAGCATATTTGGCCCCGCCTCGGCCCATCGGTAGCTCGCCGATTAAGTCAATTCCCCATATTGCGAAGGGCCAAGGGCTGGTCATTTGAGTAATCTCAGTTGTTGGTAGCCGTGGAATCTTAGCAAATTTCTGGCATCTGTCACACTTCTTGACGAAATCTAAGGCATCCTTGCTTAAGGTGGGCCAGAAATATCCGTATCGGAGTATCTTTTTTGCTAATGTTTGCCCTTCGGTGTGATCTCCGCAGCTCCCCTGATGGATGTTGGATAAGATTTCCTTGGCTTCTCTCCCGGCGACACACCTTAATAACGGGTTAGAGAATCCGCGTCGATAGAGGATGTCTTCTTGTATTGTGTAGCGGGATGCTTTCCTCAAGATTTTCTTGACTTCGTTACGCCCGTTGGGTAGAGTGCCACTTTGTAGGTAGTCTCGGATGGGAGTCATCCAAGTTGCTTCTTCGGTTGCAGCTATCAGATTTACTTGCTCAAAACTTGGGGCCAGTTGCTTTGAGATGGTTACTACCCCGAAGATGGCGATGTCTCTCACACTTGCTTGCTTTGCTAATTCGTCGGCCTCTCGGTTCTCCTCCCGAGGGATATGTTTGACTAAGTAGTGGTCCAATCGGCTGAGAAGTAACTTGGTCTTCTTTAGATATGCTATGAGTCGTTCTTCTCGAGCTTGGAATTCTCCTAGTATTTGATTAACAATAAGTTGAGAATCGCTGTGAAGACACAAAGAATTGGCCCCGATTTCTATGGCAATTTCTAGTCCAGCTATCACTGCTTCATATTCTGCATCGTTGTTGGTGGCAGCGAACTCCAACCTTATAGCATAGTGCAGTTTATTTCCCCTGGGAGTGATTATTACCACACCTGCCCCCGAGCCTTGTTCGTTAGATGCACCGTCCACAAAGAGATTCCACTTGATGTCTTCTGTTAATTCCAATTACTCCTTATCCTCGTTGGTAGTGAATTCTGCAATGAAATCAGCCATGGCTTGTCCCTTGATGGCGGTGCGAGGGTGATAGGTGATATCATATTGACTCAGCTCAATGCACCATTTAAGTAGTCGCCCGGAAGTGTCGGGACGATGGAGTACCTGCCTCAGTGGTTGATCGGTCAGAACTTTGATGGAATGGGATTGGAAGTAGTGACGTAGTTTTCGTGAAGTGATTAGTAAACAGTATGCTAACTTCTCAAGTTTAGGATATCTAACTTCTGCCCCAGTAAACCTTTTGCTGACGAAGTAAACTGGCCGTTGCGTGCGGTTGTCTTCCCTTACCAAGGCAGCGCTTAGGGTGTGAGATGACATAGCGAGGTATAAGTATAATTCTTCTCCTTCGCTTGGAGTTGAGAGTACCGGTGGTTTCTGGAGGTGTTCGATTAAGTGAAGGAAAGCGGTCAGGCATTCGCCAGTCCATTCGAACTTTCCCTTGTCTTTCTTTAGGGCTTCAAAAAAGGGGACGCACTTGTCCGTCGCCTTGGAGATGAATCGGCTTAGAGCGGCCACTTTTCCGTTCAAACGTTGCATTTCCTTCCAAGTGGAAGGTATCTTAATATCCCTTAGCGCTCGGACTTGTTCAGGGTTTGCTTCTATCCCTCTGGCATGAACGATGAATCCTAAGAACTTTCCTGATGACACTCCGAAGGAGCATTTTAGTGGATTCAACTTCATTCCATACTGTCGAAGTACTTGAAACATCTTGCCTAGGTGGCTTACGTGATCTTTAGCTTTCCTTGACTTTACCAGCATGTCATCCACATATACTTCCATAGTTTGTCCTATTAGCCCCGCAAACATCTTGTTGACGAGGCGCTGGTAGGTGGCTCCTGCATTTTTAAGTCCGAAAGGCATTACCTTATAGCAGTATAAACCTCGATCGGTGATGAAACTAGTGTGGTCTTGGTCGGGAGCATGCATAGGAATTTGGTTATATCCTGAGTATGCATCCATAAAAGATAGGAGTTCGTGCCCGGCTGTGCTGTCTACAAGTTGGTCGATTCTGGGAAGTGGGAAGCAATCCTTTGGGCAGGCGTCGTTTAGGTTGGAAAAGTCAATGCAGGTTCGCCACTTCCCATTGGCCTTTTTTACCAGCACCGGGTTGGCGACCCATTCCGGGTAGATAGCTTCTCGTATGAAGTCATTGGCGAGTAGGTTTTTTACTTCTTCATCGAGGGCTGCTGATCGCTCTGCCCCCATACTTCTCTTTCTTTGTTTTACAGGCGCCTTGGTAGGATCAATGTTTAATACGTGGCATGCTATGTCGGGGGAGATTCCGGTCATGTCAGCGTGTGACCAAGCGAATACATCCAAGTTGTGGCGGAGAAAATCGATGAGTTGTTCCTTCAATTCGGCTTTTAGTTGGGACCCAATTTTCAATAGTCTACTTGAGTCGTGCTTGTCTACAGATATAAACTCCATAGCCTCTGCAGGCTCGGCGGTGGCCTCCTCCTCTTTGTCCCTAGGGTCTAATTCATTGAAAGGGTCGCTGGTATATCGAAGAGGAGGGGCTTTCTTTAGTTGCTATGCTTCTAGGCTTTTTGTGCAGAGGGCAATCTCTACACCCTTCCCTTTATCCTTCCTGTGGTTGTTGCGAAGTTCAGTTACATAGCAGTCTCGAGCAACGTCCTGGTCTCCTTCCACTTCCCCTACTCCATCGTCTGTTGGGAATTTCATCTTTAGGCACCATGGGGCTAAGACAATTTGGAAGTCAGACAAGGATGGCCTTCCTAAGAAGGCGTTGTAGGCCGACTGGTTTTCTATTAGCACAAACGTTTGTTTCCGTACAGCAGAGCGGGGATGGCTTCCAATTTCAACAAAAAGGTCCAGTTGCCCGAGGGGCATCTTCGCATCTCCAGTGAAGCCGTGCAGTGGTTTATCGCAGGGGGATACATCCTTAATTGATAGCTTCATTTTGTCGAATGCGTGTTTGAACAGGATGTTTACCGAGCTTCCAGTGTCTACCAGGATTCGGTATACTTCGGCGGGACCAAGTCGGGCAGAGATGACCATGTGATCCATGTGAGGGTACTGCCTTCCTTCTAGGTCACGCTTACCGAACGTGATGTCATTACTTTCTTTCCGCTTCGGGTGGCACTCTTCTATAACCGAATTGACATAGTCTTTATTGTCTCTAAGCGACTTTCCGTATCTTTCCATCTTTTTCCAGCTTCTGTCTGCGATGTGTGGCCCTCCTGAGATGGTATGGACCACTATCTTTTCTTGGCTAGAGCTGCTAGCGTTGCGGTTTCCTCTGTCGGCCCCCGGTGAGGGTAGCCTTGGGTTTTCATTGGCAGGAGCTGGGGTCCTGTCCTGACCTTTTACATAACGTTCCAGTATCTTTCTTCTGATGTGTTCCTCAATCAGATCTCGGAGATGATGGCATTCGTTGGTATCATGCCCGTGAGATTCGTGGAAGCGGCAGAATTTTCCAGACTTCTATGCGTTATCTGATTCTTTCTTGTATGGTGGGCGTTTGTATCTAACTTTGCCTTGGGTGGCAAGGAAGATATTTTCGACGGTCTTGTTCAAAGGGGTGTAAGTGTCGAATCTTGGTCCTGGCCGATATAGGCGCTTTTCTCCCTTCTTGCCCCCAGCATTGTCTCTGGAATCATTTCTTCGAACGTCCCTTGCCACAGCAGGGGCGTTGCCATGGGTAGTCTTATTTTGCTGTCCTGACTGCCCCTCAACGGCAGCATCCTCAAGCCTCATGTATTTCCCGGCTTCATGGAAGAAATCGGGTAAAGTAGCTGGTTTTTCTTTTGTCAACCTTCTAGCAAATTTAGTGTCCGGATGCACACCACTGCAGAGGGCCATTAGGATAAGCTTCTCATCGGCATCTTGGACTGCGGCTGCTGCGGCGTTGAATCTGGTTAGGTATTGCTGCAGCTTTTCTCCAGGTTTCTGTTTGACGCTGGATAAGGAATAAGCGTCCTTAGGTTGCTCCACATGAATGCGGAACTGACTGATAAATTTTTCTTTCAACATTTCCCACGAGCTGATGGATCCTTGGGGTAGATGACAGAACCAGGAGGTAGCAAGATCTGCTAAGAAGAGCGGAAAGCATTTGCACAGTACTCCCTCTGTCGCTCCACTCATGAGCATATGCTGCGTGTATCTCTGTAAGTGGACAACGGGATCGGAGGTTCCTTTGTAGGGTTCCATTGTTGGCAACTTCCATTCTCGGGGGGTGATAGCAATTTCGATATTGCGGGCGAAAGGGCTGGTTACCCTAGCGCCTATCCCTCGATCTCTTTGTTCCCGTTGGACACACTCTCTGAATAAGCGTGCCATCCTTTCATCAGAACTTGGAGCAGATAGAAATGAGTTTGGTTCTGTTCTGTGGGATTGATTCCGTCCAGATGACCTATAGGGATGGTATCGTCTATCATTCCTCATATTTTCCAGAGGCTGCCTTTGATCTTCTGGGAGCATGCTCGGGTCAGCTACAGTTGGCCCTTGCCTCGATCTCCCCCTGCTGGGTTCTGATCAAAGCACTTCCTCGGGTCCAACTTCGGGCTGGACTCTAGCTCGGCCCCGTTCACTGGCGCTTCTGTGGTTAGGCAGCATGACAGGCTCAGCTACAGTTGACCTTCGCCCGGTGCCTCCCCCGTTGGGTCCGGTACCAAACGTTTCCTCAGGCCTAACTTCGGGCTGTGCCCGGTCTCGGCTCCTACCATGGCTACTTCTGCCGTTAGCTCCTTCGAAGAAGGAAGATCTTTGTTGTCTCTGAGATCCTCCTGACTAGGACTCGCCCCATGATTCAGTGTTGCGGTTGGATTCTTCAGCGTCCCTTAAGCGTGACATGAGATGGTCCACCAAGGCTTCCTGCTGGGACGTGAAGCGGTTAGTTACTTCAACCACAACTCTGTCCAGATCTGCTCTAGTAATTGCTGCAGGCTGTTCTGTGGCAGGAGTAGTTGGGTTAGCCTGTTCTTCATTTGTTACTGTTGCTGGAGGAGGACGATTTACTTGATTCGTGACAGCTGGATCTGGAAGACTGCTGGATGCGATGTTTTTTCCTTTGTTAACATCTTTTCTCTGTTTGGGAGGCATGTTTTCCAAGTGGCGGACGATGCTGTTGGGAAAACTTGTTAAGCGGATGAAGCTGAAGCTTCGAGCTTCTAGTTCTCAGTAAAAGCACCAAAAATGTTTGCACAAAAAATGGACAAACACCTCAAAGTTGTATGATTTAGTAGATCTTATGTTGTTCTTAGTGATTCGGGTGATTTATGCAAATATATGAAAAAACAGGGGCTAAACTATAAAAAGACACGCAGATTTATAGTGGTTCAGCCAGAATGTGCCTACGTCCACTTTATATGTTATTTCTCTTCTCTTGTTTTGATTACAAGTACAAAGCTTTGATACAGGTAAAAGAAAGTTGTTTGAAAGTTCTCTCCGTGCTTGAGCTCTCAAAACTTGTCCCCATTGCTGTACCCCTGCCCCTCTATTTATAGAGTGAGGCTGGGGGTATGGGTCTTGGATGTATATAACAGCTGGTGGGCCTGGGCTGACGCGACCTGGCCTAGTATTGTTGGCCCAGAAGGAGCATGGTTCGGTAGGATGGAGTGTAGAGGTTGGTCCGGTGTGGAGTTGGTGAGGTTGGTCCGGTGTGGAGTTGGTGGGGTTGGTCCGGTGTGGAGTTGGTCCGGTGTGGAGATGGTTCGGTGGCTCTGTGGAAGAAGGTTGGTTCGGCAGGAGGTGATTCGGTGGTTCTGTGGAAGAAGGTTGGTTCGGCAGGAGGTGATTCGGTGGGAAGCAAGGTCCGGTATTGCTGTTAGTCCGGTAGGAGTATGGTGGAGCTTTTGGTTCGGCATCTCTTGGAGACGTGTTGATTCGATTGTAGGATGCTTTGGCCAAAGATCACATAACAGTATATATAGCATGGAAAATAACTTAGAGTAAAGCAAAAAATATATTTTCCTTGCACATGTATGATTTAAGGGTTTAAATCATTTTGAAAAGGTTTTCAAGGAAAAATTTAAAGGGTTGTTAATCCTAAGAAAATGACTCAGATTAGAATACCAGATGGGACTTGTGTAGGGTTGCGCCCTATACTCATTAGCTGTTAGCCCCTAGCTAATTTAGTCCAAAATTCCAGCGTGTAGGGCTTTGTCAGAAGTGAGACTAAAATTATGTTACACACAGAAAGGAACCTAAAAGGAAAGATAAGTTATTGGTAAGCCCGCAAAATCATTATGATCAGATAGACCTGGAGAAGTAAGTAAGGACAGACCGTACAGAAGGGGAGTATCTAACAGTTTTTAGATTTTTTTATGTTTTCTTGTAGGCCTGAGTCAGCAAAGGGTTAGTAGTTAGCCAAGAAAAACTACGGTGTATGGACAGATAGTCCATATGATAATTGAAATGTGCTTATACATGATATTGCTTTACAGATTTAACCAGTTTTGGTTACAGGATTATAATTTGCAAAAGATATGTTTTAAAAAGGATATTTGTGAGGGGAAACCCATTCCGCTAAGCGGCGTGGTCTCACTTAATATCAGATAACCGAGATATATAGTATTATTCACACCAGGCTTTATGTCCGACTTGAAGTTTATTTTCCTTAAACTCTCGGGTGCTCAAAATTGATTTGAGTTGGCTGAGGGTTGAGGTTTACATGTTTTTAGTAGGTTGGCGAATAAAACTTCCGGAGACGAACAGGTGGCCGACGGATAGCTAATTAGCAGTTGTTGATATTTTGGATTGATTCTGCTGTATTGTATATATAGTACTCTGGTCAACCAAGGGGGCATCGTCATATGTCGCTCTTGGCGTAATATTATAATAACTATATTTTATCTGAACCTGGGAAAGCGATGGGATTGTGTAAAATGAATGTGAAACATGTGTCTTGAAATGTAATCAAAAAAATATATTTTTATATTCGTTTGCTTCTGATATTATGAATACCATTAACATAGCCATATTTAATCGCTAGAAATTAATACTATAAATGACTACAACATCTGTAGCGCTTAGCTTTGGGCCTCTAGATAGGGGATGTTACACTATCCCTCGGTCAAGAGTGAAGCCAGGTAAGTTAGAGCACGGTTGCATATCAATCTCTTGCCTAGACACTCCATTCTTTACTCTCATGGATAGATAAGTCTATCTCATCGACATTTAGTGTTATGTATAGTGTTAATGTAACGACCCGTAAATTTCAACTGTTTTAATAACGTAATTAGTTGAAAGTTTACGAAATTTTAAACGATAAAATTTTGAAATAAAAATTTAATATTTGAAATACGCGGAGTGATGATCCAGAATGAAGTGGTTGGAATGATGTACGTGATGACTGAAGAAAGAGAACGATAATGGATAGCCTTGACACTTGTGTCAAATTGGAAATGACTAAAACAGGAGCCGTGCCGGGCCAATGGAGGATTAGCTACCTCAAGTGAACACACTTCTTCGAACTACTCATTACTTGTTGTCGATTGGTGCACCCTTGATTTTGGGAGTGTTGTTTCACGGTGTTGCGGGCGCTGCGGCGTTGTGTTCTCACCAGTCTGGATCAGGCGAACGGTAGTATCACTACCTTGGGTATTGCCTCATGTGCCTTGTCATACTTGTATTCCTTTATACGCGACCACTACGATTTTGGTTTGTACCTTTAGTATATGGATTGCCCTCTGGTGACTTCCGGTTTTGGGGAAACTACGGTCTTGTATATGCTCTTGGGAATAAAAATGTGTTAAGGGGAATAATGGTAACGCCTTAACACTATTTTGATATCTTATATTACTGATAGACATTATCTACTTATCGTACACTACTACATAGTAGATAGTTTAACGGATCCTTAAAGGATGGTTATTCCAAACATCCTTTGAGTTACTTGTATTTCAATTGCTATTTCACTTGAGTTGGATTTATTGATATAAGAATGTTAATCCTGACTCGAGTGTTTTGTGTTTTGCTTTACGCTCGGGTCAGACTGAGTGTACCAGTATTTGAGACTCACCTTTGGAGTTGGAGCTTGCTTGAATATCCAGCCATCTATTCTGCTTTCAGTATTCGATGATTCCAGTGATGTATTTTGATTTGTATCTGATGTATCGTATTACTCTTCCGTTGTATTTGGTTTAACTCTGATGTAACTTATACATTTATATAGTAGCTTCATGAACTACTATCTCTTTTATTTCCACTGCATTTATTACTCTGTGTCTGTGATCTGTGATTATTTATTTACTGTATATGTTCAGTTTTGCCAAATTTAAATTAACAACGCGGTATTTTGATCAATTCAACTCCGACATGTGTGTTTACCTATACACTTATAATGGATGCGAATGGTCCAAAATACCGGGTCGTTACAGTTAATGATTTTCATAAACGAGTAAATAATCAACACGATTAACACATTTATGATATTCTAACTTAATTATTCCTCGGTTAAATGGGAAGTCGGTAGGTTAAAGTACTATTGCTTTTATACCTACTCGAACATTAATCTTAACTCTCGCAAATAGAGAAGTCCACCTCGCTCAGATTTTAGTGTTAAGCATACTTAATTACTTTTCAAATAAGTAAACAAAACACGATTTAGCCACTAAGCAATTCTTAACCCCTTTTGAAATTATTTGGTTATACTTTTAAAAATGCTTTTAAAAAACTTTGAAATACTTATAATAGGTTTTAAAACATTTTCTCAAAATATTACTTTAAGATAACAGGTTTATAAAACACTTTGAAACTTGGAAAAACCATGTTTTCTATATATCCATAAATAAATAAACCCTCTTTTTAAAAAATTCATTACTAATTCTTAAAAACACTTAAGTATCTCATACCACTTTTAAAATACTCTAATAAGAGTTAGCAAGCACTTGTAAAAAGAATGAAATAAAATACTTAGATTTAAATATCTTTTCAAACCTTTAAAATCCAAAACAAGGCTAAAACAGGCAGTTTTGCACAAGTGTAAGTTTGGTCACTTTTCGATATGTTACTCGGCTTTTTAACATTCAAACTTTTTATGGTAGAAAACATACATATAAAACATCAAAAATACAGCGAGAAACCCTAAGGATCTCTCTATAAAGTTACATAGAAACTGTCGAATACAAGGAAATTCCTAAATGCATATATAGCGACTATCGCTATAAAAGCACTTTCAAATCCAAGTCCAACCTAACCAAATTTCAACTACAGCCTATTTGCTTTTTTCCAAGACTATATTATAAGTCCATAAGTCCATTCAAGTGTATACATATGTATTACATATGTCATTTGCTTTCAAAGCAAGAATCGAAAGAATATTACAAACAAATATCAATATTACAACATATGTCAATATCCATTCAATCACAAAGAAATATTCAATCACTAACAAGTATACACAATATATTTTCATTCAAGGTTGTGAATTAGCTCACACTTAAGCAAACAAACAAGCAAGATCTAAGCCTGCACTTTCTACGTCTTCCTTGCAACCACCTTTGCTTCCTCCTCGACCTTGCTTTCACTTGCCTTTAGCCCAAAACAGACCTAATAACTCACGAGCTATGAGGACGGGGAAAGCTTGGCTTTGGTTCTTCGAAATCTAACTTGGTAGAAGGTGTTGTGATATTGTCATAAGGCTTGTGGCAAAGTTTGAGTTGATTTGGATGAGTTTTTCAATTATTTTTGTTTAGGAAATTATGTAGAGAAAGGAGATAAGAATGTTAACTTTTTGAGTAAAAATATTAAATGGATTCAAGAGTTATGCCCCTCCTTTTATAGGCTTCAAATGGTGTTGCTTAAGCTTGCTCTCACCCCCATGCCATGTAAGGCTCACCCCTCCATATGCCCATCAATTCCCCTTTACACCTTTTACATTAGGTAATTACCTTTATACCCCTTACATTAGAAATATCTCTAACCACTTAGAAACTTCTAGAAAATTCCAATCATCATATGAAGCAAAGTTTGTTAATTAGCTCCTAATGTGTTCATATGTTCATTAGCTTAGTACAGAAGAATTCGAACAACTTATATCAGTTATAAATCTGTTTATCGATAAACCGATTTTAGGTCACATTATCGATATTTCTTCGAAGAATATATTTTTGTAAACAAATTTTAAAAACAAGTTTCTTATCATTGTTTATTGATTAAAAGATGTAACTTATAAAATCTCATTTATAACACTTAACTACATTTTAAAATGTTACAATATTCGAAGATGAAGCGTTCGAATTTCCTGGTCGCCGCATGTAGTTAGCTTTCCAAGTCGGTGGTCTACTATTAACTTTATCAATGATAATATTCCAATCTTCCTTTTTTAGTTTCGTGTAACTAATAGTTATACCTAAATAGTTAAAAGGAAAGCTCATGATTTTACAGTTTAGGGTACTGACCACTTCAACCGTGCTATTTCATGAGTCGTTAAGAACTAGGACTAAGCTATTATGGAAGTTGATTTTTAGGCTCGATATGAGTTCAAAATTATATAAGATAAGTTTAAGCAAAGCAATATGATGAGGAAGATGGAAACAGAATAAGAGGGTGTCATCTGCATATTGCAGAGTAGATACCCCATCTAGAGTAATTTCATTCCTAATACTAGGAAGAATGTTATTTCTAATCACAAGAGTAAAACTGCATAGAAAACATCAACCGCAAGGTTGAACAGAAGGCGTGACAAAGAGTCATCCTGTCGATGGCCTTTCTTTAACTAAATTTTGCTTCCTTTGATGCCATTAATCAGCATAGAGGATGCGGTAGTCTTTAGGATAAGGCTAATCCAGAAGATTCATTTGTCCGTGAATCCTCTGGCTTTAAGGACGTCGAGCAAGAAACTCCAGTTGATTGAGTCAAATGCTTTGGCCAAGTCTAATTTAAGCAGAGCACACAGTTTTTTTTCTTCGTGCCAGCAGTCGATGAATGTGAAAAACCTTTCTAAAAAACATGTTTCAAACTACATCTCTATTTTTATTTTCGGTAAAAATATTAATTTTTTTTAAACCTTAACATTAATCACATGTTTTTATAATCAGAACTAATTTCTTTGAATTTGTTTGAAAATATGCAAATAATTGTAGAGAAATCTGTTTATGGTCCAGAAACTTTAAATATTTGGGTAAAGTTCTCCGTGAATTCTTGCAGGATTTTATTCAAATGTTTGTAGTGTTCTGCGTGAGCTTTGAGTAAATATTCTGAAACTTGAAAATAGTTTTTCCCTTGGAAACATGTTTTTAAAAAGTTATATAAAAATGCCCTGAAATGAAATATAGAAAATAGGAGACTATAAATTTAGCTTCTTTAGGATGGTAGAAACATAATTTACACAAATTAAAAATTACTCAACAGTTTAAGCATAGGTTACTAAATATAACACAGTATTCATACAACTTTTCTTTCCCTTCACCGTCCTTCCTTCCCTAAAATCCCCAAACTTTGATTCTAATAATTTAATCCTACTACCGTGCATTGAAGCGTTAAAATCTAATTATATTCGACTCGGTCGAAAAATTCGGAATCTTTTTATGAATAATTTGTTCAGATATAATAGATCAACTTTTAAACCGTTACCGACATGTATTTTTCGAAGCTGGACGATTCTCCTATGCTTCGTAAACAGGTAAAAAAAGAAAACCTTGAGCTGGATTTACAAGCATTTTGATTATTGATTGATATTCTGTTTGATTATACGCATTTGCTAATCGTTTTTATGGTTATGCTGAAAAACACTTCATCAGCGTTTTGTGTTTTTATTTTTCATGTTTATTAGCATCCAGGATACATTATTGAGTGAAATGTTAGTTCCATTTCCTCATTGTATAATAACATTCTTAATGGCAGAGAGATGGATGATGAAAGTGTTTCAGAATGTTGAGTTGATTTATACACAGACCATGAAACCATTATGAAACTGAATTTGGATATGGCATGCTGAATTAGATTATGATGATATATGCTTCTAATCGTGGAGCAGGAAATGTTAAATAACATTGCATTTCTTGGATCTTGATGTAGTGCATTTAACCATGCAAACATATCAGACGTATAGATTTGTATATGACAAGAAACTGTTTATTTTGCAATGGTGAACAGATTCAATCACTTGAAGAAGGAGCAGAGTGTTTAAGGGAAAGGTGCCTTAAGTTCTACAAGGGCTCTCGAAAATATACGTATGTTTATACTGTTGTTTCTTCACACATGCGTGCTTGCGCTCATGTTTATAGTTAACAAATTCTACTTCTCCCAATTTAAGGGATAGGATGACTATATCAAATATGTTCTTTCATTTATGCAAAATTTATCTTTAATGAATGTTTCAATTTTCAACATGTAGAGAAGGACTTGGCGAGGCATATGATGGTGATATTGCTTTTGCTAGCTCTCTTGAGATGTTTGGTGGGGGGCATAATGATCCTATTAGCGTTGCTTTTGGAGGTCAAACCCTTCTCTATTTTGGTTTATTCCTTGCAAGGCCTTTAGTAACCTTTTTTTTGGGTGGTTGGTATTTAGCTTTCTGTTTAAAGTCTCAATTTTTTTCTTCAGAAATTCTGATTCACAGTTTTGATTGGTTCATGTGTTATGTTTAGAGTAATTTTTTTAGTCATAGTTTTGATTTAGTTAAGGTGTTGCTTGGTCGTTAGCTTACAAAACACAATATAAATCAGGTGATCTGGCATAGAGTCATTCCACCTCCGACTTCTGTATTTTTTACTTATTGGTGTAGTGTGTACGAGTATATTGCATAATGCACACCTTGATCTTCTTGTTCTGTTTTGCTATGCTGAGACTTTTGTTTTCCTTATGAACTTTCAAAGGTTTTCTGGAATTTGAAAATGGAAGTTATCTTTCATATGTCACTTGCCTTGTTTTTGACTTGTTGCTCAAAAGTTCAAAATTGCTGTAGCAAGGTTGCACAGTAGTGTCACTAATTCCAGCCCTTATCTTACATTGATGTCGATTAATATGCATAAGCTCTGTTAATGATGCAATCAGGGGGAGCAAATACCTTTTGGTGTCTTATTTGCTGATAGAAGTTGTAAAACTGTACTTAAAAATTCAAACCATTCTGTCAACTAATAACTTTACAGTGGATATTTTTATCATTTAATTTAGGAAAATGCCTTTTTTATAGTAAACATTGGAAAATTTTGAAACTATATGGCAACCATGTTAACTCAAAAGTTGAAAATAAAAATGCAATATCTTTCTGCAATAAAGTCAAAATGGATATTCATTACTGTTAACAGCTTCTACGTTGCATATATGAAAGGATGGATGAATGTTATGGTCTCATCTTCAGATTCCATGGACATAGTGCTACTTAAGTCAAAGTTTAAGATCGCTTTCAATAGAAGTATTTTAGAAGAAAGTAAAAAAAGAAAGTGATAATTTATTTCTATGCAGAATCATATTTACATTGTATGTACCTTAGATACATCGGTTCATGTTACACATTCGTGCACTGCACATGTAATTTTTTTTATGAACGATGCTATTTGATTTTTGATATAACAACTTATATTATTAGTAGCTATTATATTATAACACACACACTTGGCTAAATAACGGACATGCAAATAATGTCAGTATAATTATTAGCTTACGTACCTACTGTGATTTGCAGGACCTGTAATGACTAAATTTACTATTGCATTGAGAGAAATTGGAACTTATAAAGAAGTTCTAAGATCCCAGGTATCCTTCCTTTTCCTTTGCTATGAAAATTATGTTAAAGAACCCAGAGGGAAATCATGTTACGGTAAAAGTTTACGTTTCTTCGTAGATAACATAATATTATTCCATCTCTGAATGCTGATTTTCATTTTCCTCTCCTGTGAAAGATGTATGGGCTTGTGATACCCAGCTTGTTTTTATTTAATCAGGTCGAGCACATGCTAAATGACAGATTGATGCATTTTGTCGACATCGATTTGCATGACGTCAAGGTACACGTTAATTTGCCTTATTTTACAATTTATTTCATACCAACGGTTTGTGATATGTACATGAGACAGTAGAAGTCCATGCATATATACATAAAAATACAATCGATATTATCAATTTTCTTGGGAACATATTTTGAGATATGGTTTCTCAAAATCTTTATATGGTTAAATATGTAATTGTTTAAGCATATTTTTGGAGTGAAAGTCCATAAAAAAAACACGCAGGAACATGGTGAAAGTTATGAGAAATAGTCTGTTCCTTTGGCCTCTTGGTAATGTACGATCATGATTATTTATTTAGTTGCAATTTTTGCTGCTCCTAACCATCAACTAGTTTTTTAGTTTCTTATGCCTTACAATTTGATAAATAATAATATATTTCTTGAAGGATGCAAGGAAGCGATTTGATAAGGCATGCCTTGCATATGACCAGGTATGCTTAAGGGTTTTTCAACTTGCATTCAGGGCTATATTTATTTGGTTTTCATCTGGTTTAATTAATCGCTTTCGTTGTACAATCCTATACCGTGGGAGAAAATACCTTTGTTTTTTATGATAATTGGTCACAGGATATATTAACATTTTATACACTTAATAAATTACCATCAGTAGACAACAGTTTTGTTGCATCTAATTGGCAGGTGGAACATGCATAAACAAAATGCTCAACATCTCATCTACTTTTGACAAATTACGGAAAATAATTATATTTTAATGCTGCACATGTCATTAACGATTTACATAACAAAGTGATTTGGTGACCTATACGTTTTCGGAAAATGTTGCTAGGTCACAGTGCTTTCATAATGCAACATTCATTTTGACCAATGCCATTCTTAAAATTATATGCATGCATGTTTCAAGATTCTGATACAACTACTTTCAACATCCTTTGTATCAGGCACGTGAAAGATATTTATCACTAAAGAAGGGCACAAAAGATGATGTAGTCACGGTTTTGGAGGATGTAATTACCTTTCACTGTCTTTATCAAGCGAAGCTTCAGTTTCCTTATATCTTGCTAACTTTGATATCAGCTAATTAACTTATATTGAATAAAAAAATGAACACAACAGGAGCTTCATAGTGCAAGATCTGCATTTGAGGAATCACGGTTCAGTCTGGTATGTTTCTGTTATGCATTCGTCTGTGATATTTTAGTTAATTGAATTCATATGTTTGAACTGAGTAGTTAACTCTGTCTATAGATCACAGCTCTGTCAAATATTGAGGCAAAGAAGCGGTACGAATTTTTGGAAACCGTGAGTGCAACAATGGATGCACAGCTTCGCTATTTTAAACAAGTAAGCTGCTTTATTTCCTCTTTCTTGTATTAACTTATCTTATATTTCACCTAACAAACATTCAGTTAAAATAAAGACTTCTATTGTTGCATAGGGATATGAGTTACTACATCAGATGGAACCATATATTAACCAGGTTTGATACACTGGTGTTATCTGTTTATATATTTTATAGCTCATGATTTTTAGGGACTACAAATATTATTCCATTTGTTAAAGACTTAATTGTTAAAGAACATGCATTTAGCATAAATAAGTTACTGTTACTTTTTACGTATGTATGTGAATGCCATTGAGTGCTAATCCTTAAACTATGCAGCACCCCAATTTTAACCACGAGTTTCATTATCAGTGTTGCTGCTAATTAGAAAAGCTATTATATAATCATTACTTATTAGCCATGCATGATAGGTATTTACACAATACTAAACAAATTTAGGACAATAACCACTGGACTGACTTCATATCGTGGCAGGTTAAATAAAAAGGGTAGGAGCAATATTTCGATGAAGTTATTTGATTTTCTATATTTAAAAGTAGGTATACATAATTTTTGGCTATTGCTGAAAACGTTGTACTTTGTAAATCTGTTTATTTTAAAATCGTTGGATGAGAAGACACTGATAAACCTTGTGAATATGTTACCCTTGTA
Source organism: Allium fistulosum (assembly GCA_030737815.1). Classification (NCBI taxonomy): domain Eukaryota; kingdom Viridiplantae; phylum Streptophyta; class Magnoliopsida; order Asparagales; family Amaryllidaceae; genus Allium; species Allium fistulosum. Next base: position 1,355,214,036 of record CM060902.1, on the reverse strand, counting down.
TTTGATCATGAACTTAAGCATTTTTATTTAAGAACAAACCTAAGATATAGAATTTTGGATGCGTAACATTGTTCTCAAGAATAAATGGTGCCCTATTTATAACAAGCATCCTATGTATTATTCTGAAAACGAGGACCAAACCAAACTATACTACGAGCAATTCAAAACTAATTTTTGCATAATATTGTATAATAGGTTCTGGCATATGCACAACAATCGAGAGAAAGATCCAACAAAGAACAAGCAGCACTTATAGAGAGAATGCATGAATATAAAAGACAAATTGATCAAGAAAGCAGATGGTCTTCAAATGTGCACCACGATTCTCCTGGTGGTGATGGTATACAAACTGTTGGTAGGAGTTCACATAAAATGATAGAGGCTGTGATGCAGACAGCCATCAAGGGAAAAGTACTATTTCACTCTTAATTTTACAATAAAAATTATGCAACTCTTTCATGATTAACTTACAATGCAAAATACTGTCTTAAGCTGTAAGTAAGTTCACAGTGTGACATCGTAGTAGGTTTTACAACAAAATGGCTGATATGCCTATATGAACCCCTGTTTTTGCTTTCTCCCCTAGTTTTTTTTTGTGCAAAATATCAATACCCCAATTATTGCCCTTCACTCCCAACCATCTTCTCATTATATCCATTCTTACCATACTTTATATTTAGTGGAAATTAGCCACAAGAGCCTCTTTAGCAAGTGGAATTAGTTTCTAGGACACACAACTGAAATAATTACTTTCAAGGACAAAACGTAAAATAATTAGTTTCTAGGCCCTAAAAACCTATGAAATTATATCCTTGAAAGTAATTGGACTGCTGACTTTGTCCTTGAAAGTAATTATTCTGCAGACTTTGGCCTTGAAAATAATTTCTTTGAATGTGTGTCCTAGAAACTAATTGGACTGCAAAGTTGATTCTTCTGGTGAAATGCCCCTTATATTTATCAGTCTTTCCTAGTTAAATTTTGGTCTCTCATATTTTAGTAACCCCCCATCTCCCTCCCTCCCTCCCTCTCTTCTCCCCATTTTTTCATCTTGGTTCTTCTAGTTGGGGATTTATTTAGAAGAAAAGTGGAATATTAACATGTTTTTTTGGTCATTCTACTTTGATTTAGTATAGATTTATTACTTTATTTTTGGAATTTGGAAGAGGTTTGAGTGAAACCGGTTGTTATTGGTTGAAATTAGCTGTAAAAGGTTGAAAGCGGTTGGAGAACAGAAGATATTGTTTAAATACACTTTATTTCCATTATCATTGTCTAAATAATGTTGAAGTAATACAAAATTTGTTTTTGAAAGAGGCAATGTGGAAGAAGAAGAAGGGTACATTTGTTCATCGAAAATTTCAGTGTTTTGGTGGGTGGTGAAAGCAGAGAATTAGGGTATAAATATCCTGGGCCATATATATATATATATATATATATATATATATGCGCGCGGGCTTGCACTTGTGCATTTGTGCGAAAATAGGTAAATATTATATTTCTCGAGGATTGAACCAAAGATCTTTGAGCACGTAGCCAAAAGCCCCTCACAACCTCTTATCCACATAGGCAAAGTGCCTCACCACTTGATTTATTTTATCATAAAGAATATTCATCTTTTTTAAAACTTATCTGTGACGACTTGCCTCCTCGACCCTAATAAATCGTCACTAATACATTTTTGGTATTCACGTGCTGCAAATCCAAGTGTCAGAGAGGCAGATTATCATGAAGTACAGAAAATAAAGACGGAACAAAATCCCACACGAATGAAATAACATATATTATTTCAACATATAATCTTTACAACGGAAATTTTGAAAACATTCATCAGAGTTAAATATGGACAGCTATAAATATCCGTTCTTACAAATACGGAATACAATAGTACAAAAGTGTGGTGAAAAAGAGGTAATAGCCTACTGAAGAATCTTCTAACTCCATGCTCCGAGCTCTTTCAGATTTTCTCTAACTAAACCTGACTACTAGGCTGCCCAGAAAAATAGGGCACTCAGAGTTTAATGGGAAATAAAATAAACCTCGGGTCAGTCATGAGACCGGTGTGAGAAACTGAAAATACAGATATTTGAAAACAAATGGTATCTTATAAGACCACGCCGTGCATAAACACGGAACGAGTTTTTACCGTATGATAAATAAAACATTTGCTACGCAAAATCCGGGAATATTATTTTTAATGATATTCTTTTGAAAATACTTTTTAAATGAATTTATGAATCTTAGCTGAAATTGTTACATTGATTAAATTTCAGCATACCAGCTACAAAGTAGATTCTACGATCAAATCCGAAGGCACTTATTGGAGAATGAATTTCCATACAATGACAAGGTAAGATACTACCTTCCATACAATACATCCTTATAAGAATGTACCGAGGATCGACATCTTCGAAACATCTGCGAATCAAAACCGACCTACCCGTAGACCCATTTGATGGCGGATGTGATTGAATATGACATCATCCCAGTCGTAACCGATCTATCCGTGGCCACAGCATACACAACATACTCGACATATAGAGAGTAATCTAGAAGCGTGATGACCATACCCTTATGGGAGCGACCTACATAGCCTTGAAGCAACCCTGTTTTAGCTATTACTGGTTGATGATGCCAGAGGTAACGATTACCTTTCACATAGCACACATTCCACTTTGAATGACAACACCGTCATTCCATGATCACATAACTAATTTCTACAAACGTATAACTCTTAAGCTCGTATGTCTCAGAAAAGAGTGTTAAGCTAAGAGAAGTTGTCTTCTTCGCCACCAAACAGACGATACGTTTATAGAGATCAATCAATGTGATTAAAAATGCAACATCATATATTCGTTCATACAAGTTGTCCAGGAACATGACAAACCGAATGAACTCTCCTACCACATCCTGCCGGAAACCATCCCTAGGATTAGTAGTAGCGAGCAGCCCCTGCATCGAAAATCAAATGAAGATACTACTGCCACATATATATGATATGAGAAATTCCCCCGAGGTCAGTGAGAAACAGCCCTTCATTCTATTTACTATCATTCAATGTTTTTACTTCGAATACGTAAATTGGTTCAAAGTGGGTTTTGGATAAGAATCACTCAAATCCAACCTGGCTCCTTCGATCCAATCTTCGGTAAAAAGATATTAAGTAAATAGGTGTTTATCATTTGATTAATTACTTTCTTTTTATCAAAAATATCTTCTAAAGATATATTTCTTTTAAACTTTTCTTTCCGGTATATACTAAATCATTAAACCTCTCTTTAACTTTGGAAATACCAAAACATTTTCACAAATCATATTGGAAAACATTATTAAGTTAAAAAGGGTCTATAGAAATTATACTAATTCTACTTAATATCAATTTTCGTATTCAACAAGTACTATCCGTCGAATAACGGTGAAATCACCTTTTAAATTCATACAGTTAGTACGAGTTCCCTCGGAATTTAACTCCAAGTATAAGTAGATTATCTTCATACAATTCAAGTTGTATCAAATTAAATTTATAAATTTTGAATCTTTTATACTTGTCCCGTTTTCGACATTTCGACCTTATCTATCACTCGCTCAGGAAAGAGGCCAGGCGAGCTATGGCACTGGTTGTTCCTGAACATCTCCTTAGTTTAAGCATCTCACATTCGGATCTCACGAATAGAAAAATCCAGTCTACTCATCGGCTTTTAGAGCCAAAATTAAATCACTTGATTTTAACAACTTTTCTTCAAATTATTTATTTAAACTCTTTTAAATAAACTATAAAACCTCCAAATCATTATTAAAAAACTTAGTTATTCATTTGAAAACATTAATAAAAGATTTGAAAAAGAATTTTTAGTTTAAATCCATATTTCAAAAGTTATTAAAAGTGCTGCAAAAAGTGTTACAAGTAGTGTTTTTAAGGCTTATTTGATCAAAACAACTTTTCGATCATATAGAAATTCATTTTTATAGCTCAAATCTCCTTTAAAATAGTTAAAAAGATTTATAGAATTTACTCCGTATTTTTAAAGAATAAAAAATATCATTTATAAAGAATTTATCGTTTTGGTTTTCGAACTGCCAAACCGCGACTATTTTGAAAACTTGTTTTGCTCATATTTCAAAATCTACTAAAAGTAATCTCGATTTTATTTCTTCGTTTGAAAACTATAGTTATAAGAGTTCGGAAATTCTTATTACAAATAATTCTGACTTCGAATCCATCGTATAAATGAATTTAACTTTCTACGATGCGAAATCGTGAACTACCATTACGCGACGCGTCTATTTTAACCAATTTTCCATTTTACTTTCAAACTTCATCGAAACACTTTTAAATGTTTATAAAACGTTATTAAATCATTTTAAACCATTTTCCAGAGGTTTAACAGCTCATATATATACCATTTCAATTACAAAAAGGAAAGTAATTTTCTTTGTGATTTTCGACGTGTACTTAATGTGACTTGTTAATACAATCAAACAGTCATATCATCATCATCATCCAAACATGATATCAAGCATAACCAAACATATATATCATCCAAGCATCATATCTTTACTACTAATAATGAGAATTCCTTGAATAAGAATTCAACCGTGTCTTTTTGAAATACCAGAAATACCCCTCATTATAATAATGAAAATCGTTCACTCTATTTTTATCTTTATCTTTACTGCTAATAAAGAGAATTCATTGAATAGATTTACTCTGTGTCTTTTTGAAATTCCAAATATACCCTTTTACATCTTTTCTTATAGAGAAATAGTATTCAAATATGGGAATATAGCCTGTTATTTTCTAAGTACAACTGTCAGTCCCCATGGAGAACTACAGTGTACGTTCACAAGATGAAGTATCCGAGGGTTTCATATTGTCCGTAATTTAGGTGGGAGTTAATCGGTCGAAGTCTCGCCGGATTCCGAGTTAGTATGAAGAAAATATTGCAGTCTGAACAAAAAAATAGCGGCTTCTGCACTAGGCGGAGTTCAAATATGGGGATGTGGTATCATGTTATTTTCTAAGTACAACTGTCAGTGCCCATGGAGAACTACAGTGTGCGTTCACAAGATGAAGTATCCGAGTGTTTCATATTGTCTGTAATTTAGGTGGGAGTTAATCGGTCGAAGTCTCGCCGGATTCCGAGTTAGTATGAAGAAAATATTGCAGTCTGAACAAAAAAATAGCGGCTTCTGCACTAGGCGGAGTTCAAATATGGGGATGTGGTATCCTATTATTTTCTAAGTACAACTGTGAGTGACCATGGAGAACTACAGTGTGCGTTCACAAGATGAAGTATCCGAGTGTTCCATATTGTCCGTAATTTAGGTGGGAGTTAATTGGTCGAAGTCTCACCGGATTCTGAATTAGTATGAAGAAGTTATTGCAGTTTGAACAAAAAAAATAGCGGCTTCTGCACTAGGCGGAGTTCAAATATGGGGATGTGGTAGCCTGTTATTTTCTAAGTACAACTATCAGTCCCCATGGATTGTTATGTCAACATCACATCTTTATCTTTATCTTTACTACTAATAATGAGAATTTCTTGAATAGGAATTCAACCGTGTCTTTTTGAAATACCAGAAATACCCCTCATTATAATAATGGAAATCGTTCACTCTATCTTTATCTTTATCTTTACTACTAATAAAGAGAATTCATTGAATAGATTTACTCTGTGTCCTTTTGAAATTCCAAATATACCATTTTACATCTTTTCTTATAGAGAAATAGTATTCAAATATGGGAGTGTACCATATTGTCTGTAATTTAGGTAGGAATTCATCGGTCGAAGTTTTGCCTGATTCTAAGTTAGTTTGAAGTAGTTATTGCAGTCAGAACAAAAAAAATAGCGGTTTCTGCCTAGGCGGCGTTCAAATGTGGGGATGCTACTATCAAATCTACTTTCACAGGTACAAATAAATATGCATGCACATTGTGGTTAAATGCAGGCCCACCTGGACGTGCATATGTACTCGTTATAAATAGAATTCCTCACCTTGATTTGATGACGGACTAACTAGAATCAACTATAGCCTTGCTAACTTTAATTCTAAGCCCACGACACTTGCTTTTCTTCCTTCCTAGGGGCTCGGCCTTGATCCTTGGAGCCTTGGGTGCTAACGGCCTAGGTGTGGAGGTGGTGGTTGGCTCGGCCAAATGAAGAGGTGGTGGTGGCCGTGAATATGAAGGAGAAAAAAGAGTGATTTGAAGTGGTTTTGAGGTGTTCATACTTACACACACACTAATAATTTAATTTATTTCCACAAATATTTTCTTCATAATTTTGTTAACATAGAAAGCTATTAAAAAAGCTTGAAAGTGGAGGAAGAAGATGAAGAATGAACGTTAGGAATTTATGAAGAAAGGGGTGGGTATTTATAGGAAAAATTTGAAAATAAATATCTAAATGCATAATTACATGTTTGCCCCTTGCTCACACCCTTTCAATCCCTTCCAATTGCACGGCTAGCCACCCTCTTTGTGCCTCCATGTGTTTGAGGTGATATAGTGTAAGGTGAGTTGATGAATGCTTTTGGGTTGCTCAAGTATCAAGTTCTTAGAAAAAATATCTTGATATTTTGTAATATATGTATATTTAAATGTATATGTATATATGTATGTATATATATGTTCATGTGCATGTTAGGATATGCATGTGTATGTTATATATGTGCACATGACATATAAACAAGGTTGCAATGACTTTTGAACAACTTTCGTTTGTTAAACCGTTGAAAATCAGGAAACCGATTTCCAGTCATATTTTCATTTATAAGTTAATTTACATATACATATAAACAAAATTTGAAAACTCATTTCTTATTATTTTTAACTAATTAAAATGATTACATTTGATTTATAAAATTATATAAATTAATATTAAACAATTGTTTACAACAAGTGCTATTATATCGATCAAGTGATATCGATTTTATTATATTTTCAAATCAAGTATATATCTTTATAAAACTATTATAAATGATTTATTGTTACTTTATAACTATTTAAAATGAATTATTAGCATTTAAAACAATTATTAGAATAATTAAAATAATTTTTAAATTATTAAATCTCAATTTAAATTCATAAATCAATATTTCTATAAGGGCATCACTGATGATGTCATAAATACCTTTATTTTTTTCGAAAATAAAATAAATAAATTTATTTCATATTTTTGTTCAATTATAAAAATAAGTGTATGTATCCAGTTCCGTGCGTGATGTCTGATAATTATAAAGTTATTTATTGATCAAACGATTTTCGACCATTTTATCAATATTTTTTCAAAGTATATATTTTATGAACATTTTTCCAAAATAAGTTCATTATTATTATTCATTACTTAAAGCTTGACTATTTGTTGAAAAATAATCTATATTTGAATATTTAAAATAATTTAGTTATCTTTAATTAAAGCGATCAAATTACGGGTCGTTACATTATCAATCCTCTTCTGGGTATCTTGGTAGAAAGAAAGAAAAAAAACACGGCCCAAATTTATCAATAAACATAAAGGTGGAAAAAATGTCTTCCTCGGATCACTTGCAACTCTTTTTTTTGTCGGTCGCTTGACTCAATGCTTTTTCATACCGAGATAAGGACCTAAATAATATCAAAGCAGAGTTCTTTTGATAGGAAAATCAAGATGTCATGTGCAATGGATAAAAAAGAGACTAAGTGGCATCTGTTAGATATTGCAAATTTGCCAATTTACCTCTCGACGCCAATTCATGTACACTTCTGTTTATGGGAATTTTTTTTTATCGATTTGGGTCTGCGTTGAAAATATATTTCACAAATAGGTCACCTTTAAATCATGTTACAAGCTTAAGCTTCTTTTTACCAGTTTAGGTCACGTTGGCCAAAACAGAGATGCTTTTTGAAAATGCGTCATAGTGTATTTGTGTTGTTTTGCAAACAACAACACATATAAGCATACTTTAACAATTTTCTTTCACTTCTCACTTGCTTGTACTGCAAAAAAACAATCAAATTGGCAATTACACTACCAGAAAAACGACCTTACACTATAGAAAAAGTAGAATTGACATTACTCTGCCTAAAAAACAAAACAAATGACCTTACACTGCAAAAAACAATAGAATATACAACGGGCAATAGGCCTCTAACTTGCTTGTGTGTACTAGTTGACAAGTAGGTATACCTTATCCACCCGTGGTGTAAATATAAAATTCTAAGCTCACTTGCACCACCTAAACCACAAATACATATTACATAACTTACAACGATGTCAACTGCTCTTCCATTAGATTACTGTTATGAAGACATAATGTTAATAACTGGTCCTGAAAATCCAAACCTATCGCCAGACGAAAGATATATTGAAATGGAAGAAAGACGTATGGAGATTCAAGAAATGATATTCGAATATAATGACAAATGGAGAGACATCAACAACGAGAACAATGACAACATCAACAGGATTGGCAATAATTGAATAAAAAAGCAGAGTCTAATCTAATTAACTGTAGACGTGGTTATATTGCTCCAGTTGTTGAAAAAAATGGTAGTGATGCGAGACATAGTTATTTTAGCTGCATGTTGTTTTCTAATAGATGTGGATTGATGAACATCTACTTTAAAGAGCCGTTGACTACATGTTAGAAGTACAACATGATGTTGAGTCCAATCCAAATTCGTCACCACCAACCCCCGAAGAGTATTGGTTCGAAATGAAAAGGAGACATTATATAGATGTACGAGAACATGAGAATGAATTGCATGTGGAAGAAGAGAGATGACAACTACAAGAGATAGATCATCAACTACAGCGCACTCACCACTAAGAATAAGAGTCTCATCCTTACTTCCAACAATTGGATACTCGACCCTTCTGCACACTACAAAATAAATCATTCGTTTATCAAGTGTAAAATGTGGATTCTAGTACCATCCATTGTACATGTTGTGGATGTTATGCAAAACTTTAAGTAAGTTGCTCTAACGTCAAACTGTTATGAAAAATTTGGCTTATGCACGGAATACCTAAGGATCCAGCTTGTCGAATAATTATCAACAATCAGTTCAATGAACAACAATTACCAAACAATGAAAAATAAAAGAGCAACAAACATTGATTTACGTGGTTTGACCAAATTGCCTACGTCCACGGAATCAACAACTATTTTTTATTTTATTGAAGAAAGATAGCGTGACTACAGAATTATAGGTAGAAATTTGGAGAGACAAACCTATGATTACAAATTGAATAATCAATTTCTTCAAAGACTTGTTTGCATTCAACATTGTTGTCAGTTTTTTTAAAATCCTACGATTTAAATCACAATTCAGATCAGATCTCTTCCATTACGATTCGATTTACATTTCGATTAAAATTAGTCAAAATCACAATATTAACAAAACATTTAACTTATAATAACATATTTAATATACTTACTTGGATTCACAATTCCAATAATAATGTCTTCAAAAAAAAATGAAAATGTAAAAAGAGAAAATTAAGTTCTAAGTTTAGCGGTAGAAGTTGAAACATCAAAACACTTTCATAATGTATACATAACTTAAAATATGGATCTTTTAAATCCACAATTACAATTTAAATACCGTTTAGATTTAAAGTTCGAACTTTACGATTTAAATTCCATCTTGAAAACCTTGGCATCAAAGCCTCTAATTTGGTTCGATTGTGAAAATTAAGGTTCAGTGAAGAAGATGATAATGGTGGATGCCTTCTCACACCAATATGAAGACGAACTTTCTTCATTTATATATATATAGACTTGAGAAGAAGTCATTACTTGAAGACTAAGAAAAATTAATTGCCTGGTTACCTTAAAACCTTTTCACATTCCATGATTTGATTTCAATGCAAATAGAGGACGGTAATCTCGGTTATCATTTGATTGATTCTTCATTTTCTTTTTTCATATTGCAAAATCAATTAATTCATAAATAGACTTGTTTCCTCATTTATAAATCAATTGACAAATTGATTGGTTGACTAATTATCCACATATATATATATATATATATATACACACAACAACAACAAAGCCATTATTTCCAAACAAGTTGGAGTCGGCTAGAGATGGAACCCAAAACTAAATGACAAAGCTAATTTAAAGATTATAACAATAGCAATAGCAATAATAAAATAAAGTCAAATAAATAAATTAATAATAATAGTAACTAAGTAAAGTAAAAATAAAGATAAAAATACATATATATGTAAAAAAATATCAAATGATGATAATAGTATAAATAGTAATGATGGTGCTCGTACGTGAATCGCTAACTTCCACGCGCTATGTCTTAGGCTCCTTTTCCCTAGTCCTATAATCTAAAACTTATAAAACTCATAGCTCATGGTTCTGGTACATGGCTCCCACGCGCTCCTATTCGTTACAAGCTCTTCGGATATATTCCAATTCTTCAAGTCCCTTTTTACTACTTCCTCCCATGTCAACCTTGGTCGACCTCTACCTCTTTTTGTGCATACGACGCGGCCTACCATTCCAGCGCGCACAGGTGCCTCGAGCGGCCTTCGTTGGAGATGTCCAAACCATCTTAAGCGATGTTGAATTAGCTTCTCCTTAATTGGTGCTACTCCAAGTTTTTCACGTATATCATCATTTCTAATTCAGTCTCTTCTTGTATGACCGCAACTCCATCGCAGCATATGCATCTCTGCTACGCTTATCTTCTGCACGTGTTGGCTTTTAGTAGGCCAACATTCTGCACCATACAACATCGCAGGCCTGATTGCCGTTCTGTAGAACTTTCTTTTAAGCTTTCGTGAGACTTTCCTATCACAGAGAATGCCAGACGCTTGTCGTCATTTCACCCATCCCGCTCGAATTCTAAAACTAACATCTTCATCAATCTCACCATTAGACTGCAACATTGATCCTAAATATCGAAAAGATTCCTTCTTGAGAACTATTTGCCCAGCTAGAGTGACATCTCCATCCTCTGACCTGACACCGCTAAACTCGCACTTCAGATACTCTATTTTAGTTCTGCTAAGCCTAAATCCCTTTGATTCTAGAGTCTGTCTCCACAACTCAAGTTGTTTATCAACCTCAATCCTACTTTCATCAATTAGCACAACATCATCAACAAATAGCATGCACCAAGGAATTTCCTCTTGTATACCCTTCGTAACCTTATTCATCACCAGAGCAAAAATGTAGGGGCTCAAAGCTGACCCTTGATGTAATCCTATATTAATGGGAAAGTCACTGGTTACACCATTGCATGTTCTGACACTAGTCACAACATCATCGTACATATCCTTGATAAGGGTAATGTACTTTGTTGAGACTCTCTTCTTTTGCAGAGTCCACCACATCACCTTTCGTGGTACTTTGTCATAAGCTTTCTCTAAATCGATAAATACCATGTGAAGATCCTTCTTTTGCTCCTTAAACCTCTCCATAAGTTGTCTTAGCAAGAAAATCGCCTCTGTGGTCGACCTTCCAGGCATGAAGCCAAATTGGTTTTTTGAAACGCTTGTCATTCTTCTTAATCGATGTTCAATGATTCTCTTTCAAATCTTCATCGTATGACTCATAAGCTTAATTCCTTTGTAGTTTGTGCAACTTTGGATATCTCCTTTATTCTTAAAAATTGAAACTAATATGCTTCTCCTCCACTCATCTGGCATCTTGTTTGATTTAAAAATATTATTGAACAACTTAGTTAGCCAGGCTATCCCTGCATCTCCAAGGCATCTCCACACCTCAATGGGGATGCCATCAGGCCCCAATGCCTTGCCATATATATTTATTTTATTTCCAATATAGCCATATAGCCTAATTAATTGATTGCGAATCAATTAATTATTTTCCTTTCTTCTTTGGATAATATTTGAATCATATAAATTTAACACTCCACTTGATTTAAATATATCAATCTCTCTTCATCACCACATCTTAACAAATTGTTGAGTTTGCGCTACATGACGCTAAGCTCAAGATAAACTAGTTTGGGCACTGTTGTCCAAACAGAACCTCCAGACCTTTCCCAAACATAAGAGAAAGATAATATGAACATCAACAAACAAAATGTATACAAACATATACACAAATTCTTTAACGTATCCGATATAGGAGACAAACCTGTACATACTGAACTTCGAGAGATCAATGAAGATTTAATAGTGCGCTTCATCATCTCCATTCCATATCGAGTGAGGACATGCTTATCTACTTCAATTTCTTTTTTAAGAATTTTGTTAGTCTTTTCAACAAACTCCGCATCACTCAAAATATAAGATGGATAATCATCACCACAAATATGTTCATAAATAAGGCCAACTGAACCAAAATACATTTCCTGCAATCGAGCTTCACCTAGAGTCCGAACCTCAGAAATCTTCTCATAAATCAGTATCATCGGAAATACCAATACCTAAATAATAATCCGATGACTGCAAATGTGTTTGATAATTATCTATCCTTTTATTGTCGTTACTTGATAGAGGCTTCACCTTGAACAAAGATCTCTCATCAAATATCCCATACTTGCACGTCACAATTCTTCTAATTGTTTTACACCACAACCTACTTCTTTATTCTTTCCTTATGGCCTAACAAAATATGCTTACTTCCCATACGCTTCAACTTATCATGTCTTTTATCTAAATAAGCTGAATAACCAAACACTTTAAGGAATGAATAATCACAGATTTATCTTTTCGTATCTCTTTTGAGATCTTTATATCTATGATAATGGAAGGTGTGTGGTTGATGAGAAATACTGCCATAGATATCACTTCTGTTTAAAATTCATCTTCCAAACCAGCATTCAATCTCATACTCATAACTCTCGCCCACAACATCGACACATACTCTTCGGCATTCCATAACAGTATGACTCAACATAAAAAGAAAATCTTTAACTATATGCGGACCCACGATAGTGAATTTTTATGACACAAATTCACTATTATTTCTAACTTTGAGAACTTTCAACCGCTTCCTCGACTGCTTCTATACTAAGGTCTTCCATTTATGAAACTGGGCAAAGGTTTCAGCTTTGGTCTTCAAGAAATAGATCCAAACCTTATGTGATAAATCATCCATAAATAAGATGAAGTAACAGGCTTCACCTAAAGATGTAACTAAGGTGGGTCCCACACATAAAAATGAAAATACTCTAGAAACTCTGTACTTTTAGGTCCTATACCAAATGTAACACCTTCTTTTTTCCATAAGAATAATCTCCATAAGAGCTAGACTTCAACTGACAAACACCATCAATCAATCTCCGTTTCTTTAATACTTCAAGACTTTCCTCTTCAATATGATCCAAACGAAGATGTCATAACTCAGTAGTATCTAGAACACTAGAAACAGTAGAAATTACCAACTCTTCCAAGACCGTGCGTCCATAAATCATGTAAATATCATCAACTTGCACCCCTTTCACCACTATCAAGGAACCCTTCGTCATTTTCAATTTTTCTCCATCTACCATTATCTTCATATCAAGTCTACTCAAAGCTTCAACTGACAACAAACTTTTACGCAACATCGAAACATGTCTAACATTCATGATAGTCATAACAACTCCATTAAACATCCTAAATCTCACATTTCCAGCACAATGTATCATTCCTCATATTAACCGTTTCACCGTCAATCTTCCTATAACCTACAAAACAACTCCTATATGGCGTCATATAAAAAAAGACTTTAGAATCAATCATCCAACTTGCACTCTCGAAATGTGAAATAATGAACGAAAATAATGATGTATTACTATCACCACAATATGCATCCGATCCAACTGTTGCTAAAACCGAAGCTTCCCTTGTCTCTCTTCTTTCTATGAGCAGGACATTTTCGTATGAAATGCACCTTCTTACGATAACAACAAGCACTCATTATAAGGCCCATTGAGTGAGACCTACGCATGTCTCTCCTTCGTCCATGGTCCTTCTATCTCTTATTTCTTATTCTGCATGAATCAAGTTGTTGAAGAACACCATAATTGGTTTTTACTTTTCATGTCCTAAAAACTACTCCAGCAAATTTGGTGATGCAATAATTGTTCATTACCCTTCTAGAAGAATTAGTCATTGATAAATAATATAGAACAAGTCAAGCTAGCTTCGATATCAATCTGTTGTGCAGACTTTAATTAAGTTGCTTTAATGCTAAAATATTGTGAAAAAGTTTTGCTTATGTGCGAAATACACATGGATCTAGTCTGTCGAATAATTATCAACAGCCAGTTCAACGATCGGTAATCACCAAACAAAGAAAAATAGAAGAGTAGTGAAGACAGATTTAACGTGATCTGACCAAATTGCCTATATCTATAGATTTAACAACTATTCCTTATTTTATTAAAGAAAGAGAGCAAGAAATATTATAAAATTATAGGTAGAAATTCAGAATGACTAACATATATACAAATTTAATAATCAATTGTTTCAAAGATTTGTTTGGAAATTTTTTTTTGGAGAGACCAATTTTTCTTTTCTTTCAAAGACCCGTTTGCACTCAAAGAGGTGGAGCCTTGGCGTAACAGTTAAGTCACCCGCATGGTGATCTGGACGTCAAGGTTCGAATCCGGAAACAGCCTCTTTTCAATACGAGAGAAATGCTGCGTACATTATCGACCTCCTCAAAGCCCGCTATCGTACGAGAGCCTCGTGCACTGGGTTCCACTTACTTACCTACTTGTTTGCACTCAAAACCTCTAATTTGATTTTGGAAATTAAGGTTTAATAAAGAAGAGGATAATGATTGATTTTCTCTCATACTAATACTAAGATGAACCTCCTTCATTTTTTATATAGCTTGAGAAGAGGACATTACTTGGCCAAGAAAAATTAATTTTCCGATTACTTTAAAATATTTCAATATTCCATGATTTGATTTCAATGCAAATAGAGGACGATAATCTTGGTTTCTATAACTTTACTTTGCTTGATTGATTCTCTATGCCTAATCTTTTCTTTCTTCATATATCAAAATCAATTAATTCATAAATAGACTTGTTTTCCTTATTTATAAATCAATTGACTAATTGATAGATTGACTAGTCAATATATTTCCTTCCAACAAAAATTATCTTC
This sequence comes from Allium fistulosum, assembly GCA_030737815.1. NCBI lineage: Eukaryota > Viridiplantae > Streptophyta > Magnoliopsida > Asparagales > Amaryllidaceae > Allium > Allium fistulosum. Next base: position 1,355,198,965 of record CM060902.1, on the reverse strand, counting down.
ATATATGTTTCTTCTCTTTTATTTCCATTATAGCCATATAGCCTAATTAATTGATTTTGTGAATCGATTGATTATTTTCCTTTCTTATACAATATTTGAATCGCATAAATTTAACAGTGGGTAGCTTTGACGAGGTCACAAGATATGGTTGAGAATCTGAGATGTTGGATGTTGTTACTACAAATGTCATTACTACATATGCAAATTTCACGAGTGGATAGATGAACCTCTACCTCGATGGGCTATTAACTACATTATGGAACTATAATATAAGAATGGGTTGCTAACATATTTCACACTCATGTGCATTAATCACCATTTCACCATCATAATGGCAAATAATATGAATAAATTTATTAGTTATTTGAGAATCAAACTCGATGAGAGAATGATGCATTTTCACCAACAATTCAAACTGTTCAACAAAAATATATATCACAACAAAACCATTCATGAAGTAACAAATAAATAGGGTTTGTAAATCTTACCTTACAAATTGCAATGAGAAGACAAAGTCCTACCAGATCTAAAAATTTACTACTTTCGGCTAATTTTTATGCGATGAAGTTGATTTTTTGAAATATATATGGATTATTGGTTTTGAGAGAAGACTTTGGTAAAGTGAGTTATGAGCAAAGAAAGAAGAGTGGTTGTTGTTTTACCATAGATCAACTCATCCTGGTGCATTTTCAGAAGCCCCAAAGAGTTTGAACGAATAAATCTTTGGCACATTTTGAAAAAGTGCCGTACTATTTTTATTAAAAACATATAGGCTGATGCATTATCAAAACGTGCCTGCCTATTTTGAGTCTTTGACTAGTGTGGAGCTAGGCTAGCCAAAGCATGCCTAAGCTTGTAATATGTTTTGAAAGCGGTCAGTTTTTGTAATATGTTTCCAAAAGAGGCCCAAATAGATAGAGTTGCGTTGCGATGAAAAAAAATAGTTGGAAAAAATGGACATCCTTGACGCATTCAGCTACTGGATTTGAAAAGGTGGACGTACCTTTGCTGCACTATTTACCATACTGAATATCAACAACTCAATATTAACCTTCATAATCAATAAACGTCTCAAAAAACTAAAAAGGTAAACAATTTTACAGTCAGGAAACGTGAGACTTTATGATAAGCTTTGGTCATATCCAATTTGATAGCAATATTCCTTCTCAGAATTTGCAGAATCATCTCTTTAGCGGAAAGGATATTATTAGAGATGTACATTTTTAATAAGCCCAATTTGGGAACCTCACCATTTGATATGCTGTTATAGCAAATAGGTATGGCATGATCTATTTCGTCATTGTTAACCTCTCTCATTTTTTATGGCAAAACATTGTGAAAGGAAACAAAATTTTGTAGATATATTCTATATTTGCTATCAAGATCATGTGCACGAAAATTAGAATCATTTCGAGACTTCTAAAATTACATTTTCAATCGATAGTTATAAGTATTTCACGACTTATTTTGATTTATGATTTTACGGAATAAGAAGTTTTAAAATGAGCCAAATTGTTATGTAATTGGTCTCGATAGCTAATAGACTATCTAGAAAATTTTGTTTCGTTTAGTTACTACAAAAAACGAGAGTGGGGCTACATGGAAGAGGGGTTGTGGGTAAGCCCCTCTTATAAAGCGGTCCGTTTCTTGTCTTTTGTGCCATAATTTTTTTAATGAAACAAAATTTTGTAGATATAATCTATTTAATCTACACAACATTTTGAATTGTTTTGAAACTTGTAACTCTTTCAAAAATATAAATCAATGCGAGTCATCAAATACATACCGTGAGATGTAACTTTAGAAGGGGTAAGAAGCTTCAAAATCATCCAATTTTTTTATGTAGATGATCTCGATAGCAAATGTATTACATAAACAAAATTTTGTTTCGTTTCGAAACATTCGGCACAAAAGACAAAAAGGGGCAAGAGGGGATACATAAGATAGGGGATACAGATCCTACTTATACATATTCACAACATATTTGAATCGTTGAAGGCCCCTCACATTTGATGTCGTAGGTTTTACCATCCTTATCATCCTGTTAGATTTGATACAATATTTTCATACTTAAGAAGATTTGGAAGGTATTTGAGATAATTGCTCAAATATATTGCTTTTTTAATATGCATTAAAAAGGGCAATGTATTAGCTACATAAGAGGAAGAAATATTTGAAAAAGAGTGAAGTAATTAATTAATTCTCTAATTACATATTAAACAAGGAATCTTATTAGACGCATACAAATTGTGGAAAACTGAAAAAATAAAATGGTAAATGTTTTCCGTATGATTTGGAGAATTGATTAGGTATTGATTTATGACCACAAATCAATTACTTCAATCTCAAGTAATAATCCCCTATATAAAGGTAGGGATTATGATGAATATATGCATCAGAAACGAATTATCTTCTCTTTTGTATTTCTTCATATTCTTCTTAGTCTCCATTATCAATCTTATAATTCTTCTTTCTGAAAGTAATAAAATCTTCTCTTTCCAAGTGGATGTACACTATCTTGCGATAGTGGAACCATCATAATCTGTGTGAACTCTCTATTTACTTTCTTGTGTGATTTGCTGATTTGTTGTTTTATTCTCAAGTTCTGTTTGTTTTGTTGCACTACAATACGATCTTATTGTTTCCGCATGTATTAGGGTTGATTTGCAATCATTTGTGTAAATTTACCCCTACAGTTTGGTATTAGAGCCTGATTGTTGTTGAAGCCTAGGGCTAGAAGGTGTTTGACAAAATGGCAGGACCTGGAAATGAGGAGGTTAGACCTACCCAGGAATATGCACCCTACATTAGGGGTTCATATGCAGCATCAGGCTCGCAGTTGGCTATAGAGAAGTGGAACGGAGATAATGATTTTGAGAAGTGGCAGCAGAAGATGAAGGCGGTGTTGAGAAAAAATCGTGTTCATCAGGTTGTATTTGACATAGAATCGTTGCTAGCAGATATCTCAGAATTGAAAAGAAAGGAGATGGAAGAATGAACCTTTACCCCCTCCAATTGGCCATGGGTGAGTATGTTATTCCAGAGATTAGTGGTGAAACTACTGCTAGAAGCTTATGGAAGAAATTGGAGGATCTCTACATGAAGAAGTCGCTCACGAATAGGCTGATTCTATTGAAGACTTTTTTCACATATAAGATGCGGGAAGGTACGTCATTGAAAGCAAATCTGAACTTCTTCGATGATTTGATGATGAAGATGAAAGCTGTTGATTTGAATGTGGACGAAGAGCAAAAGGCTATGGTGGTATTGTGTTCTCTTCCTGAGCGATACACGGTTTTCGCTAACAGCTTGATTTATGGCAGAAGCACGCTGTCATTAGAAGATGTGAGGACGTGACTTCTAAGTGAAGAAATGAGGGATCAGATGAAGAATATGAGCGAAAGTGGAGAAGCTAGTAGTAGCCAGAGGCTGTGTGGCGAGAGGAAGAAAGGAGAAGAAGTAGAATAATTTTAAAGGGCGTTCCAAGTCAAGGAAGCCTGGAAGTTGTTGGAGAGGTAAGTCTGGAGACAACATGTGTCATCATTGTAAGAAACATGGCCACTGGAAGAAAGATTGTCCAGATTTGAGGAAGAGAAATAAAGCGGATGGTTCTTCATCTATTGCGGTGGAGAAGGTTGTTTCTGATGATGTGTTGACCGCATCTGTTTCCGATGTATCAGACCATTGAGAACTAGATTCAGGGGCATCTTTCCATATGATGCCTAGGAAGGAGGATTTATGTTCTTATGAAGACAAGAAGGGAAGTGCCATATTGATGGGGATTGATGCTACTTGCAAGTCATTGGGAGAAGGATCAGTGCGTATTCGCATGCACGATGGTGTGGTGTGCACTATCACTGGAGTCCGCTATGTTCCAGGTTTAAGAAAAGCTCTTCTGTCTTTGGGTCAGCTAGCATTTATGGGGTGCAAGATTACTATAGAGTCGGATGGCTTGAAGGTGACACGTGGTGCTCTTGTATTGATGAAAGGAATGATGGTCCAGAATATTTATCTTCTGAAAGGATCTAAGTTCTTGGAGAGACGTGTGTTGAAGTTGATAGTTCACGAGCTTTGGATGCCACTGGACTCTGGCATCTCAGATTAGGTCATGTTTCAGAGAAGAGTTTGGAGAAGCTTCAACCGTTTGGAATTTTGGTAGGAGTGTGTTAGGGAAGCAGACAAAAGTTTCTTTCGATGTTGGTAGACATGAGTCCAAAGGAGTACTATAGTATGTCCATACGGATGTTTAGGGACCACTGGCTACAGCTTCTATTAGAGGAGCCAAGTATTTTATCTCTTTTATCGATGACTACTCTCGGAAGGTTTGGGTGTATATGATGAAAGCTAAGTCGGAGTCATTTGAAAAGTTTAAAACTTGAAAAACACTGGTGGAGAATGAAATAGGAAGGAAGTTGAAGGTGCTAAAATCCGACAATGGCGGCGAGTTTGTTTCTAAGGAGTTTACAAATTTCTGTAGACAACATGGAATTAGGAGACATTTTACTACATCCGGTGATCCGCAATCAAACGGAGTTGCTAAAAGAATGAACATAACTCTACTAGAGAAGGCCCGTTGCTTGAGATTGACGGCGGGCTTGTTTCGAGGCTTTTGGGCTGAAGCTTTACCAACTGCAGCATTTATTATCAATCAGATTCCGTGCTCAGCTATTGATGAGAGGATTCCTGAGGAAAGGTGGAAAGGTACATCTATACATATTAGTTATTTTCGTATATTTGGTAGCTCCGTGTATGTTCACCATACATGAAATGACAAGTTGGAGGCTAGAGTCTATCAAGGCATATTTTTGGGCTATACAGAAGGTATCAAAGAGTATTGCATTTGGAACCCTGTAGATAGAAAGGTAGTGCACTCGAAACATGTCACATTTGATGAGTCCGCTAGGTTCAAGCCCAAGGAAAATCCACCTTGTTCAGTAGATTCAGAAGCTGAAAAGCCTAAGCAGATGGAAACTATTCCCACATATCAGCCTAGTAGTAGAGTCAGAGATGTAAAAGAAGATAGAGTAATTGCAGTTGTTGATACTTGAAGGTCCACAGAATTCCTCTAGCAATGATAATGATGATCATGAAGCTAGAGATGATTCAGCTCAAGGTGGAGTTGACAGGAGTTTAGGAGAATTTACACCTATTCGGGCTAGCTCTAGAATTAGAAAGCCACAAAATAGGTATGGAGACTGGAGTTATGAAAACCTTAGCCTTGAGGATCATTTTGATTATGCACTGTATATAGTGCAAGATGAGCCTTTCGACCTTGAAGAAGCTATGAATTCGAGTGCTAGCTCAAAATGGATGCATGCTATGGAAGAGGAGATGGATTCGTTGAAGAAGAATCAGACTTGGAAATTGGTATCACCCCCTCAAGAAAGTCGAGCCATAAGATGCAAGTTGGTATATAAGGTGAAGGACGATGGAAGATACAAGGCTAGACTTGTTGCAAAGTTCGAGCATTGCTCGAACTTAATTCGCTTGCTAAAGTGTTGGGTGCCACTTGGTGGCACATGGGGAGAGTGAATTAGTATACAGAGATGTTTGTTTTGGAGATTGATCGGTGCTACATGGAGGGGGTACTTTCAACACTTTGTTGGCGGGCGTGGCCTTGCCGAAGTTCGTTGACAAAGTGGAATGGGTGATGGTCATGCCGAAGCTCATTAGGAAAGTATCAGTGATGCTTTGTCCGAGAGCTGCTTGGAGTAAAAGAATGTAGGTGGAGTTGGTAGGCTTGCGGGAAAATATAGTATCAAAGTGGAAATTGTTAAATTTGATATAATATTTACTTAGGAAGATTTGGAAGGTATTTGAGATAATTGTTCAAATATATTGCGTCTTTTATATGTATTAAAGAGGACAATGGATTGACTACATAAGAGGAATAAATATTTGAAAAAGAGTGAAATAATTAATTAATTTTCTAATTAGATGATTAAAGAAGAAATCTTATCAGACGCATACAAATTGTGGGAAACTGGAAAAATAAAATAGTAAATGTTTCCCGTATGATTTGGAGAATTGATTAGGTATTGATTTATGATCATAAATCAATTATTTCAACCTCAAGTAATAATCCCTATATAAAGGTAGGAATTATGATAAATAGATGCATCAGAAACGAATTATCTTCTCTTTTGTATTTACTTTCTTGTGTGATTTGCTGATTTGCTGTTTTTTTTTGAAAACCCAGGAGAACCCAGCGGGCCGGTAAACTCCTGAGGAGGGTATAGTAAAGCCGTCCGCTGATTCAAGCCCCCATACCCTGGGTAAATTTATATAGGATAGAGAAGCGCATGGTAGGAATCGAACTTGGGTCTTTTTACCCGAACCCAAGCCTCCTTTCCACCGCGCCGCACCCGCGGACTACTGATTTGCTGTTTTATTCTCAAGTTTTGTTTGTTTTGTCGCACCGCAACACGATCTTATTGTTTCTGCATGCATTAGGGTTGATTTGCAATCATTTGTGTAAATTCATTCCTACAAACCTGGCGGTTTATTCCCTCAACATGACAATATTGGAGTAATTTATTATCAGAATCTAAATTATCTTATTATGCTCATCTTTCCCATACTATGAAAATAAAATTGGACATGAGGGTCAGAGTGCTTCATCCTAAATTCCATGATGGTTTCTTGCTGATGAGTCAAATAACTATATAAAAAATAATCAGACCCTTGATTGTAATTCTCATTGCTATTCAACTGACACTCATCCTGTGTCTCTTATTCATAATTTATATATCATAGTGCAGGTCCAAACTATCAGGCAAGGGTACCTTTCCAAGCGGTCATCAAATTTAAGAGGTGACTGGAAGAGAAGATTTTTTGTTCTTGACAGTCGAGGAATGCTGTACTACTATCGGAAGCAGTTAACTAGGGCATCTGTGAGTATTTTTTGTGCTGAATAAAATACACTTAATTAAACATATCTATTGATATTTTCATGTACTATTTGGCGTGTCTTGCCTATACTTTAGGGAAGTGGAAGTTATCATTTACATCAAAGAGCTCAAAATTCATCTGAACATGGCCCTGGTTTATTAAGTCGTTGGTTTTCTTCTAACAGTCATAATCATGGAGGCATACATGATGAAAAGTCTGTTGCGCGTCATACTGTAAATTTGCTTACGTCGACTATCAAGGTTGATGCAGACCAGTCGGATTTAAGATTTTGCTTCAGAATTATTTCTCCTACCAAAAACTACACACTGCAGGTAATTAGGTTGACTAACTTTTTTTGCCTATTAAAATAAAAATCTGCTGTGATACAAATCCATGATCACACCAGATCTAGAAGTGAAAAAAAGAGACACCGTACAACGGTACAAGTGCATGTACTGCACAACACTTTTGTGGTGTGCTAGAACAGTGAAATCACCCCCTTAACAAACTTAACTAGTTAGACTTTAGGGATAAATTTTAGTGAAAAGGACAACAATTTGGTCCCTGAAATACGCACACAAAGAAGATGAAGCACATCAACATAAGTTATATTGAGATATCACCAGAATTAATATAAAGCAAACACCAATATCCCATTGTACCATCATGAAATTGCTTCAAAAGTATGAACCATGAGGTTTTCTCCTGGTAATTTTATTCTTTTTTTATTGTAGAAGGTAAAAAGTAATCCCAAAGCATTTAGTAGTTGACCTTTTACTTTTCTACTATCTCATAAAATATAAATTGAATGATTTCTTACAGAGCACTGAACTCCATGGCTCATCTTGAAGCCCATTGGGCTACCATCATGCGCTTTGAACATTGTTGAGTTTTCACTCCTAACACGAAAATTCAAAACAAATTCTCCCAGATTATCCTATGCATATAGACATCACTATCAAGAATTATATTTATGGTTTGGTAGAGTACAAATTGATTTAAGTGCAAGAAATTCTTATATAGGGACTGAGAAATCATTATGTACTTCTATATCAACATCTTAGTTTACACATTCACCAAGTTTATCGCCACAAGAGTTTCAGGGTAGGGAATGTATAGTTAAATTTAAGGTTTTGAATATCATATTTCAGTCATATCTCGGCTTGAATATTTTAATGATCTGATACCGTATCGGTCGAGATCTTGAAAGAGATAAATGTATCTCGCGTATCCATCTCGGATTTACGTCTTAGGCCCCAAAGTTCATTTCAGGGTAATCTCGGAATATATTTTATGTTTAACATTAATTTGTATACCACTAAACTTATAAATACTAATTTCTAAAAGATAATTTAACTTATTTGATTTGTAATAATAACAACGTTGTCATTAGTAGTTGGATAAAGCATCCACGTTATGTAACCCAAATAACGAGAATTTATGAACATAGTATATTTCACAACACTTAATGTAAATGTTATCATAAAATATTTTCAGAAATAAAAGCATGAAAGAAGGAACACGAGAGCATTGGAAAAGATTAGAAAGCACCAAGATAGTCTAGTTAAACATAGCTTCCGACAAGGAGATGACAGCGTCAGCAATACCTTTCGAGTAGGTCAAAAGGACGTCTCGACTGTGTCAACAGAGAGCTTTCGACAAGGTCGGAGGCTACCATACAAAGGCAATAGCAAACATGTTAACCAGGGCTGCACAAAGTATGGGTTGAGTCGGGTCAGACCAAATATTTCATCCGACCCGCATAGGTATGGGTTTAAGGTAGCTCAACCCGTATCCGACCCTATATGAGGTTGGATATGGGTTGGGTCAAAGTATGAGTTGGGTCGGATTTAGTAGGGTTGGGTTGCATGAATTTAATAAAAAATGAGAATATAAGAGAATATTTTCAAAAAATAACATTAAAATGTTCAACATAATATATTAGATTTTAGCTAGCATAACACACTTAAACTAACTAATTCATTATAACATATATTTTATTAAAATTTCATTGTAAAACACATCATATGAAATTAGTTCACTACATAGTAGAACAAGTGTTTCATTTTAAAATACATTAAAATGCCCTTTGGAATATCTTTGCCAAATTCTATCTTGTTTGGGTTGACATAAAATATGCTTTTTCGTATATTTACTATAGAATACATAAACATTATTCTAGGATTAGACTATTCTAATTTTAAGTGTATTGATATTAAATTAGGTTTTTAATATAGGGTTGGGTTGGATTAAAGTAGGGTTGGGTTGAACAAAATAACACACCCGACCCATATATAGTATGGGTTACAAATTGTAACCCATATCCGACCCGAACTAGGATGGGTTGGTGGGTTGGGTCGGGTTGGATATGGGTTGTGTGCAGCCCTAATGTTAACAACATCCAAAGTACTCAAAAAGACACCTCTCAAAGGCAATGGATAGCAGACACTCCGCATTTTGCGCCAAACCATACGAAACATCTTGGTTTCGCTTTCATTCACTTCCGCCAGAGAAGTATTCAATCAATTCAACCCTTTCGAAAGCATATATAGCCTTTCGAAACGGTTAAGGCTACTCTCACCAAAGAAAGAGGAGCTACACGTCCGTCACCATGAAGGCACGAGGTTCCAAATTAGTTGGGACAGAGGCTTTCGACAGAGTCTATTCACAATAAAATCTATTATGAGCTTCGACTCACTCGAAACAAAAAAGAAGGCACGTTTCGACAGCGTCGAAGGCTAGCACCCAGGTTAACTCATTCAACACATCAGCATTCAAGTCAAACGCACAACAATAAACCTTTCGACAAGGTCGAAAGGAAACAAAACAAGAAACGGAAGCCCAACCTCCAGCGGCAACAGAAAAATAAATAAAACCCTTTCGACCAGGTCGAAAGGTATGGCGCAGTAGACCTTCATGAAAGCAGAGGGGTTGACCTTTCGACCGCGTCGAAAGCTCCCAACCTGCATCTATAAATATGACCCCAGGGGTCAGTTGTTGGGGATCCGATTTCTTTTACTTCACTTGTATTTTTCTTACACTAGAAAACCCTAATTCTCCAATCAGATAGAGTATTTGGTCAATTTGTTCAATTGAGTTCAATAAAAGAGGATAGTGATAATTGCATTTACTTAGCAGTTCAGATTTCCATATTTTTCATAAATGTGTCAACCTGCAATTGAGTTGGTCGAGAGAAGCCCCTCCGACCAAGTCTAAACCCCCAGTATTCTTATTTCTTAGAAGCTAAGCTCAAATCAACTAGATTGTAAGTGTCACCCCTTTCGACAAAGTCGAAACCAATTCAACTCCGCAATTTCCAGAGATCGCTAGGTTTCCACCCAAGCTCCCTTGTCTGCGTCGAAAGGTGGTTTCAACAGGGTGTCCAGTCAACCCATTCGAAAGAATTACTGAGAGAGAGATTACCTTTTCGACTGAGTCGAAAGGTAACATAGATGAGTGTTGATAACTTTTACCTATCTGAAAAGCTTTAGTAATCTCCATCTATTCGAAAGGAGGTTTCGAAAGCATCGTTCACGTCTTAATCTTCAATTTGGGGTGTTGACAAGTTTCCTTGTCAACATTTTTGACGCTAGGAGGACCCGAACCTCCGATCCCTGACAACTTTCATCTCAAATTGATTGCATAAAGTACTTTGTCCAAAAGAGAAAAATGGTAAGAGCAAGAAGTAATAACAATAACCCAAGCAAAGAAGCTGCTTCACAGTCGACTCTGAAAGATCACATGGTCTGAAACTCTAACTTAGGGAATACAGAAGTTGGACAACCCTCGACCCTAACAAAATTGGAAAACAATGTGATCAAGGTCCATAATCAATGACTACAAATGATAGCAATACAAGAATATCCTGAAAGAGCTCCATCTCGGGAATCAATAAGAATTATGAAAATAGAGGATGAAGCGCGAGTTTCAAATGAGGTAGAGAATCAAGAGTTAAACCGAGAAAGTCAAGTAAAAAGGTCCCTCTAGCAAGCCTAGTCCAAGGAAACAACAAAAGTAGTCAAAGAAAAGAAACTGGCCAAGAAAACGTCCTAGACAAAATAATGATGAATACGCTTAGAGAAAAGGGGATTTACGATCCAAAAGAATATGTTATCCTGCAAAAGGCTCCCTTTTCAGAAGAAATAATGGCAGCAAATCTCCACCCACACATCCAAATTCCTTCACTAAAATACGGTGGAACAACTGATCCAGATGACCATCTTGTAGTTTTTGAAAATTGGATGAACTTATATAATGCTCCGGAGGCAGTTTGTCCCATTACTTTTCAAGGAGCAGCTATCAAATGGTATATGAGTTACCGAATGAAAACTATCTATTCTTGGGAGCAATTTACTTGTGACTTCGTGGCCCAAATTTCTATATTTAGAGATACAACTATGGACTTTAATTTGTTAGCAACCATCAGACGAAAACCAGGAGAGCTACTTGGAGAATACTTGAATAGATTCAGCGCAAAAGCATTAAGGGCGGAAAATACTACTGATAGAGAAAAGCTTATGGCAGTTCGTTCAGGGCTAATTTAACAAACTCCTTTCTGGAAAGACCTTTATATTAATGGATGTAAGGATCTACAATACTTCCTCCTTCGGGCTGAGAAGTTTATTCCAATGGACGAAATGCATCACGCTAAGAAAGAATTTCATCGAGAATCCAAGGAGGAAAAATCTGATTTGAAGCGTCTTGACAAGAGACCAAGGGAAAATGAAAACCCGAAGGGAAGTCGAAGTAAGAATTCCAAAACAAATTATGCAGTCTTAAACAAACCCCTCTCCTACATATTCGTCAAGATGAAAGGAAATGAGAATTTTACTGCACCTTATAAGGTTCGGAGTACCCCAGAACCAAATAAAGGAGGAAGTTGTTGCGAATACCATAAAGCAAATGGACATGAAACCGATGAATGCCGTGTCCTATCAGAGAAAATTCAAGGCATGATCAGGGCAGATTCTTGCAAGAGTTCGTCAAAGAAACCTGAAGGACATCTTATTCAAGCTGAGAGGAAAACAGCCCAGCAAATTCTAAATACAGATTCCTATCAAGTCATGAAATCTCACAGCATTAGTTCAACTATGAACTATCTTTCTCACTTTGCCTATCCTTTTAACTCAATTTGTATTTCCATTCATTTAGATTTGTGTTGTGCATTAACTGTGTACTGATTAAAATCCGAGTGCTATTACAGGTAAAACAAAATCGGACTAACGCATTCAACATACTCTTAGAGCACAACAAACTCCTGGCTACTTGAAAAGGACAACTCAGACGCCTGGTACGAGATAACTATCAATATTCCAATCAATGCAGTACAAAGACTTCCCTCCATAAGATATCAGATCGCCGCCAAATCCAACATCAGCTTAAAAGAAAGTCTCTATATACCAATTCTATTTTAACAAATGATTTTAAAAGAAATTTCTTGAACATATATTCTTAAGAAAACTATTTTCAATTACCCCTCGACCTGGGAGAAAACAAATGCTTATCTGTTCTTAAAGTTGGTTTATGCAACCTATTTGAGATATTATATAGCATTAATGAATGCACACAAAAGACTTCAAACCGATCAATTCAATATTTCAAAGTTTTCTAAAACTATGGGCAGAGAAAAGCCTATTCATACTTTTTCAAGAAAGATTTTGAAATCGTCTAAAGTTTATTGAAACTCAAATTAGAGAATCCTATTCTCAACTAAAAGACTATTGGTTCATGAATCATGACCTTCGAGTCTCCTATTTGAGATCCCTGTCTCCATTATGAGAACAGCAAGAAAGTTCTTGCAAAAGACCACATTGAGAAAAATTCTTTTATCAAAAGGATTGATGAGTCCAAACTATTTTTCAAAAGATAACCCCTCAATATGCTAGAAGGGTTTAATTATAAAATTCTTTCTCAAAGGAGACTCCATTTTAATTGGCCCAAAATTATTTTCATATACAAATACTCAAGCCTACGATGCTATTCCGTAGCACCTTCTAGAGGGAGGGACATAAGCCTACGATGCTTTTCCGTAGCATCTTCTAGAGGGAGAGATAGAACCCCTAACGTCAAAACCACCTCTTAGGGGATGAGTTAGGATAAGCACCCATCAACAACCTTCTGGAGGAATGTCAGCTCAGCAAGCATAATGTCCCTTTGAGACAAGGGAAGCCCAAGAAGAGGCTCATCAAGCAATAGACTAAGATGTCCACGCCCTGGAAGAGGCTCATCAAGCAGTGGTCTAAGATGTCCAAGCCCAGAGGAGGCACCAAACAAGAGAAGAAAGACAAAGATGTCTACAATTCAAAACAAAAAGTCAAAAACCCAAGAGAATAAAGGGTTAAGGAAAGGAATCTATCCATCATCTAAAACAAAGATGAAACCCAAGAGAGGAAAATGAACAAAGGCAAAAGGGATAAAAGTATCCAACACCCAAAACCTGGAACGGACAAAGAATCCAAAATCATATGAAATAACAAATCTAAGAACATCCAATGATTGAGAAGTAATTTCTACATCAAAGGACTAAAAAACATGCATCCTAAGAGATGACATGAGACAAAAGAATGGATGAAAGGGACCCATAACATGATGCCAAAAACAAGGATCCAAGATCTAAAAGAATGGAATAGATAACAAATTTTGCTACAAAGATAAAAGTGACCTCATTTGAGGAATGGGTTGAATACACCACTCTTGAATCCTCGGAAATAGAGAAATCCCATAGGATAGAAGAACCAATATATTAAATGAGGAACCACTATTCCAAATGGTTGCAAAGCTTTACAGATACAACCCAACTCCAATATAGCAAAAACTCTACTAACCCATAGGTCTAGGAATTTGTTGTTTGGATTTACTAAATTTACTATGGTCAGACAAATTTCTAATTTCGGTATTGGATGAATTACTAATAATCAATTTGTCAGATGAGATCCTGACAAGATTTTGGTTAAATTCCTGATTACGTGGACTTTTAATTACTTTTCTTGAAAATTCCATTTTGGGTTTAGTCAATCCTAAACTCCTACATTGACTTTATAATGATTTGTTGATTTCGCCTTCCTAATTCCATCGGTGAATTTCCATAGTGATTTCTTACTAAATTATTGGTTTCGTAAATTTTCAATTTTCTCATTGACCTTTATGGCAATTCATAAATTTTACATATTGCAATTCCCCATTGAATTTTCTTGATGATTTCCTATTGATCGCTTGTTTTATGAGTTCATGATTTCTTAGCTCCCTTTAGTGAGTTTGCACGATAATTTATGGATTTTGCATTGGTTTTCTGATTTTGAGTTGGAATGGACAGATTTCTAATCACATTTTCAGATTCTTGGATTTTTGAGTTCCCTTTTTAACAATTTCCCGATTTTATGGAACCTAATTTTCCTTACCGATTCTTTTGGTGGTTGATAAATTCCACATTTTTAATTTCCTTATTTGAATTTTTAATGATCCTTTATTGAGCTTTCGACTTGACGAATTCTGAAATTACATGTTGATTTTCATGACGGTTTGTGAATTTTTGCTTTGGGTGTTTGATAATCCCTTATGAGATTTCTGATTTAGTGAATTTCAAGTTCCCTTGTGGATTTTTGTGATGATTTTTGAATTTTGTATTCTTAATTTCCTCAATGGATTTGAGATGATCTCCTATTGGATTACTGATATAATGAATTTTATATTATCTTGCTAACTTTTATAATTATTGATGGATTTTATGCTCCTCATTTCCTTGTTTAAATTTTGGTGGTCCACTGTTCGTTTTCTGATTTGATGAACCTACATTTCCTTATGAATTTTGATGAAGATTTATGGTTTTCATATTCCCGACTGCTTTATTAGATCTTTAGACCTTTGGTTTTATGAATCCTGAATTTCCTATTTCATTTTCATGACGATTCGTGAATTTCATATTCGTGATTTTTGAATTGAAATTTTTTATGAACACTTATTAAATTTCTGGTTTAGCGAGTTTCAAAATTTCCTTGTGAGTGTCAGTGATGATTTATGGATTTCGTGCGCATGATTTCCTCATTGGATTTTGGGTGATCTCTTGTTAGTTTTCAAATTTTATGAATCATGAACTTCTTTGTAGATTTTGATAGTAATTTATAGATTTTCAATTTCTGATTTCCTCATGGGACTAACTTATTAGACTTCTAACTTTGAGAATTCTGTATTATACTATTGAATTTTATGATGATTTGTAAATTCTTCATCGAATTTAAAATTTGGTTTCAATGCAAGATATTTATATCGCCAAATGAAATCAATACTAAGTTACTTGCTACTTTTTCATTAAATGAGAATTTATAACCAATGATATAAGGATGAAGATACTTATAAGTTAAAGGCTATCTTAAGGGGACGAAGAAAGATCACCAAAAGTACAAGGTTGATACTTATAAGTTAAAGGAGGCTTGACTCAAGGAAGGAATATTTAGAGTATATAGTAGAGAATATTTAGAGTATATAGTAAACTTTTTCCAAAGGTTCATTTATTTGAGTCGATCTCTGCAAATCAGGTGATATTATTCCACATTTTTAATAAAAGGAGTTTAATCATGTATATTTTAGAATACTTTATTCAAAAATGCTACTAAATAACACTTGGAACATTGACTCCATAAATGTAGAAATTGTCCATTAAGGTCTCATAACAAGGAACGACTCTTATAAAATTATTAACTGTTTTACAGGAGGTGAAGATAAAGAATCATTGGAGTCTTTGTTCTAAAGAACAAAAGCTTTTTTCATACGGGGGGCTAAATGTTATTCATAAAATATTTTCAAAAATAAAAGTATGAAAGAAGGAACGCGAGAGCATTGGAAAAGATCAGAAAGCATCAAGATAGTCTAGTTAAACATAGCTTCCGATAAGGAGGTGGCAGCGTCAGCAATACCTTTCGAGTAGGTCAGGAGGACGTCTCGACTGTGTCAACAAAGAGCTTTCGACAAGGTAGGAGGCTACATACAAAGGCAATAGCAAACATGTTAACAGCATCCAAAGTACTCAAAAAGACACCTCTCAAAGGCAATAGATAGCAGACACTCTACATTTTGCGCCAAACCATACGAAACGTCTTGGTTTCGCTTTCATTCACTTCCGTCAGAGAAGTATTCAACCAATTCAACCCTTTTGAAAGCATATATAGCCTTTCGAAACGGTTAAGGCCACTCTCACCAAAGAAAGAGGAACTACACGTCCGTCACCATAAAGGCACGAGGTTCCGAATTAGTTGGAACAGAGGCTTTCGACAGAGTACATTCACAATAAAACCTTTTATGAGCTTCGACTCACTCGAAACCAAAGAGAAGGCACGTTTTGACAGTGTTGAAGGCTGACACCCAGGTTAACTCATTCAACACATCGGCATTCAAGTCAAACTCATAACAATAGACCTTTTGACAAGGTCGAAATGCTATCAAGCAACTCCTTTCGACGAAGTCGAAAGGAAAAAAGCAAGAAAGGGAAGTCCAACCTCCAACGGCACCAGAAAAATAAATAAAACCCTTTCGACCATGTCGAAAGGTATGGCGTAGTGGACCTTCACGAAAGCAGAGGGGTTGATCTTTCGACCGCGTAGAAAGCTTGGGGTCGAAAGCTCCCAACCCGCACCTATAAATATGACCCTATGGGTCAGTTGTTGGGGATCCGATTTCTTTTACTTCTCACTTGTATTTTTCCTACATTTGAAAATCCTAATTCTCAAATCAGATTGGAAATTTGGTCAATTTGTTCAATTGAGTTCAATAAAAGAGGATAGTGATAATTACATTTACTTAGCAGTTCAGATTTCCGTATTTTTCATAAATGTGTCAACCTGCAATTGAGTTGGTCGAAAGGAGCCCCTCCGACCAAGTCGAAACCCCCAGTATTCTTATTTCTTAGAATCTTAAGCTCAAATCAACTAGATTGTAAGTGTCACCCCTTTCGACTCCGCAATTTCCAGAGATCGTTATGTTTCCACCCAAGCTCCCTTGCGTGCGTCGAAAGGTGGATTCGACAGGGTGCCCAGTCAACCCATTCGAAAGAATTACTGAGAGAGAGATTACCCTTTCGATCGAGTCGAAAGATAATAATGACGAGTGTTGATCACTTTTACCTATCTGAAAAACTGTAGTAATCTTCATCTATTCGAGAGGAGGTTCCGAAAGCATCATTCACATCTGAATCTTCAATTTGGGGTGTTGACAAGTTTTATTGTCAATGGTAAATAACATACAAAAAGATGAATTTGGTTGGATTAGGAAATTCTGGAAAAGCTTGGAATATCATATGTTTTGTGTTTGCTAGCACTTGTTTTTTTTATTCTGACCATCAAATTTTACTGGTAAAAAATGGGATGTTTGAATGAAAACTTAATCATCTTGATTCCGAAAACTATATAGAAGTGCATACAATCGACGAAAACAATTGATGAATAATTATCCAAACTTTATTTTCTTGATTTCCAAAATTTTCATGCCGTAAGAGATTTTATACATATGCATATACACCTATTGAATTCATGCTGATAAAGATACATTATTCGATGTACGACTAAAGTACTAATTTTGCAAGTAATGGTTGAAGTACTAACTTAATCGACATATAGAATCATAATTTTTTTTTACAGATCAAATAGAATCAAAAAACAAGTTAAAGAGTAGATAAAATCAGAATCAAATCCAATTAAAACAAAAATCTGAAGCCTAAGAGAACCAGTGATAGAGAGAAAAATACATAGCTGAATCAAATCGAGTCATGAAGTAGAGGTAAATAAAAACACGATGACTAAAACTTGATTTAAATTTGTCGATAACGAATCTCCTTTTCAATCTTCACTATAAAAAGAGTGAAGGGTGAAGACAACCTAAGAAATAAGATTATAAAGGGTTAGAAAAGTAAATTTAAATGCAGCATAAAATTGGGTTTATTTAATGTGCCAAGCCAATTAAATAAAAGAAAAAAACATTAAATCGGCCGAGATCTTGCATTTAGATCTCGTCTGATATTTGAGAATCTTGGCAGAGATTTAGTTGAAACGAGATTTGAGCGAAATTCTTTGTTTCAAATCACCCAACTTCCAAAACAAGATCTTGGCTAAGATGATTGAGATTTAAAACCTTGGTTAAATTAGAACAATAACCGAATGCGCTTGTCCAAGATAATTTCTAATAAAAGAACCAAAAATAGGATACTTATCAGCACTTAGCCTAGTAGAATACCTATGCCACAACTCATATTGTTGACACTGTAAAGTAATGCGAATTTTTTATTCTATCTGCAGGCTGAGAGTGCAATGGATCAGATGGATTGGATTGAAAAAATAACTGGAGTAATTGCTTCTCTACTGAATGCTCAATCCCCAGAGCAGGTTACTTATCATAAATAGTATTGTATGTTTCTCATATTCTACAGTCTTATAGCTAACTAACTTTAATGACATTAATTCCAGAATTACTTTGGGAGCCCTACAAGTAGAGGTCTTAATCGTGTTGCTAGCGGGAGTTCATTTGGTAGCTCATGCGACCTTGATCACTTATTTGAAGAATCTACTGCAGAGAAAAACTGTGTTTCAGGGCATTCTGAGCATAATTGTAGAAGTTCACAGCAAAACAGATTTGATGCTAAACATGAAAAGCCGATTGATGTGCTGAGAAAAGTAAGCGGAAATGATGTTTGTGCTGATTGCGGTGCTTTAGACCCTGACTGGGCTTCTTTAAATTTGGGCATACTTGTATGTATAGAATGCTCAGGTGTACATCGAAATCTTGGTGTGCATATATCAAAGGTATGGTTCTGCATAGAGTGGATGTACAGGTAAATTCACACAAATGATTGTAAATCAATCCAAACACACGCGGAAACAATACGATCATGTTGTGGTGCGATAAAACAAACAATAATAAATATCCAAAACATAGGCAACAACAGATCACAGATACACAAATAGAAAAGATGAGCACACAGATGATTTATAGTGGTTCCACTATCGCGAGGTAGTATACATTCACTTTGGGAAGAGGAGATTTTATTATTTTCTAAGAAAGAAAAAATTATAAGATTAATAATGGAGGTTAAGAAGAAGAATATGAAAAAATACTACTTGAGAAGATTCTGCTAATCTCTAAAGAATGATCATCTTTATAAAGAGATTATTACTTAGGATTGAAGTAATTGATTTATGATTATAAATCAACGTCTCATTAATTCTCCTATTCATATGGGGAACGGTTGTATATTTGATTTTTCCAGTTTCCTTTAATATGCATGTGTCCGATAAAATGCCTTCTTTAATCAGCTGATTAGGGAGTTAATTGATTACTTCATTCTTTCAAAAATAATTCTCATTTTCATGTAGATAATTTATTGTCTTCTTTAATGCAATAAAAGATGCAATATATTTGAGTCATTATTTCACATTAACTCAAATATCTTTCAAATCTTCTATAATTGGAAATAATGTATCACTGAAATCAATAATATCTTTCAAATCTTCTTTAATATGAAAATATTATATCATCGAAATCTAACAATCTCTATCTTGATGCTATATTTCCATGCTTCCATGCAAGCTTACTAACTCCACTTATATCCTCTTACTCCAAGCAATTCTCGGACCAGACACCATGATACTTTTCCAATGAGTTTCGGTATGGTTATCACCCATTGTATTTCGTTAACGAACTCCGGCAAGGTCATCGTCCACCAACAAAATATTGAATACCTTCTCCATGTTGGACCTATCAATCTCCACAACGAAAACAAACGTCTTCGTCTATCAACTCACTCTTCTCATATGCCATTGCTTGGTACCTAGCACCTCAACAAGTGAATCAAGTTCGAGCAATAGTCGAACTTTTCAACATGCAATGACTAATGAACAATCTGTTGTGTTCTCCTCGGTGTGAATTATTCAAAAATGCACTTGCTTTTCTTCATTCATAGAGACAAGGAAAAACTTTTTTACTTCTATGTGCTTTGTCTTCGAACTAAACGTCAGATTCCCAGCCAGATGTATTGTGCTTTGACTATTACAATTCATTACTATATTCCTATGAACAAAGCCTAAATCACACAGCAACCGTTTTAAGTAAAGTGTCTCCTTAGCTGCTTCAACATCAGCTAACAATTCCGCCTTTGTAGTTAGACTTGTCAACGGATAGTTTCAGATGCAGATAGTGCCGTATCCGCATCCGCATCCGAAATCATTTTCGGATATCCGCATCCGCGAATAGGGACGGATATCAGATAATTATCCTATCCGCTAACGACCGATAAATCAAGAAAAAAAAATGAAATTTTTAGTTTAACATGAACCTTTTTCAATACCATTGATTATTAAAGCATTAAAAATAAACAAATATGACGATAATAAATAGTTTTGAGTAATTAATATGAATTTA
Source organism: Allium fistulosum (assembly GCA_030737815.1). Taxonomy (NCBI): domain Eukaryota; kingdom Viridiplantae; phylum Streptophyta; class Magnoliopsida; order Asparagales; family Amaryllidaceae; genus Allium; species Allium fistulosum. Next base: position 1,355,178,676 of record CM060902.1, on the reverse strand, counting down.
GTGCATATAATATAAACTTCTAACCAAGGTATGAGGTGTCGGTCGGTACGTAGAAATTTCGGCAGTACCGTACTGGTACCGTCACTGACTGAACCGGAACCGAGCATACAATTCGGTTCCGGTTAGGATTTAAAAAAATCAAATCAAAAGCATATGAAAAACAAAATCGAAGCCAAATTCGAAATTCAAAATTGATTAAACAACTTATCTGAGCAAAATCTTCCTTGCCCTAGCAATCGACGGTCGACTTTGAGTTGCAAGCCTGCGAAATCCTTTTTTAGTCGCGGCATCTTTTTTTTCTTTGATCTGCGACATTTTTTTAGCGGGACAACTTTTGTGTTCTTGCCCTAGCAGTGCAATCGACTTTGAAAAGAAGAGGGGTGGGAGAGAACGCAGAAATTGGGTGCGGTTGGAACGTAGCTTAGGGCTTAAGACATTTGTTTTGGTTGGGCTGGGTTGGGCTAACAGATATTTACTTATTTAGTTAAGTAATGAATAATTTGGACTGATAATTAAGTAGGGCTGAAGTTTATGGCTTGAATCATTTATTTTTAGTTTGGTTGGGTTGGACTAACACATATTTACCTATCAAATAGAATTGAATTTGATGACTGTTTATTAAGTTTAATTTTGTTTAACTACATTCTAATGACATCGTTGATATTCTCAGGTACACTATGGATTATATTTCTTTATAGACTACATTTTGTATTTTATTTACAAGGATTATTATTGCATTTTCATTAAAAACGACTGAATATCGAAACAGAGATCGAAACCAAAACCGAAACTTTCGAAATTTCCGAAATCACTCGAAACTAAGAAAATTTTAAACGACCGAAACCGGGACTGAAACCGAGTTCTCAATTCTTGCTTCTAACTTAATAAAACAATAAACGCATATATTTCATTGTACTAAAATATACATAATTTAAACTATATTCTTGAAAAAAAACGGACGGGTGATTTTCGGATACGGATGTCTTCGCATCCGCATCCACATCCCTTTTTTTCGGATATCAGATATTTATCCGCTTTACGAATACGGATGTTGACGGATTTCGAGTTTTTCGGATATTCATTGACAGCCCTATCTGTAGTAGACAAGACGACTATAGTCTGCTGCCTCGCTCTCCAACTAGTAGCTGTCTTTTCAAGTGTAAAGACAACCAAAGGTTGACTTCCTTTGATCTGTCTTCGACATAATCAAAATCACAAAATTCGATCAAGTCGAAATCTTTCCCCATGCCGTTAAAACAAACTCATAATCTATTGTTCCTCTAAAATACTTCAAAAAGTACTTCATTGCATACCAATGCGGTTTCCTTGAATTAGCCATATAGCAACTAACCAAACCAACCGTCTGTGCGATTTCCAGTCTCATGCAGACCATAGCATACATCAAGCTTCCAACCGCACTAGCATAAGGTACCTTCTCCATATAACCTTTGTCTTCGTTTGAGATTGGAGAGCCATTCTCTGAAAGCCGAACGTGCAAAGGCACGAGAGTATTGATCGTCTTTGCCTTCTCCATGCTGAACCAAGCAAGCACTTTATGGATATATTCTTTTTATGTCAATCTCAACACCTTCAGCTTTCTCTCTCTGGATTTCCATCTCTAAAGTCTTTTTGCTTTTTCAAGATCTTTCTTCTCGAATTTTGCCTTTAGCTTCAATTTTAACATGTCAATTCCAGCTTTGTCCTTGAAAGCGATTATCATACGTCCACATACAAAAGTAAATATATCCAGTTACCATGATCCATATGCTTAAAATAAATGCAAGTATCTTTAACGCTTCTATCAAAACCAATGGTAAGTATAAAATAGTCAAACCTCTTGTACTATTGTCTAGGCGACTGCTTCAAACCATATAGAAACTTCATCTTTCAAACTCATTCCTTCTTCCCATCCTCTATCAATCCTTCTGGCTGCTTCATATAGATAGTTTGCTTTAAGTCTCTATGCAAAAAGGCCATCCTTACGTCTAATTATTCCAACTCCATGTCTTGAGTTGCAACTATAGCTAGCAATATCCAGATAGAAGTACGTCTAACAACCGGAGCAAACACATCATCATACTTCATCCCTTTTCTTTGTGAAAACCCTTTCGCAACAAGTTTAACCTTGTATCTCCCTCGTCATTCACCTTATATACCATTTGTATCCTATGACTCGACTTATTTAAGGGGTGGTACCAATTTTCAAGTCTGATTCTTTTTCCACGAATCCATCTCCTCCTCCATAGCATGCATCCCATTCGAGCTGGCACTCGAACTCATAGCTTCTTCAAGATCAAAAGACTCATCTTGCACTAAATGCAGTGTGTAGTCAAACTGATCATCCATGCTAAGATTTGCACAATTCCAATCTCCATACCTATTTGGTGACATTTTAACTCTAGAGCTAGCCCGAATATGGATAACTTCGCCTAAGCTTCTGTCAACTTCACATTGAGCTGAATTATCTCAAGCTTCACAACCATCACCATCATTGCTAGAGGAATTCTGTGGACCTTCATGTGATGTGTCAACGACTGTAATTGCTCTATCTTCTTTTGCAGCTCTGACTCTACTGCTAGGCTGATATGTGGGAGTAGTTTTCATCTCCTTAGGCCTTTCAGCTTCTGAATCTACTGAACTAGTAGGATTCTCCTTTGGCTTGAACATAGTAGACTCATCAAATATGACTTGTTTTGAGTGCACTACCTTCCTATCAACAGGATTCCAGATGTGATATCCTATCATACATTATGTATAGCCCAAAAATATGCCTTGATATGTTCTAGCCTTCAACTTGCCATTTTCTTATGGTGAGGATACACTGGGCTACCAAATATACAAAAATAACCGATATGTATAGATGTATCTTTCCATCTTTCGTCTGGACCCTTTCCATCAATGCCGAGCACAGAATTCGATTGATAATATACGCTGCAGTCAATAAAGCTTCAGCCCGAAGCCTCTAGATAAACCCATCGTCAATTTCAAACAACGAGCTTTGTCCAGTAGAGTCATATTCATCCTTTCAGCGAATCCATTTGACTGCGGATCTTCGGGTGTAGTGAACTGTCTTTGAATTCTATGATGCTTGCAGAAATCTGTGAACTCCTTAACAAACTCACTGCTATTGTCGAATCTCAGCGCGTTCAACTTCCATCATACTTCATTCTCTATCAATGCTTTTCAAGTTTTAAACTTCTCAAATAACTCCGACTTAGCTTTCATTCCGAACATCCAGACCTTTCGAGAGTAGTCATCGATAAAAGAGATAAAATATTTAGCTCATTCAATAGAAGCTGTAGCTATTGATTCCCAAGCATCCGTATGGACATACTCTAGCACTCCTTTGGACTCATGTTTACCAACACCAAAGAAACCTTCGTTTGCTTTTTCAATACGCACTCTTGGCAGAATTCCAAACGGTTGAAGCTTCACCCTTGATCATCTTCCTTCCACGAAACAGCTCCAAGCTCTTCTTTAAAACGTAACCCAATCTGAGATGCCAAAGTCTGGTGGAATCCAAAACTTGTGAATTATCAACTCCAACATACGACTCTTCAATTGTAAATTCTTTCAGCAGACAAAGATTCTGGACCATCACTCTTTTCATCAATACAACAGCACCACGTATCACCTTCAAACTATCCGACTCAATCATAATCCTACAACCCAAAGATGCGAGTTGACTCAAAGGCAGAAGAGATTTCCTTAATCCTAGAACATAGCTGACTCTAGCGATAATGCCCACCACACTATCGTGCATGCAAATATGCACCAATCCTTCTCCTAGTGACATGCAAGTAGCATCGTCCCCTCCATCAATTTGGCACTTCCCTCTTTACCTTCATAAGAACAAAAATACTTCTTTCTAGGCGTCATGTGGATAGACGTCTCTAAATCCAGTACCCAATAATCTGATACATCGGAAACAGATGCAGTCAACCCATCATCATAAACAACTTTCTCCACTGCAATAAATGAAGAACCATCAGTTTCTCTAGACTTGCCTCTCCAACCACTTCCAGGCTTTTTCGACTTGGAACGTCCTCTGAAATTATTTTCCATCTTCTCCTTTATTTCTCTTCGAACAATCTCTGGTTACTACTAGCTTCTGCACTTTTGCTCGTATGCTTCATCTGATCCCTCATCTCTTCACTCAGGAGTTTTGTCTTCACATCTTCTAATGCCAGCGTGCTTTTGCCATAGATCAAGCTGTTATCGAATACCACATATCGTCCTTGAAGAGTGCACAATACTGCCATAGTTTTTTGCTCTTTGTTCACATTCAAATCAACGGCTTTCATCTTCATCATCACGTCATCGAAGAAGTTAAGATGTGCTTTCAACGTACCTTTCCGCATCTTATAAGTGAAGAAAATTTTCAACAAAATTAGTCTATTCATTAGCGACTTCTTCAGGTAGATATCCTCCAATTTCTTCCACAAGCCTCTAGCAGTAATTTCACTACTAATCTCTGGGATGATGTTCTCGCCCATAGCCAATTGGAGGGTAGTAAAAACCCATTCTTCCATCTCCGTCCTTTTCAATTGTGAGATATCCGCTGGTAACAATTTTGTGTCAAATACAACCTGATAAACACGTTTTTTTTTCAACACTGCCTTCATCTTCCACCGTCACTTCTTAAAATTATTATCTCCGTTCTACTTTTTATAGCCAACTGCGAGCCGGATGCTGCATATGAACCCCTAGTGTAGTGTGCATGCTCCTGGGTAGGTCTAACCTCTTCACTTGCTTCTTCAGATCCTGCCATTTTATCGAACATCTTCTAGCCCTAGGCTTTAACAACTTTCAATGCTTTGATACCAGATTCACACAAATGATTGTAAATCAATCTAAACGCATGTGGAAACAATAAGATTGTATTGTGTAGTGTGATAAAACAAACAATAATAAATATTAAGGAAATAGGCAACAACAGTTCACAAATGCACACATAAAAAAGAATATCACACATAGGATTTATAGTGGTTTCACTATAACGAGATAGTGTAAATTCACCTTGGGGAGAGAAGATTTTATTACTTTTTGACAAAAAAAATAATACAAAATTGATAATGGAGGTTAAGAAGAAGAACATGAGAAAATACTACTTAAGAGGATTCTACTAATCTTTAACGAATGACTATCTTTATTAGGATTTATTAATTAGGATTGAAGTAATTGATTTATGGTTTTCAATCAATGCCTCATCAATTCTTCTATTGTCATAGAAAACGGTTATCTATTTGATTTTTTCAGTTTACTTCAATATGCATGTGCCTAATAAAATGTCGTCTTTAATCATTTGATTAGAGATTCATTCTCCCAAAGATAATTTTTCTTCTCATGTAGATAATTCATTGCATTTTTTAATGCAATAAAAGATGCAATATATTTGAGTCAATATTTCACATTAATTCAAATATTTTTCAAATCTTCTGTAATTGAAATAATGTATCACCGAAATCAACAATATCTTCCAAATCTTTTTTAATATGCAAATATTATATCACCAAAATCAAAATCCTAAAGTTTAATCTTTGCATTTTAAGAACCTAAGACAACAATTACAACCTATTTGGCCAAGAATTTAAGTGACCTGGAGTGTTCGAGTGAAAGGTATAAGCAATGCATACTTGCAAAGTATGCATCCACCTCTGCTTCTAGAAATTAAACAAGGAAAATTGGAAACAGTAAGTTTAGAGTTCATAAATGGTTTTGTTCATCGTGCAGGAAAGCATAACAATTGTAATAGTTAATATTTTAACTTCAAACTTAACCCTAAAGCACAGATGATTGGTCAGACTGGTCCATAATCAAACTGGCACTGTATTGCAATTTTTGATAGTGTTTTTATTTTTTCATTTTGTAGGTGAGATCTCTAACACTTGATGTCAAAGTATGGGAACCTTCTATTATCAATCTATTTCAGTCACTTGGGAATACTTTTGCCAACTCTATTTGGGAAGAATTGCTACCATCAGTAAGCAATGGAAAACTCTCAGGTAGTTCCAGGTATGTCTGCGTTTCCACCTTTTGTTTGTTTTTCTACCTCCTCCTAGCATACATTGTTATTTCATTGACAAACCAGTTTCTGAAATTTTCATATTCATTGGATATTTCTCAGTTTAGATGAGAAGCAACAACAGAAATATATGCTAAAGCCCAAGTATAATGATCCAATTTCGCTGAAGGAAAAATTCATTCAAGCAAAGGTATGCTGGAAAAGTATGTACTTGCAATTAACCATGGTATTCTTAATATATTATTGATTTAATGTAATGCTGATTTTGGTTTAGTGTAAAACATACAGCAATTGATATTCTTCTCAAATAGAGTATTGTGTTATTTCTTATAAAAGCAACCTTTAACTTACTGAAGGTGAATCGCCCAGCTGTCAATTACTTTATTGATTTAAACATTGTGAAATGCTCTCAAAAGGTAGTTACTTAGTTGCTGCTGAGAATAGAAGTTGAAATAATTGTTTTCCCCATGAGGCTATGAATATACACTGGCTGTAAGGAACATTATTGCACTTAACAAAAGATAAACTTGCATGTGGGTCGATAATTCATGTGGAACCACATGTCATACTCTCTTGTTTCTGAATTATACCAACTTAAGGCTAGTATGTTTAGCATTTTTGTATATGAAAATGGTACAAAGGTTGAGTGAAGCTTCATAATCAGTAGAGACAATGACATAGGAAAAGTGTGATTACTATTTGATTCTAAAGTAGTCATTGCATGAAATCGCTGTAACTAAGGCAAATAACCCAAAAACAAAAAGAGATGTCATGTAAGTTTTGAAAACTTTCTAACTTCTTGTGTGCCAGGCATAATAATTGACCCAATCAGAACTGGCAAAATTGTCATATGTCCTCTAAATTCCATCCATACCAACTTATTTACTCCAATACCTGATTGTCTGCATATAATTAGTACAAAAAGGCGATACTTTCGTAAGGCATAATTCATTTGATTTGTTAAGAGATCATTATTATATATCAAGGAATAAATCAGAAATATTTTAATATCAACGTTTTCCAATATTGTAGTTGTAGCATTCATGCTTTGAAATTGTGTAAACATGAGTTTTACAAACTTTAACAACTCATCAATATTTTTGTCACCAGTATGCAGATAAGGTTTTTGTTAATAAAAAGAAAGAACCCAATCGTCTTCTAATTGCCAAGAAAATGTGGGACAATGTACGAACCAACAACAAGAAAGCAATATATCATCAAATCGTTACTTCAAATGCTGATATAAACTTTGTCCATCAACAATCCATATCAGACCCTGCATCAAATGATGAAGGGAAAATGGATGAATATGTCGATGGTTGTTCTTTGCTTCATTTGGCATGCCAAAATGCAGATATTGGCATGATAGAGCTCCTCTTACAGTACGGTGGATCAGTAAATGCTACTGATCTGAATGGAAGGACCCCACTTCATTATTGTGCTCTTAAAGGCAGACCTAATATTGCTAGATTACTACTTTCAAGGTGAATTTCAATTTTTTTTAATGCTTGGTTATTAGGTACTTATCATGCAATACACACCTTATTTAGTTGGATTTAACATGACTACCCATAACTTGAAAAAAAACTTGCAAGACTAGAATCAAGGGGAAAAGCGAAGCTTCACATAAGCTTTGAACAAGGGGGTAGGGTTCTAAATTTGAGGAGGGATGGGTTTTAATGCATATTTTAAATGCACCAGTGCAGATCTAGCCTAGTGTAATCAGTTTGACATAAATCAGTAGTTAATTCTACTATCATATAATCCGTGAGGGATAAAATGCAAAATGAATATGCCAAGGTAGACCTGATAGATTTAAAGCATTTATAGACACGATCTCTGCTATTTATGAAGAAAACTCATTTTACTCGTTTCATATGTATACGTCATCGAACTTTTGTCAGTTACTTTATCTCTGTTTATGTTAATTACAACTAATATCTATAATTTTAGTCTGCCAGCAAGTTTTTTTGCATTTCACTTAATTGATGTTATGATGTTCTATTATTTGTTTTCTTCTTTAATATGTTAACTCATTATTTTCAATTCACATAACTTATTACCACATTCTAAGCAAGTCTATAATTTGTAGATAAATATCATATATGCGAAGCAGAAGTATAAAATAATTGAAATTACATAAAGGGTTGTGTTAAATTCGTATAATTTGCTGGGCACACGATATCATTTTCCTTATATAAACCAATATATGTATTTTATCGGTGTTTTATTTAATACTTTGATATAAATTTGAGTAACCTTAATCAAATGGCATAAGTTAAATGATGTACATACACAGGGGAGCGGACTCACATGTCGTGGACAGAGACGGTAATACACCCTTGCAGTATGCAATGGAATCTGGAGCTGTTGAGGACGAAGAGATTCTCACCCTCTTGCATGACACAGACAGAGATAGCAGCAGAGAAAAAGGTTAAATATTGACGAACTATATAGCAAAGTGATATTTAACCTAGTGTAACCGCTACATATATAAATTATGTGTTGTTTTAGCCCTTCTAGTTTTAGCTAATGCCTTGTACCAATTGGTGCTACTATCCATCAGTTGATTTTGTAGGCTTAGGTTGGTTCAGTTTAGTTTGTTTTTGGTTTGATTCCGTTTCGTACTTAGAGAAAGAAATAGAGTTTTATGAGAAGCTTTTGATGACGAGTTTGTGTATGTATGTGACGTTTGCTTGTGTAAGTTTTGTGCATGATTGAGTGCTGTATTTACCTAATATTGGATGCTTTGATACCCAACAGCATATCGCCCACAGGGCCCCATGTTTTATGATTCGCGGCTATAGATATGTTTATGTTTTATTAAATTTCTTAACAGTGGTGTATGTTTGTAATCTTCTAATGCTACTGTGTTAGTATCTGACATTTTATTTCCCTTTCTACATAGCCCTACATAAATTTAGTCTCGTTTAATGGATGCAGATACAGAAGCAAAATAATCATATATTGCAATCGGTTTTTTTGAAGTGTTTACATATTAACCGTGGGATGTGTGTTTTATGTTAATGAAGTTTTTGGTGATCGTTATACTGTTAAACAAGTTAAATTTCTTATTTATTGTGCTACATACAAAAGTTTGATAGCTGGCGTATATCAACAGTTTTTGCATATAGAACAAATAACTTGGCAATTTTTTATTTTTCGAAAAAGATATGTAAAAAAAAGAGAAAACATAAACAAGTGACTAGGAGAGGGTTTATTACCTTATTTATTCATTTTCCAAACAAAATTGAGACGAACGAAAACGAAAGAAAGAAATAATCGAAAGTTTTTGACAAGTACTAGAATAGACTGCGGCTTGCAAGATAACAACACAAGAAAGCGTGACTAGTACAAGCGGAAAGGTAAAGGAGCTGTCATAGTCGGATCAAGAATGTGGGATGTCGGGTCGAATCGGACCTGCTAATTGGGCTCATTTCATTCGTGGGCCCCACACCAACTTCATAAATTTACTTCTCCATTTTTCTTAGCTGGAGTAAGAATATTATATCAACGGGTTAGTTTCAACGAACTGTTTTTGGCAGGGTAGAATGGTAAATGACCCGATTAAGAAGATGTCATTATTTGAGTCAACAAGCTGGTCCCTTGTCATGTTTGGCCCAACATGATGAAACTTTAGGTTAGTACTAAAATTCCATATTCTTTCCCTATCAATCCCAACAAATAAATTATATGACCGTGTGTAATTTTGGCTTTTAAGGTTGGGTAGAAACTACCTTTTCCAACCACTTCGCATATCTGGGTTACTTTTATTCTGGTTTTCAAACAAACTTTTTTTATTTCTAAACTTGCCTTTATTTATTTATTTTTATATATATTTTAACTAGGACCTTTACTTTTAATAAAAAAAACATTTTTGATTTTCTTTTACGGATATCATAAGCAATAGAAGGGATCTAATTTTGTTAATACCATAAACATCAGATTTTGATGATGGTTGAAATGGGAAATTAAGAGGTTTATCGAATTTTTTTTCCTTCCTCTACCATTCAAAATTAAAATAATTAAGTTAACATGTATAAAAATACTTAAAATTAAGGGGTTTTGGATCAAAGATCCCTATTCTCAAAGCTTATACACAAAAAGTCTCTACTCATAAATCCATGTAAATTAAATCCCTATTTTGTTATTTTTTACCAAACTGTCACTTTTTAGAAAATCGCTCCAGCATTGAAACTAAGGGCAAAAGTAGAATAAATTAACCAAAAATTAAAAATAGAGACCTAATTTTCACAACTTTTTTGAAAGGGACTTTTCTTTCGTCATCTTTCAATTCTGAGGACTTGACAGTCATTTCTTATAAAATTAATGATTTGTTTATTATTACTCTCTTAATCATGCTTGATGACGTGAATGTTAGATTGTAACGTAGTTTAATAATTAATTTTTTTTAGAGTAAATGCGGTATTTGAATTTCAACTGGAGCCATCGTTTTGATAAATTAAGAGTTTGAAACCATGAATGTATAATGTGAAACCGTAGGACCTTTGTCAACTTTTAAATTTTATTATCTCAACTATGTCAAGGTTAATTTTCTAAAATAATTTTCTTGATAATGTACTTAAAACACGTCCAAAATAGATTGAAATAAAAAATGCGGACACAAAAACATGTTTAAAAAGAATGGAAACAAGATATGAATTTCATATCAGGTTGATAGATGTTAGACACACTAAGCTTTGTTTAGGCAAATAATCATTCAAATGCGGGTACAACATGTGCCTTCTAAATCCTTTTCTTTTCACGGATTTATATCACATGCTTAAAATGTTTCAAATCTTTAAAAATACAATTTGATTTGAAAACATATCTATATCCACTTGAACCTTAATGCATGAATTATACATGATCGAAAAAATTTGTTCAAAAAAATTAGATCCATATGTTCATGGATTATTTACCACATAAATCTTGTTCAAACTTGACTCGTGTTTCAGGTGCCCCATTTTTATTTCCAACATAATGAATTTAAACACGTTACTACCATAAATCAACACTGACAGAAGAAAGTTATCTTGCAACTGCTCGGAAATCAACGTGTATAGTTTCGAATATCGCTAAATAAACTTTGCATTTATTTTCCACTTTAGCCGAAATTATATATTTATGACACTTGAGTTGGATATCCGTAAATAAAAAAGATTTGACCCGATTCAACAACCAAATTGTTTGTAAATATAAAATGAAATCCCTTCTTTTCCTCTCTCTTGTTTCATGTACTTCTACTTTTCTTCCCACTCTTCCCACAAATTACCGGCAGCACAAATCGTATTAAAAATAGGTCAATATTAGGGTTTGAATCTGCCATGACTTCTTCAGAAGTGAACAGCTTCTCCTCAGTCTCCAGCGACAGGCGTTTGAAAGGTTAGAATCCTCCGCTTCTCCTTTTCACATGGTGACGTGACCTGATTTCTGATTATATTAGTTTTTGAGCTCTTTTAGACGCGGATGAAGAATTATATAAGGAATTGTGGCATGCCTGTGCTGGACCTTTGGTTAATATTCCAAGAGTTGGTGAATTAGTGTTTTATTTTCCTCAAGGACACATTGAGCAGGTATATGCATATGATTTTTAATTTTATAGTTAGATTTGTTGATATCTAAGAGCTCGTAGGTTAATTGCGTCCTTAATAGATGGAAATTTTTGTTCAATTATACTAGTTTATCAATGATTACTCTTATAATTAGTTTAAGATAAAAAAGGGTTGATTATTCTGTCTGATGTGATTTATTTATTGGATAATTCGCGTTTCATCAATGTTATAATTGATAGATTTACATTATTATTTATTTTGGAAATTTTGAGTATTTGCCATGCGTTGTTTTATTTAGGACTCAGTGTGGACTGGACTGACAAACTATCTATGCATAACGTGTCTTAAAATTATTTTGCTGTCGAATTTTTATTTTGCAGTTTAGTTGGTTTGGCTGAAACACAAATTATACCTAGATCTGGGGATTGTACTAAATTTAAAATAAAATTGAACGATTAGACATTCAGAAATTTACGATTAAAGCAGTAGTAAGTTGCTGTATTTGATATAGCGAGTGTTTGTTTCAGCAAGTTTAGTTGATTTTTGGAGTTTTAGTTGCTTTGAGCTTGATAACATTTGGTTATAGAACCCGGTTATATTGCATTCTAGAGTTACGGTTAACGATGCTCAGTCATAAGTGCTTGAGTATTCACCTTTCTCATGATATATACACATTGACCTTTGCACTTACGATCCTTTGAGAATTATAGCTTTACCTCTGTCTAGTCAAATATTTGGTTTCACAGTAGTTTCCACAATTTTGGTAGAGTTTGATACCATTCTTATATTATATGTATCTTTCAGCAAAGTCTGTTTCATAGCCAAAGTTTCAGTGCCCTAGTTCAGAGCTCACTGTCATAATGTTCAACATATGTTATATTGTTTTGTTCTGAATTTCTTATTTACTTTCAATTTCTTACTTTCAAGTAGTATTTATTACAGTTCCCTGTGAAATGATTTAGGTGGAAGCTTCGACAAGTCAGATCCCAGACCAACAGATGCCTGTATATGAGCTGCCATCAAAGATCCTCTGCCGTATAATGAATGTTCATTTGAAGGTATGTATAATATATCCACTCAGTTGAACCTTAGGAGCATATGCATTATAATCAGGAACTCTCTTAACATTTGTAAATGGATAGGCCGAACCAGAAACTGATGAAGTATTTGCACAAGTGACTTTGCTCCCAGAGTCAAATGTAAGTAATTACTTTTTTTTCGTTTGGCTTTACAAACAGGAAGGGATATCATACTAATTTCCATGTTATATTTCAAATATAGCAAGATGAGAATACTGTCGAGAAGGAGCCTCTGCCTCCATCGCCACCAAGATCACATGTTCACTCATTTTGCAAAACACTGACAGCTTCGGACACGAGCACCCATGGTGGATTTTCAGTATTAAGACGTCATGCCGACGAGTGTCTTCCACCTTTGGTTAGATCTATTATGCTATGTTATGGTTTACATTTGCTGAGTATTTTACTTCAGGCCAGAATATATTGATGGATCCATTGTTACTTCATATTTTGATCAGGACATGAGCAATAACCCTCCAACTCAGGAACTTGTTGCGAAAGATCTGCATGGTACTGAGTGGAGATTCCGTCATATATTCCGAGGTATTTTTCTTCTGAAATTATTTATTATTTGACATTTGTTATATTTTGATTATTCCTTCACCGAATCCTATCTTTTCACTGTACTCAAAATTAATAATTTATATTTAAATCTAGACTAGGAAACTTTCGTTACGTGCAACATATGTTATGGCATCTTGAATATTTTCTTCTGTAGCGAGGAGTGTTTTTCTCTCTCAATTCCTTCGTGGAGCTTTGTATACTTGAATTGTGTTCCAATGGTCCCCTTTTGTTATTGGAAGAAGTGATGGTTGGTAACTGTAATAATGATGATAATATCCATTGACATCATTTTTGTTTTACTTGCTTGGGAGTGTAGTTATTATGTTTTGTTATTTTTGCACATCTGTTTATAAACTGATCCTGACCGCAGCACCTTATTTTCTTCTACTTTCAAATTTTCTCCTCCAGTACGTCAACATGTTTGTGACAATGCATGTACTGATTATTATTTTCTATTTTTTTTAATCCTGAATAATGTACACAGGTCAGCCAAGAAGGCATCTGCTTCAAAGTGGTTGGAGTGTGTTTGTCAGTTCCAAGAGGCTTGTAGCCGGAGATGCTTTTATTTTCCTGAGGTAAGGTTACCATTGTCTTACACTTATCGAATTCTTCAAGTATTCTTGTTTGGAATCATGTTGCTGTTACTGTAAACAGGGGGGATAACGGTGAACTTCGTGTTGGAGTGCGAAGAGCAATAAGACAACATTCAACTGTGCCATCTTCTGTTATTTCTTGCCACAACATGCATCTTGGTGTCCTAGCGACTGCATGGCATGCTTATACGACTGGAACACCTTTTACAGTCTACTATCATCCAAGGTGTATGGACATAAATTATTATTTCTATAATGATTTAATTTTGGCTGCATTATACTTGGTCTGCTATTCTTTATTATCTTAGTATCTCTTTTTATTGGTAGCTTATTTATTTCAATTTTATGCTTGTCTATTTAATGCATGATTATTAAAGTTTAGTGCATGGGTTTTGAAGTTTATTGGTTTGAAATTTCCTCTTGTTAAAAAAAACTTGTGCTATAAAGAGTATTACCAACATAGAAAGGTGTAACACTGTAGTAGAAACCACATTTGACAGTCAAGTTCTGTTGTTTGTATCCCAAGTCTTACCACTAAACTGATGATTTGGACCAAAACTCTGTAGCTTGTATGTCGTTTTTTCTTCATTAAAAATTTCAACAATGGAGGGGTATCTAAGTTATCATGATATTGGCCAAAATTATTCTATAAATCCTCATGTGGAACACTGATATTTGTGTCTAGACATTCATACTTGTCCTGATCCTTATAATAACTAACATGACATGTCAGGATGAGTCCTTCCGAATTCATTGTTCCCTATGATCAATATATGGAGTCTCTTAAGAACAACCACTCAATTGGAATGAGATTTAAGATGAAATTTGAAGGCGATGAATCCCCTGAACAGAGGTATGACACTATAATTGTATATTTGTACCAATTTTGAAGCATTCTTCCCAAGAATAATAATAATCCTATCCTACTACAAACATTTTTGTGTGCAGCTTCACAGGCACTATAGTTGGCATAGAAGATTCTGATAGTAGCAGGTGGTCCAAATCAAAATGGAGATGCCTCAAGGTTCCGACACCATATCTTATCTTCTTTTTCCATTATTATTTTGGAGATTGCTTGATTAGACACAATATTTTCTCTCATGTTTTGTTAACCTTTAATGGGCAGTGAGAAGTGCCACATGGTGCTCTAATACTAAACATAACAAGGGGCACCAGGCAATGTCACCACTTCATTTGAATAAATAAACATAAAAAAATTTACAAAGAAACCTTAACGTCTTAGCTATTGATTTATTTATTTACAAGGAGTGTATAAATTTTCAATTATATTTGTTTATTTACCCCCTTAGTTTCTTCACCCATGTTACATGAAACTTTTTAGGTTACAAATATTCATCATTGTTAAGTATCACAATGTACACAACGTTATACCCAAATAATTACATATTGTTTTCTAAAGCATTGTACGGTCAATGTTCTTTTCTATCAACCTTAATTGTACCTATTGATACCAGCATGTGATAACCTGAACTTGTTATTATTTCTTCGATCAGGTACGTTGGGATGAAAACTCATCTATTCCTCGACCTGAAAGAGTTTCTCCATGGAAAATTGAACCTGCGTCACCTCCTGCAAATCCAGTCCCAGTTCCTCGGCACAAAAGGCCTCGAACAATTTTGATACCCTCCCCTCCTGGTTCATCTGTTCTCACACGCGAGGGTGAATATTACAACTCCATTAATTTTAAACTTGTAACCATTGCAGATATCAAAATTTACATAACCTTCTAATTCCAACAATTTAGTTTCATTAAAAACTATTGCAGACCCTTCCAGACAATATGGAATACCAAAGACATTGTCAACTAACAACTTTGCAGCTGTTGGTGATACAGAGATCTCCCTCAGATTAAACAATGAAGAAGAGCGACCTAATACTTGTACCCCCAGGAAATGGAGTTCTGAAAATTGGATTCAAATAGGTAGACCCGAACATACTCACAGCAAAATGCTATCAGGGTTTCAAGCATCACCCTATCTCAATCAAAGTAATATAACTCAACAGCTCAGAAACTACGAAGCAGACATTTCAAACCAATGGACTATGATGCCTTCCAGCATAAACACCCCTGCACAAAATGCTACATTTGTTAGGACGTGTCTTGCTACTGAGCAAAAATACCCAAATTGGTTGACTCAGTTGCCTCCAAATGATAATAATAATAAAACCTTATTAAGACCTAATGCTGTGCGACCTCATCCTATAGCAGCTGCTACTGCAACCAGTAGCATGACTGCTAAAACTGACAATGGGGGTTGTAAAATTTTTGGGTTCAACATTAACAGTCAACCTCCAATATCTGAACCATGTATTCAGCAGGCACCGGAGGTAATAATACCCAACCAAACTTTAGAGCCATCTGCAAGCATCAGGTCGGCTGAGTCTGCTTCAGGTAGTGAGAAAGAGAAAAGCCTTCAAAAGAGTGCAAGTGATGTTAAAGATCTTCCAAGAAAGTTATCAAGCAGTTCAACAAGGAGCTGCACAAAGGTATTCCATGTATAGTTATATGCTTCCTTTTTTTTATCATTAGTATTTTACCATTGTCCTACTCGGTTTGTAGCTAATGATATAAAAGCAATTATACGTAGGTGCACAAGCAAGGGATTGCTCTTGGCCGATCAGTTGATTTAATGAGGTTTAATGGGTATGATGAGCTGATTACTGAACTAGATCAGATATTTGAATTTGAGGGAGCGCTGCTGTCTCCAGATAAAACTTGGATGGTTGTATACACCGACAGTGAGGGTGATATGATGCTTGTTGGAGATGATCCATGGCAGTAAGTATTCCATCTATGCACATAAGTAACTGACAAAACTTCATCGATTATCAATTGGCATTATATATGTTGTGTATTTGTATTTAACAGGGAATTCTGTAGCATGGTTCGAAAGATTCACATCTTAACCAAAGACGAGGTTCAGAAAATGAACCCACTCGGTCCAAGAAGCAAAGCTTCTTCAACTGCAAAAGAGGACAAATCAGTGGACAACAAAGAGGTGAAGAGTGCAAGAACGATTGAATCAATGAAAATGTTAGCATTTTAGTCATCTACTACAACATCAGTTTCATTAGAATAAGTTCTTCCCATCTTAAGTTTGTTAGATGCATATTAAGTTTGTTTGATCCATATTAAGTAGATTTTAAATTTGTTGTTCATCACCTAATTTGGCTAATTTTTAGTTGATAATATGTAAATGTAGTTTGTGTATATAGCTAAGCCTAAGGTCCACACTACATGATTGATGACTATGATTTCCTTCTATCCTTTTTTTTATTTGGTATTGTGAACTTGAATGTTGATATGAACCAAGCAAACCTGGTATTATTGCCTTTTATTCGGTTGATGGCCAGAACTTTATACTTTAGTCTTTATGCGTTGGTGCTAATCATCATATGTAGAGTTATTACCGGCACATGGTATTCAATTGTCAATTGTTCCTTTCTTAAGCATCTTGTAAAACCTGTTTCATATGAGACAAAGGGGAATGATGCGGCGCAGTTCCTTGCTTTGGAGGCAATGTACTATATTGCTGTTGCAGTAGCTGCTTTTATTTGGGGAACCATGTTGTCGATTAATTTAACTCAGTTGAATCTAATGTAGGAGGAGCAAACAAATAGATTATTGTTGGCGTTGGTTTGTGGTTTTTAATGTATGATAATTGATTCTTGCTCTATACAAATATTTGACTGCAGCTTAATGATTGATGCATGTGTCCTGTAGATTGAATTATAAAATATCTTTTCTATTCATTAATGCCAACGCTCAACTTGTGCATTATATTTTTCTTTTACTGGTATCGTAGTGAAAGTTGCAATAGGTAGCTCTCTTACAGTAAAAAAGCGGGGAGGTTGATAGGATGATGTGCCCGCTTTGTGAACAAATATCCAGGGTGGATGCCGAGAAATCCATTAGAAACTGGTCGTTTGAATTCCTTGTATATAAAAGCTTGGAACGTTTGAGTTCTTTGTATAATCAAAATTGAAAAGAACAGCTGTTGATGTTGGGAAAGTGTTATCAAAAAGCTTTGGATAGAAAAGACAATCTCGATAACAACCTATTTTATGTTAATACTTTCATGAAAATTTATCGACCAATATCTCAACTAGTTAGTGGTGTGGCGTTCTAAATAAAAGTTATCTCTACTATTAATAATGAAAATTCGTTGAACTAATTTCAATGGTGTCCTTTGGGATTTTCAAAAATACCCTTCACCAGCTCCTTCCCTTTCGCATTTATTCCATCACATCTCTCGCATCTTTGGTTGCTGCATAGAAAACCCTAACCATCCACAACGTCAACCATTCATTATCCACGCTAAACTTACATCATCTCCAGATCATGGGAACTACCAATTGCCGAAAATTACAACTCCTCCATCACTTCGCGGTTTCAAATTGAACGAGCATCGCAGGTTATAATTGAACGATTTTATTGACTATGGTTACCGGTCCATGCCATGATTCCTCAACTTCGATGGCTTATTGTGCTCTGCTTCCTCAACTGCTCCTCCTCAGGTACTAAACTTCGACCACTTTTAGGTATTTTTTAAACTTCTAGATTTTTTGGTAATTATTACTGTTATCCCGCCTTTTGGCAAGGCCGTGACACCAAGAACTTGACTAGAGATCAAGGACAGTTCGTCTAGAAAATCGGTTATACGCAGGTTCACTATGAATATCGATGGATTTTGTCCGAGTCCGGATCGAGCCAAAATTGATATGACACGACAAGCAAAGCTATGAGAGTCAACGTTTCAAATTTCAAGTCAATCCGAGTTCATACGCTCAAGATACAACCGATGCAAAATTGAATAAAAACAGCCTCGCATTCGACTCGCTCAGTTCGCGTCCCTCAGAAATGCCAACTTCGACTCGCTCTGCCTCGAGCCTACTTCGACTCGCTCCGCCTCGAGCCTACTTCGCTCGCTCCGCATAAGCTAACTTCGACTCGCTCCGCATAAGCCAACTTCGACTCGCTCAGATCGACTCGCTCCGCAAAAGCCAACTTCGACTCGCTCAGATCGACTCGCTTCGCATCCATCAGAAGTGCTCCACTTCGACTCGCTCCGCATCTCTCAGAAAACAACTGAACGACTCGCTCCATTTCGACTCGCTCCGCATCGACTCCATCTCAAAGCCCCTCTTCGACTCACTCCACATCCTTCAGAAGACAACTGTTCAACTCCATCTGGTTCGACTCCATCAAAGAGCTGCATTTCGACTCGCTCTACTTCGTATCCATCCGAAGTCTTCCACCTCCTATCGATTCGAACAAGACAACACAAATGCCTCGACACGAAGGGGACTGCTGCTGAACTGATTCGAAGTGATCGAGTCGAAGAGCGAGTCGAACGAAACAGCCAACCGAGAATCCCAATTCGTATCGATCATATCTCCTAATCTACAAGTCCAAATGCTATGAAATTTTCATAGAAGACTACGTCCATGCTGAAGAATGTCCATGCCAAATTTCGACTCCATTGGATGAAATCTTGATCGATACAAAATATGTTCGTATCGATCACGGATCGAACCGAAACTTCACGGGCTTGGGCGCGCGGGCCTGGTCACGTGCCAGAGAGGGTCTCCCGAGATCTGAGCGAAATATCAGCCTCCTACACCTATAAATAGACCCCCAAAGCCAATAGAAAAGGGGTTCTTCTTCTTCTTTGAGATCTCCAACGCCCAGACTCTGCCGGATCCAGATCTAAACTCCATAGCTGCTGCAACTAACTACTTTCACTGCTGTAAAACATCATTATTGATTGTAATCTGCTGTAATCAATTGAAATCATCAAGTGAACATCAATAAAGTCATCAACTTCAAAGTGGATGTAGGCAAGATCGCCGAACCACTATAAATTCTGTATCTCTGTCTATTTCTTTCCGTTTTAAGTTTATTATTCTTCACTTTTTATCCTCTACATTACTTAGATCCGAGATCTGTGATAACATACTGCTAATTTGTGTTCATATACTGGTGCTTTCACGAAAATTGGGGTTTGTGGCCAATTTTGGCGCAAACGCTTTGGTGCTTTCACTGAGAATTGAACTCAGGATTCTATCATTTGGAAATTGAATTTGAAGGCTTAGAGAATTCAGATCTGAAAAGCTATGACAAGACAATCAAATCGAAGACAAAGGCCAGAGAGAGGTCAGCATGAAGGGAGTCAAGAGGCTTCCTCAGGTGCAAATCAGACATCAATCTTCATCACCAGGGATGAGACAGAGACAATGATGAAAAGACAAGAGGAAATGATCCAGAACTTGCTTCTTCAGATTGGGCAGCTTGGAGCGCAAAATCAAGGAGCAACCAGGGTTCAAAACGGAGTAGGACCATCTGGCACAGCCCCAGAACTAGGGGGCAATAACCCAGAGCATGTTGGCCAAATCCCGGGCGGAGTACCATATGGAGCTGCACAACGTGACATTGACAGAGAAATGAATGCTCAGCCAGGAAAGCTGATTCCAGGAATCTCCCGTGAACTCGGGGGGAAAATCAGAAACAACGGACAAGGACTACAGTTTGGAGATAGTGATAGATTGGCGGAGATGGTCAGACGCGCCATGAGAGGCGGACTAGTGAATAAAGATCTGGAGGATGTAAATAGGAGTCCCTTTGCTCCTACGATCAGGCAAGCCAGGAATCCACCAGAATTCAAGCTACCAACATTAGAGATGTACGATGGAAGGACAGATCCTGCAGTGCATCTGACACGATACATGAGGCATATGG
Source organism: Allium fistulosum (assembly GCA_030737815.1). Lineage (NCBI taxonomy): Eukaryota > Viridiplantae > Streptophyta > Magnoliopsida > Asparagales > Amaryllidaceae > Allium > Allium fistulosum. The sequence continues at coordinate 1,355,158,100 of CM060902.1, read as the reverse complement.
AGGTGTTGGGGGCATCGGAGGAGGTCATGGCCCGGTGCTTCCCATTGTATTTGACGGATGTTGGGAGTGTTTTCGCCTACTACCAGACCAAACTCCCCTCTTATGCATGGCCGAACCAAACCCCTTCCTAGGCATAACCGAACCAGCCTCTGCTTCACTACCTACCGAACCAACTACAAGGTGCGTCTACCGGACCAACCCCTAAGACCAAGGATGCCGAACCAGCCCTCTACCAGTCCAGAGCTACCGAACCAAAGCAGCCGAACCAGCCTCCCTCAGGCCTCACCGGACCATCATCACCGGACCATCATCACCGGACCATTACCACCGAACCAAAGCTCCACCGGTCCAACCATACTCCTACCACCGAACCAAGGTAAACCGGACCAACTCCACCAGGCCAGATCGCCTCAGCCCAGGCCCACCAAGCTGCTATATACCTCCAAGACCCCTACCCCCAGCCTCACTCTATAAATAGAGGGGCAGGGGTGCAGTAATGGGGGACAAGTTTGAGAGCTCAAGCACGGAGAGAACTTTCAAACAACTTTCTTTTACTTGTATCGAAGCTTTGTACTTGTAATCTAAACAAGAAAAGAGAAATAACATATAAAGTGGACGTAGGCACATTCTGGCTGAACCACTATAAATCTGCGTGTCTTTTACAGCTTAGCCCCTGCTTTTCATATATTTGCATAAATCACCCAAATCACTAAGAACAACATAAGATCTACTAAATCATACAACTTTGAGGTGTTTGTCCATTTTTTGTGCAAACATTTTTGGTGCTTTCACTGAGAACTAGAAGCTCGAAGCTTCAGCTTCTTCCACTTAACCTTTTTCCTAACAGCATCGTTCATCGCTTGGAAAACATGCCTCCCAAGCAGAAGAAAGATGTTAACAAAGGAAAAAACATCGCAACAAGTAGTCTTCCAGATCCAGTGGACACAGATCAAGTAAATCGTCCCCCTCCAGCAGCAGTACCAAATGAAGGACAGGCTAATCCGACCACTCCTGCCACAGAACAGCCCGCAGCAATTACTAGGGCAGATCTAGACAAGGTTGTGGCTGAAGTAACTAACCGCTTCACGTCCCAGCATGAAGCCTTGGTGGACCATCTCATGTCACGCTTAAGGGATGCTGAAGAGTCCAACCACAACATTGAGTCATGGGGTGAATCCCAGTCTGGAGGATCTCAGAGACAACAAAGATCTTCCTTCTTCGAAGGAGCTAACAGCAGAAGAAGCCATGATAGGAGCCGAGATCGAGCGCAGCCCGAAGTTAGGCCTGAGGAAACGCTTGGAACCAAACCCAACGGGGGAGGTACCGGGCGGAGGTCAACTGTAGCTGAGCCGGTCGTACTGCCTAACCACGGAAACGCCAATGAACGGGGCCGAGCTAGAATCCAGCCCGAAGTTGGACCCGAGGAAGTGCTTAGATCAGAACCCAGCAGGGGAAGATCAAGGCAAGGGCCAACTGTAGCTGACCCTAGCATGCTCCCAGAAGACCAAAGGCAGCCATTGGAAAATATGAGGAATGATAGACGGTACCATCCCTACAGGTCATCTGGACGGAATCAATCCCACAGAACAGAACCGAACTCGTTTCTATCTGCTCCAAATTCTGATGAAAGGATGGCACACTTGTTCAGAGAGTGCGTCCAATGGGATCAAAGAGATCGACGAATAGGCGCTAGGGTAACCAGCCCTTTCGCCCGCAATATCGAAATTTCCATCACCCCCCGAGAATGGAAGATGCCAACAATGGAACCTTACAAAGGAACCTCCGACCCCGTTGTACACTTATAGAGATACACATAGCATATGCTCATGAGTGGAGCAACAGAGGGAGTACTATGCAAATGCTTTCCACTATTCTTAGCAGATCTAGCTACCTCCTGGTTCTGCCATCTACCCCAAGGATCCATCAGCTCGTGGGAGATGTTGAAAGAAATGTTTATCAGCCAGTTCCGCATTCATGTGGAACAACCCAAGGACGCTTATTCCTTATCCAATATCAAACAGAAAGCTGGAGAGAAGCTACAGCAATATTTAACCCGATTCAATGCCGCAGCGGCCGTAGTCCAAGATGCCGATGAGAAGCTTGTCTTAATGGCCCTCTGTAGTGGTGTGCATCCGGATACTAAATTCGCTAGAAGACTAACAAAAGAAAAACCAGCTACTTTACCCGATTTCTTCCTTGAAGCCGGGAAATATATGAGGCTTGAAGACGCTGCCACTGAGGGGCAGTCAGGGCAACAAAATAAGGCAACTCACAGCAACACGCCCGCTGTAGCAAAGGACATTCGAAGAAATGACTCTAGAGACAATGCTGGGGGCAAGAAGGGAGAAAAGCGCCTATATCGGCCAGGACCGAGATTCGACACTTACACTCCTTTGAATGAAACCGTCGAAAAACATCTTCCTTGCCACCCAAGGCGAAGTTAGATACGAACGCTCACCGTACAAGAAGGAATCAGATAATGCACAGAAGTCTGGAAAGTTCTGCCGCTTCCACGAATCTCATGGGCATGATACCAATGAATGCCATCATCTCCGGGACCTGATTGAAGAACACATCAGAAGGAAGAAACTACAACGCTTTCTTGGGAAGGCTAGCCCTGTCTGACTTCCAAATTGTCCTGGCCCCATAGTACTTAAAGATGAAATTTCCAACGGACAATGGAGTAAGGGAAGTAGAGGGAGACCAGGACGTTGCTCGAGACTGCTATGTAACTGAACTTCGCAACAACCACATGAAGGATAAAGGGAAGAGTGTAGAGGTTGCCCTCTGCGCAAAAAGTTTGGAAGCATAACAACTAAAGAAAGCCCCTCCTCTTCGATATACCAGTGATCCTTTCAATGAATTAGACCCCAGGGACAAGGAGGAGGAGGCCACCGCCGAGCCTGCAGAGGCTATGGAATTTGTATCTATAGACAAGCACGACTCAAGTAGACTATTAAAAATTGGGTCCCAACTAAAAACAGAGTTGAAGGAGCAACTCATCGACTTTCTCCGCCACAACTTGGATGTATTCGCATGGTCACACGCTGACATGACCGGAATCTCCCCCGACGTAGCATGCCACGTACTAAACATTGATCCTACCAAGGCACCCGTAAAAAAAAGAAAGAGAAGGATGGGGGCAGAGCGATCAGCAGCCCTCGATGAAGAAGTAAAGAATCTGCTCGCCAATGACTTCAAACGAGAAGCCACCTACCCGGAATGGATCGCTAACCCGGTGCTGGTAAAGAAGGCTAATGGGAAATGGCGAAAGTGCATTGACTTTTCCAACCTAAACGACGCCTGCCCAAAGGATTGCTTCCCACTTCCCCGAATCGACCAACTTGTAGACAGCACAGTCGGGCACGAGCTCTTATCTTTTATGGACGCATACTCAGGATATAACCAAATTCCTATGCATGCTCCCGACCAAGACCATACTAGTTTCATCACCGACCGAGGTTTATACTGCTACAAGGTAATGCCTTTCGGACTTAAGAATGCATGGGCCACCTACCAGCGCCTCGTCAACAAGATGTTTGCAGGGCTAATAGGGCAAACTATGGAAGTATACGTGGATGACATGCTGGTAAAGTCAAGGAAAGCCGACAATCACGTAAGCCACCTAGGCGAGATGTTTCAAGTACTCCGCCAGTATGGAATGAAGTTGAATCCTCTAAAATGCTCCTTCGGAGTATCATCAGGAAAGTTCTTAGGATTCATCGTCCATGCCAGAGGGATTGAAGCAAACCCTGAACAAGTCCGAGCGCTAAGGGATATCAAGATACCTTCCACTCGAAAGGAAATGCAAAGCCTGAATGGAAAAGTGGCCGCCCTAAGCCGATTCATCTCCAAAGCAACGGACAAGTGCGTCCTTTTTTCGAAGCTCTAAAGAAAGACAAAGGAAAGTTCGAATGGACTGACGAATGCTTAACCGCTTTCCTTAGCTTAATCGAATACCTCCAGAAACCACCGGTACTCTCGACTCCAAGCGAAGGCGAAGAATTACACCTATACCTTGCTGTATCATCTCACGCCCTGAGCGCTGCCTTGGTAAGGGAAAACAACCGCACGCAGCGGCCAGTTTACTTCGTCAGTAAGAGGTTTACGGGGGCAGAAGTCAGATATCCTAAACTTGAGAAGCTAGCATACTGTTTACTAATCACATCACGGAAACTGCGTCACTACTTCCAGTCCCATTCCATCAAAGTTCTGACCGACCAACCACTGAGGCAGGTACTCCATCGTCCCGACACTTCTGGGTGACTACTTAAATGGTGCATTGAACTAAGTCGGTATGATATCACCTATCACCCTCGCACCGCTATCAAGGGACAAGCCATGGCCGATTTCATTGCAGAATTCACTACCAACGAAAGTAAGGAGCAATCGAAAATAGCAGAAGACATCAAGTTGAATCTCTTCGTGGATGGTGCGTCAAACGAACAAGGCTCAGGGGAAGATGTGGTAATAATCACTCCTAGGGGAAATAAGCTGCACTATGCTATAAGGTTGGAGTTCGCTGCCACCAACAACGATGCAGAGTATGAAGCAGTGATAGCTGGATTAGAACTTGCCTTGGAAATCAGAGCCAATTCTTTGTGTCTTCATAGCGATTCTCAACTTATTATTAATCAAATACTAGGAGAATTCCAGGCTCGAGAAGAACGACTCATAGCATATTTAAAGAAGACCAAGTTACTTCTCAGTCGATTGGACCAGTACTTAGTCAAACACATCCCTTGGGAAGAGAACCGAGAGGCCGACGAATTGGCGAAGCAAGCAAGCGTGAGAGACGGTGATATTTCCGGAGCAGTAGCCATCTCGAAGCAACTGACCCCAAGTTTTGAGCAAGTGAATCTGATAGCTGCAACCAAAGAAGCAACTTGGGTGACTCCCATCTGAGACTACTTACAAAGTGGCACACTACCCAACGGGCGTAACGTAGTCAAGAAAATCTTGAGGAAAGCTTCCCGCTACACAATACAAGAGGACACCCTCTATCGACGCGGATTCTCTAACCCCCTATTAAGGTGTGTCGCTGGAAGGGAAGCCAAGGAAATCTTATCCAACATTCATCAAGGAAGCTACGGAGATCACACCATAGGGCAAACTTTAGCAAAAAAGATACTCCGATATGGATATTTCTGGCCCACCTTAAGCAATGACGCCTTAGATTTCGTCAGAAAATGTGACAGATGCCAGAAGTTTGCTAAAATTCCACGGTTACAAACGACTGAGATTACTCAAATGAACAGCCCTTGGCCCTTTGCAGTACGGGGAATTGACTTGATTGGCGAACTGCCAATGGGCCGAGGCGGGGCCAAATATGCTATAGTAGCAGTCGACTATTTCACAAAATGGGTGGAACCAGAACCCCTAAATAAGGTATCTTCAGCAAAAGTTATTAATTTCTTGATCAAAAATGTTCTGTGCAGGTACGGAGTCCCATTCAAAATCATATCAGACAATGGACTTCAATTTGACAGCGAGGAATTCGCCAACTGGTGCCAAGAACATGGAATTCACAAAAGCTTCTCATCCGTAGCTTATCCCCAGGCAAACGGACAAGTCGAAGCCGTCAACAAAGTTCTCAAAACTCTAATAAAAAAGAAACTCGAAAAGTCAAAAGGCGCTTGGGTGGATGAACTTCCTACGGCACTGTGGGCCTATCGCACATCTTTCAGAACATCAACAGGGCATACTCCTTTCTCTTTGGCATACGGATCGGAGGCTATGCTCCCAGTTGAAACCATCGTGCCTTCCCACCGTAGGATCTACTATAACCCAGAAGAGAACGAAGAACTCCTTTACATGTCTTTGGATCTAATTGAGGAGAGAAGAAATGATGCAACCCTCAAATCAGCAGCCCACAAGCAAAAAGTGGCAGCACAATACAATTCCAAAGTCAAGCATCGTACCTTATGAGAAGGGGATCTTGTCCTCAAGCGAATCTTCCCTGGCCCCGGAGCACTAGATCCAATCTGGGATGGTGTAATTCATAAAGATCTCCACAATGGAGCTTATATTTTGTCAACAGTGGATGGGGAGGTGTTCCAAAGGGCATGGAACATCCAACACCTTCGTCGATACTTTTCTTAACTTGTACTGCCCATATGAAGTGAATTAACAAAGAGAATCAGTGGATGTAGGCATTTTCGTGCTGAACCACTTTAAAAAAACTTGTCTCTTTTTAACTTGTTCCTTCATATCTTGGCTGCTTGTTAACTTTATCCTTTTCTGTTGAACAAAATCCTGTGCAAATAGCATTTTCATTCAAGGCGCTCCACAGCGCGACTTCTCCTGGACAAGACCTAACAGGTACTATATGAGTCTATGCCCTCGCCAATGAGACACTTTTGCTCCGGCATCCCTCTGCTGCGGGTTAACTCATTGCTCGCGACGGCACTCAAAGCCAACTGTAATGAGCCGATTATAAGCCACCGAGAAGGCCGACTATAGCCGAGGCAGCTCATTACGGCGTTCGGCTCGCCGGCAACTGTGAACCGATTATAAACCCCAACATAAGGTGTGGCCAGCCAGGGGTAGTTCACGGTTGACGATCGGCACCCACGCTAGCCGGCCACAGTAAATCGAATAATACCCACGATTACGGGCCATAATGGCCTGGGTAGTTACTGTGCGCGATCTCGGCTCCGATGTGTCTTAAGTGCGGCTGTGGTAAAAAAGAATTAACTCCCCGCGGAGGCGTAAGATGGGTGACAAATGTCTCCAAGACCCACAGCTAGGGAAAGTGACTACAAAGCCCGTTTGCCATGAACTTAAGCACATCGAAGGCCTTCCGTGATTGGAAGTTTTACTATTTCACATATTTCAATTCTATTTAAAGAACTTTTCTCCTATCCTCTATAACAATCCCTGAAGTACAGGACATAGAGTAGAAGATACTCACCAGCGGGAATGGGAATTCACGGTTGGATAGTAGGACATTCAACTGAGCTCCATCCTCGGTCGTACAAAAATATTCAAAACTGCCATCTACAATTAGAACATGAAAGGCGATATTTTCTTCTTTTATACAAATTCCTGACTATAATTTATTCATACATCACACTAGCATTATAAGGCATGAAATTATGCTTTAAGCAAGAACTTGGCATTAAACACAACTGAATTACAAGCATATGCATAGCTATATTTCTCATACAACATGTGAAAATAACAAAAGCATTCAAAAAAACGACGGAATCAGCTTAAGTTAAAAAATTACACGTCAAGAATAGTGTTGTTTATTACAAGTAGCATAATTACAACCTAAGAGTTACGTTACTGTTTTGAGACTAACGTAGACAACAATGTCAAGCCCACCAAAAGATATCCAGGTCCAATCAAGGAGCCGGCCACGTCGGAGTTTTATCCTTGCCATGTTGCCCACCTGTCCGGTCAAAGAAAGAATTCATTAGTGATAAGCAACCAAGTTAACGGAAAGACCAGAAAGGAAGACTTACCAGCACCTGCTTCTTGACCATCCTGGTCATCATCCTCTACTTGTACACCTGCCTCCCCCAGCAACAGCATGCGCGCTCTATCAATCCCAAAGGAGCGGGAGATAACATCAAGCTGCTCGCCTTTGAGAAAGCTTGGGAAACAGTCGGGAGGTGAGTTCAGAAGCTCCTGAGGGCCGTACCCATCCACTAGTGACCTTGGGGTAGGCCCATGACGTCCCGGTTCTGACTGAGCTAGGGGCACTGCGGAAGGATCGTCTCTATCCTGGGATTTCCTCTTTTCTGATCGGGTTTCAACTTTACAAGACATTTATCTGCAAACACAAAGAAGTGCGTCGTTAGAATAAAGGAAGTAAACAAGCGAGTGTGTGCAGTCTGGAATTTCACTCATAATTCAAGTCATAAAAGTGCATTCGGTGGTTCAAGGCCGAAAGGTCATTCGGTATTCGAACTCCCCTATCTCGTTCGGCATATCCAACAAGGGACCCATTCGGCAATCGAATTCATTCGGTAGTCCAAGACCGAAAGGTCATTCGGTATTCAAACCATCAATCTCATTCGGCAATCATACTCCTCATGGTCATTCGGCATTTCAAGCACGAAGTTCATTCGACAAAGAATGTCTCACCTAGTTCGGCAATCAGAAACCGGTTCGGCACTATAATCGATTCGGCAGTCAATAATTTGGTTTGGCTATTTCAAAAGGTAAGGGACAACGAAAGCCTCAAGCCCATACTTATAGGCAAGCACCAAATAGCCGGACCAGATAATTCAGCATTCAAAACCGGATGGGGGCGTCCAAATAAACAAAGCGCGCCATACGCAAGCATATGCCCCACTTTGGGGGGCAAATGTTGGGAGTGTTTTCGCCTACTACCAGACCAAACTCCCCTCTTATGCATGGCCGAACCAAACCCCTTCCTAGGCATAACCGAACCAGCCTCTGCTTCACTACCTACCGAACCAACTACAAGGTGCGTCTACCGGACCAACCCCTAAGACCAAGGATGCCGAACCAGCCCTCTACCAGTCCAGAGCTACCGAACCAAAGCAGCCGAACCAGCCTCCCTCAGGCCTCACCGGACCATCATCACCGGACCATCATCACCGGACCATTACCACCGAACCAAAGCTCCACCGGTCCAACCATACTCCTACCACCGAACCAAGGTAAACCGGACCAACTCCACCAGGCCAGATCGCCTCAGCCCAGGCCCACCAAGCTGCTATATACCTCCAAGACCCCTACCCCCAGCCTCACTCTATAAATAGAGGGGCAGGGGTGCAGCAATGGGGGACAAGTTTGAGAGCTCAAGCACGGAGAGAACTTTCAAACAACTTTCTTTTACTTGTATCGAAGCTTTGTACTTGTAATCTAAACAAGAAAAGAGAAATAACATATAAAGTGGACGTAGGCACATTCTGGCTGAACCACTATAAATCTGCGTGTCTTTTACAGCTTAGCCCCTGCTTTTCATATATTTGCATAAATCACCCAAATCACTAAGAACAACATAAGATCTACTAAATCATACAACTTTGAGGTGTTTGTCCATTTTTTGTGCAAACAACGGACATCGCAGCGTTATTGTTCAGACAATTGGAAAGCGGTTCCATAGGAACATGGACCGATCTGACTGAGAGGTTTATGAGGCAATTCAGGGTCCACATTTCAAGACCCTGTTAGTCTATAGGATAATCGTTTTGATGACAACAACTATAGAAGTGTTATAAAATATATATGTGCAGGAAATCTATATGCAGGTATCAACAAAAGAAGACTGTACAGTAAAGAAGACAAAGATCAAGAGTTCAAGATTGAAGACTCATGAGATTCAAGATATTCAAGAGTTCAAGACAAATAATATAGTTAGGTTAGATATTTGTTAAAACTCCTTGAAAGCACTATCATTCTTTTTTATCCAATTTACTCGTGGAATGGAATCCACTTCGTTCTTGTTAAAGGGATGGAACCCTAGTGAGATGGAACTCACGAAATATCTAGTGGAACGGATAGTAGCCCTATTTTGTTATCCACTAATTTTGATTCAAAATGATTTTCAAAATTATCTCTTGTTTCATAAAATGACTTTCAAATATTCCTTTTCAAAAGAAAAACCTTCGTTCGTATTTCCAAAAATGTTTTAGCCTCAAAATCATATTTATCATTTTGTTATATTTTGATTTCAAAATTGTCCTTGATATTTTAGCCTCAAAATCTATTTTAATATTATATTTACTTTAGTTTATTTACCTTGATTTTAAATATATTTTAGTATATATACATATATATATTCATAAGTATTTCTACTTCTAAATACCTTATACAAATACATAGAGTCCATTTGAATAAAGTTGCATATGTTTTAAATCATCATTTTCAAAGAAAAGCAAATCATCATTTTTAATAGACCATGTCGACATCATAGTTACTCGTCATGTCGACATGCTTCCCGTTATAGCAAAGGTTGTTTTCAAAAGAAGTGTCTATTCGTTTAAATCTCTTTGAATGGACACATCCATTCATTCTCTATAAATAGAGACTGTTATGGACGTTTTCCAGTAACTACATGCTTTATTTTCTCTCCTCTTTATTCTCTTATCTTATTTTCTAATCATCCTATCCACATTCTGCCGAAATCTTAAGTGAATCAAACCAGAATATCTCTAGTTTGATTCTCTGCCACTCTCTTCAAAGAATCTCAGTGCTTATCAGAGTTATAGATACATTTGTACTCAAAGAAACTTGTTTAGGGTTATAAAGGTGTGATCGTGTCCTTGGAAATCGATCGGGTGAACTTGTGTCCTGTGAATCAAGTGGTTCTACCCAGAGACCTGAGAATCTGGAGGGTGTACCTCGTTGCCTTGGAATCGAGGGATTGTAATCTAGATTATTATTGAATAGAAAGCCGTACGAGTTGTGCGGGACTGGATGTAGGGTAACACCGAACCAGTATAAAATTTCTGGTGTGTTCTTTCCTTTACTTGCTTTTTATTTATATTTGCATCTGTTTGTGATTCTGTGATTTGATCTGTGATTGTGTATTTGCATTAAGTTAGTTAAATCAATTTAAATCAAAGAAGTTTTAAAGAAATTCTTAAAACACTATTCACCCCCCCTCTAGTGTTAAATAGCCTTAAGATCATCTTCCGCGTCCCTTTCATTTGGTATCAGAGCAAGTTTTTCAAAGTATTCATAATCTGATTTTTGAAAAGTTCATGGCTAAGTTTGAAATGTTTCCTAAAAATAATTCTTTAATGATCAAATCATTGTGGTCTCATAAATTGATGCATGATAGTTATATAGAATCAGGTAATCTACAAAAGTTGCTCACTGTGCAGGAATCTTGCTTCATGGCGACAAATGAATCTATTCACAATGGACAAGTTGTGAAAATAAGGAAAAACAAGTGGATACTTGATAGTGGATGTTCAAGACATATGACAGGAAATCCAGAGATACTCAATGACATTATTTACAAGGATGGAGGATTGGTTAATTTTGGGGATAATTCAAAAGGTTATGTAGTTGGCATCGGCAATGTAGGTAATTCTGAAACTCTTATTATTTCAAATGTTTTGTTAGTTAAAAATCTACAACATAATCTACTTAGTATTAGTCAGTTATGTGATAAAGGATATAGGATTAAATTTGAAAAAGACAAGTGTCACATCGAAGATAATAAATCTAATATTATCTTTGAGGGAGTTAGGAAAAAGAATATCTATATTCTCAGTATGAAAATTTCAAATGATAATCTATGTCTTTTGGCCAATACAAGTGACCCTTGGACTTGGCATAAGAGATTTGGACATTTGAATTTTAAACTCTTATCTAGACTATCCAAACTTGATCTAGTAAGAGGCCTCCCTAAGATGCAATTTAAAGTAGATAGTATATGTGATGCATGTCAATTAGGAAAACTTAGAAAAAGTTCCTTTAAACTTAAAGATATGATTTCTACTTCAAAACCTCTTGAGTTACTTCACCTAGATTTATTTGGTCCATCTCAGATTCAATCAATCAACCATAGTAAATATGTCTTTGTAATTGTGGATGATTATTCCAGATATACATGGACAATCTTTCTGAAACATAAAAGTGATACTTTTGATTATTTTAAAAGTTTTTCAAAAAGAGTTCAAAACCAACTTTCTTCCAAGATCATCACTATTCGTAGTGATCACGGTGGTGAATTTGAAAATGAGAAGTTTGAGGAATTCTGTAATCAGAAGGGAATTACTCACAATTTTTCGTTTCCAAGAACTCCACAACAAAACGGAGTAGTTGAGCGTAAGAATAGGACGATTCAAGAGTGTGCTAGAACTCTACTTTCTGATAGTAAATTACCAAAACATTTTTGGGCTGAAGCAGTTGCAACAGCCTGTTATATTTTGAATAGGATTCTAATTAGACCTCTAACCAATAAAACACCTTATGAACTTCTTTTCAATAAGAAACCTAAGGTATCTTATTTCAGAATTTTTGGAAGTAAATGTTTTATCTTAAATACAAAAGATAATTTAGATAAGTTTGATCCTAAATCCGACAAAGGAATCTTTATCGGATATTCTAACAGGAGTAAAGCTTATAGAGTTTTTAATCTAAGAACAAACACTATTGAAGAAACTTTACATGTTTCCTTTGATGAAAATTTCAAAGAAGTTGATCAGACTAATGATGAGGATGACTTAGTTATTTCTAATCATGAATCTGTAGATGCTACAAATGAAACTTTTCATCCAAATAAAAAGATTAGGCTTTTAAAAGATCACCCTGTAGAAAATATTCTAGGAGATATGCAATCTGTTGTTAAAACTAGGAATCAATTAAACAGTATGAGTCATGTTGCTTTTATATCCTCAATAGAACCTAAAAATCCAAAGGAAGCATCAACTGATGATTCATGGATTCTTGCTATGCAAGAAGAATTGAATCAATTCACCAGAAATGATGTTTGGGAACTTGTTCCTAGACCTGAGGATAAATCCATTATAGGCACTAAATGGGTATATAAAAATAAATTAAATGAATTAGGTGAGGTCGTTAGAAATAAGGCTCGACTCGTTGCACAAGGTTATTGTCAAGAAGAAGGTATAGATTATGACGAAACCTTTGCACCCGTAGCAAGATTAGAAGCTATTAGAATTCTGCTTGCTTTCGCTAATTTCAATAATTTCAAACTTTTTCAAATGGATGTCAAGAGTGCCTTTCTAAATGGTTTTGTAAAAGAGGAAGTTTATGTTGAACAACCTCCACTCTTTGAAGATACAAAATTTCCAAATCATGTTTTTAAATTAAAAAAGGCCCTGTATGGTCTAAAACAAGCTCCTAGAGCTTGGTATGATAGACTTAGGTCTTATCTTTTGCAATCTGATTTTGAAATAGGTAAAGTAGATAACACACTTTTTATTAAAAGAAATAAAAATGATATTCAACTTGTACAAGTGTACGTAGATGATATTATTTTTGGATCAACCAATTCTGACATGAACAAAGAATTTCTGACATTATGACAAAAGAGTTTGAGATGAGTCATATGGGTGAACTTAACTTTTTCCTAGGATTACAAATCAAACAATTAGATAATGGTATCTTTATCAGTCAAGAGAAGTATGCGAGAGAGTTAGTTAGTAAGTTTGGCTTGACCAATGTGAGTGGAAAACCAACTCCCATGGCAACCAATATAGCGTTAAGTAAGGATGATCTATCCAAAGACGTAGATCAAACCTTGTATAGAGGAATGATTGGATCACTTCTCTATATAAAACTGCTAGTAGACCAGATATCATGAACAGTGTCTGTCTCTGTGCAAGATATCAATCTCAACCCAAGGAAACTCATCTAAAAGCTGTGAAACGTATCATTCGATATGTTAAACACACCTTTGATTATGGATTGTTCTACCCTAAGAATGATTCATTTGAATTAGTTTCCTACTGTGATGCTGACTATGCTGGGTGTAAGTCAGACCGAAAGAGTACAAGTGGAACTTGTCACTTTCTAGGTCATTCCTTAATTTCCTGGTTCAGTAAAAATCAGAATACTGTTTCTCTATCAACAACTGAAGCAGAGTATGTTTCTGCTGCTTTAGCTTGTTCTCAAGTTTTGTATATGCAACAAACCTTGAATGATTTTGGTATATCTATCACAAAATCTCCAATTTTCTGTGATAACACTAGTGCCATTAGTTTGTCCAAAAACCCAACTCTTCATGCCCGAACTAAACATATTGACATTAGACATCATTTTCTAAGAGATAACGTAAATAAAGAGAAAATTTCTCTTGATTTCGTTAATTCTGAAAATCAAATAGCTGATATTTTAACCAAACCTTTAGGAGAACCTGTCTTCACCAAGTTAAGAAGAGAATTAGGTATATGTTCTCTTTCTGAAATATAGTATATAGTATAATAGTATACATAGGGTATATATGAATGATTTCTTAACCATAGCATTTTACAACACCATGTCGACATAGTATTCATGCGTCATGTCGACATGAAACGGTAAAAATGACAATTCGTTTTTCCCTCTAATTTTTGAATGGGTGGTTATTTAATTCACCCATTCCGAGTTTCTCTTCCCTCCAATCATTATTTCTTCATACTACTTTCTGGAAACATCAAATCCATGGCTTCCACATCCAATCCTAATCAAATTTCACCGGTTCCTTTCCCTTTTCCTTCACAAGGCCCTTTCCAAAACTCCATACTTGCTCGTGTCATCAAAATAGAGAAGAAAGTTGATGATTCGCTGCAGATGTTAACTGAAATGCAAGTTCAACAATTGAGAATGGCAAGAGAGCAAGAGAAACAAGGGAATATTCTGAGGAATCTTCAAAAATTCCTCATGGATAATCATGCCAATCCAATTTTAATTGAAGATTCTTCTAACATAGAAGCAAATGAAGAAGGAGAAGAAGACGAAGACGAAGAAGAAGAGGAAGAACCAATGGAGGAAGAAACTGATGATGAAGCAGTATGTGTAGGGGAAGTCTGTTTTGATGCTTATGGGAACATTGTGGAACAACATGGAAATTTCTGCTTCCATTACCCAAATTGTCCTGTCCACAAGTCTCCCATCATCAAAAACAACTGTTGAGTTGTTTATTTTCTTGTTTTAGTTATGAGTTTATAAGTTTAAATAGTCATGTATATAGTAATATTGAAATGAATAAAATAATCTGTGGTTACACGTATTATTCTCATTCTTATATTACTCATATATATCATTCTGAGTATACAATATTTAACATTGTTATATCTAGTTTCAGTATTATTAATGATAACACTATCATTAATATCATAGATTTAGGGGGAGTTAATGTCATTTTTTTTGTTGATGACAAAGGGGGAGAAGTATAAAATAGGTTAGTTAGGCATAGATTAAGGGGGAGTTATTAGATTTAGGGGGAGTTATAAGGAGAATATAAATATTTTATAAACAAAGGTTGTCATCATCAAAAAGGGGGAGAATGTTAGTCTATAGGATAATGGTTTTGATGACAACAACTATAGAAGTGTTATAAAATATATATGTGCAGGAAATCTATATGCAGGTATCAACAAAAGAAGACTGTACAGTAAAGAAGACAAAGATCAAGAGTTCAAGATTGAAGACTCATGAGATTCAAGATATTCAAGAGTTCAAGACAAATAATATAGTTAGGTTAGATATTTGTTAAAACTCCTTGAAAGCACTATCATTCTTTTTTATCCAATTTACTCGTGGAATGGAATCCACTTCGTTCTTGTTAAAGGGATGGAACCCTAGTGAGATGGAACTCACGAAATATCTAGTGGAACGGATAGTAGCCCTATTTTGTTATCCACTAATTTTTATTCAAAATGATTTTCAAAATTATCTCTTGTTTCATAAAATGACTTTCAAATATTCCTTTTCAAAAGAAAAACCTTCGTTCGTATTTCCAAAAATGTTTTAGCCTCAAAATCATATTTATCATTTTGTTATATTTTGATTTCAAAATTGTCCTTGATATTTTAGCCTCAAAATCTATTTTAATATTATATTTACTTTAGTTTATTTACCTTGATTTTAAATATATTTTAGTATATATACATATATATATTCATAAGTATTTCTACTTCTAAATACCTTATACAAATACATAGAGTCCATTTGAATAAAGTTGCATATGTTTTAAATCATCATTTTCAAAGAAAAGCAAATCATCATTTTTAATAGACCATGTCGACATCATAGTTACTCGTCATGTCGACATGCTTCCCGTTATAGCAAAGGTTGTTTTCAAAAGAAGTGTCTATTCGTTTAAATCTCTTTGAATGGACACATCCATTCATTCTCTATAAATAGAGACTGTTATGGACGTTTTCCAGTAACTACATGCTTTATTTTCTCTCCTCTTTATTCTCTTATCTTATTTTCTAATCATCCTATCCACATTCTGCCGAAATCTTAAGTGAATCAAACCAGAATATCTCTAGTTTGATTCTCTGCCACTCTCTTCAAAGAATCTCAATGCTTATCAGAGTTATAGATACATTTGTACTCAAAGAAACTTGTTTAGGGTTATAAAGGTGTGATCGTGTCCTTGGAAATCGATCGGGTGAACTTGTGTCCTGTGAATCAAGTGGTTCTACCCAGAGACCTGAGAATCTGGAGGGTGTACCTCGTTGCCTTGGAATCGAGGGATTGTAATCTAGATTATTATTGAATAGAAAGCCGTACGAGTTGTGCGGGACTGGATGTAGGGTAACACCAAACCAGTATAAAATTCCTGGTGTGTTCTTTCCTTTACTTGTTTTTTATTTATATTTGCATCTGTTTGTGATTCTGTGATTTGATCTGTGATTGTGTATTTGCATTAAGTTAGTTAAATCAATTTAAATCAAAGAAGTTTTAAAGAAATTCTTAAAACACTATTCACCCCCCCTCTAGTGTTAAATAGCCTTAAGATCATCTTCCGCGTCCCTTTCAGACCCAAGAATGTGATGAGTTTGGCAGCGCTAAAACAAAGAACCGAGGAACCTTTGAGGAACTTTCTGACACGATTCAATGCAGCGGCAGCGTTGGTGGATCGACCCGATCCATTCATAGTTTTGATGGCAGCTGTATCTGGCATAGCTGATGGTACATAATTCAAGAATTCGTTAACAAGGGATCCTCCTATGGATCTAGGAGAATTTTATCATGAAGCTGAAGGATTTTTATGATTAGAGGATGCAAATGCTGAGAGAGAATGTCACGTACGGGAATTTTCGACTTTCGAAAATTCGACATCGATACTCACTTTATCGACTGCCGAGCAATCGAGTGCCGGAAACTCCAATAGTGAGGGTTTTAAAAAGAAGAAAAAGGCAAAAAGAGTAGAAGAAGAAGAAGATAGAGAAGAAAGAAGAACAACAGAACAACATCAGAACAGGAAACAATATCAGAATCTCACATATCGCAACGGAACAATATATAATAGATAAATGAATAATCTTTAAACAAAGAACTATATCATTTTATACATACATCAATCATCAGAGTCAATATACAACAATGGACAGTTATATAATTTGTCCTCATACAGAATACACAGCGGAATAAATAATATCAGATGCAAATACTACGTCTCGTCATCCAGCTTATCTCCAAAGCTCCAGAATATCCAGAATATCCTGATAATATAACTCTAGGCTGCCCGTGTGGAAATTGGTGGGCACCCAGAGTTTAGAAGGGAACAATAAACTCCGAGTCAGTCATGGTGACTGGTGTGAGATCGTAAAACAGTTATTTATCTTTAAAATAAACAACAGAAAAATTCTAAAGTCAATTCGCAATGCTTTTGGAAAATGAAACTACCATAAGACCTCCCGCCACACACACAATGCAAACGCAGACTTGGAGGAGATTTCTTCTTATGATAGTCAAAGATGCTTACTACGCAAAATCAATTCTTTTTGATATTATTATTAGTGCATAGTGTAGAAAACATTTCGAAAGTAGAATATAAATCTTAGCCAGCATAGGTACCATTATAGTATGCTTGCTATAGCTGCCATATTAGATGGCAGGTTCTACAACTAAAACCGTACAAGGCTCGTATTGTTTCTTTGGATTTCCAACAAATGGTCAGGCTAAGGAACTTCCTTTTCCACGATGGGTACGTCCCTGGAATAGACGACCCGAGAAATAACCTAACATTACGGTTAAATCTCTGCCAACACAAGGCCGGGTTACCTCTGCAAAAATAGGTAACTACTGACACGCGTATGCCATCCCCCGATCGTCACCGATCTTCCTGAGGATCCCCGATTCGCAACAACCACAAAGTAATAAATTTGCAGCAACCACAGAGGTTAAGTATATGGGCTCCATACCATGATACCACCTTTATCCAGAAGGAATGACATACACTAAGGGGCGCTACTCCCTAGAACCTTGCCGCATCCTTCCTGTTTCGACCATTTCCGGGGTGTGAGGCTCGACGAAGTCTCGTCCACAAAGCTACGCTTTCTACAAAGCCCTGCTTCGGGTCAAACAAAAATGATCAACCTATGATCACAAAGATATAAGACCAAAAAAATGATCATATCGTAAATGATCAAACACTGATCATTTCACAGCAACACTCAGTATGCCACGTTACCAAATTGGGATATATCGCTGATAAATTTCAACTACATAACCTCTGAGCTCGTACGTCTCAGAGAAGGGTGTTAAGCTAAGAGAATAAATTCTTCGCCACCAACAGAAATGTATTTGAAAGAAATCAGCTTTATATCTCAAATTGTAACGTCAGACACACAATCCATACAAGTCTGTTTCGGGATCGAACAGAACCGAAGGCACTTCTCACGAAGCCCTTGCATATCCGGATAAATTTCTAATCACGTCCGGACTTCCCGTCACTAAGGGTGATAAAACCTCTAAACCGGAGATCAGCCGATGTAGAGTAACTCGACGGTAATCCTTCCGTTTTCAAAAATATCTGGTCTTCAACACCGGTCTTCAAATGCAATTCATAACGACGTATCACATATTCGGAATGGGTTATACGACCCCATGGTCCTTTCCCGGCTAACCCGAATAGTGAGCGATTATTCAAAAATAAGTGTGGCATTCAAATTCATCCAATTCACAACAAATACCAATTCAAGGTAATTATTGATAGTCGGTTATTTAACTATCAATAAAGATGCGCAACCTCATCAGATTCCAAATAATTTTCCAAATTATTTTATCTTCCAAAAATATCTTTACTAGATATAAAATTTCCACACTTCAAAATAAATCAATATTTATTTTCAAAACGAATTCCCATTCCTTTTATAAATTCCCTAGTGAATTTATATTTTCAAATATCTACTGATATTCGATTTCCAAATCGTTTTCAATATTCAATTATAATTTATCTTTAAGAAGATAAAATCTCAAAAACATTTCATTTCATTTTGGAAAACATTCCCATACTTATTTAATAATAAGTATTTCACAAATCTATTTATTTTCAACACTTGGAAAATATTCGATATACTTAAATCAATATTTAGTATATATTTCATTCTTTAAGGAAATCATTTGAGTCAAAACGAATGTTACGTAAAACATCGTTACGACGACTCAAATCACTAGTATAGGGATTCGGATTTTAAGATAGATATATAAATCCCAATACTACATAAAAATATTTCCTTTCGGAAATCATTTACCATAACAACAGTGTTATAGTCCACCATTTCCTTATATTTCTCGAAAACGTCTATTTCAACAATAATTGTTGAAATCTATGATTTCGATAGTTCACCCGTTTTAAAACATCTTTTAAAACAATTTACTTCATTTCGGATATCACTTTTTCAAAACCATATCCATTTTACTTAACAATATATTCACTGTCCCAAAATCGTGAATATACTTCACTAATTACATTTCACTATTTTCTACACGTTTTATCTCAATAATAATTCGCTATCCAAAATCGCGAATATATCTTCTTTGATAATCTCCTATATTTAATTTATCAAATTCAATTGATTTTGAATTTATAAAAACAATGTTTATAAATTTCACCTCTTATATTTTATAACAACTTCTATTTGTAAATCTCCTTTATTAACGAATTCGATCAAGATTTCATTTGAAGGCATAAATCCAATTTATAAGTGAATCTCTTATAAATCTTTCATTCTACAACTTCATACTTTATAAATCTATAAATATCATATCTTTACAATTTATAATTCTATACATTTCATATCTTCACATTTTATAATTATAAATTTCATATCTTCACATTTTATAATTATAAATTTCATATCTTCACATTTTATAATTATAAATTTCATATCTTCACATTTTATAATTATAAATTTCATATCTTCACATTTTATAATTATAAATTTCATATCACTTATAAAACTCATTTTAAAATTCCAATAACTTTAATTGATAAATATCAATTTGATACATCTTTTATATACATTGGTTTAATAATTCAAAAATCTCAACTTAAACCATTTTATAAATTTCTTAACTCTTTATTTCAAAAGAAATTACTTTTTTGTTAAAATTCACAAAATCTTAACTGTTATAACTTTAAAGTTTTAACGTTTTTCTATTTAAAGTAAATCAATTCAACAATTTAAATAAACGTATATTTTCAAAGATCACTTTTAAAATTTCACTTTTAAAATCAACATCGTTATTTTTAAATTTCAAAATTTGAATCCAATGATGCAACGCATCAATTAGTCCATCACAACATCAAACATCATATATCATCATATGATAACAGAATATATATCAACATCTGTAAATAAATAAATACAGTTGAGGAATCCAGTTGGATCCCTCCAACCTGTTTCCCTGCATCCAAAGACGTTAGCACAATACCATTCCACTTCGAGGTGGAATATCGCGGTATATGGGTTTTTATAAAAATCCGCTTACTAACGGCGCAATAGGGTCTCATCCGCTATACGAGGCGGGAAATCATCAATCCAATATATACATATGCCAATATGTATATACTGCTATATATATAGATATATCCTATCATATCTAATAGCACATTCAAACAAATCAATCAATAACTGCAATTCAATTATAAATCTGAGTGAGAAGATCTCACCTTAGCTTTTATTTTGCCATCCCATTTTCCAATCCCATTTTGTCTTCACAGTATTAAACCTTGTATAGACAATTATGGTTTTTATTAATATCTGAATTAATCAAACAATTGAAATTTCATTTGATAATAATTTTTTTCTTTCAACTTGTGATTTTATTTCGACTAACAAATTCTTTTTAACAATTTGTCTTAACAAAAATTAAATTCAAAACTAATCTTCCTTTGATAGATTTAATTAACTTCCCCTTTAATTAATATTTATCCAACTAATTATTAAATTTCTTTTTCTTACCGAAAATTACATTTTAACTAATTTCCCCTTTTAACAAATCCTAAAATTTGTTAAACAAGTAAAATCACAGTTTATTTATATTCGAAATAGATCGAACAATGAAATTTTCCATTTTGTAATTTTAAACTAAAAGATTCGTTTTGAACTTATTAAATAGATTTTAGACTAAACTACTTATTTATTTTACTGCATATATATATGATAAATTAAATAAAAACAAAACTGCTGCTTATCTTTTCCTTGCATACATAAAAATTGAAACTGCATTTTTTTTCCCTTTTTCTTACTGTACATATAAATTTATATTCCCTTTTAACATACGTATATTTATTTTTTTAAACTTCATATATATAAAAACTATCACTTCTTTAAACTGTATAAATATTTTTATTTGCTTTAAATCTTCAACTGTTAAACACATTTTTATTTAAACTTTAAATATCTGCAATTTATACCTTCACTGTCGAACTTGCATTTTACAGATTGCCACCGTGAAGTTCATGCCTCCTCGACGAACTCCATCTCGAACCCAAGCTGCCAAAATCGATCGCGATCGACCCCAATAATACTCGAACTCGAGCTACCCCATTTCACCATCGCGAACGCCTGGCCATCATCTCCAGCCTCTTCCCGACTGCTGCCATGATCGAGATCCACTCGTGCCACCAACCCATCTTCGACTTGCCTCTTCTCAACCTCGAACGACTCATAACTGAATCCCAAATAACCACGACACTGACCTTGCGACCAAACCCATCCACCAGACGTCCCCAAATCGAGCTCGAGTTGAACTCGATTTCACTTCCCTCTGGCATTGCGACTGACCGCACCACCACTCCTTCCCCTGAAGCACACGCGAGACCCCACTTTGCTTGACTTCGACAACGCGATGCCTCTAGCTGCATCCCAGTCGTTTGCGCGTGAACCAACCCAAATTACATCGTCGAAGTCAGGTCGTAACCCAAACGAGGCGTGCGATTTGATGAAGACGATGGGCACTCGCAGCCTCCACTCGAACTGATTGGAATAGGGGGGAAAAAAGATTTGGTTTGAACGATAAAAACTCGGCTTTGATTTCTTTTGAGAACAATCTGATTTTCAAAGAGAAAAGGATACGGCCATTATTTGTTTTGAAAGAGCAGAGACGAAAAATGTTTTCGTTTGAATTCGTTGAATAGAGGGGTATTTTAAAATTAGAAGGAGGTATGGGCTGCGTGATGAACTACACGATTCACTTACGTGATTTTGGGCGTGTTTTCAGGCGTGAGGTAAGGGAGAGGTACGTGGCTGATGCTTTGACAAATTTTAAATTTAAATTGAATTCCATTTAAATTCCAACGCGTTTAACTATCGTATGGTCACATAACAACTCCGATAATTACGAAATTTGAAATCCGGTAATAATACAATATTCCGGATCCAATGGAACTGGTTTCGTCGAATTCCGAGACTGCGCCTCGGACGGCTATTTTTAAATTCAATCTAAACGATTTAATTTCAAAATTTAACGAAACACTTTGAAATTAGATTCTAAAGCTTCTGTTATCTTCAGTATCATCAATACGAATTTTAAAAGCTTTTGAAATATTTTTCTTCAACTGTAAATTGAAGATATAAATTTTTATCCAACTCTCAATCGATTAAATTTTATAATTTAATCGTCAAATTCAAAGTTATATTCGGGATACAAATTAAATTACCGTTCAAATATTTAAAATTAATTAAATATTTCCAATTTAATTTGTTCGAAATTCAGGGTCTTTACAGACTTCCCCCCTTAAAAGAATTTCGTCCTCGAAATTACAAGTTAGGAAAAGTGGTCCTTAACTCGTCTACCATTTTTCACAATCTAAATAGTTTTATCAATTCATCAAAACAAATCTTCCTACTAAAGATTCATTATCAATTCAACTAGCTTTCCAAACCTTTCATAGTTTTCAAACAATATTGTTTACTTCAAAATTCAAATTCAAATTTTAAACTTTCAAAATTTTCTCAAAAATTTTCTAACGCCCTAAATTTCCGAAAAATTTCGCCAGCGTCTCCTTTGCGCGGCTAATACGGCACGACTACAAAACGTCCCTACGGACTCTCAGATTTCAAAAAGAAAAAGAAAAGGCCAAGCGGCTAGAGAAGAAATCATCAAAACTCATATCGAAATTCAAATACTTACCTTTTGTCGAGCAATTCAAATTATCTTTGAAATCAAAATTTCCAATTTCTTTATACCTGTATATCTACTAGCCATAATATCTAGCTACACATTCAAACCATTTTCAAATTCAATTACAAAATTTCCAATATAAACTACTTATACCATCTTTACTTCACTGTTGAAGTTATATATCTATTTCATTCAATTTGAACTCTCATTCCAATTCATTTGTTACTATTCCAATTTATTTATTCAAATTCGGTTTCAACTTCATTTACTACCAAATTCAAAAGAAGTTTAACATTCAGTTTTAATCTTATTCACTTTATTTAATAAGCTTCACTTACAAATTTTAGTTTAATATTTCACAAATCAAATTCAATTCCAGTTCTATTCATTTTCAAATCTTTTATAAGTTATCAACTTATTTACAAATTCAAATTTATTTATTCATTCTGAAACTCATTCACTAATTCTTTCATTTCCAATTCGAATCTGATTTCCAAATCAAATTTCAAATATTCTATAAGTCTTC
Source organism: Allium fistulosum (assembly GCA_030737815.1). Taxonomy (NCBI): domain Eukaryota; kingdom Viridiplantae; phylum Streptophyta; class Magnoliopsida; order Asparagales; family Amaryllidaceae; genus Allium; species Allium fistulosum. Next base: position 1,355,134,549 of record CM060902.1, on the reverse strand, counting down.
GACTTACTTACATTTCGATCTATAAGATCATTGATACATTCACCTTACTAATTTCATTCCATTAGAATTCTATTTTCAATTATAAATTCATATTCACAATTTCATTCCATTATTGAATTTTAAATTTTCAATTACCTTCTTGAATTCTATTCCAAGTTACAAATTCATTTACAATTTGAATTTTATTCCAATCAGATCTCAATATTTTATAAGTTATCAATTTCATAATATTTCATAAATATTTTTATAAAGTATTCCCGAGTCTTTTCAACCTTTCAAAGCCATTTTGAAAACAATTCAAATTATCCTTGAATTTTCTAAAACAAAAATCCAAATTTCCAAACAACTTCCATTTAAAATAATTTGACAGCAATCCCTCTTTTGGAAACCCGAAAATGAATTCTAATGATGTGGCCATCATCATCAGGATTATTTTCCAGCGACCTAAAAGAGTTTAGAGCTTTCAACTCTCCAAAATACTTTTCAAAACCTTTCAAATTCATTTTCAACCCCAAAAATGATTTAAACTTTCGAAATCTCCAAAATTTTCAAATTCTTTTCAAAACATTTCCAAAAACTTCTCTGGAATTCCGTTTTAAATTACAAATTACATTTATAATTTACATTCTTAAATTTCATTCGTATGTGAATTAATTTCTTAACTTTGGAGTAACGATTTCAGTTTCTTATTCAGTTTCATATAATGATAACATTTCAACACTATCACTTTCCTAACATCCATGCAACCATATACTATAGTAATTCATAGAAAATCATTTCTTTTTTATACGAAAATAGTTTTGGGCAAAATTATCTCACTTACCCTATTTTAAAACAATACCGTGCCGAATTGTTCTATTCAAGTGTTTAGAGATCCCTATCAATGATCGTTAATTACTCGTATTGACCAGAATCCATATACCACTCAATAAATCAATCATCACAATATAAAACAATTTTATATTCAATAACAAATACGCACTCATATCTATTATTACACCCAACTCATTCTAGAGTACTACTGACTCTATCTCTAATGAGTAACACCCAACAGAGCAGGGTTGTCGCTTAACCATATGCTCTGATACCACGCTGTCACGTACGGGAATTTTCGACTTTCGAAAATTCGACATCGATACTCACTTTATCGACTGCCGAGCAATCGAGTGCCGGAAACTCCAATAGTGAGGGTTTTAAAAAGAAGAAAAAGGCAAAAAGAGTAGAAGAAGAAGAAGATAGAGAAGAAAGAAGAACAACAGAACAACATCAGAACAGGAAACAATATCAGAATCTCACATATCGCAGCGGAACAATATATAATAGATAAATGAATAATCTTTAAACAAAGAACTATATCATTTTATACATACATCAATCATCAGAGTCAATATACAACAATGGACAGTTATATAATTTGTCCTCATACAGAATACACAGCGGAATAAATAATATCAGATGCAAATACTACGTCTCGTCATCCAGCTTATCTCCAAAGCTCCAGAATATCCAGAATATCCTGATAATATAACTCTAGGCTGCCCGTGTGGAAATTGGTGGGCACCCAGAGTTTAGAAGGGAACAATAAACTCCGAGTCAGTCATGGTGACTGGTGTGAGATCGTAAAACAGTTATTTATCTTTAAAATAAACAACAGAAAAATTCTAAAGTCAATTCGCAATGCTTTTGGAAAATGAAACTACCATAAGACCTCCCGCCACACACACAATGCAAACGCAGACTTGGAGGAGATTTCTTCTTATGATAGTCAAAGATGCTTACTACGCAAAATCAATTCTTTTTGATATTATTATTAGTGCATAGTGTAGAAAACATTTCGAAAGTAGAATATAAATCTTAGCCAGCATAGGTACCATTATAGTATGCTTGCTATAGCTGCCATATTAGATGGCAGGTTCTACAACTAAAACCGTACAAGGCTCGTATTGTTTCTTTGGATTTCCAACAAATGGTCAGGCTAAGGAACTTCCTTTTCCACGATGGGTACGTCCCTGGAATAGACGACCCGAGAAATAACCTAACATTACGGTTAAATCTCTGCCAACACAAGGCCGGGTTACCTCTGCAAAAATAGGTAACTACTGACACGCGTATGCCATCCCCCGATCGTCACCGATCTTCCTGAGGATCCCCGATTCGCAACAACCACAAAGTAATAAATTTGCAGCAACCACAGAGGTTAAGTATCTGGGCTCCATACCATGATACCACCTTTATCCAGAAGGAATGACATACACTAAGGGGCGCTACTCCCTAGAACCTTGCCGCATCCTTCCTGTTTCGACCATTTCCGGGGTGTGAGGCTCGACGAAGTCTCGTCCACAAAGCTACGCTTTCTACAAAGCCCTGCTTCGGGTCAAACAAAAATGATCAACCTATGATCACAAAGATATAAGACCAAAAAAATGATCATATCGTAAATGATCAAACACTGATCATTTCACAGCAACACTCAGTATGCCACGTTACCAAATTGGGATATATCGCTGATAAATTTCAACTACATAACCTCTGAGCTCGTACGTCTCAGAGAAGGGTGTTAAGCTAAGAGAATAAATTCTTCGCCACCAACAGAAATGTATTTGAAAGAAATCAGCTTTATATCTCAAATTGTAACGTCAGACACACAATCCATACAAGTCTGTTTCGGGATCGAACAGAACCGAAGGCACTTCTCACGAAGCCCTTGCATATCCGGATAAATTTCTAATCACGTCCGGACTTCCCGTCACTAAGGGTGATAAAACCTCTAAACCGGAGATCAGCCGATGTAGAGTAACTCGACGGTAATCCTTCCATTTTCAAAAATATCCGGTCTTCAACACCGGTCTTCAAATGCAATTCATAACGACGTATCACATATTCGGAATGGGTTATACGACCCCATGGTCCTTTCCCGGCTAACCCGAATAGTGAGCGATTATTCAAAAATAAGTGTGGCATTCAAATTCATCCAATTCACAACAAATACCAATTCAAGGTAATTATTGATAGTCGGTTATTTAACTATCAATAAAGATGCGCAACCTCATCAGATTCCAAATAATTTTCCAAATTATTTTATCTTCCAAAAATATCTTTACTAGATATAAAATTTCCACACTTCAAAATAAATCAATATTTATTTTCAAAACGAATTCCCATTCCTTTTATAAATTCCCTAGTGAATTTATATTTTCAAATATCTACTGATATTCGATTTCCAAATCGTTTTCAATATTCAATTATAATTTATCTTTAAGAAGATAAAATCTCAAAAACGTTTCATTTCATTTTGGAAAACATTCCCATACTTATTTAATAATAAGTATTTCACAAATCTATTTATTTTCAACACTTGGAAAATATTCGATATACTTAAATCAATATTTAGTATATATTTCATTCTTTAAGGAAATCATTTGAGTCAAAACGAATGTTACGTAAAACATCGTTACGACGACTCAAATCACTAGTATAGGGATTCGGATTTTAAGATAGATATATAAATCCCAATACTACATAAAAATATTTCCTTTCGGAAATCATTTACCATAACAACAGTGTTATAGTCCACCATTTCCTTATATTTCTCGAAAACGTCTATTTCAACAATAATTGTTGAAATCTATGATTTCGATAGTTCACCCGTTTTAAAACATCTTTTAAAACAATTTACTTCATTTCGGATATCACTTTTTCAAAACCATATCCATTTTACTTAACAATATATTCACTGTCCCAAAATCGTGAATATACTTCACTAATTACATTTCACTATTTTCTACACGTTTTATCTCAATAATAATTCGCTATCCAAAATCGCGAATATATCTTCTTTGATAATCTCCTATATTTAATTTATCAAATTCAATTGATTTTGAATTTATAAAAACAATGTTTATAAATTTCACCTCTTATATTTTATAACAACTTCTATTTGTAAATCTCCTTTATTAACGAATTCGATCAAGATTTCATTTGAAGGCATAAATCCAATTTATAAGTGAATCTCTTATAAATCTTTCATTCTACAACTTCATACTTTATAAATCTATAAATATCATATCTTTACAATTTATAATTCTATACATTTCATATCTTCACATTTTATAATTATAAATTTCATATCTTCACATTTTATAATTATAAATTTCATATCTTCACATTTTATAATTATAAATTTCATATCTTCACATTTTATAATTATAAATTTCATATCACTTATAAAACTCATTTTAAAATTCCAATAACTTTAATTGATAAATATCAATTTGATACATCTTTTATATACATTGGTTTAATAATTCAAAAATCTCAACTTAAACCATTTTATAAATTTCTTAACTCTTTATTTCAAAAGAAATTACTTTTTTGTTAAAATTCACAAAATCTTAACTGTTATAACTTTAAAGTTTTAACGTTTTTCTATTTAAAGTAAATCAATTCAACAATTTAAATAAATGTATATTTTCAAAGATCACTTTTAAAATTTCACTTTTAAAATCAACATCGTTATTTTTAAATTTCAAAATTTGAATCCAATGATGCAACGCATCAATTAGTCCATCACAACATCAAACATCATATATCATCATATGATAACTGAATATATATCAACATCTGTAAATAAATAAATACAGTTGAGGAATCCAGTTGGATCCCTCCAACCTGTTTCCCTGCATCCAAAGACGTTAGCACAATACCATTCCACTTCGAGGTGGAATATCGCGGTATATGGGTTTTTATAAAAATCCGCTTACTAACGGCGCAATAGGGTCTCATCCGCTATACGAGGCGGGAAATCATCAATCCAATATATACATATGCCAATATGTATATACTGCTATATATATAGATATATCCTATCATATCTAATAGCACATTCAAACAAATCAATCAATAACTGCAATTCAATTATAAATCTGAGTGAGAAGATCTCACCTTAGCTTTTATTTTGCCATCCCATTTTCCCATCCCATTTTGTCTTCACAGTATTAAACCTTGTATAGACAATTATGGTTTTTATTAATATCTGAATTAATCAAACAATTGAAATTTCATTTGATAATAATTTTTTTCTTTCAACTTGTGATTTTATTTCGACTAACAAATTCTTTTTAACAATTTGTCTTAACAAAAATTAAATTCAAAACTAATCTTCCTTTGATAGATTTAATTAACTTCCCCTTTAATTAATATTTATCCAACTAATTATTAAATTTCTTTTTCTTATCGAAAATTACATTTTAACTAATTTCCCCTTTTAACAAATCCTAAAATTTGTTAAACAAGTAAAATCACAGTTTATTTATATTCGAAATAGATCGAACAATGAAATTTTCCATTTTGTAATTTTAAACTAAAAGATTCGTTTTGAACTTATTAAATAGATTTTAGACTAAACTACTTATTTATTTTACTGCATATATATATGATAAATTAAATAAAAACAAAACTGCTGCTTATCTTTTCCTTGCATACATAAAAATTGAAACTGCATTTTTTTCCCTTTTTCTTACTGTACATATAAATTTATATTCCCTTTTAACATACGTATATTTATTTTTTTAAACTTCATATATATAAAAACTATCACTTCTTTAAACTGTATAAATATTTTTATTTGCTTTAAATCTTCAACTGTTAAACACATTTTTATTTAAACTTTAAATATCTGCAATTTATACCTTCACTGTCGAACTTGCATTTTACAGATTGCCACCGTGAAGTTCATGCCTCCTCGACGAACTCCATCTCGAACCCAAGCTGCCAAAATCGATCGCGACCGACCCCAATAATACTCGAACTCGAGCTACCCCATTTCACCATCGCGAACGCCTGGCCATCATCTCCAGCCTCTTCCCGACTGCTGCCATGATCGAGATCCACTCGAGCCACCAACCCATCTTCGACTTGCCTCTTCTCAACCTCGAACGACTCATAACCGAATCCCAAATAACCACGACACTGACCTTGCGACCAAACCCATCCACCAGACGTCCCCAAATCGAGCTCGAGTTGAACTCGATTTCACTTCCCTCTGGCATTGCGACTGACCGCACCACCACTCCTTCCCCTGAAGCACACGCGAGACCCCACTTTGCTTGACTTCGACAACGCGATGCCTCTAGCTGCATCCTAGTCGTTTGCGCGTGAACCAACCCAAATTACATCGTCGAAGTCAGGTCGTAACCCAAACGAGGCGTGCGATTTGATGAAGACGATGGGCACTCGCAGCCTCCACTCGAACTGATTGGAATAGGGGGGAAAAAAGATTTGGTTTGAACGATAAAAACTCGGCTTTGATTTCTTTTGAGAACAATCTGATTTTCAAAGAGAAAAGGATACGGCCATTATTTGTTTTGAAAGAGCAGAGACGAAAAATGTTTTCGTTTGAATTCGTTGAATAGAGGGGTATTTTAAAATTAGAAGGAGGTATGGGCTGCGTGATGAACTACACGATTCACTTACGTGATTTTGGGCGTGTTTTCAGGCGTGAGGTAAGGGAGAGGTACGTGGCTGATGCTTTGACAAATTTTAAATTTAAATTGAATTCCATTTAAATTCCAACGCGTTTAACTATCGTATGGTCACATAACAACTCCGATAATTACGAAATTTGAAATCCGGTAATAATACAATATTCCGGATCCAATGGAACTGGTTTCGTCGAATTCCGAGACTGCGCCTCGGACTGCTATTTTTAAATTCAATTTAAACGATTTAATTTCAAAATTTAACGAAACACTTTGAAATTAGATTCTGAAGCTTCTGTTATCTTCAGTATCATCAATACGAATTTTAAAAGCTTTTGAAATATTTTTCTTCAACTGTAAATTGAAGATATAAATTTTTATCCAACTCTCAATCGATTAAATTTTATAATTTAATCGTCAAATTCAAAGTTATATTCGGGATACAAATTAAATTACCGTTCAAATATTTAAAATTAATTAAATATTTCCAATTTAATTTGTTCGAAATTCAGGGTCGTTACAGAGAAGAAGGAGAAGGAGTTGATGTTTATGCCATCAAGGGTGAAAATCTTCCTAAAGCGGATTCAGGAACTGACCGAGGGAAACGAAAGGCTGAGGATAATAGTGATGGACCGATGCGACCACAAAAGGAACCAAGATTGACCTCTTATACGGAGTTGAACGAGACTTTGGAGCGAATCTACCAGGATACCAGGGGGCAGATTCCCTATCGAAGGCCAATGAGAAGGGATCCGACCAACAATGATAGAAGGTCAGACAAGTATTGCTTATTCCACGAGCTGAATGGTCATAGCACTAATGACTGCAGACACTTGAAGGATGAGGTTAAGGGACATATCCGGAATGGTATGCTATCACAGTATGTGAGAAGGGGAACGACAACGGTGGAACGAAAGCGACCACCACCTGCACCTGCTGGGGACGGCTCAGGATCGCGGCGTCAGCTTACCATCAATTGATTGGGGTAATGACGAATAAGTAGCAAACTCCACACCAACACGATTAAGTCATTTACACATGTACAGGACCGCGAACGATCCTCAGGCATGCTCTGATACGACTACTAATCGTAACGGTGTAGGTGTTTGCACTTTGACGTCCCTGTTTTACTTTTATTTTCCATTTCCAACATTTGAACCTGATTTTGTTGAACATTTCTGTTGAAAAACTCGTTTTGAATAAAAGCATACCATTTGTGATACCATGACGGCTAAGCCACTTACACATGTAAGGGATCGCGAACGGTCCTCAGGCATGCTCTGAGACGGCAATAAACCGCCACCACAAACTAACAACTCAGAAACTCACTCGAACGTGAAATCTGACATTGATGATACTAAGTCCCTCCCCGGGCACACTTATTTTGCCTCGAACGGTCACAAATCGCCGCGAACGGCACCCGACCGCGAACGGTCACAAATCGCCGCGAACGACACCCGACCGCGAACGGTCACAAATCGCCTCGAACGGCACCCGACCGCGAACGGTCACAATTCACCCCGAACGACACCCGATCGCGAACGATCACCAATCGCCTCGAACGGCACGCCGACCGCGAACGGTCACCATTCGCCGCGAACGGCATCCGACTTCGAATGGTCGCATACTCTAATGACATACGATCCCGAACGATCATCATTCGTGGTCAAATAAAACTATCAATTCCTTTGCAGGTCATCAACAGGACATGAACATCAAGCTTATGGCATTACAAAACACACCTTCTTATCACAAGGCATGTTTTGGGGGACAAATGTTATCCCGCCTTTTGGCAAGGCCGTGACACCAAGAACTTGACTAGAGATCAAGGACAGTTCGTCTAGAAAATCGGTTATACACAGGTTCACTATGGATATCGACGGATTTTGTCCGAGTTCGGATCGAGCCAACATTGATATGACACGACAAGCAAAGCTATGAGAGTCAACGTTCCAAATTTCAAGTCAATCCGAGTTCATACGCTCAAGATACAACCGATGCAAAATTGAATAAAAACAGCCTCGCATTCGACTCGCTCAGTTCGCGTCCCTCAGAAATGCCAACTTCGAGTCGCTCCGCCTCGAGCCTACTTCGACTCGCTCCGCCTCGTGCCTACTTCGAATCGCTCCGCATAAGCCAACTTCGACTCGCTCAGATCGACTCGCTCCGCATAAGCCAACTTCGACTCGCTCAGATCGACTCGCTTCGCATCCATCAGAAGTGCTCCACTTCGACTCGCTTCGCATCTCTCAGAAAACAACTGAACGACTCGCTCCATTTCGACTCGCTCCGCATCGACTCCATCTCAAAGCCCCTCTTCGACTCACTCCACATCCTTCAGAAGACAAATGTTCAACTCTATCTTGTTCGACTCCATCAAAGAGCTGCATTTTGACTCGCTCCACTTCGTATCCATCCGAAGTCTTCCACCTCCTATCGATTCGAACAAGACAACACAAATGCCTCGACACGAAGGGGACTGCTGCTGAACCGATTCGAAGTGATCGAGTCGAAGAGCGAGTCGAACGAAACAGCCAACCGAGAATCCCAATTCGTATCGATCATATCTCCTAATCTACAAGTCCAAATGCTATGAAATTTTCACAGAAGACTACGTCCATGCTGAAGAATGTCCACGCCAAATTTCGACTCCATTGGATGAAATCTTGATCGACACGAAATCTGTTCGTATCGATCACGGATCAGACCGAAACTTCACGGGCTTGGGCGCGCGGGCCTGGTCACGTGCCAGAGAGGGTCTCCCAAGATCTGAGCGAAATATCAGCCTCCTACACCTATAAATAGACCCCCAAAGACAATAGAAAAGGGGTTCTTCTTCTTCTTTGAGATCTCCAACGCCCAGACTCTGCCGGATCCAGATCTAAACTCCATAGCTGCTGCAACTAACTACTTTCACTGCTGTAAATCATCATTATTGACTGTAATCAATTGAAATCATCAAGTGAACATCAATAAAGTCATCAACTTCAAAGTGGATGTAGGCAAGATCGCCGAACCACTATAAATTCTGTGTCTCTATCTATTTCTTTCCATTTTAAGTTTATTATTCTTCACTTTTTATCCTCTACATTACTTAGATTTGAGATCTGTGATAACAGACTGCTAATTTGTGTTCATATACTGGTGCTTTCATGAAAATTGGGGTTTGTGGCCAATTTTGGCGCAAAAACTTTGGTGCTTTCACTGAGAATTGAACTCAGGATTCTATCATTTGGAAATTGAATTTGAAGGCTTAGAGAATTCAGATCTGAAAAGCTATGACAAGATAATCAAATCGAAGACAAAGGCCAGAGAGAGGTCAGCATGAAGGGAGTCAAGAGGCTTCCTCAAGTGCAAATCAGACATCAATCTTCATCACCAGGGATGAGATAGAGACAATGAGGAAAAGACAAGAGGAAATGATTCAGAACTTGCTTCTTCAGATTGGGCAGCTTGGAGCGCAAAATCAAGGAGCAACCAGGGTTCAGAACGGAGTAGGACCATCTGGCACAGCCCCAGAACTAGGGGGCAATAACCCAGAGCATGTTGGCCCAATCCCGGGCGGAGTACCAAATGGAACTGCACAACGTGACATTGACAGAGAAATGAATGCTCAGCCAGGAAAGCAGATTCCAGGAATCCCCCGTGAACTCGGGGGGCAAATCAGAAACAACGGACAAGGACTACAGTTTGGAGATAGTGATAGATTGGCGGAGATGGTCAGACGCGCCATGAGAGGCGGACTAGTGAATAAAGATATGGAGGATGTGAATAGGAGTCCCTTTGCTCCTACGATCAGGCAAGCCAGGAATCCACCAGAATTCAAGCTACCAACATTAGAGATGTACGATGGAAGGACAGATCCTGTAGTGCATCTGACACGATACATGAGGCATATGGAGGTGTTGGGGGCATCGGAGGAGGTCATGGCCCGGTGCTTCCCATTGTATTTGACGGACATCGCAGCGTTATTGTTCAGACAATTGGAAAGCGGTTCCATAGGAACATGGACCGATCCGACTGAGAGGTTTATGAGGCAATTTAGGGTCCATATTTCAAGACCCAAGAATGTGATGAGTTTGGCAGCGCTAAAACAAAGAACCGGGGAATCTTTGAGGAACTTTCTGACACGATTCATTGCAGCGGCAGCGTTGGTGGATCGACCCGATCCATCCATGGTTTTGATGGCAGCTGTATCTGGCATAGCTGATGGTACAGAGTTCAAGAATTCATTAACAAGGGATCCTACTATGGATCTAGGAGAATTTTATCATGAAGCTGAAGGATTTTTACGATTAGAGGATGCAAATGCTAAGAGAGAAGAAGGAGAATGAGTTGATGTTTATGCCGTCAAGGGTGAAAATCTTCCTAAAGCGGATTCAGGAACTGACCGAGGGAAACGAAAGGCTGAGGATAATAGTGATGGACCGATGCGACCACGAAAGGAACCAAGATTCACCTCTTATACGGAGTTGAACGAGACTTTGGAGCAAATCTACCAGGATACCGGGGGAAGATTCCCTATCGAAGGCCAATGAGAAGGGATCCGACCAACAATGAAAGAAGGTTAGACAAGTACTGCTTATTCCACGAGCTGAATGGTCATAGCACGAATGACTGCAGACACTTGAAGGATGAGGTTGAGGGACATATCCGGAATGGTATGCTATCACAGTATGTGAGAAGGGGAACGACAACGGTGGAACGGGAGCGACCACCACCTGCACCTGCTGGGGACGGCTCAGGATCGCGGCATCAGCTTACCATCAATTGATTGGGGGTAATGACGAATAAGTAGCAAACTCCACACCAACACGATTAAGTCATTTACACATGTACAGGACCGCGAACGATCCTCAGGCATGCTCTGATACGACTACTAATCGTAATGGTGTAGGTGTTTGCACTTTGACGTCCCTGTTTTACTTTTATTTTCCATTTCCAACATTTGAACCTGATTTTGTTGAACATTTTTGTTGAAAAACTCGTTTTGAATAAAAGCATACCATTTGTGATACCATGACGGCTAAGCCACTTACACATGTAAGGGATCGCGAACGGTCCTCAGGCATGCTCTGAGACGGCAATAAACCGCCACCACAAACAAACAACTCAGAAACTCACTCGAACGTGAAATCTGGCATTGATGATACTAAGTCCCTCCCCGGGCACACTTATTTTGCCTCGAACGGCACCCCGAACACGAACGGTCACAAATCACCGTGAACGGCACCCGACCGCGAACGGTCACAAATCGCCGCGAACGGCACCCGACCGCGAACTGTCACAAATCGCCTCGAACGGCACTCGATCGCGAACGGTCACAAATCGCCTCGAACGACACCCGACCGCGAACGGTCACAATTTGCCCCGAACGGCACCCGATCGCGAACGATCACCAATCGCCTCGAACGGCACGCCGACCGCGAACGGTCGCATATCACCTCGAATGACATACGATCTTGAACGATCGCCATTCGTGGTCAAATAAAACTATCAATTCCTTTGCAGGTCATCAACAGGACATGAACATCCAGCTTATGACATTACAAAACACACCTTCTTATCACAAGGCATGTTTTGGAGGGCAAATGTTATCCCGCCTTTTGGCAAGGCCGTGACACCAAGAACTTGACTAGAGATCAAGGATAGTTCATCTAGAAAATCGGTTATACGCAGGTTCACTATGGATATCGACGGATTTTGTCCGAGTCCGGATCGAGCAAAAATTGATATGACACGACAAGCAAAGCTATGAGAGTCAACGTTCCAAATTTCAAGTCAATCCGAGTTCATACGCTCAAGATACAACTGATGCAAAATTGAATAAAAACAGCCTCGCATTCGACTCGCTCAGTTCGCGTCCCTCAGAAATGCCTACTTCGACTCGCTCCGCCTCGAGCCAACTTCGACTCGCTCCGCATAAGCCAACTTTGACTCGCTCAGATCGACTCGCTCCGCATAAGCCAACTTCGACTCGCTCAGATCGACTCGCTTCGCATCCATCAGAAGTGCTCCACTTCGACTCGCTCCGCATCTATCAGAAAACAACTGAACGACTCGCTCCATTTCGACTCGCTCCGCATCGACTCCATCTCAAAGCCTGTAACAACCCGTAAATTTGGACCATTTAAATTGACAATAATCCACACATGTCAACTTAAATAATACAAAACACAAATCATTATGGGATTATGAATACATATATGTAAATGAGAATCAATACAACATCACAGACACAGAATAGTCACAGAATAATGCAGCGGAAAAGTACATCATCATAATAGTAGTTCATGAAGCTACTACAGGAATACAACAATGTATCAACATAAAGTGACAAAGAGAAATACAAGATGTTCAATACATAAGTTCATCAAATACTAGAAAGGAAATAACTGATAACGATAAATGCTAAGTCTTCAGCATCTTCAACCAACCTTGATCAGCAACTGGATAGCTTCAGATTGACCCAAGCATATACAAAAGAAACACTCGAGTCAGGACTCAAAATCTTATACAGGATAATTAGGTCCAAATAATAAAGTCCATAACTCAAAGATGAATGTGATTACACATCTTTAAGTATCCGATAAACTATCTATATATACAATAGAATACGCTAAATAGATAAGGTCTAATAAGTAAAGTATGATATCAAAATAGCGTTAAGTCGTGGCCCATTCCACCCTTAACACATTTTTATTCCCAAGAGCATATACAAGACCATAGTTTCCCCAAAACCGGAAGTCACCAGAGGGCAATCCATATACTAAAGGTACAAAACAAAACGTAGTGGTCGCGAATAGGATAATCAGTATGACAAGGTACATGAGGCGATACCAACTAGGATACTAGTAGTTGCGTGATCCAGACTGATCTTGAGCATAGCAGCTGCTATCTCAACACCGCGAAACAACACTCCCAAATCAAGGGGTGCACCCAAATCGAATCACAAAGTAATAGATAAGGTATCGAAGAAGTGTGTCCGCTAGAGGTAGCGAACCTTAATGGCCCGGCGCGGCTCCTGTTTTAGTCATGTCAGGGGTCATCCAAAATCGTTCTCTTTCTTCAGTCAACGCGTTCTCCAAAATCATCCACTTCGTTCTGGATCAACACTCCGCGTATATTAGTTATTAAAGTGGTTTTCGGTATCGACAAAGAGTATGTCCATATCCGATCCCAGTCTCTTTAATAACTACGCATTAATTACACGATGGTCATTTAATATTAAAGTTTAAAACAAATCAAAGTCCAAAAGTCAAGTTGCAAGTTTTGACTTTCAAAATTTGACATTTCACAATTTAATTTATTTCGAACACTTAAAATCATATTTCCAAATGGAGTTTTAGTTCAAGTTCTTGAGTTAACAATACTTAAGTATTCAATTTCAATTTAATTCCTATTCCCATTCATCGTTACATTAAATTTAATCAAAACTTTGATTTAATCAATTTCAACAGCTAAATCAACTCTTTAAATTTAGTTGGTTTTACATTCCTTTAGGTCACTTTGTTACTTAATCTCAAATTAAATTTATAACAAATTCCAACTTAATTAAATTTATCCAAATTAGGTTTAATTTCGAATCTAATAAATTCAATTTATTAGATTCTAAAACTTACCTATTGGAATCTTATTTCAATTAAATGTGTCCATCCGTTTATCTAATTAAATAGATTTATTAATCCGTTTACATTTTCCATTAAGTTATTGCAATTAAGTCCACTTATTAATTCATTACAATTGAATCCCTTAATTTATTACAATTAAGTCCATTAATTATTGCAATTAATCCTATGAATCTAATCCATTGATTTATTTTAACTAAATCCATTTATTCATTACACTTAAATTCATTCGTTTATTACAATTAAATCCATTGATTTATTACAATTAAATCTATTCATTTACTACAATTAAATCCGTTCATTTATTACAAATAAATCTATTGTTTTATTACAATTAAATTCATAAATTACAATTAAGTCCATTCATTTATTACAATTAATCCTATTAATTTAATTCCATTAGATCCATAAATTTCGTTACTTACTTTCCAACAAATTTTTAAGTTCATTTCTTAATTTCAAATGAATTTCAATTTCAAAATGATTTTGTTGACCAATCGGGTTTCTTATCTTTAATTATCTATCCTAGGCCAAAGTTGTTCAATTTGGGTATTTATCATTTCAACCCAATATAAATAAATACATAAACAAAGCATAACAAAGGGAACTTGCAGTGTGATAGTTGGGATGGTGTTAAAGTAAATAAACAAGCAATAGCAACCATACATAACAATTTAACCGTTTATTTAAATAATCCCGAAATAATCGTATTTAATTTACATTTGTTATTTATGTAAATTAAATAAAATTATTCCTAGAATCCACACTATCATTTCATGCGGATTAAAGATCATTACATAATAGGTTTTCACTTGGCGTTTATTATCAATTTATTACAGCAATCATACATTCAATGGTTCAAAGTATAACTGATCCTATTTCTACGTGTCGTTTTATTTCAAATTTAAAGGGACAAGTTCACATATATATCTATTTTGAATTTTTTTTGACTATCTTATATCAATTCAAATTTCATATTAATTATCACTTATATTAACAACCAAACATCGCATAACAAATTTAATGTCATAATTATTTCACATCTAACTTCAAATCACAATTTAACATCGATTATCTTAACATTCAAATTAATACCAATAACATATATCACTTGATTATCATAGCATAATAGATTGAGTCGTGAATGAAAATATTCACCTTGCGTGGTTAGAGAAGATGACGGCGAAGCACGAAAATGAACGGACTAGAATAGATGACACAAGCACGGATACGAACAATGACTAGATGCAAATAAGGTGGATGGAAGACTAGATCGCTGAATTAGCCTCAACTGGAACTGCACGGACAAAACATAAATGGGTCCATAAGTTACAAATTATAACTGATATAAAATTTTATCAAAAGAAGAACAAAATAAAATAAAATAAAAGAATGACAGCGGACGTGGAAGCGGGCTAAGCGGGTTCGACGCGGCGAGTCGGTTGGTCGGGGTAAGGCGGGCTGAGGCGGGCGCGGTCTGGGTTCGGGTCGGGCTAGGTCAGGGTTCGGGTCGGCTGGGCTGGGTTCGGGTCGGGCTGGGCTGCATGGGGCGGTGGGTCGGAGGTGGGGTAGGGTGGCGTGGCGAAGGCAGGCGGGCGAAGGGGACGGCGAAGGGGACTGGGCGGGTTCGGGTGGCTGGGAGCTGGGCAGGCGGAGGGCACTGGGTGGCTCGGCGGTCTGGGCAGGCGCGGAGGGACGGGGCAGGCGCGGAGGTCTAGGCAGGCGCAGAGGTCTGGGCAGGCGAAGAGTTGCAGGCGGAGGGTTGGGCTGGTGGAGGGGAGTGGGACGGGTGGAGGGCAGGGGAGTTGGGCAAGCAGGCGGAGGCGGAGGGCAGGGGAGTTGGGAAAGCAGGCGGAGGCCGGTGGCTGGGGCGGGCGAAGGGGACGGCAGGGCGGGCTGGTGGCTGGCAGAAGGGAGTTGGGCTGGGCGGCAGGGCAGTGGGGCGGATGGGGACGGGGCGGGGCTGGGGTGTAGGCGGTGGCTGGGGCAGCAGGCGCGGAGGCGGATGGGGAGGCAGTGGGTGATGGGAGGCTGGGTTCTATTTTTCTCAACAGTAAAAATAAAATAAAGAAGAGGAGGAAGGAGATGTGAACGAACCGGAAAGGTGAAAATGCAAACAATGAAAAGTGGGATGGTAGTTTATTATATCAACTAGTACAGAAATTGAAAGGCCTCCAATTTATTTGTCTTGGTAACCGAAAGGCTGTTGGGTTTCTAGGTAGCTGAATAGTCAAAGGCTGTTAGGATGCTGAACGTTGGAGAGAATGGGTACCGTTTTATGCTGCGTAACGGACCCGTTTGCAACCCGTTAAATAATTATAATTCGCAGCTCCGAACTCCGATTGACACAAACAAATATACCATTTTGATCAGCGCGACGAGGCGAACGCAACGGTATAAAGATATCAGTGGTACGAGTAAATTATAAAATTCAAAATTTTTCTATTGAGAAAATGCAGCAAAATCACTGAAGAATAAGATCGACGGAGCTGAAGATGTCCGAAATTTGAAAAACGAAAAATGACGTCTTGATCAGAAGATGGTTTAGAATTTTTCTATGTAAAAATATTTTGGTTCAGGAGATAAAAATTTTCGCGTTTAAAATGAACTGATGTGAAATAAACGCGAACGAAATTTGCTGCGGTATTTTCCGACGAAACTTTTCCCATATCTATAACTATCTAGGTGAGATTTTTAAACAAAGTTTGGACACTAATTGAAATCGTATGAAAGTTCCATAATTTTATGTTAAAATAATGGATTCAAAAATTTAAAATTGGGTTGGAATTTCAGGGTCGTTACATTCTCCCCCACTCAAAACTTTTCGTCCTCGAAAAGAACGAGACGGTGAAGTAGGAATGGAGTAAGCGGAAAAGTCAAGATAGATTTTTAAGAAAATTTGATTTATACCTGAAATCAGTAGTTCGGGGTTTGAATCCCGAACGCTATCCTCAGTTTCCCAGGTGCAATCTCGCTCATCTGCACTCCATTGGACTTTTACGAGATTTATAGACTTCCTTCTTAATTGCCTTGTTTCCCGATCGACTATTCGAAGTGGTCTCCTTTCGATAGTCAAATCTGGCTCGATATCTACTTCATCTAACTGAGCAATTGGGATGGTCATGGATGGATCACGCATGACTTTCCAGAGGTGTGAAACATGGAATACGTTGTGCACGCCCTCAAACTTTTCTGGTAATGCAACTCTATAAGCCAGTGTGCCAATTCTTTCGGTGATAGTAAATGGTCCAACAAATCTTGGAGCAAGCTTCCCTCTACGACCAAATCGAATAACATTCTTTCAAAGGTGATACTTTCAGAAATACCACATCCCCAACCTGGAATTCCAAATCTCTTCTACACCTATCTGCATAGCTCTTCTGCCTATCCTGTGCGGTCTTCATCTTCCTTCTGATCTCATTAACCTTCTCGGATGCTTCCATAATCATATCTGGGCCAAGAAACAATCGATCACCAAGCTCAATCCAACAAGCTGGCGATTTGCATGGCCGTCCATATAAAGCTTCGAACGGTGCCATATCGATACTTGCCTGATAACTGTTATTATAAGTGAATTCAACCAAATGGAGATGGTCTTCCCAAGATACACCAAAATCAATGATGCAAGCTCGGAGCAGATCCTCCAAAATCTGATTTACCCTTTCAGTTTGGCCATCCGTTTGAGGATGATAAGCTGTGCTCAGATTCAGTTTAGTGCCCAAGACGTCTTGAAAAGCCTTCCAGAATTTACTAGTGATATAGGGTCTCGATCGCATACAATACTAGATGGAACCCCATGAAGTCTAACAATCTCTCTCATATATATCTCTGCCAAACTTGAAGCAGTACGAGTGGTTTTAACAGGAATAAAGTGAGCAGATTTTGTCAACCTATCAACGATCACCCATATACTCTCGTTACCTATTCTGGTCCTTGGTAATCCATCGATGAAGTCCATAGAAATCTGATCCCATTTCCAACAAGGGATCTCTAGCGGTTGAAGTAAACCGGCAGTCTTCTGGTGATCGGCTTTGACTTGTTGGCAAGTGGTGCATCTACTGACATATATAGAAATATCTCTCTTCATCCCACTCCACCAATATAAACGCTTCATATTACGATACATCTTAGTGACACCAGGATAAAGTGAAAGTGATGACTGATGATTCTCTCTAAGTACTTCTTGTCTCAATCCATCGACATTAGGAACACAAATACAGTTGTCAATCCTTAGAATTCCATTACTATCAATCTGCGCTCCTATTTTACTGTCGGCATTTCCAACTCTACCAAGAACCAACTCCTTCATACGATAGAGCAAAGTGTCCTCATATTGTTTAGCTTTTATGCGATCCATAAGAGAGGGAGAGATGACAAGCTGAAATAACATGCCTTCAACAATATTACAGCAAGACAATGCTTTGCTACGACTCAATGCATCGGCTACAACATTTTCTTTCCCAGGAGTATAAGTGATGTCAAGATCATATGCAGCTAAAAATTTGAGCCATCGGACTTGCCTCTGATTCAAATCCTTCTGAGAAAAGATATATCTTAAGGACTTATGATCAGTGAATAATTCGAATTTTGTTCCCAAAAGATGATGCCTCCATAGTTTCAGAGCAAATACAACGGCAAGAAGCTCTAGGTCATGTGTGGCATAGTTTAATTCATGGGTCTTTAACTGACGGCCAACATAAGCAATAACCTTTCCATTTTGCATAAGAACAGCGCCTAAACCTTCTCGGCAAGCATCTGTATAGACAGTTAATCCTTCACTTCCATCGATTACCGCAAGAACAAGGGCTGAAGTTAACTTACGCTTCAACTCATTAAAAGCTGATTCGCACTTCTCACTCCAAATAAACTTAACGTCCTTCCGAGTTAAAGTAGTAAGTGGGGCAGAAATCCGGGCAAAGTGCTCAATAAATCTGCGATAATAACCGGCTAAACCCAAGAAACTACGAATATCTGTAGGAGTTTTAGGAGTCTCCCAATCCTGTAGATAAATTTTCAAAATTAGAAAGGAATAAGAGGAATTGAATAGAAATAGCGAATAGGATAGAACTTACATTGATTACGGCGATCTTAGCTGGATCGACCGAAATCCCATTTTCAGAAACTATGTGGCCCAGGAATCTCACTTCATCTCGCCAGAAGTGGCATTTAGAGAATTTGGCCTTAAGTTGATGATTTCGAAGAGTTTCCAGAACATAAGCGAGGTGTGTCTCATGCTCCTTCTTGTCTTTGGAGAAGACGAGAATATCATCAATGAAAACAAGAACAAACTTGTTAAGCACATCACAGAAGACTCGATTCATCAAGTCAACGAAATAAGCAGGTGCGTTGGTCAAACCGAATGGCATAACCAACCATTCATAGAATCCGTTCTCGGCACGGAAAGCTGTCTTATGGATACTATCTTCAGCAACTCTGAGTTGGTGGAATCCAGTGGCTAGATCGAGTTGTGAGAAAATTTTAGCTCCATGGAGATGATCGAATAAATCGTTGATGCGAGGCATCGGATAACGATTCTTGAAAGTGCGTTTGTTCAGTTCTCGGTAATCAACACACATGCGGAGAGATCCATCTGATTTGGTGACAAATACGACTGCGGCGCCCCATTCAGAACAACTTCTCCTAATCAAGCCTTTAGCAAATAGATCATCAATTTGGGTTTTTAGTTTAGCTTTTTCTTTAGGAGCCATCCTTCGGTGTGGGAGAACTACGGGAGTAGCTCCAGGAATAAGATCAATACGGAAATCGATTTCCCGTTTAGGTGGTAGAGAGTTGACCTCTCCAAATACATCGTGAAATTTCTGAACAATAGGAGTAGTACTAAGATCATCCGGGTGAGCATCAAGAGAGAATATGAAGCTTCCAGCATATTTCTGAGGTGATTTGCATTCAATGACAAGCGGTAGGCCCTTGTCATTGACTAGAGAAACAGAACGAGCCTTGCAAGAAATAACAGCATCGAATTTCCTTAACCAATCAGCACCTAACAAGATGTCAAATGCTGCGAAGCCAAGCACATAAAAATTCCAAGTGAATCGATATCTTCCATACAAGAGCACAACCTCCTTACAAATTCTACTAAGGTTGGCAAGTCCTCCAATAGGGTTGGAGACGCATAAGGAAGTAGTAGCAAGAGTAGGTTCTAATTTGAGCTTATTGCAGAGATCAATAGATATGAAGCTATGAGAAGCACCAGTATCGAATAATACCCTAATAGGTAAATCATGTAATGAAAAAGTACTTCGTAAGGTACCTTGGTCATCCTAAGCAGGTGGTGGAGGTGGTGTAGGAGTGGTGATAGCAAATACTCCAGATGATGTGCCACGCTTATACATTGGGCATTCTTTCTTGAAATGACCCGGCTGGAGGCAGACATAGCATAAATCTTTCCTAGTCGCAGAAGGTGGTGGAACAGCAGCTCCGGTAGATGGACAACTATTAGCATAATGGCCCTTCTTATTGCATTTGAAGCAAGTGATATTAGCAAGGTCGATTGGGCTTTTCTGAGCATATCCTAATCCTGTAGTCTTCTGCCAAGCTTTCTTTTGTTGATCAAAGTTCATCTTCCTTTTTCCGGGCTGGCTAGAAGATGGCTGAGTAGGAGTGGCCTTGGCAGTAGGTCCCTTAGGCTTTGCCTCATATCTAAGAGCATAATCTACAAGCTCTGTGAAGGTGCAATGAGTGTGGCCAGTAAGCAAGTCATAATATTCTGGTCTAGCTCCCAAAATGAATTTCTCGTTCTTCAGAAGTGGTGTATCGATCAAGCCAGGTCCGAATTTTGAGAGTTCATTGAATTTCCTCTCATACTCAGAAAAAGTCATATTGCCTTGCTTAAGATCCATGAAAGCTCTATAAAGTTGGGTTTTTCCAGCAGCTGGCATCCATTGTGCCGAGAAAGTATCCCTAATCAAAAGATAGGCAAGATGAATAACATTCCAAAGATTAAAGGAGAATTTAGATTACGGAATCTAATTAAATTTTATACCTAAACTGGGCCCAAGTGATGGTTTCCTCTTCGATACGAGAAGTAACTGATTCCCACCAATCTTGCGCGGCATCCTGAAGTTGCCAGGCAGCAAGCTGACGCTTATGAGCATCAGTGATCTCTAGACCCGAAAATATCTTTTCTAAGCTTTTAAGCCATTGCTGAGCCTCAATAATGTTCTCGAATCCAGAAAACTAAATACCTCCAAGCTGTGAATACTCTTTACTAAGAATGGTGAATCTGACAGGAGCTGGAGCGGCAGGTGCAGCCTGAGCAGGACCATTGCCTCTTCCACCCCTATTGTTTCTTCTGGCACTCATCCTGAAATACCAAAAGAAATTTAGTACCAAGGATAAAATCAGAGAACTCAAGGGAAAATTTAATCGACGAATCAAAGAAGTTCGAATAGAAGGGACTTGGATATTGAATCGATTCTCCTCATTCTAGGGTATTGCTACCCTATCCCTAATGAGTTTCATAATCCCGAACTAAGGTTTTTAGGGAAACCGAAGCTCTGATACCAACTGTAACAACCCGTATATTTGGACCATTTAAATTGACAATAATCCACACATGTCAACTTAAATAATACAAAACACGAATCATTATGGGATTATGAATACATATATGTAAATGAGAATCAATACAACATCACAGACACAGAATAGTCACAGAATAATGCAGCGGAAAAGTACATCATCATAATAGTAGTTCATGAAGCTACTACAGGAATACAACAATGTATCAACATAAAGTGACAAAGAGAAATACAAGATGTTCAATACATAAGTTCATCAAATACTAGAAAGGAAATAATTGATAAAGATAAATGCTAAGTCTTCAGCATCTTCAACCAACCTTGATCAGCAACTGGATAGCTTCAGACTGACCCGAGCATATACAAAAGAAACACTCGAGTCAGGACTCAAAATCTTATACAGGATAATTAGGTGCAAATAATAAAGTCCATAACTCAAAGATGAATGTGATTACACATCTTTAAGTATCCGATAAACTATCTATATATACAATAGAATACGCTAAATAGATAAGGTCTAATAAGTAAAGTATGATATCAAAATAGCGTTAAGTCGTGGCCCATTCCACCCTTAACACATTTTTATTCCCAAGAGCATATACAAGCCCGTAGTTTCCCCAAAACCGGAAGTCACCAGAGGGCAATCCATATACTAAAGGTACAAAACAAAACGTAGTGGTCGCGAATAGGATAATCAGTATGACAAGGTACATGAGGCGATACCAACTAGGATACTAGTAGTTGCGTGATCCGGACTGATGTTGAGCATAGCAGCTACCATCTCAACACCGCGAAACAACACTCCCAAATCAAGGGGTGCACCCAAATCGAATCACAAAGTAATAGATAAGGTATCGAAGAAGTGTGTCCGCTAGAGGTAGCGAACCTCAATGGCCCGGCGCGGCTCCTGTTTTAGTCATGTCAGGGGTCATCCAAAATCGTTCTCTTTCTTCAGTCAATGCGTTCTCCAAAATCATCCACTTTGTTCTGGATCAACACTCCGCGTATATTAGTTATTAAAGTGGTTTTCGGTATCGACAGAGAGTATGTCCATATCCGATCCCGGTCTCTTTAATAACTACACATTAATTACCCGATGGTCATTTAATATTAAAGTTTAAAACAAATCAAAGTCCAAAAGTCAAGTTGCAAGTTTTGACTTTCAAAATTTGACATTTCACAATTTAATTTATTTCGAACACTTAAAATCATATTTCCAAATGGATTTTTAGTTCAAGTTCTTGAGTTAACAATACTTAAGTATTCAATTTCAATTTAATTCCTATTCCCATTCATCGTTACATTAAATTTAATCAAAACTTTGATTTAATCAATTTCAACAGCTAAATCAACTCTTTAAATTTAGTTGGTTTTACATTCCTTTAGGTCACTTTGTTACTTAATCTCAAATTAAATTTATAACAAATTCCAACTTAATTAAATTTATCCAAATTAGGTTTAATTTCGAATCTAATAAATTCAATTTATTAGATTCTAAAACTTACTTATTCGAATCTTATTTCAATTAAATGTGTCCATCCGTTTATCTAATTAAATAGATTTATTAACCCGTTTACATTTTCCATTAAGTTATTGCAATTAAGTCCACTTATTAATTCATTACAATTGAATCCCTTAATTTATTACAATTAAGTCCATTAATTATTGCAATTAATCCTATGAATCTAATCCATTGATTTATTTTAACTAAATCCATTTATTCATTACACTTAAATTCATTCGTTTATTACAATTAAATCCATTGATTTATTACAATTAAATCTATTCATTTACTATAATTAAATCCGTTCATTTATTACAAATAAATCTATTGTTTTATTACAATTAAATTCATAAATTACAATTAAGTCCATTCATTTATTACAATTAATCCTATTAATTTAATTCCATTAGATCCATAAATTTCGTTACTTACTTTCCAACAAATTTTTAAGTTCATTTCTTAATTTCAAATGAATTTCAATTTCAAAATGATTTTGTTGACCAATCGGGTTTCTTATCTTTAATTATCTATCCTAGGCCAAAGTTGTTCAATTTGGGTATTTACCATTTCAACCCAATATAAATAAATACATAAACAAAGAATAACAAAGGGAACTTGCAGTGTGATAGCTGGGATGGTGTCAAAGTAAATAAACAAGCAATAGCAACCATACATAACAATTTAACCGTTTATTTAAATAATCCCGAAATAATCGTATTTAATTTACATTTGTTATTTATGTAAATTAAATAAAATTATTCCTAGAATCCACACTATCATTTCATGCGGATTAAAGATCATTACATAATAGGTTTTCACTTGGCGTTTATTATCAATTTATTACAGCAATCATACATTCAATGGTTCAAAGTATAACTGATCCTATTTCTATGTGTCGTTTTATTTAACATTTAAAGGGACAAGTTCACATATATATCTATTTTGAATTTTTTTTGACTATCCTATATCAATTCAAATTTCATATTAATTATCACTTATATTAACAACCAAACATCGCATAACAAATTTAATGTCATAATTATTTCACATCTAACTTCAAATCACAATTTAACATCGATTATTTTAACATTCAAATTAATACCAATAACAAATATCACTTGATTATCATAGCATAATAGATTGAGTCGTGAATGAAAATATTCACCTTGCGTGGTTAGAGAATATGACGGCGAAGCACGAAAATGAACGGACTAGAATAGACGACACAAGCATGGATACGAACAACGACTAGATGCAAATAAGGTGGATGGAAGACTAGATCGCTGAATTAGCCTCAACTGGAACTGCACGGACAAAACATAAATGGGTCCATAAGTTACAAATTATAACTGATATAAAATTTTATCAAAAGAAGAACAAAATAAAATAAAATAAAAGAATGGCAACGGACGTGGAAGCTGGCTAAGCGGGTTCGACGCGGCGAGTCGGTTGGTCGGGGTAAGGCGGGCTGAGGCGGGCGCGGACTGGGTTCGGGTCGGGCTGGGTCAGGGTTCGGGTCGGCTGGGCTGGGTTTGGGTCGGGTTGCATGGGGCGGTGGGTCGGAGGTGGGGTAGGGTGGCGTGGCGAAGGCAGGCGGGCGAAGGGGACGACGAAGGGGACTGGGCAGGCGAAGGGGACGGCGAAGGGGACTGGGCGGGTTCGGGTGGCTGGGAGCTGGGCAGGCGGAGGGCACTGGGTGGCTCAGAGGTCTGGGCAGGCGCGGAGGGACGGGGCAGGCGCGGAGGTCTGGGCAGGCGAAGGGTTGCAGGCGGAGGGTTGGGCTGGTGGAGAGGAGTGGGACGGGCGGAGGGCAGGGGAGTTGGGCAAGTAGGTGGAGGTGGAGGGCAGGGGAGTTGGGCAAGCAGGCGGAGGCCGGTGGCTGGGGCGGGCGAAGGCGACGGCAGGGCAGGCTGGTGGCTGGCAGAAGGGAGTTGGGCTGGGCGGCAGGGCAGTGGGGCGGATGGGGACGGGGCGGGGCTGGGGTGTAGGCGGTGGCTGGGGCAGCAGGCGCGGAGGCAGATGGGGAGGCAGTGGGTGATGGGAGGCTGGGTTCTCTTTTTCTCAATAGTAAAAATAAAATAAAGAAGAGGAGGAAGGAGATGTGAACGAACCGGAAAGGTGAAAATGCAAACAATGAAAAGTGGGATGGTAGTTTATTATATCAACTAGTACAGAATTTGAAAGGCCTCCAATTTATTTGTCTTGGTAACCGAAAGGCTGTTGGGTTTCTAGGTAGCTGAATAGTCAAAGGCTGTTAGGATGCTGAACGTTGTAGAGAATGGGTACCGTTTTATGCTGCGTAACGGACCCGTTTGCAACCCGTTAAATAATTATAATTCGCAGCTCCGAACTCCGATTGACACAAAAAAATATACCATTTTGATCAGCGCGACGAGGCGAACGCAACGGTATAAAGATATCAGTGGTACGAGTAAATTATAAAATTCGAAAATTTTCTACTGAGAAAATGCAACAAAATCACCGAAGAATAAGATCGACGGAGCTGAAGATGTCCGAAATTTGAAAAACGAAAAATGACGCCTTGATCAGAAGATGGTTTAGAATTTTTCTATGTAAAAATATTTCGGTTCAGGAGATAAAATTTTTCGCGTTTAAAATGAACTGATGTGAAATAAACGCGAACGAAATTTGCTGCGGTATTTTCCGACGAAACTTTTCCCATATCTATAACTATCTAGGTGAGATTTTTAAACAAAGTTTGGACACTAATTGAAATCGTATGAAAGTTCCATAATTTTATGTTAAAATAATGGATTCAAAAATTTAAAATTGGGTTGGAATTTCAGGGTCGTTACAAAGCCCCTCTTCGACTCACTCCACATCCTTTAGAAGACAACTGTTCAACTCTATCTGGTTCGACTCCATCAAAGAGCTGCATTTCGACTCGCTCCACTTCGTATCCATCCGAAGTCTTCCACCTCCTATCGATTCGAACAAGACAACACAAATGCCTCGACACGAAGGGGACTGCTGCTGAACCAATTCGAAGTGATCAAGTCGAAGAGCGAGTCGAACGAAACAGCCAACCGAGAATCCCAATTCATATCGATCATATCTCCTAATCTACAAGTCCAAATGCTATGAAATTTTCACAGAAGACTACGTCCATGCTGAAGAATGTCCACGCCAAATTTCGACTCCATTGGATGAAATCTTGATCGACATGAAATCTGTTCGTATCGATCACGGATCGGACCGAAACTTCACGGGCTTGGGCGCGTGGGCCTGGTCACGTGCCAGAGAGGGTCTCCCGAGATCTGAGCGAAATATCAGCCTCCTACACCTATAAATAGACCCCCAAAGCCAACAGAAAAGGGGTTCTTCTTCTTCTTTGAGATCTCCAACGCCCAGACTCTGCCGGATCCAGATCTAAACTCCATAGCTGCTGCAACTAACTACTTTCACTGCTGTAAATCATCATTATTGACTGTAATCAATTGAAATCATCAAGTGAACATCAATAAATCCATCAACTTCAAAGTGGATGTAGGCAAGATCGCCGAACCACTATAAATTCTGTGTCTCTATCTATTTCTTTCCATTTTAAGTTTATTATTCTTCACTTTTTATCCTCTACATTACTTAGATTTGAGATCTGTGATAACAGACTGCTAATTTGTGTTCATATACTGGTGCTTTCATGAAAATTGGGGTTTGTGGCCAATTTTGGCGCAAAAACTTTGGTGCTTTCACTGAGAATTGAACTCAGGATTCTATCATTTGGAAATTGAATTTGAAGGCTTAGAGAATTCAGATCTGAAAAGCTATGACAAGACAATCAAATCGAAGACAAAGGCCAGAGAGAGGTCAGCATGAAGGGAGTCAAGAGGCTTCCTCAAGTGCAAATCAGACATCAATCTTCATCACCAGGGATGAGATAGAGACAATGATGAAAAGACAAGAGGAAATGATCCAGAACTTGCTTCTTCAGATTGGGCAGCTTGGAGCGCAAAATCAAGGAGCAACTAGGGTTCAGAACGGAGTAGGACCATCTGGCACAGCCCCAGAACTAGGGGGTAATAACCCAGAGCATGTTGGCCCAATCCCGGGCGGAGTACCAAATGGAACTGCACAACGTGACATTGACAGAGAAATGAATGCTCAGCCAGGAAAGCAGATTCCAGGAATCCCCCGTGAACTCGGGGGGCAAATCAGAAACAACGGACAAGGACTACAGTTTGGAGATAATGATAGATTGGTGGAGATGGTCAGACGCGCCATGAGAGGCGGACTAGTGAATAAAGATCTGGAGGATGTGAATAGGAGTCCCTTTGCTCCTACGATCAGGCAAGCCAGGAATCCACCAGAATTCAAGCTACCAACATTAGAGATGTACGATGGAAGGACAGATCCTGCAGTGCATCTGACACGATACATGAGGCATATGGAGGTGTTGGGGGCATCGGAGGAGGTCATGGCCCGGTGCTTCCCATTGTATTTGACGGACATCGCAACGTTATGGTTCAGACAATTGGAGAGCGGTTCCATAGGAACATGGACCGATCCGACTGAGAGGTTTATGAGGCAATTCAGGGTCCACATTTCAAGACCCAAGAATGTGATGAGTTTGGCAGCGCCAAAACAAAGAACCGGGGAATCTTTGAGGAACTTTCTGACACGATTCAATGCAGCGGCAGCGTTGGTGGATCGACCCGATCCATCCATGGTTTTGATGGCAGCTGTATCTGGCATAGCTGATGGTACAGAGTTCAAGAATTCGTTAACAAGGGATCCTCCTATGGATCTAGGAGAATTTTATCATGAAGCTGAAGGATTTTTACGATTAGAGGATGCAAATGCTGAGAGAGAAGAAGGAGAAGGAGTTGATGTTTATGCCGTCAAGGGTGAAAATCTTCCTAAAGCGGATTCAGGAACTGACCGAGGGAAACGAAAGGCTGAGGATAATAGTGATGGACCGATGCGACCACGAAAGGAACCAAGATTCACCTCTTATACGGAGTTGAACGAGACTTTGGAGCAAATCTACCAGGATACCAGGGGGCAGATTCCCTATCGAAGGCCAATGAGAAGGGATCCGACCAACAATGAAAGAAGGTTAGACAAGTACTGCTTATTCCACGAGCTGAATGGTCATATAGCACGAATGACTGCAGACACTTGAAGGATGAGGTTGAGGGACATATCCGGAATGGTATGCTATCACAGTATGTGAGAAGGGGAACAACAACGGTGGAACGGGAGCGACCACCACCTGCACATGCTGGGGACGGCTCAGGATCGCGGCGTCAGCTTACCATCAATTAATTGGGGGTAATGACGAATAAGTAGCAAACTCCACACCAACACGATTAAGTCATTTACACATGTACAGGACCGCGAACGATCCTCAGGCATGCTCTGATACGACTACTAATCGTAATGGTGTAGGTGTTTGCACTTTGACGTCCTTGTTTTACTTTTATTTTCCATTTCCAACATTTGAACCTGATTTTGTTGAACATTTTTGTTGAAAAACTCGTTTTGAATAAAAGCATACCATTTGTGATACCATGACGGCTAAGCCACTTACACATGTAAGGGATCGCGAACGGTCCTCAGGCATGCTCTGAGACGGCAATAAACCGCCACCATAAACAAACAACTCAGAAACTCACTCGAACGTGAAATCTGACATTGATGATACTAAGTCCCTCCCCGGGCACACTTATTTTGCCTCGAACGGCACCCCGAACGCGAACGGTCACAAATCGCCGCGAACGGCACCCGACCACGAACGGTCACAAATCGCCGCGAACGGCACCCGACCGCGAACTGTCACAAATCGCCTCGAACGGCACCCGACCGCGAACGGTCACAAATCGCCTCGAACGACACCCGACCGCGAACGGTCACAATTTGCCCCGAACGGCACCCGATCGTGAACGATCACCAATCGCCTCGAACGGCACGCCGACCGCGAACGGCATCCGACCGCGAACGGTCGTATATCACCTCGAATGACATACAATCTCGAACGATCGTCATTCGTGGTTAAATAAAACTATCAATTCCTTTGGAGGTCATCAACAGGACATGAACATCCAGCTTATGACATTACAAAACACACCTTCTTATCACAAGGCGTGTTTTGGAGGGCAAATGTTATTCCGCCTTTTGGCAAGGCCGTGACACCAAGAACTTGACTAGAGATCAAGGACAGCTCGTCTAGAAAATCGGTTATACGCAGGTTCACTATGGATATCGACGGATTTTGTCCGAGTCCGGATCGAGCCAAAATTGATATGACACGACAAGCAAAGCTATGAGAGTCAACGTTCCAAATTTCAAGTCAATCCGAGTTCATACGCTCAAGATACAACCGATGCAAAATTGAATAAAAACAGCCTCGCATTCGACTCGCTCAGTTCGCGTCCCTCAGAAATGCCAACTTCGACTCGCTCCGCCTCGAGCCTACTTCGACTCGCTCCGCATAAGCTAAATTCGACTCGCTCAGATCGACTCGCTCCGCATAAGCCAACTTCGACTCGCTCAGATCGACTCGCTCCGCATAAGCCAACTTCGACTCGCTCAGATCGACTCGCTTCGCATCCATCAGAAGTGCTCCACTTCGACTCGCTCCGCATCTCTCATAAAACAACTGAACGACTCACTCCATTTCGACTCGCTCCGCATCGACTCCATCTCAAAGCCCCTCTTCGACTCACTCCACATCCTTCAGAAGACAACTGTTCAACTCCATCTGGTTCGACTCCATCAAAGAGCTGCATTTCGACTCGCTCCACTTCGTATCCATCCGAAGTCTTCCACCTCCTATCGATTCGAACAAGACAACACAAATGCCTCGACACGAAGGGGACTGCTGCTGAACCGATTCGAAGTGATCGAGTCGAACAGAGCGAGTCGAACGAAACAGCCAACCGAGAATCCCAATTCGTATCGATCATATCTCCTAATCTACAAGTCCAAATGCTATGAAATTTTCACAGAAGACTACGTCCATGCTGTAGAATGTCCACGCCAAATTTCGACTCCATTGGATGAAATCTTGATCGATACGAAATCTGTTCGTATCGATCACGGATCGGACCGAAACTTCACGGGCTTGGGCGCGCGGGCCTGGTCACATGCCAGA
Source organism: Allium fistulosum (assembly GCA_030737815.1). Taxonomy (NCBI): domain Eukaryota; kingdom Viridiplantae; phylum Streptophyta; class Magnoliopsida; order Asparagales; family Amaryllidaceae; genus Allium; species Allium fistulosum. The sequence continues at coordinate 1,355,104,286 of CM060902.1, read as the reverse complement.
GAGGGTCTCCCGAGATTTGAGCGAAATATCAGCCTCCTACACCTATAAATAGACCCCTAAAGCCAACAGAAAAGGGGTTCTTCTTCTTCTTTGAGATCTCCAACGCCCAGACTCTGCCGGATCCAGATCTAAACTCCATAGCTGCTGCAACTAACTACTTTCACTGTTGTAAATCATCATTATTGACTGTAATCTGTTGTAATCAATTGAAATTATCAAGTGAACATCAATAAAGTCATCAACTTCAAAGTGGATGTAGGCAAGATCGCCGAACCACTATAAATTCTGTGTCTTCCAATACCAACAGCAAAACTTCTCTTTCCTTGATCACGCCACCAACTTATTTATTATTACTTGTCTTTCTGAAACCCATATTATATACATAATTTTAAGGCAAATCCTTCCTTCATTTGAATTTCTGGACCATTCGAAAAGCAGCTGTTCTGTTACCATCACGGAGTTCGTCCAAATGCCTTGGTGAATACTGTGATCATGGTCTTTAGTGGTAAAAGTAGGAACATGAAGCTTTCCAACTTTGGTGTTGATCCATTTTTTGGGTTAACATTTTGGTGCTTTCACTGAGATGAACAAGGGAATCTCAGATCTAAAGCTCATTCTATGTTAGAAAGAAGATTCAATTCCAGATCTGAAAGAAAAAATTTAGATCCAGAAAACAAGTTCCTAGATCTAGCTTTTAGAAGATGAAGAAGCCTCATACAAGGAAAGCGCTATGGAAGGAACTCAGCAAGGGGCAACCAAGAGGCATCCTCTCATTCAAACTTTCCTTCTACCATGAAGCAAATAGCTGGGGGCAACCACCAAGGACCAGAAACAAGGGGCATGCAAAGCCCCCCACTCAGATAAGTACCGGACTCTAGGGTCTGCTAACCAAATAGAACTTATCATCAACTGAACTGAACTAAAAAAATGAGATCTAGAATTTAGATTCCTTTCTGCATTTGAATTGTGCGTCATCAAAAAATGCTTTAAAGGTTAGCATTTGGAAAGCGATTTACTCATGTAAGCGATCCCGAATGTAAGCGGTCCAATGCTCTGATTCCTTCCCAAGTGCGACACCTCATAAAAAAATGATTTCTTGCATAAAACTAGTTTTAAAGGTTAGTGCTTAGAGAACGACTTACACATGTGATGAGCAACCCCGAACGGTCCACAGCCATGCTCTGATTCGTTCCTAAGGGCGACACCTTTCAAAAATCTTTACAACATCGTTCTTGCTTTCAATCAAAGGTTATAGAAGTGACCTGAGAACTGCTCTCTAAAGTATCTCTTGAATATGAATGCTCTCGAATAGGAATGATTAACTCTATCTCCTTGTGCAGGAATGGTCCGACACTTAACATCTATCAAACATCCAAAGAGATGAGAATTTGATGCCGACAAATTTGCTTTCACCAACACAAGTTCTTGAGCGAAGCATACCTCGTTGCCAACAAGGCATACTTCAGGAGGAAAATGTTATCCAGCAAATTAGTCACCATCCTTAAGAAGAAATTAAAGATTTACTTCCTGATTTCCTAGCATTTATTACCTCAAATAATTAATAAAAAACAGCCATATCTCCACCATAAATACCAATTCATTACCCATCAAAGCCGGATTTAATGTCCAATAAATGCCATGATAACCTGCTTATTTATTACTAATTAATGCCAACCATTTCCATATCAAATATTCCTTAATTCCCTTCATCCTTACCTTAAATAAGAAGATTATGGTGCAATTAATATCAGCCTAGTCAGCGTCACTACAATTCAACACCAACACCGGGTCAAGGCTTACAGCTATAAATACACCTAACATTGCAAAAGAAAGAGGGAACCGAAACAGAAAATGGTGTTGATCCATTTTTTGGGTTAACAATTACCGCTACTGTAAATTGTCAAACTAGCCGTGCTTTTATATTTGGCCATTCTTTTGATGTTGCATTAATCATCGCCCATCGCTCATCGCCATATTGGTAGTACTCCTAAAATCAGTCAGTGGTTTTTATATCCATTCAATGATATTATCCATTCAATGTTTGTGTTTAGTTGTCCTTTTAGTGACAAATGTTAATATGATTAAATTGTATATCGATATCATTTTAATGAAGGAAGATTGTGGATTTGCTTCCAAAATTCACTGGAGATCATGCAGAGCCAACTCACAAAATTAGTACCGACTCAATAGCTCTGAAATGTGCTCACACAAAAGATGAAGAAGATATGGACTGTTGAGGTATCATTATGTCTTCCAAACGGTTGGCTGGGAGCATGCATGTATATTTGTAATAAGATGCAAATAAATTTAGAATGCATCCACAATCCATTGAACACTTTAATTTCAGTCAGTTTAATTTAGATATGTCTTTTGATGTGTGTTTCAATGTTTCAATCTGGCAGAACCAATGTTGATTGTTATAATGAACTTGATAATATTAGTGTAGTTTCAATGTCTTTTGTCAGTTAAAATCATTTGCCTTCAATGTTTTTTGTAAGTTAAAATCATGTCAAAAACTGAATTTCCTACAAAAAGATGGCAATGGTATTACACTCTATGGTCGTTCAGAGCTTTTAAAAGCTATCGCTTCGATTTGTTTTTATTTTTTTAAAATATATAAACAATTGATGCTCAAGGCACTCTTAATTGGTGTTTTTAAACATAATATTTTTTCTTCTTCACTCTATAGTGTATCAATCTTTTTTGGTGGTTGAAATGCAACCTAATAGTTATACTTATTGAGCATTTTCCAATTTCTTCTGTGTAGTATACAATCTTCATCTGTTCTTCACACTTAGCTGCAGCTAATTCCTATTCAAAAATTGGATCATAATAATATCAATATGAATGGGAGCATGGTAAGACTTTCTACAAAATTTTCCTATGTTCTTACTTATAAACTATTTATGTTTGTCCAAGGTTTTTGACTTTTTGTGTAGAAAGTGATACAAAAGAGGAGAGAACAATTAATACTATTCATCAATATAGAGGATAAACAACTTTGAAGATAAGACACATTGAATTAATGCTAAATACCAAGTAGAACAATTGGTATTGTTCACTGTTTCTAATAGATTTGCACATTTCTTTTTCTCCATGGTGATAATAAGGTAAAGATGGATCATGCTCTCTTATACAAGTACAACAACTCTCCTTTGACATATTATCATTTAATGTTACACCAGTATTCATGCTAACTCAGCAAGCCTATTTCACTTTAAAGTTAGAAGATTGTAGAAGAGCACAAGGTAGAGAAGGGGGATTTAATACAAGTGTTCAGAACATAGGGATGTATGCATATATTCCAACGCGTAAAAGAGCTAAAGGCTGTAGGTAAAACTATATATGGAGAAATGCAAACATCAATATTCAATTGTTGTAATCTTGCGTGGGCTTTAAGATGCAATAGAAATTGCATTCCTTTATTCCCGTCTATGGCCTAAAACACACGCATGCACGCACATGTGTGTGTTCCTCTTTTCTTAGAATGTGTATGTGTGTGTTTCTCTTTTCTTAGAATATGAGTGGTCCATAGAGTAAGAAGATCACTCAGTAATATTAATGATAAATAATATAGAGTTATATCAATAGTTCAAGAATATGAATCAACAAAATGGGCCAACAAGGAATGCGCACACACATGGGATCAGCAAACAGCTGATCAAAACGAAGTTATGAGTAAGTAATTATAAATTATACATCTTTTATCTCATAACAAAAGTAATATGAATGAAAAGATTAGAAACTAAAACTATGTTTTAGCAAACATACACACACAAACTCTGCAGGCTGTGGTTGCTGAAACGGGTGCGGGCGGGTTTGGGTTCAAAATAGAGGCTACGGTGCTTGGGCTGCTGGATTGTAATAAGTTGTAGCAACTTCAAGTATTGGGACAAAAACAGTGCTTTGGCTTGGAAAAGCAGCTACAAAACAAATGAAAATTAGCAAAATCTAGATAGGACAGGTGAAAAGTTGCAGCACATTGGGTATTGGGGTAGCAGCCGAGTGGTACGGTTTGTAGGAAGAAACTGGATGGAAACTTCAAGTTTATAAGAGAAGAATTAAAATGATTTGCAATGGCGATTGCACTGTATAGCTTGGTAGAGAACGAAGTAGGATGTTATGAAAATTTAGACTGCACGCAATTACCACTATTTCAATGCCGATAAACGGTTTGTACGTTAAATTTATTGTCATGGAATCAACAATAGTAATATAGCCAAAGTGTAAAAATAAGTGATTCATAAATGTCTTGCAAATTATGAATATGTTTAGATTTCAACTACTTCCATGCGCAACAGTTCGTTCAGAATGTAGATGTACAAGTTGGAATATAATTTTAACGGAACACTCAAGAAACTATACTATAACCTCTATGCATCTATGGTTTTTTGCATTGTTTACTAAACCATAAAGAAAATCACCATTCTGTATGAAGCAAGTATAATACTGTATGAAAGCAATATTTGTACGCAAACTTTTATGAAATCGTTTGTGTATTTTACTTTCACATTTATGTGATAACAAATTTTTAACTATTAACCTAAAAATTAACAAGATTTGAAATTTAGTCACAATTTTGCACTATTTTTACATACATAGTAGCATATAGGTTAACTAAGGCAAGTTTAGTTTGACAAATACAAATCTAGCATGGTAGCAATACTTAATGTTAACTTACTTTTCAGCCAAGTAGATTTCAGCTTTCTGTTATTTACATACATGATTGCACTATTGTATCCTTTAGAGCACATGAGAAAACAGTTATTGATTTATTTCTCTTTATATTGCACCATTCCTATGAACATCAGTTTCGATAGTTCTCCATAAGGTGATTTGTAATTTATTTACCAATATATCAATCTATGTTGATTGTGCGTGGAATTTAAAATTTTAACTGCAAAATAAAATTATATACATGCAAAATTAACATAAAATCAAAATACGTAAAGCATTGATAAAATAGTTTGATATAAGCTCCTGTGCAAAATAGTTTGAGAAAATAACTGGTTTAAACTAAAAGGGTACATAAAAAAATTATTGTTTGTTTGTTACATGCATGTCGAATTTTACTATCAAGTACACCGAACCAATTCATGAGGTAACTCAAAGGCGGTTGGCTATATTTGAGTGTGTTTATGAGACAAGCGATTATTGCACTGGATTTATTGCCACTGTTTTCAGGAACTGCCATTGTTTTTAGTAACCACGCTATAAAAATATGGCTTGGCGATCAAATGCAGGTCCACCCAGACGTGCGTATATACTCGTATACATTATGGATTCGAACCCTAAAATATCAAATGAGGGTCCATCAATTCAGGGCTTGGACTGATCCATAATAGGGGAAAGGATGCGAGAGGAAAGTAACCGAATTGATCTTCGTCTAGTAACCAGGAAACTTGGGAGTGCTGGGACTTATTCGCATGAGTTAAGTCATTCATTTGATACCTTAGGTCCTTTAGTTTGATTTTAATTCAAAATAATCAATATGTAGAATTTGAACAAGTTATTGTTGAGACTCGGGTTTAAACGTCCACTTTTCATTTTTTGTTGCTCTCTGATATTAACTACAAATTTGGTCCATTTGACATGATTGAGAAAGAACAAATATTTAAATAAAAACCCGTGGATTGAAAATGATGCTAAATAAAGGGAACTATTAATCTTAGCTCATATACATAAACCTCAAGACTATCCCATTACCCAGGGGTTTAGTTTGTGGATTGAAAACAAACAACCAATTTGACAAACAATAACAACAACATGTAATGATATAAATAGACAAAAAAGAAAAAAAACAACAACATGTAATGATATAAATAGACAAAAAACATATATTTTTTAAATAAGAGATTACGGCAGAGAGTACAAGCAATTTGCTTCTAGATTTTCTTTTAGTCGAAATGTAAATTCAATTTGATTATATTAGGTTTTGTTTACAGAAGGATAAATGTGAATTCACTCTCTTTTTTTAAATGATGGATGATATTTAGATGTATTTATAAATTCTCTAACTTGCTAGAATTATTTCATAAACTCTAGGAAATCTGCACCATTGCTTAGACGAACCCCAGATCCAAAACATAGCTCAAAACGCACCAGAAAGGTGTTTCGAAAGCATCAATCGGTTGACCAATCCAAGAGGGACCGTCGACCGATTATATGAATGAGGCAACTTAACGCCTCAGCACTTGAGTTGAATTTTCCTCATTCTTCAAATGCTTGTAACTTTCACTCCTTAGCTTCAAATCATCTTCGGTTTGTTTTGTTTCAAAGTTCTAGAACTCCTCTTCTATTTTATGTACAATTTGCACATATTTGAATCATAAAATTTAACTTCACCTCGATTAAAATATCTACATCTCTCTAAATCGCATTTCAATAATTTATTGGGTCTGCGCCCCATGATGCCTAAACCTCTACTTAAGGAGTTACAAGTTATAACATTGGTGCTCAAACGAAGTTTCCACTTTTCCTTGTTTCTCGAGCATAAGAAAGAAACCAATATCCAAATACCAAAATTCTTTAACAAACCTAATATAGGAATGAACCTGTAGATACCAAATTTCAAGAGACCAATAGGCAAATCACTGCTTGCTTCACAATCTACTTCAATCTTATTCTCAATATTTATTCTCGGCTTTCCAAACTCTACACTATCAAACTCTCTAACAAGTAGGGATGCCAATGGAGAGGATTTAGGTTTTAAATCCAGCATACTCACCCTTGTTTTGGCCCGTCAAGGCCCGTCCCATTGGATCATTGGAGTGAGTAGACCTATGATCCGCTCTTGAGAGCATTAGGTCTTAGGTTGGGTTGGGGCTTGGCAACCTTGCCCCATATTATTGAGATATGATAACATCACTCAATTATTATGATGGTTTGTTGATCTATTTGAACAAAAGAGATTGACATACATATTATAATGCTTTATTAAATAAGCATTTGATACGATAAAGCTCCATCACTGCGAATTATATGACAAATTTTTTAATTATTTTGATTTGTAATTGAACATTTAATTTTTACTTCTTTCCTTGTCAATGTTTGCTCATTGTTATTATTTAATATAGTGCTTAATGTTTATTTTCTTACAAATATAAATATTAGTAAACTGTTTAGTAGATATATTTGAAGAGAGTATATAGAATTATACTGAGTCTTCGGGTGGGTTGGGTATTACCTTGTAACATCCTCCATTCGTGGCTCGAAAATAGATACTACTGATGCTGCATCCTTAGCATTATTTTCTAGTCATAAAATAAGATCCATTATTGTATTATTAACATCAAGAGCATAAGAATTTACAAATTTTAAGCAAAACATTTTCGTTCATTTATTTGCAAAAAAATTTCATTCAATTACATAACCCCTCAATTTCATCGTTTTGATAAAGTATAATAAATACAAATATAATACCATGAGTGGCACAGAAAGATATCCCCTTGGATGATTAGAGTCTTAACCACTAGATGGTTATAGTAGCCATTATGTAAAAACCCGCATATTTTTCGATTATATATTTAAATGTTTTATTTAAATATAGCATCGTCAGTTGAATTAAAGTCCGAAATATGACCTTTTTTTAAACAGTCGAATTCAGACTCGGGACCACTTCCATTTAGTTCAAAACGACGTTTACAACTTGTTTAAGTATAAACATCGATATGTTTGGAGTTGATTAGGATTTTGGTATTTTCAATTGGGCTTTGGGTTGGGTTCTAGCCCATTAACCCAATAAGAGACCCAAACTCTTCTACCTAATAGCTCATACTCCACTCCTCTTCATTCATTCCATTTTCTAAATCCCTAACACTCAAGCCCTAGGAAGAATGGTGGGAAGAGGAAACTAAAATTCCTAAGCCCTAGTTTCTCTTAGGAATTCAAGTTCTAGTTCTAAAATCAAAGAGAAGCTTAGGTAAGCATCCTCTTCATCTTCTACATCTCAATCCCTCTCCAATTTTCATAAATTCCTATAATCTAACTTAGGAAATATTTGCATATGATCATAGATTGGAGCTTCTAGAGTTGTGATTGAAGTGGAGTTGATCTTTCCTTGTTTTAGAGCTTCTCAATTGTTGTTTTTGAGTTTAAAGGTGAGTTCTTGAACTCACATCTATGTCTATAGCTTTCATTGTTGTTAGGTATGAATTCCTAAGATCTATTTCATGTTCAATTGCTTTTTATTTGAATTGGTTTGGTGAATTTTCCAATTTTGGTTTTGAAGTCAAAATTTATGAAAATCCTATTATGGATGTTTGGACATGTTATTTGGGGTGTATCGAAGAGCCTATAGGGCTGGGTTGTCGCTTGGCATAAATCTCAAGCCTCTATTGCTCGTCTGATCGCCTCCGAATTTATTTGGCCATCATTGGCCTAGGCAAGTTCTACCCAGGTACAGGCAACCAAACGTCTGGTTGAAATTTCCAGACGTCTGGTAGGGGCTTCTGAGGAAAAAATAAATAATAAAAACGAAAATAAATTTTCAGAGCCCAGGACCAGACGTCTGGTTAAAACCAAACAAACGTCTGGGTGGCTTTAGGAAATAAAAAGAAAAAGGAGAAAAAAATTATAAATTTCCAGAACCCAGGGTCAAACGTCTGGTTAAACCTACCAGACGTCCGGTTCTATTATTTTTTGGCCTATTTGCCTAGCCTGGATTTCCAATTTTTATCGATCTTTGACGATCTGAATAGTTATTGTCAATCAATACCGACTTTGATGATTTCTTTTCTGGATTTTTGGTGTTTCCATTTGATGAATTTGATATCGATTTTCATGGTTTTAATTCACGTCGTCGAATGTGGATTTTTGGTGATAGATTGTTTTTACAATCATTTCTGTGATTTATCACTTTAAATACAAAGGTTTCTGTACTAGTAGTAAATACTCAAACTCTTTCACAAAAATGATTTCAACATTACTTTTAATACAAATCTCGCTTTTAAAACCGTTTTCTAATCTATTAGTATATACAAACCTTTACCTCATTCGTATGAGAAATCTAATTAAACGACTTAGCAAAACAAGTGGTATGAAACACTTGCGTTTACTTCGTCGGTTAATTCTTGGACTTGTTCGATTGAACTCTCATGACAATTTTCGAGTGGAAATCTACAATCTGTTTGTAAATATTTAAGTTAAGCTAGTAGTTATGGGACATGAAGCTAAACTCATTTATTTACTAGCTTAGTGTAATTTACACTTATTTTCAAGTGGAAGTCTACAATTTGTTTGTAAATATTAAAGTTAAGCCAGTGGTTATGGGACATGAAGCCTAACTCATTTATTTACTAGCTTAGTGTAATTTACATTTATTGATCAATGATGATCATTTTGTGATTTAAACTAGCGATAAGCGATGTCTCTTTGTCCGCGAGGGGGACTATACCCCGTTCTGTAGAGCTTCGTCTCATTTTTATGGGCTAGCGACCCATGGTCTTTTAACCGTTTTATGGAGTTCGGTTCATCGGGCGTTGTACTACGTCGTTGTTCCGGCTTATATGAGTTCGGTTCATCGGATGTACCTTTGTACTACGTCGTTGTTCCGGCTTATTTGAGTTCGGTTCATCGGACGTACCTTTGTACCACGTCGTTGTTCCGGCTTATTTGATTTTCAGGTTCCTCGGGCCTACCTTTGTACTACGTCGTTGCACCGGCTCTATGGGTTAGAGACCCATGGGATAGCGTTTCGTTTATGATACACGTGTTGGTGAGTTTTCATGCTCCCGTTTCTGATAGGCCTCCCTCCTTTTTGTGATTTCTGGATTTCTAATTGATGATTTCTGGAATTTATGTTTCACCAATTTTGCGATTTGCATTGGTATGTTTTGTCAATATTTGAGGTTTGGTGAATAAGCTAAAGAATATGATATTCTTTTTGGATATTTGAGGAGACTTGAGATATTGTATGATTTTCATTATTATCAAATATATACTTGTCACAGTATGGCATTATTGTTATCATATATTTTTGTCATATCTCTTATCCTATCTCATCTTACATGATAATTATAGCTAGACTGATCCATTTATTATTTTCCTTCTTAAATAATACTCGGGTCAGACCGAGGTGTTTCAGGTGCTTCCATTTGACTTCTTAGCAGGGACTAGCTTCTGACTTTTAGCTAACTACTTTAGCATAGTAGTTTTTGTTTTTCATACATTCGAGATAGAGACTCCTTGATGTATACATATTCTTTTGAGAAGCACTAGTACCTATTCTTTTGTGATGTAGTGGATCTTGTATGACCACTACTATGATGTTCACTTCTATGTGTTGTATTCATATCTGTTTCCGCCTTAGTGATATGAATATCTGTGGCTGATTTTGTGTTGTGCTTATTTTATATTGATTCTGAAGGCCACTTAGCCACTGTGTAGTAGATTTGAGTTTGGATTGGATATGTCAGATTTCCTCTTGAAATGAAATGCATGACATACTATCTGACATATCGGTTCTCGCTCAAATCAATTATACAGTTGGTCGCTCCTCAACAGCCTTATTCTTTGTACTAATCGACCGCATTACTCGGTAGTGCCCTTGGCTAGTGTGAATATAAAGGTGGGGCATCATACATTATTACATATGTTAGTGCTAAACTGAGGTAAATCAAATGTACTTAGCTTCAATAGAATGATGACACTTGAGTAAGATAGAATTCCTAGTCAAGTGGTGTTAGAGATGAGTTCAAAGGAAGTCATTATGCAAATTGTCATTTATTTAAGTCTTTTTTATTAAATCACAAAATCAAATTTGGCTAATCGGCTATTAATGACCTCTGTTCAAGCTTTTTATTCAAGCCAAAAGAAAATGAAAATGAGGAAGATAATACATTCTAAAAAATTGCCCCTCTAAGAGGGGTACATGTCTATATATAGAAATTTCCAACCTTGGGAACGTGTCACTTAATATGGATGAACAATGGAGATTTAGTTTCCTTTATATAGCTTTGTGTTTATATCATGATGGCATGCATTAACTTACTACACAAGGATGCATTCATTCTACTTTTAACTCACGATGGCATGGAGTATACTTCATGATGGCTTCGAGATATATTTCATGGTGGTTCTAAAGAACATTTCACGATGGTTTTAAGAGATTATTCACGATAGCTTTGATGGCTTTAAGAAACATTTTACAATGATCTTGAGAGACTCTTCATGATTTCTTTGGTGGCTTTAAGGAACATTTCAATGGTTTTGAATGAGTCTTCATGATAGCTTTGATGGCTTTAAGGAATATTTCACGATGGTTTTGAACGACTCTTCACGATAGCTTTGATGTCTTTAAGGAAACTTTAGAATGGCCTTGAGGAATTCGTCACGATAGCTATGAGGAACCTTCCATGATGGTTTTGAGCGATTCTTCACGATAGCTGTTTTAATAACTTGTCTTATGATGGCTTCCATGTCTCTTTTCATGATGACTCTAAGGTATAATTCACGATAGCTTTGACATCTCATTTCACGATGGCTATAAGAAGTATTTCACGATGGCTTTACTATCTCATTTCTCAATGACTTTAAGGAATACTTCACGATGGCTCTAAGAAGTACTTCATGATGGCTTTAATATCTCATCGCTTAATGACTCTAAGGAATATTTTACAATAGCTTTGACATCTTACTTCGCGAAGGCTATAAGAAGCATTTCACAATGGATATGAGTGTTCTTATACAATAATATCTCCTATCATCTCACGATGACTCCAGAAATGATCCCACGATAGCCTTGAGGATTATTATAAGATGGCCTTGATATTCCATCTTTAACCGTGCCTTTGCTAATTTTTCCTTCTTTCTTTTGAAATTTTTTGGGGTATAACATGTGTCCCCCCCTTTATTGGGAGTTCACTTAAGCTTTAGCTTAAGTAATCTTCTTTTGTCTCGTCGAACGTGCTTTATGGGTCACCATTTTGTTAAAGTTTATTCTGATTTCCTTTATTTTTAGATAGTCTATTTTGCAAAAAGAATCTTCAGTGGCTTTGTTTGGTACGCATCTTGTGGTTGGTTTTTGGAAAGATGTTTTCATCCTTCTTCTTTATTGATAGGTGTTTTTTTTCATCTTCTTTGGATGGGTGGTTCGACCAGGCCCGATGGTGGAATCGAAGGCTTAATCGAACACCACTCTTTGGATGGCTACTTTGGCTAGGCCTTGCGGCGAGATCGAAGACATTTTCGTCCATCTCTATTAGATAGGTGCTTTGATCTAGCCCCATGGCGGGATCAAATGCTTAATTTATCGCCACTCTTTGGATGATTGATTTAGCCAGGCCTTGTGGAAGGACCAAAGGCTTCTTATCCATTTCCCGTCAATGGATACTTTGATTAGGCTGAACGGCGGGATCAAAGGCTTAATTGACCACCACTCTTTGAACGGTTGCTTTGGCCGGGCCTTGAGGCGGCACCAAAAGCGTTTTCATCCATCTCCCTTGGATAAGTGCTTTGACCATGCCTCTCGGTGGGATCAAAGGCTTAATTAACCACTACTCTTTGGATGGTTGCTTTAGCCAAGCCTTGCGGTGGGACCAAAGGCTTTTTCATCCATCTCTTTTGGATAGATACTTTGATCGGATCTAGTGGTGGTAACAAAAGCTTAATTAACCACCACTCTTTAGATTGTTGCTTTGGCCAGGCCTTGCGATGGGACTAAAGGCTTTTTCTTCCATCTTTCTTGGATGGGTGCTTCGACCAGGCCTGATGACGGGATCAAAGGCTTAATTGACCAACACTCTTTGGATGGTTGCTTTGGTCAGGCCTTGCGGCCGGACCAAAGGCTTTTTGTCCTTTTTTGGGCATACGGGGTGCTTTTGTTCAACAAATTTTACCAACATCATCAAGTTAAAAACTATGTTGAACATAAGGCATCTCAGTTCAGAGGTTGTTATTTAGGAATGATTTCTTTAGCAATCTACTTTATTCATCCAATTTTATAAAGTATGGTCTTAAATGTTTGGTATTCCATGTCCTTGATATTACATTTCCATCAGGTCTACCTAGGCAATATGTTCTTGGAGGAATAACTTTATAAATGACTTGTGGTCCTTCCTAGTTAGGTTCCAATGGGCCGTCTGTGAGGTTTCTTATATTCACCATCGCCCTTCTTAATACTTAATCCCACTTTTTAAATGCTCTTTCTTTCACCTTATAATTATAATCGTTGGTGATTCTTCATTGGTACTCAATTGTCCATATAGCAGCATGATCTCTTAATTCATTAAATAGGTCGAGCGATTCTTTCTTCATTTACCGATTAGTTTCATAGGTGTAAGCAATTCTTCGACATGATGGAACCTCAATATCAACTGGTAACATTGCTTCAAATCCTATGTCAAAGAGTATGGGGTATGCCTAATAGCTGTTTTTGCAAAGTCCGATAGGACCTTAAGACGAGGAGGTGCTCACCAACCTAGTTTCCCTTAACTTTTCGTAATCGATTTTCAAAATGTCTTTGATGATTTTATTTACAGCTTCTACTGCTTCATTAGCTTGTGGGTGCACTACTGATGAAAAACTCTTTATCACCCGTTCTTCTCATAGAAATGAGTAAATTCCTCATTTTCGAATTGAGTCACATTGTTGGAGATGATCCTTGTAACAACCCTCTCCGGAGTGGGATTAACTTTCAATCTAATAAAAGCCCATCGAACCTTAGGTCAATTCCAAAGCTGGTTTTTGGTTAGTAAAATTAATACAATGAACAATATATAGAGCTATCTATCTATGCTTTCAAAACCTCATAAGGGAAGGGCTAAAATATAATAACAAAACTAAGTACCCATTTCATAAAAATCAAATCTCTGAAATACAACACCCTAAAATATTCATAATACAATATCTCAAAATAAAACATCAACATATCTAAAATCTGGGAACATTCGAATACATCAAAAATATAGATAAATAACTAAACTACCACAAACCTTCACCGTCGCATTCATCTGCTTCATCAACATCGTTTCCCTTGACTTGTGGGTTGTAATTAGAAGGGAGTCCAAACAAAAATTTCTAATGAATGAAAATCTCTAGTCTTACCATAATAGTATTTAGACAATATCATTAGGTAAGTATTATGTCTTACACATCCTATACTTAACCTACTGAGTATACCTCTAACTTAAGTTAAATGCTCTTCCAGTCCACCTCCATAATGTACCACTATAGACCAAAGACCCTTTCCATTTCAAATTTATAACTCTAACGTGGATGCAACACAACTATCAGATCTAACGACCCATCTCCGTCAATCATGCCATAACGATGCGAGAGAAAGTATTTGAGCCACTTAATACCTCTTTAACGGTAAATAGGCCGACTTTGATCATTTAATACCTATATCCTAGGTAGATCCTTTTCATTTAATACCTATCTGGTACTTCTTAGCTCATATCGTAATAAATCTCATAAGGCCATTTAATACTTCTTTGATTGGAAAGAGGAGAACTATAACAACCTGGTATTAAGTCATAAATTAGTTAAAGCTAATAATAGTGATTTAATTAATTACAATGACTTTTCGGAATTTAATATGGATAATTTGGATTTATTTCGGAATATTGGAATTTATTAATAAAATATTTAGAGGTATAATTACATTGTTTTGGGAATAATTATTTATTTAAAAAGATTTTTAAATAAATTATTCTGGAAATTATTTAATCAATGAGCTTATAATTTAATATGGAATAAATTCTATAAAATTTCATAATCGTGAATAAATATTTTAGTGTTGAAAATATAATTTCATTTGAAAGTTTATTATGATTTTAATTATATAGAAAATAGTTTAATATGTGAAAAGAAAAGAAAAATAAATATTTATTTACTTAAAATCCAAGCCCAATACCCAAAGCCCTTTAACACTATCCTGAAAATTCTAAATCTAGACTTTTCTAATTCTGGATAGTTTCCCTTCATTTAGTAAAAATTAGTTTACGTTCTCCTTTATCACTGATGTCCTTTCTTCCTGAACTAAAAACTAAAAAATAAATCTCCTTCTTTAGAAAATCAAAACAAATTAAATAAGTTGTGATAAATTCCCAAATTTAGATATATGATTCAAAACAATCCACACCAAAAGCAATGAAGAAGTTGATGAATCGCTCACATTTTGGGTTTTTGGAATCAACGAACGGAGGAAAATGTGGGAAGCTTATAGGTGAGTTTATTACCCACAAATCTATATCTAGATCATATAATTCAATGTATATATATATATATATGTGTGTGTATGGATTGATGTTGGAGTGAAATATATCTTGTGCATCGATTTGGAGGAGTTAATGGCAAGAAGGAAGTGGTTGGAGGTCGGAAATCGATCGAACGACCGGCTTGGAAGGGCGACCGGTGGGTCAACCGATCGACCCCTAAGCTCCAACCGGTCGACCGCTACATGTCGACTGGTGGAACTACTGCAAGCACGTGTAGTTTAGTGGTAAGGGCTTGTGCTCTTCAGCCAACCTACTCGGGTTTGAGTCTAGTGTTATGTTATTTTTGTATATGTATATTTTAATAATAAATAAATTATATTTGCATTGAAAATAAATATGAGAAATTGTATAACGTAAACATATAATTTTATAAAGAGAAGTTTTATTTAAAATTTGGTAATTAATATATATATTTATATATAAAGTTATTAATTTATTAAAAGGAAATCAATATTTGATTCTAAATAATTATTTGAAGGTTTATACGAATTCAGGAAAATAAGGAGGAACATTCTAATTAATATTTTAAGCTTTTTAAAGTATATTTTAAATTAAATATGTTTAATCAATAATTATAAAATAATATTTATGTATTTGAATAAAGAAAAATTGTATATTTAATAATTTAAAATATATTTAAATATCCGATTTAATTCTAGTATGGTTAATATGTGTTTTTAACGTTCTTATTTTTGTTATTATGAGTTTGAATGTTGTGGATGATTCATTGATAGATAATTTGTATAAAAATTAAATATGTGAGTTTATGAAATAAAGTTTTATATAAAATTTAGTATTTCAATATATTAAAAGTTATTAATTTATCGAAAGTAAGTCTATTTTGGCTTTAGGCGATTATTCAAAAGTGGTAAATATATAATTTCTGAAAATATGAAGTAATTTTTAGTTATGTTTCAAGTATTTTAAAGCAATATGTATTATAAATAAGCTTAAATAAGAATCATATATATTTGTTTGATGAGATTTTATTATGCTTTTCCAATTTCTCATCTCTTCCATGATAATTTTGGATGATATGAATGATTCACCGTTGATATAGATTTTATTAGTGATTTTAATGTGATATGGTGATGACATCCTTCTTTATGATTTCATGATATTTAATTCCGTGTGATGAGATATCTGAATAAGTGAAGTTATATTACCAACTACTATGAGTCTTTCGGTAATATTTCTCTGGTTATTCTTTGGACTTGTTATATAGAATATTATGAGAATTGAGTATAGCTTATAAGCAGTGAGTAAACGTTTGACGATTACATGGTGGTATGAGACCCTATTGTGATATTTTCGGTTATTTATTGTAAGTAGATGACACTTACGTGATGGGAATATTGTTATGGGTGTGAGGTGATGCACGGAGTGATAAGTAAGGCTCTGTGCCTATATTTAGTTAGTAAGGCTCCAAGCCTAAATAAGCAATACTTCATGATGTCTATGTTTTTTGGTATTATGTGCCACTATCACAATGTACTTCTTTTATTGACGTTGGGGAGGATCAGATGGCTAGAATCCACCCTAGAGCCTGATCCTGGGGTCGCACCCCATATCTGTGACACCCTATATTTATATAGCTTCGTGCTTTCGTTCATGCGTTCACCCTTGTGTCATTAGGCCAGCAGTCAATTACTTGTATAGGCAGGAGTCGGATTGTGACTTTAAGTCTTCACATTGACGAGAACACCAGTGGATACGTGTCACAATTCTGTCATGGTAACTGAAGACTATAGAGTCTCCATAACTCTGGAGCTAGCTCCGTGCCATCAGTCTCCTTTCTGGTACTAATTGAGTGATAAATTGGCATATATATTATTGATACATCTCATCTAAGTATAAATATGGGTTAGGCGACCCACATATTAATGTATATATATGAATCTACTTGGGACCTTGTGTCTGTCGTACAGTCATTCCCCGTTATGATATATTTTGATTATTCATATACGAGGAGATGAAATTATATTTGGATAGGTGTTCAGAGTGTAGTTGATTCTCGTATCTTTTATTATACTGGTAGGCAGCCTATTCTATCCTATACATTAATGATGATGTTCTATTTATTGAGTTTGAGAGATATATTTGGGCAATGTTGCATGCTAGCCTAATTATACTTGGTGATATCTCAGTTATAAATGATTTTTGAATTTTGATGACGACTTATAAATATGGATGATTCACCTCTTTTGATGTTGATTTCGTGGTTTCGAATTTGATGTGCTTTTATACGAGTGATGACATTTTATACATGGTTTTGTGATATTTGATGTTATGTGATGCATTGGTAATCATCGATGATATTATAATTATATTCCATGTTTACATTGCTATATATAATGATATCATGGATGTTGTCTTGAGTTATCCTGATGATGATATTATATTGTATACACTGCACATATTAAGTTACATATGTATATTAACCCTTGATTTAAACATAGCCTGACCCATGTGTTATTTACGTATTATCCGGGTCAGTCTGAGACATTTCAGGTATAGGGACGTTGTAACCAGCTTTTGTATTGTGGGCGTAGTAGAGACTTGTCATTTAGGATTGTTGAATATTATTTATATGATATAGACTTATTGTTTATTTGACATTATGTTGTATATTGATTAGACATTGTATATTATTTGTGTTAGTGGACACTTGAGTTATTTGTATTCACTACTCACATATATTTTATATTATATCTTATTGATGCGATGGTGACTCTACAATCTCTGATATTGACTATATATTGTGTATTGTTCTATCCTAGAGACACATGTGATATTGCTTTGTGCCGATACTGTGTACGTAATGGTTAGTTATTTAATGTTTTAAATATGTACCAGTGTTAGCCTAAGAGAATATTCACGAGTGTGCCCCATATCACCGCATTCTCCGCATTATCTGATAGTATTACTTAGTAGTACTCTTGGATAGTATGAGTATAAAGGCGAGATGTTTCACGATACCTACGATAGCCACTTAATACCTCAACCCCGAAGCGGACCCTCTCCTGAGATTTCCCACTACTGAACCTAAAAGATAATCCCGACCATTTAATACTTCTTGAGTTGGAAGGAGGTGGATCCTACAATAGCCAATTAATGCCCCTACCCAAAAAGCAAACCCGTACTGGGATATCTGTCTTATGACCCATAACTCAAACCGTGATGTCTCACATTAGTCCAACCATTAGGTGCTGGTAGCAAGATTAGCTGGGCAGACTTACCCTATAGAATTGGGACTAACCTTACATCCACTAGAGTACTTATTATAGGCGATATCTCACATCAGTCCCAATGTCACACTACTGGTAGCTGGGCAGACTTTTATGTATTTTTGACTGACCTCACATCCCTATAACTTAGTTATATTTCCGCTCTCCGACATTAAAACACACACACACACACACACACACACACACACATATATATATATGTATGCATGTATGTATAGACACACACACACACTACATATATATATATATATAATATACCTCACCCGCATTTAATGCATTAAGGCAATATAAGGGAACTCCTTATTTTGCCTTTAATTATCTATTAATTTCTATAATTATCCTTAACTTCCTATATCTATTAATACACACACACACACACACCTAACATAAGATATTAGACTGACTAGTTTTTAAATATTTCTAAATTTGCGCAAAAATATTTATATACTATGGTTTTCACTTCCTATACTAATTGTTAAAATGTCAAAACTTCCATCTTCATAGAAGTCTTAGTTTCATACAATAATTTACAAAATAGCTAATATCCTTAGCTAGACAAAACAGACTTGCATATATATATATATATATATATATGTATGTATGTATGTATGTAAATGGAGTCAAGATACCAAACTTATTTTATGTCAACATAATAGAATCAACGTCTCTATTTAAAGGAAAGAAAACTTTACAATTTAAACCCTTTATATTCTATTCAACTTTTACATAACAAGCTTGAAGTAGAAAAAAGCAATATTGCTTAAATTACAGAAATAGGGAGTGCATACTACAAATAATATTTTTATAACTACAAACTAAAACTTCAAATTTTTTGAAATACTCAATCCCATAACCTTGTCTTTAAAAATGCCGCTTAGAAATTTTTATTAAATTCAAAAATTCTTGGTGTCTTAACCCTCTTCAAAACTTACAATTTAAGATTTTTTAATTTAACTTATTTACTAAACTTTAAAAGGGAACGTTAATAATTCTAAGTTTAAAATCAAACCATTTTTTCCTTTTAAAGACCATTCTAACTATTATTAAAAATTTGGAATTTTTAGATCAACCATTTATTAAGTTTTTCTTTCGAAAACTTATTTATTTCACCAAACCATTTCTTTCAAAAATATACTTTACATGTTTCCAAAGCATCTTTCATAACTTTTAAATTATAAAAACTAGAGTAGATAAGGACAACTATCATCCAATCATTTTTCTTACATTTCATACTTTCCTACATCAATATTTTGAAGAGTTTCTAACATCATGAAAGGGGGACTTCTAACAGGCACTAGAAATAAATGCTCGTAACAACGGAAAATGTCCATTTTCCTTTGTTCTGTTTCTCTAATTAGGTTGCTAGCATTGTTTTAATAAAATTTACTAACACATTTTATTATACTTAAGGATCCTATATTTTAATGCTTGGAACTACTTTTCCTTCTAAGAGGAATCGTTAATGCTATAATTCTCTATGAGTCTCTTAAAAGAAGATTCGTATTTTATGTGAAATTACAGAAAATTATATTTAATTTCTTTATTGAAATAGACAGTAAAAAATAGAGGGTTTCCTAAATTTTATACATCTCTTTCTTTTTGCATTTACATTCCTTATTATTTAAAACAAAACACCTTTATTAGTAACTTAATTGATTCATAGAAACTTATTTTGTTATTTCTTTTCATTCCAATGAATTAAAATATGTCAAATCCTAACTTAATTACAATAAGTTAAACCTCTCTTCTATTTATACTTCCCATCTCTCTACTACTCAACTCTTCAGTCCAAATTGCACTAATTCCAACCGTTTTTCTCTTAAACTATTTTAGTGCAGCCATTTAAAGCGTAATTTTTAAGACCCTAAGTCTTCTTTTCTATACCATTTACCCTATTCCAGACTTGTACCACTCATATTGTCCATCTATATAAATATTTTTATATCTTAAAATCTTTTATTATATAGAAAGATTCACGAGCTATATTGCTCTATCATTTCTTAAAAGAAAATAGCCACTTATAAAATTTTCTTTAGTAGAAATCAAATTAGCTAAATATATATATATTTTCATACAAGAATTTTATTATATATATTTTCCGAAATCCAAAACTTACTTAATTTTTCATTAAAAGTCCTTTTAAAGTATATAATTGATAGTTTTTGTCACTTTCAAAAAATTTCTTATTATTGGGTTGGACTCAAAGTGGACTTCTAACTATTCTCTCAAGATATCCTTCTTTCCAAACCCAAAAATCCAATCATTAATTAGGAGTGACCATTTAACCTCTTTCTTCAGAAACTTCTCCATCTTTCACCATCTATAACATATGGGTTCTTATTTTCCCTTTATTTGGACCTATTGTACATCTTCAATCGACAATCAAAACGGGGATCAGCAATCATTAGGTTATCAAGGCCCGACTAGGGAGTCACGTACCATCTAGTTTTACGGACTATTCAATATGCAACTACTCTATAAATGGACTTCTTGGATTTTTTGCATATACTATATTTATATTTATAGTCAAAATACAAATACATTCACTCAGCGTATCCTAATTTTTTAGGATTCGACTAACCTATGCTCTAATACCAAATATAACAACCCACACTCCAGTGGGCCTAGATTTTTTGGTAACCCGAAAACCAAAGTCCACTAAAATACGAATCGTTGGTTTGGTATCTTGCAAAGAGAAATCGTATCAGAGCACTAACGGTAATAACTCACAGCGGAAATAAGTAAATATAATGGATCAATATAATTACTGACAAAAATCGACATCTCAAATATCAAGAGCCTCAGCCAGTCAACTTCTCCCAATCAATACCAGTACCTGCCCTTCTAAATCCTGTAGGTTGTAATGAGGAGGGGCAGAACAGCGTTCTAGTGATTGCTAAATTATACACCTTATACATAACATTAGCTTATGCCGATTGTTCACCATTTCATTTTATGTTAGACTTTATATTTAGTCATTACGACTCCATCGTTGTGCACAAACTATACCCATCTACACCATATATATCCCATCGTCTGCTAATGGACCTAGATATTATCTTAACTAGCATCTACTGCTCAGCACCTCGTAAGGATCCATTGTCTTACTACCTCGTGATCATCCTATCACCTAAGGAAACCCTACCGTGCACACTGACGACATCCAGTCCATGAGGCCATGTATTCTTCGGGGAACTTTTACCACATACGCCAGTCTTCAGCGCACCTTTGTCTTCTTCTTATCGTGGACTTTTGGCTCCACGCACCTCCACCCTGTCCATGTTTTGAAGGAACCTCTGTATTGGTTAACTAGCCTTGCCCTATCAAACAAACTACCAAACAACTGTGACGGTGCATAACCCAACTGAATCAATCCTGGTAGGCGGCAGAGCCAGTTAGGTGTATCCCTATCCTTTCCGTTGACCACAGGGGACCGATGATGAGCTTGCTAAATATGCAACTTCTACCCCTAGTTTTCGTATCCACGTACGCCAGTCTTTTGCGCACCCTATCACAACTCGTTTGGTACCTATGCATGCCAATCTATACACGCCCTGTTGCATAAGTTCAATCTCACCCATCGTCCACTTAGATTGCAATCAAAGCACACCTAACCCGAGGGTATCTCTTTACTATACGCAAGCGTATACTCTCCACGGGTCCTATTGGTTGGATATGTTTTTAGTGTCCCAACCTAGTGTAACGAACTTCCGACATTTATTCTTTATAATTAAAACAGACAATTTATAATTATAATAGACAATATATAATTATAATAGACAATATATAATTATAATAGACAATATATAATTATTCACACCCATCATAAACGCATATCCGAGGCTACGTATGTACATATTTCAGACTCATGTATATTTATTCTTCTTTCAGTTTCCTTATCGCCTTCACATCCTTTATGTCTGACTCTAAGACTTTATTCTTATTATGCATTTATCTTCTACTTCATCAAATTTATTTACCGCCTCTCATTTTCAATAATCAATATCATTGCTATTAGACTCATTAGCTTAACTTCGATTTCTATTCCATTTCATTTAATTATCAAACTTATTCCAGACGTCTTCCAATTTACTTGTTTTTAGCAAATTAATCCATTTTATTCGATTATCAGACTTAATCCCGACATCAATTTCATTTCCTAGCTTCTTTTTCTTGCCTATCACTCAAACTTTCTTATTTCATTAGTTTCCATTTTAATTACCTTTTTATTTCATTCTTGTCTCAACTATTCCACTTTTTTAATTTATTACATTTTAGTAAATTGGAATTTAAAAATTAACTGTTACACAGTAAATTGCCATATCCTATCCAAAAGAGGTGGTTTGTGCGATGTTTGTAATTACAAGAAACTCTCTTTGTATTTATTGATATAGACAGTACAAAATACAACAACTATCTTTGTTTTGTACCTCTTTCTTTTAAAGGCATATATTTGCTCCTTGTTATTTCAAACATCACACTTTTGCTAAATTTAAACTTAACAATATATGGAAATCCACTTACAATAATATGCATTCCAATAAATTAAAATATCATTAAAATTCCAAAAGTCTAGTTTACTTTATTTTCAGTCTCATTTATCAATGCCAAATAAAATGGAATCTCAATTCAATATGTTTCAGTTAATTAATCCGATGTAGAGCTGATAATTTAAAATCATTTCACGATTATAAAATCATATCTAATCATTACGTAATTATAGAAATGGAACTAATCATTATGCATTCATTATGATTTTCATAGGCAAGTTTCATGTGATGCCCCACCTCTATACTCACACTAGCCAAGGACACTACGGAGTAATGCCATCGACCAACACGAAGAATAAGGCTATTGAGGAGCGACCATCTGTGTAATTGCTTTGTGCGAGTACCGATATGTCAGATAATATAACTTACATTTCATTTCAAGAGGAAATCCGACATATCAAATACAAACTCAAAGCTACCACACAGTGGCTATGTGGGCTTCGGAAACAAATATAGAAATAAACATAACACAAATCTGTCACAGATATTCATATCACAAAGGCAGGAACCGATATGAATATATCACATAGAAGTGTACATCAAAGTAGGGTCATACAAGATCCACTACATCACAAAAGAATAGGTACAAGTGCTAGACAAAAGAATAAGTATACATCAAGGAGTCTCTATCTCAAATGTATAATAACAAAAACTACTAAGCTAAAGTAGTTAGCCAAAAGTCAGGTGGCGGACCCTGATAAGAAGTCAAGAAGAAGCACCTGAAATACCTCGGTCTGACCCGAGTATTATTTAAGAAGAAAATAATAAATGGATCAGTCTAGCTATAAATATCGTATAAAATGAGATAGGATAAGAGATATCACAAAAACGTATGATAACAAAATGCCATACTGTGACAAGTATACATCAGATAACAACAAAAATCATACAATATCTCAAATATTCTCAAACACCAAAAAGAATGTCATATTCTTTAAATTATTCACCAAAACACAAATATTGATAGAGCTTATCAATGCATATCATCAAAATTGGTGAAACATAAATTCTAGAAATCAACCACCAAAAATCCAGAAAACACAAAGGGGGAGGCCTATCACAAACGGGAGCATGAAAACTCACCAACACGTGTGTCACAAACGGAACTTTATTCCATGGTCGCTAACCATAATTTTGAGCCGAAGCTCCACAAATGGCCCGAAGACCATGGGTCACTACCTACCCAAATTGAACCGAAGTTCCACAAACGGGGTTTTTAGTCCCCCACACAAACAAAGAGACATCGCACATCGCTAGTCTAAATCACAAAATGATCATCAATGATCGACAAGTGTAAATTACACTAAGATAGTAAATAAATGAGTTTAGCTTCATGTCCCATAACCACTATCTTAACTTAAATATTTATGAACAAATTGTAGATTTCCACTCAAAAATTGTCACGAGAGTTCAATAAGACAAGTCCAAGAATTAACCGACAGAGTAAATGCAAGCGTTTCATACCACTTATTTTGCTAAGCCGTTTAATTAGATTTCTCATACGAATGAGGTAAAGATTTGTATATACTAATAGATTTGGAAAATGGTTTTTAAAAACGAGCTTTGTATTTAAAATAGCGTCGAAATCGTTTTAATAAGGAGTTTTAGTATTTACTACTAGTATTGAAACCTTTGTATTTTAAAGTGACAAATCACAAAATGATTGTAGAAACAATCAATCACCAAAAATTCACATACGAGAATTCGAATTAAATCCATAAAAATCAATATCAGATCCATCAAATGGATATTCCCAAAAATTCAAAGAAAGAAGTCATCAAAGTCGATAATATGTGATAACAACTAACCGGATCAACAAAAATCAATTAAAATTAGAAGTTCACTCAAAAATAGGCAAATAGGCAATATTGAATAGTTCCAGATGTCTGGTTTAGAATCCAGACGTCTGGATTTGTATTCTGGAAATTTTCAGAAAACCTCCCAGACGTCTGAAATTTCGAAGCAAACGTCTGAGCCCTAATCAGACGTCTAAACCTATATTTCAGGCGTCTGGAATTAGTCTCTGCCATTTTATTTTTTTCTACCGTGTATATTTTTTCCTCCAGGTCTATAACTAGACGTCTGGACTTGATAACCAGACGTTTGGTCACCTGGTCTGGCCAACAATTTGCCTAGGCCAAGATGGCCAAAACATTTCGGGAGCGATCGGACGAGCAACGAAGACTAGGGATTTATGCCAAGCGACAACCCAGCCTTATAGTCTCTTCGATACACCCCAAATATCATGTCCAAACATCCATAGTAGGATTTTCATAAAATTGGACTTCACAAGCCAAAAATTGGAAAATTCACCAAATCAATTCAAATCAAAAGCCAATGAACATGCACAAATGTTAGGAATTCATACCTAATAACAATGAAAGTTAAAAACGTAGATGTGAGTTCAAAAATTCACCTTTAAACCCAAAGACAACGAATGAGAAGCTTAAAAACAAAGGAAAGATCAACTATTCTTCAACTTCAACTCTAGAAGCTCCAATCTAAGATCATAAGCAAATATTTCCTAAGTTAGGTTATAGGAAATTTCTGAAATTGGAGAGAGATTGAGATGGAGAAGATGAAGAGGATTCTTACCTAAGCTTCTCTTTGATTTTGGACTTGAATTTGTATTTCCTAATCAAAACTAGGGTTTAGGAATTTCTATTTCCCATTCTTTCCCCCATTTTTCTTTAGCTTGAGTGTTAGGAAATAGAATGAGTGAATGGATTAAGAGTAGAGGAGTTAGGGTGTTATGTTGGGTTAGTGGGCTGAAACCCAAACCCAAAGCCCAAATAGAAAAATAGCAAAATTCTACTCAACTCCAAACATATCGATGTTTATACTCAAAAAAGTTGTAAACGTCGTTTTGAACTCAATGGAAGTGGTCTCGAGTACCCATTCAACTGTTTACAAAAAGTAACATTTCGGACTATATTCCGATCAATGATGCTATATTTAAATAAAAAATTTAAATATACAATCGTAAAATATGCGGGTTGTTACGGACTCCCCTCCTTAAAGAAATTGTGTCCTCGCAATACTTAAGAAGAAAATAAAGAGTAACAACCATACTAAGGCATAACAACACAAAAGAAGAAATTTTTAAATGAGAAGTTCACCTTAAGGAGCAAGATAGAGTAAGTCCGGATGAGTTCGCTCGATGAATTCTCTAGATTCCCAAGAACAATCCTTAGGATTTGAGGACCATTGAACTTTCACAAGAGGAACATCTTTATTTCGAAGGCGTTTAACCTCCGTAGCAATGATACGAATAGGATGTTGCTCATAAGTCAAATTAGGTGAGACCTCAATTTATTCAATAACACCGGGCTCAAGAATAGAATCGGAATCCCTACGGCATTTCCGTAGTTGAGAGACGTGGAATACGTCATGAATAGCAGAAAACTGAGCCGGTAATAAAAGGCGATAAGCCACGGAACCAATACGTTCGGTGATGGGAAATGGACCAATATATTGAGGTGCTAATTTTCCCGATCGACTGAAATGCACAACACCCTTCATAGGTGAAACATGAATGAACACCAAATCTCCCACAGAAAATTCTAATTTCCTTCTTCAGTTATCGGCATAGGATTTTTGTGTACTTTGAGCTTCTTTCATCCTATGACGAATAAGGTCAATCTTTTCTGTGGCATCACGAATAAAATCTGGACCTAAAACTAGCTTCTCACTGGCTTCAAGCCAACATGGAGGAGATCGGCATGGCCTTTCGTAGAGCGCCTTGAAAGGTGCCATACCAATACTAGATTGGAAGCTGTTATTATAGGAAAACTCAACAAGAGAAATATGATCTTCCCAACTTCCACCAAAATCAAGAAAACATGCACGAAGAAGAACTTTAAGAGTTTGATTCACACGCTCGGTTTGTCCATCGGACTGAGGATGATAAGCGGTGCTAAAATTAAGCTTTGTTCCCAAAGCTTTTTGAAGACCTTTCCAAAATCCACTAGTAAATAATGGATCACGATCGCTAACGGTAGAAGTAGGAACTCCATGCAATTTAACAATTTCTTTGACATAGAGTTTAACCAAAAGAGGTACGGTCCGATTGGACCGAACGGGAATAAAATGGGCGGATTTTGTAAGTCTATCGACAATCACCCATAAATTGTCATGACCCGAATGAGAACGGGGAAGACCGTCAATAAAGTCCATGAAGACTTGATCCCACTTCCAAACGGGAATGTCTAAAGGTTGCAATAACCCACCCGGCCTTTGATGTTCGGCCTTTATGAGTTGGCAAGTCATGCAACGCTTAATAAAGTTAGCAATATCAGATTTCATTCCATCCCAGTAATAAAGTTGCTTCATGTCCGCGTACATTTTACTATTACCGGGATGAATGGTAAATTTAGAACGATGAGAATCTTCTAAAATGTCTTTTCGAAGATCACTAATATTTGGCACGATAAGTCTACAAAATTTTCGAATGCCGCCACGAGCATCAATTTCAAAGTCTTTCAAACCTTCAATATCGATTTTATCCCTACAACTTTGGCTAAGAAGAACCAATTCGGGAT
The DNA here is from genome assembly GCA_030737815.1 of Allium fistulosum. Classification (NCBI taxonomy): domain Eukaryota; kingdom Viridiplantae; phylum Streptophyta; class Magnoliopsida; order Asparagales; family Amaryllidaceae; genus Allium; species Allium fistulosum. The sequence continues at coordinate 1,355,076,729 of CM060902.1, read as the reverse complement.
CATGCTTTTGAGCTTCATGGATGCAGTCCAAAAGAGAAGGGTGAGCCTCAAGGCTACACAAAACAAGAGATGAACATGAATTGGATTCACGATCTTGAATCTCACAAGTGGATAAAGTCTCGAGATCATTCCATTCAGATATCATCATTGAAACAACCGCTTGTTGCTTACAACTAAGGGCATCGACAACACGATTTCCCTTTTCGGGAGTAAAGAATATCAAGATCATAAGATGCAAGGAATTTGAGCCAACGTTGTTGACGCAAATTAAGTTCCTTCTGAGAAAATAAGTACTACAAAGATTTATGATCGGTGTAGAGAACAAATTTCTCTCCCAAAAGATAATGATGCCAAATTCTAAGGGCGAAAACAATAGCCACGAGCTCTAAATCATGAGTGGCATATCTAGTCTCGGTAGGCTTTAATTGCCTAGAAGCATAAGCAATAACACGTTCCCTTTGCATGAGAACGACACCCAAACCAACACGACTAGCATCGGTATAAACAATAAAGTCTTGGTTCCCCTCGGGAATCACGAGAATAGGAGCATCAGAAAGGAGTTCTTTTAGTTTCTGAAAAGCAGCTTCACATTTGTCTGACCAAATGTATTTAACTCCCATCTTTGTCAAACTAGTAAGAGGTACGGAAATTTTAGAAAAGTCTTTTATGAACCGACGGTAATAGCCCGCCAATCCAAGGAAGCTATGAATTTCCGTCACACTCTCCGGTCTCTTCCAATTTTGAATCGCTTCAATCTTTGAAGGATCCACAGAAATTCCGGATTCAGAAATAATATGTCCTAAAAATTTCACACGAGATTGGCAAAAGTGGCACTTAGAAAATTTTGCTTTCAATTGGTTGCTCCTAAGAGTTTCCAGCACAATCCGAAGATGTTTTTCATGCTCTTCCTCGGTTTTAGAATAAACAAAAATATCATCGATAAAGATGAGAACAAATCGATCGAGGAAGTCTTTGAAAACTCGATTCATAAGGTCAACGAAATAAGCTGGAGAATTCGTCAAACCAAATGGCATAACAAGCCATTCATAAGATCCATAACGAGTATGGAACGATGTCAAAGGAATGTTATCCTCTGCAATACAGAGCTGATGAAAACCGGTTGTTAAGTCTAACTGTGACAAGACTCTAGCACCACTAAGTTGATCGAATAAATCATTAATCCGAGGTAAGGGATATTTATTCTTGATGGTGAGATCATTAAGCTTGCGGTAGTCAACGCAAAGCTTAAGTGTACCATCGGATTTCTTCACAAAAATAGCTGAAGCTCCCCAAGGAGAGGAACTTGAACGAATAAACTCTTTGGCTTCCAATTCGGATAATTGTTTACGCATCTCCTTATTTTTCCTTATTGGTCATACGATAAGGAGGACGAATATAGGTAGAGCTCCAGGGATTAGATTAATTCTGAACTCAATTGCTCGCTTAGGTGGTAATCCTAAAATGGGCTCAAATATGTCAGGAAATTCACAAACAATGTGAATGAGGAAAATGACATCTTCCTCATCATCATCATCATCATCATGAGGATTTAGAGAATACAAGGATGCTACCGAACTGGAATCTGAATCTTTAAGAATAACAAAAATCTGCTTAACAGATTGAGGATGTCGAAGATAAATAGTCCTCTCGGGACATAGGATATGGGATTCATAACTGTTAAGCCAATCCATCCTCAAAATCATTTCGAAACCTAGGTAACGCATAACATGCAAATCGGCTCGGAATGCATAATCACACAAAATAATTTCGACATCTTTACAAAGTAAACTGAGTGTTGCGGATCCACCAACCGGATTCGCAATTCTCAATGAAGTCATCAAGCCAATAACATTCAAAGACAAAGCATCAACAAGTTCTTTTGATATAAAAGAGTGAGATGCACCCATATCAAAAAGAACTCGAATAGGAAGATCACGAAATATAATAATGCCATCAAGGATAGAATGAGAAATACCTTGACCAAGAGAAGTGTTACAAGGGGCTTGCACCACATTTAGCTTCCCTTCCTTCTTGCTTTGAAGTTTGGGGCATGAAGATATAGTATGACCCGAACTTTTGCAATAGCGGCAAGTAAGGGGCTTCAGACACTTGTTTGCATAATGGTCCTTAGAACCACAATTGTAACATTGTCCGCGACTAGAGGTAAGAGTCTTGCTACCGAAGTTGCTTGCTTCCCTTTCTTGTTGGGATTAGGCTTGAACTTAAAAGGCCTCTTCTTATTGATGTTTTGTTTGACTTCAACATCACTTTCTTTATCGGCCTCTTCGATTCGAAGAGCGATATCAACAAGCTGATCAAAAGAAACTTCCAGTTTTAGGAGTAAAGGCTTTTTGAGGTTCTTATTCAACCCACAAACAAGCCTCTGTTTTTTCTTCAATGTGGTATTAATATACTCGACTCCATATTTAGAGAGAGATTCAAAACATGCGACGTAATCCGCCACAGAAGATTCACCTTGAACAAGGTCGATAAAGCGTCGAGCTAAAGATACTTTTTCAGCTTCCAGTACAAACTTTAACTAAAACCTTTCCCGGAATTGATCCCAAGTAAGATCCGCTTCAATAATTTCGGAAATCAAAAGCTCATACCAATCCAATGCTCTCTCCTGGAGCATGCTAGAAGCCACTTGGACTCGATGTAGATCAATAAGATTCATGCGAGAAAAGATGCGGTCGCAAGATGTAAGCCAAGCTTGGACTTCTATAACGCTTTCGGAACCCTAGAAAGGCCTTCCACCCAAGTTGGTGTAATCACTGCACAAGCGTGCAAACCCAAATTTAGGATGAATAGGCTCTGGAATGGGTCCGACAGCTTGAGCATTCTTCACAAGATCTAAAAGCTGCTGGGAAGACATAAATACTCCATCCTGAGGAGTAGCACTGGATTGACCAGCGCTGGGATGACCTGGTCTAACCATTTCTCTTCTTTAAGAAAGAAAGAAAGAAGAGGAAAAAGGTTATTCTAAGAATGAATATCAAACAAACTTGATTGATAAAACAAGGCATCATAAAAAGAAGTAGGATAGAACGGTACGAAGACTCGAATTAAATCCTATGGCACGATTCCTAAGAAAGACTTAGGACAATGATCCTTGCTAGATTATTCTACATTGTTCCAAAGTTTGTCTCGGATACCAAGCTGTGACGCCCCACCTCTATACTCCCACTAGCCAAGGACACTACGGAGTAATGCCGTCGACTAGCACGAAGAATAAGGCTATTAAGGAGCGACCATCTGTGTAATTGCTTTGTGCGAGTACCGATATGTCAGATAATATAACTTACATTTCATTTCAAGAGGAAATCCGACATATCAAATACAAACTCAAAGCTACCGGACAGTGGCTATGTGGGCTTCGGAAACAAATATAGAAATAAACATAACACAAATCAGTCACAAATATTCATATCACAAAGGCGAAAACAGATATGAATATATCACATAGAAGTGTACATCAAAGTAGGGTCATACAAGATCCACTACATCACAAAAGAATAGGTACAAGTGCTAGACAAAAGAATAAGTATACATCAAGGAGTCTCTATCTCAAATGTATAATAACAAAAACTACTAAGCTAAAGTAGTTAGCCAAAAGTCAAGCGACGGACCCTGATAAGAAGTCAAGCAGAAGCACCTGAAATACCTCGGTCTGACCCGAGTATTATTTAAGAAGAAAATAATAAACGGATCAGTCTAGCTATAAATATCATATAAAATGAGATAGGATAAGAGATATCATAAAAACGTATGATAACAATAATGCCATATTGTGACAAGTATACATCAGATAACAACAAAAATCATACAATATCTCAAATATTCTCAAACACCAAAAAGAATGTCATATTCTTTAAATTATTCACCAAAACACAAATATTGATAGAGCTTATCAATGCATATCATCAAAATTGGTGAAACATAAATTCTAGAAACCAACCACCAGAAATCCAGAAAACACAAAGGGGAGGCCTATCACAAACGGGAGCATGAAAACTCACCAACACGTGTGTCACAAACGGAACTTTATTCCATGGTCGCTAACCATCAATTTTGAGCCGAAGCTCCACAAATGGCCCGAAGACCATGGGTCACTACCTACCCAAATTGAACCGAAGTTCCACAAACGGGGTTTTTAGTCCCCCACACAAACAAAGAGACATCGCACATCGCTAGTCTAAATCACAAAATGATCATCAATGATCGACAAGTGTAAATTACACTAAGATAGTAAATAAATGAGTTTAGCTTCATGTCCCATACCTACTGGCTTAACTTAAATATTTACGAACAAATTGTAGATTTCCACTCGAAAATTGTCACGGGAGTTCAATCGAACAAGTCCAAGAATTAACCGACGAAGTAAACGCAAGCTTTTCATACCACTTGTTTTGCTAAGCCATTTAATTAGATTTCTCATATGAATGAGGTAAAGGTTTGTATATGCTAATAGATTTGGAAAACGGTTTTTAAAAACGAGCTTTGTATTTAAAATAGTGTCGAAATCGTTTTAATGAAGGAGTTTTAGTATTTACTACTAGCATCGAAACCTTTGTATTTTAAAGTGACAAATCACAAAATGATTGTAGAAACAATCAATCATTAAATATTCACATACGAGAATGTGAATTAAATCCATAAAAATCGATATCAGATCCATCAAATGGATATTCCCAAAAATCCAAAGAAAGAAGTCATCAAAGTCGATAATAAGTGATAACAACTAACCGGATCAACAAAAATCGATTAAAATTAAAAGTTCACTCAAAAAATAGGCAAACAGGCAAAACTGAATAGTTCCAGACGTCTGGTTTAGAATCCAGACATCTGGATTTGTTTTCTGGAAATTTTCAGAGAACCTCCCAGACGTCTGAAATTTCGAAGCAGACGTCTGAGCCCTAATCAGGCGTCTGAACCTATATTTCAGACGTCTGGAATTAGTCTCTGCCATTTTATTTTTTTCTGCCGTGTATATTTTTTCCTCCAGGTCTATAACTAGACGTCTGGACTTGATAACCAGACGTTTGGTCACCTGGTCCGGGCAACAATTTGCCTAGGCCAAGATGGCCAAAACGTTTCGGGAGCGATCGGACGAGTAACAAAGACTAGGGATTTATGCCAAGCGACAACCCAGCCTTATAGGCTCTTCGATACACCCCAAATATCATGTCCAAACATCCATAGTAGGATTTTCATAAAATTGGACTTCACAAGCCAAAAATTGGAAAATTCACCAAATCAATTCAAATTAAAAGCCAATGAACATGCACAAATGTTAGGAATTCATACCTAACAACAATGAAAGTTATAAACGTAGATGTGAGTTCAAAAACTCACCTTTAAACCCAAAGATAATGAATGAGAAGCTTAAAAACAAAGGAAAGATCAACTATTCTTCAACTTCAACTCTAGAAGCTCCAATCTAAGATCATAAGCAAATATTTCCTAAGTTAGGTTATAGGAAATTTTTGAAATTGAAGAGAGATTGAGATGGAGAAGATGAAGAGGATTCTTACCTAGGCTTCTCTTTGATTTTGGACTTGAATTTGTATTTCCTAATCAAAACTAGGGTTTAGGAATTTCTATTTCCCATTCTTTCCCCCATTTTTCTTTAGCTTGAATGTTAGGAAATAGAATGAGTGAATGGATGAAGAGTAGAGGAGTTAGGATATTATGTTGGGTTAGTGGGCTGAAACCCGAACCCAAAGCCCAAATAGAAAAATAGCAAAATTCTACTCAACTCCAAACATATCGATGTTTATACTCAAAAAAGTTGTAAACGTCGTTTTGAAATCAATGGAAGTGGTCTCGAGTCCCAATTCGACTGTTTACAAAAAGTAACATTTCAGACTATAATTCGATTAACGATGCTATATTTAAATAAAAAATTTAAATATACAATCGTAAAATATACGGGTTGTTACATTTCATATCTTCAACTATTCACATTTATGAATTCACTCCAATTTAAATTCAATTCTCAGACATATAGGAATATATTTGCTATGATATAATATGGTATAAAAATATATAATATTCCCACTCACTTTTAATTAGTGCTTCCAAATATCTAGATATAATCCAGATCTAATCCCACTATCTGTATTCTCCATTTTTGACTCCCTATTCGAATCCACGGACAATATTTATACAGATCTCATTAGAAATTGGATTAGGGAAAAGCGATTTAGATTTAGATTTATTAATTAGAACCATACTAAAAGTTTACCTTTAATGTAGAAATCTGATTTGAACCTATTTCCTATGCTCTATCCTTCCCTATTCTTATCCAAAGTGTATCCGTGCAATCTAGATCAACTTCTGTGTATTTAGAAATTTTTTGGGGAGAAGATAAAGTGACAGAGCTTCCACGCTCATTAGAAAATAATGAGTTAGAAGTGAAGCCTTGGTCCTAATTTATAGAGGTTCAAGTCAGCGCTAATAGTCAGATGAAAATAGATTAGATCTGGGCCACACGGCTTACAATTATTGTCGCCTTCACACGTAGGCGGATCGACCGACCCAAGCCCCAGGTCGATTGCTCACGGTCGACCACTGCTAGGTCATGGTCAACCTGGCCCTTGTATTTTGGTGCATTTTGATTTTTGCGTTGATTTGTTTTCTTTGTTATTGAATAAACGTTAATCGACGATAATTACAGTTATCATTCTTAACTATTAAGCAACTATTAAGTTTAATGGCGTTAATCCATTAATAATTAATTAATTTCAAATTATTTTCTTAATTACATATATAATTATTTACAACTACGAAAATTCAAACGCTGATAACCTTACGTTTGAACTATGACTTGAAAAGTTTATATGAAAATTGATCAGAAAATAACCACAAATACAGTGATATAAGTTTCGTAGCCAAATTGCAACATTTATAAAAATTCCATTTTCCACTATTTATTATTCAGTAAATAATTTCAATTTTAATTAATTAACAAAAAAATGCGGGGTGTTACACTACTCGTGGTCGGAAAAGACCCTATAAACCTTAGCGCTAGCTTTCTCGAACTATCAAACCTCATGACATTTCTAAGCTGCAAGACAATCATAAAAAATGTTGCCCACTGCGACTCTAACTTTGTACGTCTCCGTCAGCATAAGACTTGTTCCTATCTTACACGGTTTTCATTCTACTATGGATCAACTCCATCTTCTCTGAAGTCTCCCGTACCATATCCAATCCAGAAATGATCCTATCCGTAGTGTCCCACTAACAAGACAGTGATCTAGAAGGTCTTCCATATAATGTCTCAAATGGTGCCATCCCAATACTTGTTTGGTTGCTATTATTATAGGCAAATTCCACTAGTGGCAAGTGATCGTCTCAAGACCCTTCAAAATCCAAGATACATATCCAAACTAAACCCTCCAATACCCGATTCACCTTTTCCATCTGTTCATCCACCTATGGGTGATAAGCAGTGCTCAAACTCAACTCAGTGCCTAAAGCCTTCTGAAGACTCTTCCAAAACTTGGTAGTGAAAAGCGGGTCTCTGTCACTAACAATACTGGAAGTAATTCCGTATAATCAAACTATCTCCCTTATGTAAAGAGTTGCCAATGATGTAGCAGTCCTCGTACTCCTAATTGGAATAAAGTGAGCGCATTTAGTTAGTCGGTCGACTATGATCCAAATACTCTCATTACCCCTTCTACTCCTTGGTAGTCCATCAATGAAATCCATATAAATACTCTCCCACTTCCATTGCGGAATATCTAATGGCTGCAACAATCCACTAGACTTCTTTTGCTTTACCTTTACCCTTTGGCAAGTCATACACTTAGACACAACTATGCCTCATGCTTCTTAGTACTAGGCCAATAAAGGACTCTCTTCACATCATGATACATTTTTCCTCCACCGGAATGGATGGTCATCCTAGAACGATGGGACTCGGCTAGTACCATGTCAATCAAATCCATAATGAGAGGAATACATAATCTACTATATCTTTGAAACCACTCATTCGAGTCAATGGTATAACACCTCAAATGACTCGACTGCTCTCCTTTACCAACCTTCTCGAAAATATCCAACAACTCTGTGTCTTACTTCTAACCTGACCCAATGCATTCCATAACTTGTACCGCAAGCATCAGTATACACCGTGAATGCCTTCAAACCATTGGGTAGTACCAAAAAAGGTGCACTAATCAACGAGTCCTTCAGCTTAATAAAAGAGTCCTCACACTTTGAGTTCCATGAGAAAACAAAATTCTTCTTAGTAAGGCGAGTCAGAAGGGAAGAAAGTTTAGCGAATTCCTTAATGAACTCCCTATAGTATCCCACCAAACCAAGGAAACTCCTCGCCTTTGTGGCATTCTTCGGTATCCTAAACCTGTACAGTAGCAACTTTACTAGGATCAACCGCCGGCCCATGCTCAGAGACAACATGTCCTAAAAAGCGAACCTTCTTGTGCCAAAAGTGAAATTTAATTTTTTTTGCCTTTAACTTATGCTCACATAGAGTATTGATTACTTCTTCCAAAGGCACCTATGCTCCTCCTTGCTTTTCGGATAGACTAATACATTGTCAATAAATACCACCACAAACTTGTCAAGCAACCCTCTAAAAGTTAGACTCATCAAATCTACAAAATAGGTAGGTGCATTGGTCAGTCTAAAGGGCATGATTAACCACTCATAAAGTCTGGTGGGTGTGCTAAAAGTGGTTTTCTGAATACTATCTTCGGCTAGACGCAACCGATGGAACTCGGTAGCTAAGTCAAACTGAGAGAACACCTTCGTTCCAACTAACTAATCAAAGATATTGTTTATGCTGGGCAATGGATAACAATTCTTTTTTGGTAGTTTATTCATCTCATGATAATTTACATAAAGTCTCAGAGAGCCATCTGCCTTGGTGGCAAAGACAACTGGTGATTTTCACTCTAAAATACTCATCCTAATGGAGCCCTTTTCCAACAGCTTATTCACTTGCTTATTCAGCTCGTGTCTTTCTTTAAGAGCCATATGCCTCAAAGGTAAGGCAACATGTCTGGCATTCTCCTTGAGGTAAATTCAAAATTTGATCTTCCTCTGGGGTGGAAGACAAGTAACTTAGGAAAAGACATATGGGTAGTCTTGAACTACTAGCACTGAAGCTAACTCATTATGTGATTGGTCTAAAGAATATAGGTAACTCACATAATTGAACTTCTAAGGTTGCAATAAACCATAAGACTGCGTGCACTATAAGTACCCAAATGATGACATTCCTACCAGAATCTAAAACTTCCCCAAACATGGTCATGCAGTTATTCATCTTCATCCAAGGGCAAAATGGTTATTTTTGTGCATATATTAATTTGAGAAAATTTAATTGGAAATTTCTATATTATTTTATAGGAATTTGGCTTCATATACAAGTGGTTTCATGATGATATATGCATGCACAATAGTGAAGAGAACAAATGAAGATGGAAATAATTCAAAGTGAAGATAATGAAGGACCTCACCTACCCACCTACCTTAATGTACAAATTAGAGGCTAATGCACATGCTTATGGAATTAATGGCTTCATGTACACTTAAATGATGATTAGTAGAAGCTAATGATTACTTGGCCTCCACACTTTCTCAAGGGTATTTTGGGCATTCCCCAAAAATATGAAATAAGGTTTAACACATGTATAAGTACCCCTTATGTTTCATGTAACCCCTTCTTCTTCCTTAGTCTCTCTTTAGTTTAGTTTAGGCTCACAAATAAACAAGCTCTTCTCTTTCTCTTTTCATGGCTACTTAGCCATTTTTATTTCATGTACTTTTTCTTTTTTTAATGCAATGCAATTATTGTTTCCTTTTAATTACATGTTCATTTCCTTTCATGCTAGTAGTGTAGAGTTTCTTTTATGCAATTAGAATAGTTTTCTTTCATTTAGCTTTCATTTTGCTTTCTTTTTTGCTTTCATGTTGCTAGCTACATTTGTTAATCAAATGACAAATATGAGAGGCTAAACCCCTTCAATTTAGGGGTACTGAAGCTCTATAATTATGTAGCTTCAACTATTTGTTAATTCATGCTCTCTTTTTGTGATTAATGAAGAATGATTGAAGTGGTTTAATTGTTGTTTTTGCCTTGAATTTGATAGTCTATATTGTTGACACCAAATAGGCTATGCTTAAACAATCGCTAACACTAATTGCCTCTTCATCAAAATATGATTATGGCAAAAGAAAGTGATTTGAAATTAAAATTTGATGGTCTATATTTCTAATCAATAGTTAATAGGCCTTACTTAAAATAGATTTCATTTTCATTTTCAATGTCAAATTTCATGAAAGTTAGTAAGTGGTTTAAGGGGTGTGTTATAGTTTGATGGCTTATGTTGGCTAATCAATAGCACAAATATGCCATACTTATGATAAGCACATCAATTAAAGCACTTATGACCATAAAAGAGAGATTATGATTTCATATGTGTTGAACTACATAATCTAGAGAGTGGATTTATTCTCTAAATTGTCATTTAACTCTTATATTTGCATCTCTTTTCTTTTAGTTAGTTAGCTAATTTTCTAATTCTCTTGCTTAACTTTCACTCGACTTTGGTTTAATTTGATTGAATAGAATTTTAAAATCATCAATTCCTTGCGGATCGACCGTACTCACCACGTACTTCAATAGTACGTCGTGCGCTTGCGGTAAATTTTATTTCAAAATTCGTTCGGCTATTTTCTAACTCGATAGACATTTAGCCGTCCGAACAAGTTTTTGGCGTCGTTGCCGGGGAGTTGTTTTGATTTTGATTTTATATTCTTCGAATTATTTTTCGTGTGTTTGTTTTTGTACATTTAATTTTTTTTTGTGTGTTTGTGTGCATTTTGATTTTTGTTTTTTGTAGTTTGCTAGTTTCTTTTTCATTAGCATTTGCATTTTCTATACAAAAAAAATCAACTTACACAATTTAAAATGCAAAAAAACAAAAAAAAATAATATATTTTTCATTTCTCAATTGCATTTACATTTTCTGGTTTGATCAATTACATTTTACATTTTTAGTTACATTTTGAACTACATTTTTGTGCGCACTCTTCACTATGCACATATCCACCCCCTCTGCTTTCAACAACACAGCTACAAGATTTCCACTCCCCCACAGCCTGAACGGCAACCATCGACATTCATATACCCGGCTTGCACCCAAACAAAACCAGTCACTCAAGTCGGCACTGCCAGTCTTCCACTAACTGTCATCATCCCTGAACTCGCCTTCATCATCTCCACCTTACACTACCATTCAAACTACCTTACTCTTGCTGTCGAACTGTCCACTTCCTATTCTTCAACTCCATTCAACTTACAACACACCACTGTTGCACAACTTCATACTCACAAAACTGTATACTCTCAAAACTGCTCCATCACCATTATTGTCAACTATTACAGCCACATTCATCCATACTACCATTACTCTTCTATTTCCGCCCACCACCATATCTCTCACAACAACATACAACTATCACCCGACCATCAGCGACTTCTGCAACCCAGTGCCAGTGCAACTTCTTCCATATACACATGCCTGCAACCACCTGAGCTTTCATCTTTACCTTCCTCACTGCTGCCTCACATAAACAAGCCTATCACAAAAACATCCACCAATCACTTCCTTGCAACAGTTGCTTTAAATATCAACATACAAATACAGAAACACTGCCCGCACACTCTTGTCATACAACTCCCTACCCTCCCCTTCAACATAACCATCCAACTTGAAGCAGCAACGCCATACATCTTTGTGCCTATCACTCATATACATCCACCGACAGTTCCTTCAAGCACCTACAACATTGCCTATCTAACCAAAACTACCCATTGCTTCAACCTGTCAACATTGCCTATCATACCACATAATTCATCCCTCTGTTAACATCACGAATTGCTTCAAACTACTTCAAACAATCATACATCATCCCTCTATTTACACCACTTTCGTTCTCCACAATTCTGTCCCTTAATCCTGGCCTCACAAAAATATTGCTACCATGCACAAACCACCACATCCCCTATCTCACCACAACTCAATACTTCATTTCCATAACATACATTCAACATTCACATCACAGCCATAACTACCATCCAACAACCTGAAACACCATCTCACCATCTCATTCAACATCTTTATTCAATTGCACTTCAGTCATACTACTATTTCCATCCACTGCCTTCATCACAGTGCCAAACTGTCAAAATTCATCATTGTGCTTCTCCGACCATATACAACTTCAAATTCATCCACTACAACTTCAAATTCTCACCATCAACAACAGTCAACCCAAACAAAACAAACAATATTATACGAAGTCACATACCTCTACCGTTCTTCTACCCGACCACAGAAGCTACCTGACAGCAGCAATTGCAGCGACATCGGACAACAAAAAAACCCAATCACCAATCGCAGACAACCGTAACCACCTCCACCAATCACCAATCGAGTCGAACACCAAATTCACCCAAGTCGACATCGAACCACAAACATCTCACTGTCTACATTCCACCTGCGACCTTCCCTGACAACAACTTGAATAGCCATCGCCTTCAACCACCAATTCGCAACCTCCGACTTCCACGAACTCCACCTCACTCCTCAAGAACGAATCGCCTCGAACTTCTACACATCGAACTACCTTCAATTCAATTGTTTGAGAGAATGTGAATTTGAATTCGTACGAGAGTTTGATTTCTTTGAAAACGTGAATTGTGATTTTGTTTCTTCAATTGGTTTTGGGGATTATTCTATAAAAACAAAAGAGACAGAGAGAAAGCAAAATTGTTATGCGGGCTTGATCACGTTTTGGTCTGCTTATGTGTGTTTTTATTTGGTTAGCCTCTTTTAAACTAAACATTTGTTTTAACTTTCAATTTTTTTTTAAGTAAAACTTCACTTTAAAATTTTGTTTCCTTTTCCAAAAAACAAACAAACAAAGAGTCTCTCCCTAAAAAAACAAAGTTTTTTTAGTTTTGTTTGTTTTATTTCTTAATAAAAAAACCCAAGTTGTTTCATTTTAATTTGTTTTACTTCTTCCTTAAAAAAAGAACAAACAAATAAGTTAGATTTAATTTTGTTTTCATTTGTATAGTTTCATTCGTTTTGTTCTAGGTTCATTTCTTTTCTGTTTTCATTTTTCTTACTTTCTTCTTTGATATATATAAATATAAATAATCTGCGTATATATCTTTGTTTTATCTTTCAGGTTGCAAAAACAGAAGGAGAAGGATTGCGCTGCTAAGCTTGCCAAAAAATAATAATAATAACTACTCCGCTTGCTTATAAAAAAAATTTGCTGCTTTTAACCCTTATCTATTGTATTTATTTGTCTTGCATTGTTGTTTGCTTGCATTTAAAAAAAATATTCAAAAAAAAAAATTAAAAAAGAAAAAGAAAAAGAAAACTAAAAACAAAAATCATTTGTAGTTGCATTTTTAATACACGTTTATTTTTTGCTTTGCATTTCATCCTAGATTTTGATTAATAATAACGATTAGACATCGATAACTTTTAATTGTATATTGACAAGTTGTCTTCTTTGAACAATTTAATTTCTTGGTGTCTAGGCTACGGCAGAGTAATAACCATTTATAAATATTATGGTGATTCGTAAATATTATAGTGGTTGTTCCTCTGAAGGTACTTAAACCTTCGGCTTCATTGCTACGGTGATTCGTGGTGCACCGATAAATCCCATCTGTTACCTGGCTAAGAACTATCTTGTTGAATTAAAACAATGTGTGATTATACAATTTTGGGTTAACTTAGGATAAATCATTTGTAATTAACCCCTGCATTCATTAAGTTGCATTAGTTCATGCATATTTAAAAAAAAAAATTAAAAATCCAAAACTAAACAAAATTTGTAAATATTCCTTTTCCTTTCCTTTGAAATTTTTAAATCCTTTTTCTTTGAAATTTCAAAAATCCAAAAAAAAATTTAGAAAAAAACCAAAAAAAAAATTATAAAACCTTTTCAAAAACAAAGAAAAAAATTGAAAAACCAAAAAAAACAAAAAACAAAAATCAATTTCCCTTTTGAAAAATAAATTCTATTTGTAAATATTTTTCCTTTATAAAAAAAAAGGGCAAAAAAAAATATTTCTTGAAAATGTCCGAGTTTCCCTACTTACGAAAATTTTACAATAGTTGTGAAAATCAATATAATCCATATGATTTCACTCCAAATTCGTATGGATATTTTAACAACAACTATTATTTAAACAATTCGAAATTTGAACAACAAAGTTTTCAAAACGATGACCAACCCTCGAATCTCGAAAATAGCATTTCATCTCTACTTAAAATCTCTACACAACAAAATCAAATGATAAATGATTTGTGTAATTCATATTTGGGCAATGATTCAAATCAAAGTTTTCAAAATAATCAAAATTTGAATTCACTTCAAAATTCAAACGATTTTGAGTATAACCCATGCCAATTCAATTTTGAACTACAAAATGAATTTCAAAATCAAAACGAAAATGTGATCCACTTTTCAAATAATTTTGGCACTGAGAATAATCTCGACTATGATGCAAGTGAAAATTTTTGTTCTCAACAAATCCAAATAAAAAATCCTCAAGCAAATAATTATAGATTGGATTTTGTTGAACAAATGAACGAAATTTACGATGATCACACAGATTCGTTGTTTGAAACTTATATGAAACAACGTGAACAACAAAACCAAATCCCAACGTGTGACGAGTTAAGTAATAATCCATCTTTTACACAAATCGACGATTTTCAAATAACATCTTTTGAAATTGAAAATAATAATCTTAATGAAGTTGTTGAAAACACGGTAATTGAGTTGGATTTCAATTCATTTGAGGGTATGGAACCAAATTTAAAATTCGATCTTCCTTTTCTCGATTTTGAATATTTGAATACAACAACTTTGGATTTTGAACTTGAGATACGCAATGAAGTTGTTAATAATCCAACAAAGGAAGTCGAATTTAAGGAACACGAATTTTTTGGACTTTTCGATGACGAGTTGTTAAATTCCGACGGGGAAGATTTAAATCATCACTTTGATTTTGAAATCAATAATTCTGAAGAATTTTTCAATGAAGTGCTTGAATTTAATTTGGTGAAAATAAACTTGAACTTCAACCAATTGTTTTATTGACCCTAAAAATCATCGAAAATAAAACAACTCGTATGATTTTTAATAAAATGACATTCGTTTTTCCAAATCAACGTTCAACTTTGAAATCTTTCACGGTTTTGTTTTTCGAGCTTGAGCTGTGTCTCGCATACTTGACGAGACAAATGAATCGGTCTTTGTAAGACCGTTTCATTTACTTTTTGACGATATACTTTCTGATCTTGTGTAAATACCATTCATTTTCATGTAAATAGAGGTTATCTTTTTTTTTCTTATCTCCTTCCACTTGGCTTGACTGTGGGGACACAGTCAAAATCAAGTGTGGGGGGTGTAACGCCCCACCTCTATACTCACAATAACAAAGAGTATTAAAAGAATTACTGTCTGTTATTATGAAGAATAAGGCTGGATAGGAGCGGCCATCCGTGGTTGGCCTTACACTAGTATTGGTTACCTCGATAAGAGTGATATATATTTTAAATTTTTCATCTCTTATTTATTCACTCCCATCAACAAACCCAATTCCAGTATAAAACGAGCTACGATGGTTCATAATGGTTTAGGACAATATATATAAAAACAACACAGATACACAAAGAATGCGGAACACAGATAAAAACATATGTCTCATATATATAGCTGATGTCAGTTACAATACAGTTGACACAATACATATGATACAACTACAACTGTCGACCCAAGAAGTTATATATACAAGTACATTATCGACTAATATACATGAATACATATCAACTTAAAACAGACACACTGACTACTACAAAAAGACGTAGACCACTTCAAATGATATGAAAAGTCTTCACAGCTCAACAGCAACTCAAAGCAGGAAATCTACAACCTGAAATAACTCGGGTCTGACCCGAGTATTACATTCAAAAGAAAATAAAACACGGGTCAGTCTAATTCAAACTCAGTTATTAGTGCACAGAAGCAATAATAATCAATTATCAAATAGACGACAGTCACAGAAATCTCGTATATCCGACTCCTCGATAAAAGAATCGGATAACGGCAGATATAACACTAAACAGTGTTAAACAACAAATCAGCAATCCAAATCATCGACAAAGATAAATAAAAAGAATTATCAATGAAGATAATTTTAGAAAACAACAAAATTATTAATTCTGATTGGCTGCAGTACCCGCTAACGGGTACTGCCTCGCCAATACGGCATACGAAATACGCAACAAATCCATGAATCCAGAACAAAAGAAATATCAATTAAAATTTGTCAATTCTGTGGGGCTGCAGTACACGCACGCGTGTACTGCCTCGCCACTACAAAACAACTCAAACAATACTAAACAAGATCAGAGGCAACAAGTGAATCAAGTTCAACATGTCACAAAGCAAGGCACAGTGAAATAGCAAACTGAAGGTGAGAGCACCAAAGATATGGCACTACAACACATAAATACATGAGTAAGTGATACAACAAATAAATGAACAAGTAAACACAAAGGCTACAGGTTCGAAACCAACAGGCAGTGGCAACATAGAGTATACCAGTGTGAAAGAAATATCACTGCAACATGCACCAGTGACGCATGTCAACAGCCACAACAGAATGATAGTTCCCAACACGATTTCAACATGGCAAGTCCAATATGTAACTGTTTGCATATACTCAAGCAAACTCAAGTAACAAAGTATAAAATAGAATGAGGGAAGGCACCAAAAGATACGGCCTCACGGTAACAAATTCAAATGACAATGCCTCACAACAATATATCATATACATGAAGTACAACTGAATCCAAGTGGATAAAATAGTGCAGACTTGACTGCCACAACATGACGAGTCAAATACAAGAAATAGTCACTGGTTAGACTGGTCAGGTAAGTATTATATGCAAATTGAACAAATGGGAGCAACAGGTCAGGAGCAATTATGTGTGCCTAAGGTACAACATGTATGCAACTGTAAGACTGAAAAATGCAAGTACCAGACTCGAATGCAAAGACTACAAACTCAAGTGCAGTGAAGTCAATTATAAACTCAAGCATGGATGAAACCACAATGCAGCTTCAATTGAATCAAGCAACATTGAAACTTCATTCATGTATATATGACTAAAATCACAAAGCCACTGTTCAACTAAATTCCAAGTCATGACCAGATAGGAGCAAGACCAGTGAATATAAATGGACGACAATGAATTCCATATATATGCATATGTATTGAAAGCCAGTAACATTGAAGTGGTTTGAACTGCAGCCAAATATATGTATGTGCATGCTCAGTACAAACTCAAAACTACAACAGTGCAAGCTACAAATGCCATCCAGACTAGTTCAGGTATGAACATACTCAAAACTCAACCAACAATGTACTGTAATTAAACAACATGACACTACAAATCAAAGAAGCAAACTTGTTCAGGTAGTACAAGTATAAAGCAAATGCCCCTTAAACCAACTAGTGTACTAATAAGGTTTACATGACTGGACATGTACATGAAGACGACACAAGAGCTCAATACATGTGAACTCAGGTGGACAGGACAAATGCAGTGCAACTCAAAGCTACAAAAAGGTACCGGACTCGAGCACAGATGTAACATGCTCAAGTTAACCCCATGGATGCAACAACGAACTCGCTCAACAGTCAGAAGTAAATAAAGTGTGCACATGACAAAGAGCTCGAGGCCAAGACTAAAACAAAGATGGTCAGAGTAAAAGTCTACAATGAAACCAGAGTGAATATCAACATCAGGGACTTAGCCTAAATTCAAGAATATGCACATACACACATACATATGTATGTATGCACATATACAGTCTTGAATAAACAGAAGTAAGGTATAACAAAATAGAACAGTGGACAGAACCATCAAACAAGTAATCAGACCAGGCTACAAATGGACCAGACTACAACAGTTAAGGGATGCATAAATAACTGATGTAAACTAACCATCACATGATATACAAGAACAAAATGGTTGGACCCAATGCGTATGGATACTATGCAAGACTGTAACCAAGATCAAAGGCAGACCAGTAAAAGGAACTACAAGTATACCTCTACGACAGACCAGGCAGTAATAAAGCAACTGCACATCTAACTAGAGCCAAGACTACAAGCACAAGGCACGGTGCACCATCAAGAAACCAAAATCAAAATGTACAAATACAACTAAGATTGATGAATCCGGACAGTACAAGACTGACTCAATGCGACTCATGAGTACACAAACAAGTGCAGATGACCCGAGCTCATCACAACAATATGGTAATCCAGGACAGGTTGTACTAAGAATGGCCAGAGACATAATATGTAAATCCAGACTCAATCAAAAATGAACAATGCTCAGATAAGGTCAACAGTGGTGATGCAATGCTAACAACACTCAGATGAACACATGGCCAAGGTCAAGTAACAGATCAAAGTCAAAACCGATAGCCAAGGATTCAACCTAGTAACATAAAAATACACGAGTGTGACAAAGTCAAATGTCACAAATTAAAGCCAAATTCAAGCCATGGTCATCACGAAATGAGTCAATGCCGTGAATGTCAAGCAACCAAAATATATACGAATTGAAGAAGTCAGAATCAATATCAAACATCCCAACGAAAATGAATGGCTGAGAGAAAGACTTAACTATTTCCAAAAATCATCAACAAAATCCCAACGAAACTCACGAATTAAAACAAGACAGAAACCATCTAAATTTAAATTAGATGTGAGTGAATATAACATCACTCACCTGTTTCAACGATCGAATCTGAGGTCGTGGTAAACGAGGGGAACGAGCGAAGTTACCCTAGCAGCCATTATCTTTGATTTCTACGACGCCCAAATTTGTAGAAGAGCGAAGGTGAGGGCGAAGCCGCCATTTCCTTTTTCTTTTCGATCTCGCGATTTAGGGTTACGAACTGAAATGGATCATGAGGAAAAAGAATGGGTATCCACTGATATCACGGTCACGAACAAATGTGGGCCGATATTTCAAATTCGTAAAGTCCAATACCCATTTACAATTTATAAAAGAGTTTTAACTTTATAAAAATCCAATTGCAATCTTGATAGCAAATTTATCAAAGGATTCCACCCGATAAAATTCAATATCAATTTCCATCACTTTAATCGTATAATGATGATAACTGACTTTTACAATCCCGGGTTGTTACAGGGGCAGACTCATCTTCATTTTTAATTTTTCATGGGTTATTTTTGCGTTTTCTTTTAAAAACTCAAAAAAAAATCCCAAAAACAAATTTTCTTTTGAGTTATTTTTAAAGAAACACTATAGGATAAATATATGGTTTTGGTTTATTAAATTGAAATTTTTAAAAATTCATTTGTCTTAACAAAAATAAAAATGAAGTTTGATTACAAATAACGATGGTTTAACTAGTATATAGGAAGATTCATACGTGTTAATTATGAAATACATCCTAATTGAAAATCTTTGTTTTAAAAAGTGGTTAATTTAAAGTAAAGGATATAACATT
Organism: Allium fistulosum; assembly: GCA_030737815.1. Classification (NCBI taxonomy): domain Eukaryota; kingdom Viridiplantae; phylum Streptophyta; class Magnoliopsida; order Asparagales; family Amaryllidaceae; genus Allium; species Allium fistulosum. Next base: position 1,355,057,100 of record CM060902.1, on the reverse strand, counting down.
TTTTTTGTCTTCTAAGTTAAATGGTGCTAAGATGATTTTGCAAAACTCTCTCTTCGAAAAAAAAATTAAATACAAAAAATATTTCTTGTATGTATGTACAGTTTTTGATAAACACCTAGAGTCATGTGTTCACACTCGTGTGTTCACTCGCCATGCTCTGTACCCTTCTCATGTAAGCCCGAAAGGCAGTGCACGATCGGTATATCTGAGTTAGGTGTGTGTATATAAAAATTATTTTACTAATAACTCCTACAGTCAATAGGTGTTCACACATGTGTGTTCACTTGCCACGCTCTGTATTCCCCTCACATCAGTCCGCAAGGCAGTGCATGGGTAATATATCTGGCCTCAGTTTATCTGAGTTAGGCATATGTAAATATTGTTAATATCAACAAAATTTTCAAAAGAAAAAATGGAGAGAGTAAGCAATTGAAATCCAAGCATTTTTTTTTAAACTTGTTTGATTTGACTTGTTATTGAAAAGAAACGAATATACCACTTTGATAAACTTTGATAATCAACTAAGGATCCATTTCATAGTTACACTTTGTTATCAACCGAAACAACGAGTTAAACTATAGTACATGTGCTTTGATAACTTGATTTTTGTTGGAAATTTTGACAAGTAAATGACTTAAGTTTTCAAGATAATAACCAAACCTATATTTAACTTATCCGTGTTAATTTAAAAATAAACCCTTCATTTGTAAATATTTTCAAAAATTCGCATTCATCTCTTTGTAAATAAATCTTGCATTTTGTAAATATTTTCATTCTGCATTTGGATTTTGTGGGTAGTATCCGCTGAAAACCCTCACGAGACAACACTCGTCCTACTGGGGACACCCAGAGGTTTAACGGCTTGTTGCATACGCTCAATGCAATCGTGCTCCCTACCAAAACGAATTTATCTTAGTTTTTAGTTTATTCGAGGACGAATAAAAAGATAAGTGTGGGGGTATTTGATGTGCACGTAAATATGCATATTTTTACCACTATATTTAATCTATTAAATTAAATAAATGATCATATCGGGCATTTTAACTTGTTTAAACCAAAATTCATATTAGTTTCAAATCGTCACATATTCATCTTCATCCAAGGGCAAAATGGTCATTTTTGTGCATATATTAATTTGAGAAAATTTAATTGGAAATTTCTATATTATTTTATAGGAATTTGGCTTCATATACAAGTGGTTTCATGATGATATATGCATACACAAGAGTGAAGAGAACAAATAAAGATGGAAATAATTCAAAGTGAAGATAATGGAGGACCCCACTTACCCACCTACCTTAATGTACAAATTAGAGGCTAATGCACATGCTTATTGAATTAATGGCTTCATGTACACTTAAATGATGATTAGTAGAAGCTAATGATTACTTGGCCTCCACACTTTCTCAAGGGTATTTTGGGCATTCCCCAAAAATATGAAATAGGGTTTAACACATGTATAAGTACCCCTTATGTTTCATGTAACCCCTTCTTCTTCCTTAGTCTCTCTTTAGTTTAGTATAGGCTCACAAATAAACGAGCTCTTCTCTTTCTCTTTTCATGGCTACTTAGCCATTTTTATTTCATGTACTTTTCCTTTTTTTATGCAATGCAATTATTGTTTCCTTTTAATTACATGTTCATTTCCTTTCATGCTAGTAGTGTAGATTTTCTTTTATGCAATTAGAATAGTTTTCTTTCATTTAGCTTTCTTTTTGCTTTCATGTTGCTAGCTACATTTGTTAATCAAATGACAAATATGAGAGGCTAAACCCCTTCAATTTAGGGGTAATGAAGCTCTATAATTATATAGCTTCAACTATTTGTTAATTCATGCTCTCTTTTTGTGCTTAATGAAGAATGATTGAAGTGGTTTAATTGTTGTTTTTGCCTTGAATTTGATAGTCTATATTGTTGACACCAAATAGGCTATGCTTAAACAATCGCTAACACTAATTGCCTCTTCATCAAAATATGATTATGGCAAAAGAAAGTGATTTGAAATTAAAATTTGATGGTCTATATTTCTAATCAATAGTTAATATGCCATACTTAAAATAGATTTCATTTTCATTGTCAAATTTCATGGGTGTGTTATAGTTTGATGGCTTATGTTGGCTAATCAATAGCACAAATATGCCATACTTATGATAAGCACATCAATTAAAGCACTAATGACCATAAAAGAGAGATTATTATTTCATATGTGTTGAACTACATAATCTAGAGAGTGGATTTATTCTCTAAATTGTCATTTAACTCTTATATTTGCATCTCTTTTCTTTTAGTTAGTTAGCTAATTTTCTAATTCTCTAGCTTAACTTTCACTCGACTTTGGTTTAATTTGATTGAATAGAATTTTAAAATCATCAATTCCCTGCGAATCGACCCGTACTCGCCACGTACTTCAATAGTACGCCGTGCGCTTGCGGTAAATTTTATTTCAAAATTGTTCGGCTATTTTCTAACTCGATAGACATTTAGCCGTCCGAACAAGTTTTTGAGGTGGGTAGGTGGGGTCCTCCATTATCTTCAATTTGAATTATTTCCATCTTCATTTGTTCTCTTCACTCTTGTGCATGCATATATCATCATGAAACCACTTGTATATGAAGCCAAATTCCTATAAAATAATATAGAAATGTCCAATTAAATTTTCTCAAATTAATATATGCACAAAAATGACCATTTTGCCCTTGGATGAAGATGAATATGTGATGATTTGATACTAATATGAATTTTGGTTTAAACAAGTTAAAATGCTCGATATGATCATTTATTTACTTTAAATAGATTAAATATGGTGGTAAAAATATGCACATTTACGTGCACATCACAGTCCATACTGAAAATCAAACAAATCCCTAAAATCCTAAGAAAAAAGCATCACAATCAAACGTGACCCTAAAATAAACAATTTCAAACCCTTACAAATCAAAGATAAATAATTCGATTCTTCAATAGGGTTTGATATAACTATTGGGTCGGTAACTATGCTAGTGTCTAAGCGGAACTTGTTACCATCGTTTTTTACGTCGAAAGTGTTTAATGTATGACTTGATCACAGGCCGCATTAGTGACTAGCATTAGGATCATGAAGGTGGATTGGCATCAGAGGGATACGATGTCATGCTTCACCAATAAGAAGGCATACATAATGCCGTGAATGATCAAAAAAGTAATACCACAAGCATTTCACTTTGCACTCCACCAATGTCGCAAGTCATCCATGCCAGCTTTCATCTATGGAAGTCATCCATCGAACCCGCCCCTTATCCCAAACCATCTAAGCCATTTGTTAGCAATACTATCATCTATGCTGATAATCATTGATATAGCCGAGGACTAACGCCGCAAAGCAATGGCAGCACCACCCATTATTGACATCGCCAGCGGCCAACATCGCACTTCGTCTTTTGTACAACGCATCTCATCAACGAGTCTAAACATCACCGCACGTCATTGACGATGCTGAAGACCAATGCCACTGGTGTCGACTTTCATCAACCCTTGAAGAATGCCACACATTTATAGTTGCAATGTTGATGACTGTCATCGTCCATATCCATAGTTGTCATCTATGCCTCTCTCAATCAATGATTTCTTTGTACATACATCAGTTCAAGCTGGTCATCACCGATATCGCCATCAGCCAATATCATGCCAACAACACTCAAGAAACATCAAGCATCTATAAATGTAATTCAATGTCGAGAGTCATCAATATTCATAAGAGTCGTTGAAGCTGCTTCCTACTGACGTCATTCTCCATCAATGTTATTCCATGATAATAATGAAAGTTGATGACGTTGAGTATCATCTCTATTGAAATAGCACTGAAGCTTAGCTGTGCGCCTGAGAATGTCAAAGTCAATGACCAGTGATGCTGTTAAAGCCGATAACGAGCAATGCCGACTCCAAGTAGCCACGCCGCTTAACTGCCCCTATAAATATGGACCTAGGGGTTATGGAGAAGGAGAATCATTCTTATCCTACTTCTTACATTTTTCATTTTGTAACCCTAAATCAATTTGGGGATTTTGACCGATTATAGCACTTGAACTTTGTATGCATAAGGAATTGAACATCAAACAATTGCATAACATATTTAGCGAGTTGACCCTTGGATTGTGACTTGCATATTGACTTGTATAGTGACTAGCATACAAACTTGATTTGAGCTTGGGACTTGCATATCAATTTGACTTGAAATTAAGACATGTACATTGACGTAACTATTAATTCGTATATTAACTTGTATATTTACTTGAACCATATATGATGTTTGACATGACTATATGGAAAGTTGTTATGAATGCATACTTCATCTTGATGACTTCGACTAGCCTCAACAAAGCCTCTTCTTGATTAACTCGACTTTCTATATACTTTCAAGGTTAAAGAATTAATTCATTAACATTTTGGCACCAGAAAGAGGGCATGAACCTCCAACTTTGTTAAAACCCTAAGTGGAACTATCCTAGTTTGCATATTTAGGACTTAATGGACTTACCCAACCATCCTATTACTAACCAACCTACCTTTGATTGCATCAACGAAGTTTTACCGAGTCATGCTAATTAACTGTGTTAAGATGTTTGAACAAGGATCCTCCGAGCCTCGAACAACTATGACCACTTACCCAATTTCTAATGATCCCGGGCTTCATGAAGAACAAGTGCTAAGAATCAGGGCATTGTAAATTATGGAAAATAAGATAAGATAAGTAGCATCTTATAACCCAAAGAAATGGAGCTTGAATCCATCCCATCTAAGGGCATCACCAATTTTTGCCCTAGGAAGGCAGTGCTAGAGGGATAATGTCTTCTTGGAAATACGAAAAGAGGTTTAGCTCAAAGCCAAGAGGACCATTTTCGAAAGAGAAATACCAAAGGATTTCGATCGATTCACTAGGAAGTGGGAAAATATTTTTAACCACTCTCATAGACTAAATGAGACACATGAGTCTTTAAAAAGAAAGCTTTTTATGGAAGTTAAGGAGCCTATTATGCATAAGAAACCAAGAGGAATTCTAAAGGATCAACTTTCAAAAGACTACGGTTTCCTAAAAACTGCTCTCTTACCACATCTTATGAGAATCTATATCTCCTGACTAAAGACAAGCTCAACTATTGGCCTTCACAAAAGAAACGTCCGAAGAATGAAAGGAATCTCGAAGGGTAATATTGCTACTATTATCGGGCCAAAGGGCAAAATACAAACCAGTGTCGAAGCTTAGAGGGCTTAATTAACAATTTCCTAGGGCAAGAAAAGTTGAGTGAGTTTATACGAAGATGTTAAGTTAATAATCAATAAAGTCAGATCTTCTAAGTGTACCTACATGGTTGAGAAGTAAAACTCTCTTAAAATAATGGAAAGCCTAAACCACCACCTAAGATGGTAGTAAAGGGCTAAAGTCTTTGTCCCCTACTAAGATGGCCTGGACAAAGCACCTCCTAGAGGGTGGATGGAGTAAGCCTTTAGTGCCGCTGTCAAAGGCCTCACTAAAGCACTGAACAAGCCTTTAGTACCATCATCAAAGTCCTCACTGAAGCCCCTCCTAGAGGGAGGATGGAGTAAGCCTTTAGTCCCATCATAAAAGGCCTTACTAAAGCACCGAACCAGCCTTCAATGTTGCCATCTATTATTATTGTCAGGTATAGGTTTATGGTCTTGTTCTATTATTACCGGATATGGATTTCTGGTCTTCTATTATTGCAAAACATGGATTTCTGGTCTTCTATTGTTATCGCCAGATATGAATTTCTAGTCTTCTTCTATTAATGCTAGATTTGAATTTTTGGTCTTCTGTTATTGCAAGATAAGGATTTCTGATCTTCTATTGTTATAACCATATACAGATTTCTGGTGTTCTATTATTATTGCAAGATATGAATTTCTGGTCATTTTCTATTGTCAAACAAGGAATTTCTAGTCTTCTTTTATTATTGTCAGATAAGGTTTTCTAGTCTTTATTTATTGCAGGACAAGTGTTCAGGTCTTCTATTACTATGCGGGCAGAGTGGCTCTCTAAACATCTATCTAGATTGTCAATAGAATGATTTTCTAATGGCAGGGCATCTCTAAATGGATCCTCAATTCAAATTTGAATTCATTTAACGGGAATCTCCATTACTAAACAAACTTTTGAATATCTACTAATGGAGACACATATTTCTATAAATCAAGTTATACATCAAAAGCTCAAAATATAGAAAAAGCGAGATATTAATCGTCGAGTGATTTCAAGTAAGAATCAGTATCCGATTCGAAACTACAACCGAGGTATGTTCATTCAAATACAAATTTATTTACAATCTAATACATTATGTACAAAGTTATAGGTACAGAACTTAGATAAAAGAAAAATCTATTTAAAGAAAATCATTGCTAAGGCTCAAGGCTGCATGCTGTTTTCTTTAAATCCTTGGCAAGTAAAGGATCAGTAATGTGGCGAATGACCACATCCATAAGTTCTTTGATTTTCTTTTCCTTCCTCTGAACAATGTTTGCTTCATCTTCTGAATCAATTTGAATCAACAGAGCATGATGGAGAGTCTTGTTGGCTCCTCTTAAAGCTTAAATCATGCTCTTTAACCTCTTGTTTGAGAACGTATTCTCGCACTCAAGCTTTTCAACTTTGGTTTCATAATCATTAAGACATAGAGATACTTTTTCATTCCACTTCCTGTTGAAGTTTTGCATGCATTCAAATTTAACTTGACTACTCCAGTTAGAGATTGTTTCATTGTTCAAACCCGGAGGGTGGTTTAATAAAGTAGGAAATCTTTGTAAGTAATAGGTTTAGATCTTGTCTTTTATCCCGGAGTAGGAGCAGGAAGGCTAGAATCGCCTCCACTCGCAATAAGTTTCAGAGATTGACAAGATACTTGACTTTTCATTAATTCCACTTCAAGATCATTTATTCGTTGATATAATTTGGCCATTGCAGCATCAATCTCAACTGAGGGTTTAGAAATTAAAGCCATGCCTATCTTTTCTCTCAATGCTTGATATTTTTGATCTTCTCATCAATCTGATACTCTAGGCTCGAGGTTACTTCATTTTTCTTTCTAAATGTCAACCTTAATTGATAATATTTCCTATGCCATTCTTACGCCTCTGGATTATTTGGAAATCACAAAGCTAAAGCATCTTGAGAAGACTTTATCTTTTCGACATCGGCTAGTAATCTATCTCTAATTTCAATCACTCGTGAGGAAACGTCTTGGGGTCAGATGTACGCACTAACTAAGTTTCCTATTAAGAACAAGCAAAACATGAATTAATCATGAAAAGAAAGTTCTTTTATTTAGCATCAATAAAAGTTTAAAGACAATATAGAAGTTTGAATTACATCATAATTCGGTTTTCAAACATTTAATTAGCTTTTAAAGCTTTGAAACATCAGTTTTGGCCTTTTCAAATGACCTAGCCGATATGGTGAGGGTAGAATCAAAAGAAGCTTTAATTTCTTCCGAAGTATAAACTGGAGGAAATTGATGATAGTCGCATTCCCTTACTGGAGAGCTGGTGCAACCACATATTAGTTGAGCATGATAAGTTTGAATTTCGCTCAATAATCTATCAGTTTCATCATTTAAGAAATCAAAGCGAAAGTGAGGAAACCTCATGTAAATTTCTTGAAGGTCTCTAAGAAAGCAGTGTCTCGCTAGCTGCAATGTCTTGAGAATTAGGGATTTCTCTTTAAAATCCTTCTTTAAATTTGACATACTTATTCAACAATTCCATAGAAACTGGACTACTTGATTTTTCCTTAATCTGTGCAAGACATGAAACTTAGACTAAACAAAAGAAAAACAAGGGGAGAGAAGTTTATAAGCTACATGAATTACACATATATTATTATACAATTATTCAAGTTCATACAAGATTGATTTCTTATTCATTTCAGAAATAAATCTCTTCCTATTGTACTTAAGTTTTTCGAGGGGAAGAGAGGGAGAAGAAAGAGGAATGGAAGTGACTCTAGGAAGATTCCAAAACACCCCAAAATGAGGATTAGACCCATGCTCATCCAGGTATCTATAATGGAAATGTCTTAGCAAACCCCCGTAGTTATCACCGAGGTTGGAGAATTCAACAAATATAACCCTAGAGTAAGCCTTGTAGAGAAACTCCTCCACTGCACTCCTATCGTTAATCAAACTTCAGAAGAGGATCATCAATTCTGCATTTTCCGTTAAGAGTTCATCGCAGTAAAGGTGTGCCCTCTTTATCCGAAGAGCAACTTCCCTTTTAAAATATCTTAATTTTGATGCGTTGGTTGCGGGGTTCCTATATTTTTCGGACAACTCGTTATACTTCTTCAAATTTCTATCCAATTCTCTATTCAACCAGTCTATTTCCATTTTCTTGTTTTCAAGCATAACATCATAATGATATTTCTGTTTTCTTTTAGCTAAAGTAATCAATGTATTAACTAAAAGTTACTTGGTAACTTGAATTGTTTATGTAAAGAGATCCATACCTATGAAAGTGGAACCGAAGACGTAGAAATTTTCTCTTTTTCCTTAGGCTTTTGGCCTTGGGAAGCACTGCCTTTCTTAGGAGACTCTTTTCTTAGAGGATGAGGTATATTGGCAGTTTCTGCATCCTAAAAAATTAAGCCTAGGTCAGCATCACCCGATCCATCTTTGTCATCTAGCTGTCCACAGGGACCCATTCCACCACCTCCGCCGTTACCACCATTGTCATCATCCTAATCATCACCGCCATCGCGATCATCATTATTGTCATCTGTATCATCATCATTGATATTTTCTTCTCTATCGGATTTTGTTCCTTCATCTATTGGAGCATCGTCGAATGCTAGCCATTTTTCAGCATCAATTTCCTCTTCGACGGGAAATTCTTATTCAAGAGCCTTCTTGTCCTTTTCATCCTAAGACTGAACTTACTCTTAAACTTTTCATTCAAGTCTGGAGGAGATGGAAAGTCCAAATTTGGGCATTTTTGAAGATTTGTAGCGTACACCATGTACAAAGCATCTTCGTAACACTTTTCGGTGATTTTAGGAAGAGCGACATAGAGAAAGGAAGTAACTTTTTTAGCCTCAATGATAATGTTATTAGAGTAATCTAAGGTACTAGACTTCCTTCGCAACTGGTCTTCTAGCAATTTGTTCTTCTCAGCTAACTCAGAATTTTCTTTGACCACATTCTCAAGTCTACTTTGAATTTATTAGCTAGCTCAAGTTCAACTTCCAAGTTCTTTGTTTCCTCTTCCAACAACTGCCTGGTTTTCTATTCCTCACGAAGAGAAGAAGCAAGTTTGTCCTTCTCAAGAATAGCTTCATCTTTAGCCATAGAAATGTCTATCATACTATTATTAAGCGAACGCTTCTTTTCTTTAAGCATGACCACTTCATTGCAAGGCCCTTGAGAGGCATCTCGGAGAAGAAACATATGCTTTCCTACCTGCGGTACATTACTTGTCTAAGACAGAATGGAATCTATAAAGTTTAGGTTAACCAAATGAATAGGAAAACATACTAATAAAAGCTGTTTAAGAATAAGGAAAAGGTGATCATTAGAATATGCTAGAGGTTGCGATAATCCAAGAGAAGTGATGGAGGGAGATTGAATGGCCAATTGAGCAAGTTCCTCAAAATTCATCGCCGAGGACTGAGTTTGAGACTTCGAAGTGTAACGACCCGGTATTTTGGACCATTCAAATCGACAATAAATCCACACATGTCTGACTTGAATAATTCAAAATATCAGTTTGTTAATTTAAATTTGGCAAAACTCAGCATATACAGTAAATAAATCAGTCACCGAATCACAGAACAGAGTAATACAATAATACGCAGCGGAATAGATAAAATAGTAGTTCATGAAGCTACTATATAAACATCAGAGTTAAAATAAAATACAACAGAATATCTCAAATGCATTGAAGTCTCCAGTACAACAGATGACCTCTCTGGACAAATCAACTAGAAGAGCTGAAAGCTGAGGCGATAGTTGGATCTCCAAAGGAAGCTCCAAACTCCAAAGGCGAGTCTCAAAATGCTGTATCACTCGGTCTGACCCGAGCGTAAAGCAAAATACAAAACACTCGAGTCAGGATTAACATTCTTATACTAATAAATCCAACTCAAGTGAAATATCAACTGAAATACAAGTAACTTAAAGGATGTTTGGGATAACCATCCTCTAAGGATCCGTGGAACTATCTACAATGTAGAAATATACACTATAACACCGTGGTCATTCAATTTAATTTATACTTCAAAAACCCAAATATCATTTCATTTCAAATATAACTATTTTCCAAGATAGTGTATATTTTAATTAATTTATAAAGTAAAGCATTTAATTTTCTCAAGTCTCGCAAATCGATTCAAATCAACTTCAAATTCCAAATTCAAATTTATTCCAAGCTTAATTCATCAATTCAATTCAGTTCTAAATATACTATTTAAATTTCAATATATTTCAAAGCTTTAATATTCAACATTTTCAAAGTTAAATTTAACAGTGTCATATAGCTCTTGATTTAATTTCATTATTATTTAATCAGGGAATATTCAATTAATAAATTCAATATCATTTAACTAGCCTTAAATTACATTTTTTCTGAATATTTCTTAAATTTATTTAAACAAGAAATATTCATCAAATTACTTAAATCAAACCCAAGTTATAAATCATATCTTAAATCTCAATTTTAATAAGTTTCAAATCGGTTTAATTCAATAAAATTCTTTATTGAATACAATTTAAACTAAATTCAAATTATCTTCCCAACCTTAACTTATTCAAATTTTTACCAAAATCTATTTTGAAATATAAATTTAAATACTTAACCATATTATATGGGTTAAATCAATCTTAATTAAATTAAATATTATTATTAAATCCATATATATCATTACCATTTATATATAAAAATTTAAAAATCAACATTTATTAAAACCATATATTTCTTTCCAAAACCATAGAATTTATTTTCAAAATATCTATATATATGGACCAACGGTGTCTGTATATATATATCTACCATATGGTTAAGTGATATAGATATTTATCATTTCAATCCGTAATTTAATATATACGGGTAGATATCATTTCAACCCGTAATCCCAATTTCAATTCAAATGAAAATCGCTTGGGTCTATCATTTCAACCCATAACGATTTTCTCCTATTCTAAAGTCCGTTCGGGTATGTATCATTTCAACCCATAGTGAATTCTATACTAACAGGGAACTTGCAGAGTGATAACAGATAATATAAAATACAACAACAGGCATATATCATCAATAACAATAGAATAAGAACAACAGGATATGGTGTCATATCCCACAGGTGAACAGTTATAGATAATAGCATATATAACAACTTAAATAACTACAGCAGCATATTTCAATTGTCGTTTCAAATGAAATCAAATTTAATAAATAAAAGAATGTTAATCGTGAGTGATTGCTCACCTTTCGAGGTTAGAGTAGATAGACACTGGGACGGGAGCGAATTGTGGATCCAAACACGAATTCCAAAGCGAAACAAAATGGGCACGAATTCGGCGGTTAAGCTGATAAGAGAATAGACAAAAATCCAATCAGAAATGGGTCGATGAAGATAATCGGAATCATCTTGATAGAACAGAAATTCTATATTTTCAAGAAATCGATATTTAAGTTAATACAAGTATTAAAATAACATATATAAAATTAAAAATCATTGTTTTACATTAAATATATATATCAAAACAACCATATACAAAATGCAGGTTAGTATATATATATACTTCCTACGTGCAGACCACAAACAAACAAATACGTATGTATAAACATACGTTGAAACTTAATATATATGCACTATTGAAATCTGTGTTTAATGAATTTAAATATACTGATATATGAAAACAGTAGACAATATTTATATACTGAGATATATTCAAATGCATGCTGACCCATCATGATTTAAATACTATAATATGCGGAAAAAAAATAACTCTACATATATATGAACATGTCTTATCATTACGAAAATATATAATATGCATTTCAAAATGGTCTGGGCGACTGCCTATGTCTCGGCTAATATGAATACTATGGACTAGCAGTATAAGTACACTAGTAGGTAACCTATATATCTATATGCATACTATACTGTATTATTTTCTTTTTATAAAGAAAATTGCGGTTGCACTGAGTTTATACACTATTCTACCATTTTCATAGCATACTTTATGTATATAAATATGTATGTACGTAAGTTGTCATACATATATACAATACAATATGTAAATTTTAGGCAGTACTGCTAACAACTATATATAATATAATACAATGTAATATAATAAAATCTAATATAATATAGTACAATAAGATGAAAAGAAATAAAAAAAATATGATATAATGCAGTGCATATACTACTGCGAAAGGCTCGGCTAATTTCAATATACATAAGTGCGAAAATTCCCTTTTTAAATTAATCATATATATAACAACTTATCACTATATTTATAAAACCCTTTTTTTTTTCTTTTCCTATGTTACACTTGCAGTATACGAAATCACTTCCTAAAACTAATAATTTATATGCATACAAATAAAATCTTGTACATGCATGTCTTCCTAGCATGGCCCAATATGCAGATTAACTTTTATCTACTGACATATACATAGCTTGTCCCTTCGGCAATACGAAACAAACAGAACAAATGGATGCAAGTAAACTGACCGATCCTATACATGAATATATATGCAGATACATACATGAGCAGGCTAGAGGTTGGGCATGAAATGGAGCGGCCGAGCAGGGGCAAGGTGACGGGGTGCTCCTCGCGTGCAACCGGAGGTTGCTGCGGCTGGCGAGTTGAAGGGTGGACGGGCGAAGATGGGAGGGTGCGATTGGATTTGGCTGAGGCGGATGGGAATGAGATGTAGAGGCTGGGGACTCAGGGCGGAGAAGATACAGCGGGCGGAGGAGATCGGCAAGGGGAGATCTTATGGTTGTGGGTTTTGGCCGAGGACAGTTCGAAGGCAGGGCGAGTATACATGGAGAAGAAAAATAAATAAAAAAGCTAGGGGAAGAGAAGAGCAACGAGCATATATAAAATAAAGTGGAAATTAGGAAGGCATCTCTATCATACTTTCATATTGTAAAGTGGGTCCCTGTCAAAGTTTCATTGTAAAACGGGTCCCTGTTTTCTGGAAACGAAGAAAAATTATTGCTGAAATGTCAGCAACTTTTATAAATAAATGCTGATATTTCAGCAACTATCTGTGTCAAAGTTTTATTGTAAAAACAAAGTAAAATTATTGCTGAAATGTCAGCAACTTTTATAAATAAGTGCTGATATTTCAGCAACTTTAATAAAATGTGTTCACAGTGTACATAAATGTTGCTGAAATATCAGCAACTTTTATAAATAAGTGTTGATATTTCAGCAACTTTCATACACTATGTTCACAATGTACAGAAATATTGCGGAAATGTCAGCAACTTTTATGAAATGTTGCATCATGCTCTGCAATAATCGTGAATAAAAAACAGGGACCTAATTTACACTGAAATTTAGTGAAGGACTTTTCGTGAATTTTGAAACTTAATAAGGACCTGTGGCAAAAGTACCCTAAAATAAAAGAAGATGGAGAGATCACTTTATAGGTCTACAGTTTCTTTTTTTTTGAATGTAAACAGAGATAAAGGAAGGAGAGGGGGCAAAAGAAACGTACTGTAAATATAATTTGAAATGATGAATGCAACGCGGATGAACGGCTAAACATGTAATATAAAACAAATGTAAAAGCAACGGTCATTCCAAGATCCAGCTGAATCATAAAGGATTATTAATGGTTTGATTGGACAGCACGTTCCGAATTTTGAAACGGAAGGAAGAAATAAAGTCAAATTTTACGGTACCGTTACAACGAACAGTTGATTACTACCGTCGCGTATCGGATCCCAAAATACAGAAATAAATATACCGCTGAGATCAGCACGACAAGACGATCAAAACGGTATACAAATATTAGTGGTACGATCAATCGATCAAAAGTCGATAATCGGTACCGAAAATGCTGCTATTTCGTACGGGAAAATCCAAATGGAGTTAGAAACGTCCGAATTTCGCGAAACGAATTTCGCAGTCTGATTCAGAATGCTCTAAATAAATTTTCTCCTGTTGACATATTTAGGTTTCGGAAAACTTTTAAATTCAACTGTTATTAACCGGTTTAAATTGAAATAAAATTTCACAGGAAAATAAATTTCAATATTATCAGATGAAAATTTACCAGTTGCTATATTAAAATAGACCTATTCCAAATAATAAATTTTTATTTTCAAATTTTATTGTTTTAAGAATTCACCAAAATTTCAATTAATTTAACAAATAAAAATCACTAAAAGTTTTGGGTCGTTACACTCTCCCCCACTCAAAACTTTTCGTCCCCGAAAAGAGAGGAGGTAGGAGAATAGAACAACCAAGCAGAAAAGGTAGGCTAAAAGACAAGATTAAACAATTAATTTGAAACTATATATAAATTTTTCTTGAAATATTTAGTTGAAACTTCAATTGTAAATCAATTATCTTTAAAAAAAAATAAAACCCATTTGCAAATTTCTTGCTTCCTTTATAAATGCCATTTATGTTTAAATAACACCTTTATAAATATATGTAAGCTATTTGAAAACAATTATTTACATTATTGCTTATTTTTACAAAGAAGCTATCTGAAAACATTAATCCATAAGTCATAAATTTATTAATTTATCTCAAGATACTTTTCAAATATTATTAATAAATCACTAATCATTTACTTTAAATATGTTTTATTTAATTAATAGCTTCTAAAATATTTATAGCACTAAAATCTTCTATTGAACCATGTAGTATATAAATAACAATATTAAAAAGGATATAGTCAACAAGGAGAAAAGAAGGAAAGAAGATAGATTCGGAAAAGAGAATATAGGTGAATAAATAAAGAAGGGCAGATAAGGTAGATTCAAAAGAATAGTATCGGGCACGAATAATTAATTCAAACCATTAGAATTTTAATTTCAATTATTAATACAAATTTTCTTTGCTGGAAATACTTTTATAATAAAATATTTTTATAACTCGATGTTTCAACAAGTTTATCCTTGTTCCTGTAGACTCTGGTAGTGCGTTGATCAGGCGCAAAACTAGAATTCTCCAGGTACTTAGTAGACTTGTTTCAACACCCAGTGAAAATACTGGAAAAACTTTTAAAAACAGATATGGAAAGTACAATCCAAACAAAAACAAACAAAACCTTTGTCTAACCATGGTTCGCAGATACACAATGGTTACGCCTGGATCCCCCAGGAAACAATCCATATCCGTAAGCTTTCTCAGCCCTGCGAGTTACGCCATGATGACTAGTAGAATGCAGGATACACAATGGTTACGCTTGGATCCCCCAGGAAACAATCCGTACCCCCAGACAAGACTCAGCCAAGCATTTGCGCTACTATTCGCGACCTACATAGATGCAGGATACACAATGATTACGCCTGGATCCCCCAGGAAACAATCCGTACCCCTAGGCAAGACTCAGCCAGGCAGTTGCGCTATGCATCCGCGATCGTAAGACCATGGGTAACACCATGGAATTCGAAGGACACTCGAGTATCATATCCGGAAAACCAAAAATCAGAGAGAATAATATCGATAGAATGAATCCAAGATGTGGCCACAAATCGGATATCAAGCAGAAGGCACTTTCCATATCTTTACTTCGAAAATATGTATCATATAGTACCTTTTCAAATCACTTTCAAATATCGTACTTATATAAAATCCATTATATATAAGATTTAATTTTCAAATCAAATACTTTCCAAAATCAATAGTATATCAAATCATAATTATATAGACTTTAATTATATAAGATTCCACTTTTCAAATTGAGTACCCTTTTCAAATCCATAGTTTTCGAATCAATTTCATACTCATACAAATCAATTTTATATAAGTTCGATAACTCCCAAATCAAGTATTTAGTAACACAAGCTTCTCAAATTTCAATTTGTTTCAATATCAGTTCAATTTCAAAATCATATACAATTTCACCAAATTATTTCTTCTCAAATATATCTTTAGTTTCAAAGTTTCCAAAATAATAGATTTAGAAAATAAATCCAAATTTCCAAATGAATATAATTTAAGTCAACCAATTCATTTCCAAAATCAAATGTTTTCAAAATCATCTTATACTTATGTAAGGTCCATCTTATATAAGGATCAAACTTTTCAAAATAAATTTCGCTGTATGAAGAGCCATATGGGATTGAATATCTTTGCTTTTATGGGTTATATATCTTTGTAATTTAAATTGGAAATTTTCTTTTAGTAAGCAAAGATATTCTAACATGACAGCTTTCAATTTCAGCGTCAAAACGTATCAATGATATTAGAATATAAGATGTACATACGTCATCATTTTGCAAAATCACATTTGATCGCTCGCTCGATCACCCAAGTTCGCTTTCGAACTAGTATTGTCCATTCGACTTCCCTAATGCAGATTTCGATATGGTTTCTCGACTAGAAGCCATCAGTCTCCTTGCATAGCCATATACTACGATAGAGAATTCTAGAATCAAGCCCAAAATCCATATCAAATATTCGCCATCAAGAATCGAATGAAAAATCCTAACACGAAATGGTGTAATTCACCTCGAACTTGTGTACTCAAACCTGGATCAAATTAATTATGCGAATAAAACAGCATACGTACAAATTATATATTTATTCCAACTTGTTAAATATATAGTTTCATAAAGATGTTACTAAATTAAAACATTTAACTAAATTTTATTCAAAATATATTGGAGCCCAAATTCTTTCAAAACATTTCAAATCTAAATTCCATATTTAGAAAAATTCAAAATAGCCTTATTCATTTACTTAACAAAACAGTTTCAACTTATTTAAATCATATTACTTCATACTTAAACATTCGAAACAGATTTACATACTTTATCAAATAATTCATACTTTTCAAAATTTCTTAGCTTTGAAAAGTTAACCTTGATTTGGAAGTGCTCGAACCTTCAAAATAGTTGAAGAAATCATTTTCAAATTCAAGAGTTGGAAATCAGCCACAAATCAGTAAATCAATTTTAATAGATGGGGTTATATCAAATCCGAAACTCAAGGACTGAACACCGGCTTACTTCAAATCATTTCAAATATATATACATATATACTTTGAATATCAAATCTTACTTCGGAATTTGAAATCAAAATTGGTTTCCCAAAATCACTCGCATAGCAAAGCTATTAAAGTGGCCTATCCCTTACTCTGAAACTCGAAAATCAATGTCGATGATGCGTGCACTCATCACCGAAATTATTTTCCAGCGACATAAGGAGTTATGGACTTCTATTTTCTCAAACTTCTTTTGAAATTTCTTCGAAATCATTCGAAACTCATTAAAATCATTGGAAACATTTCTTATTCGGAAAATACTTTTAAACCATATTATTATTATATATTTCAAAATCTTAAAACCAATTTCAAAATACCGGAGTTCAATTCTCGAATTTTAAATTTAAATTCCTTTAGTTATAAATCATTTTTATATAAATCAATTTCTTATATAACTTCAAAATTTCAAAACCTTTCAAAAATTCAAATTCTTATTTTTTAAAAGGTGTATATAATCCTTATCGAAAACATTTTCTCTTTTATATAGAATATAATCATACTTATCAAAATAATAATTTCGATATATAAAAATTTTTTCTAAAATACAAATAAACCCGATTTTTCAAAAGGATGATTCAAGAATGGATTTCAAACAAAGATAGACATTCAAATTAGAGGGACTCTAATCAATTAGGATTCTGATTCGAAGATAAGTTCAAACGAAAATGAGATAATTAAATTTCAATATAGAAGATGAATATACTTATATAAATCGCGGGCGACCTTAACCGGATCAACCGTGACTTCAGGAACAAGATCGATGCAGAATTCCAAGAAAAACCAACATTCGATCGCAAGAGATAGCGGCATCTAAACCAAAGATATAGAAATCTCCGGTGAATCAATGCCAACTGTGAAGGAGTTTCACCCCTTCACAAATCATTCAAAGATTGGTGGGATCCTATTCTTATAGAGATCATTCGAAGTGGAGTTATGGGATACTCCAGAATCAAAAGAATACAAATAGGGAGAGACAAGAATGAATTTTGGAACCACAGAGAACGTTCCAAAGTTCAAAGAAAATCGAGTCAAAAGGAAGAGATTCAACTCGAGCGAAAGTGATTCTGTAAATAAATTTACTATATATGCTAAATTTTGCCTAGAGCCAAAGCTCTGATACCAACTGTAACGACCCGGTATTTTGGACCATTCAAATCGACAATAAATCCACACATGTCTGACTTGAATAATTCAAAATATCAGTTTGTTAATTTAAATTTGGCAAAACTCAGCATATACAGTAAATAAATCAGTCACCGAATCACAGACACAGAGTAATACAATAATACGCAGCGGAATAGATAAAATAGTAGTTCATGAAGCTACTATATAAACATCAGAGTTAAAATAAAATACAACAGAATATCTCAAATGCAGTGAAGTCTCCAGTACAACAGATGACCTCTCTGGACAAATCAACTAGAAGAGCTGAAAGCTGAGGCGATAGTTGGATCTCCAAAGGAAGCTCCAAACTCCAAAGGCGAGTCTCAAAATGCTGTATCACTCGGTCTGACCCGAGCGTAAAGCAAAATACAAAACACTCGAGTCAGGATTAACATTCTTATACTAATAAATCCAACTCAAGTGAAATATCAACTGAAATACAAGTAACTTAAAGGATGTTTGGGATAACCATCCTCTAAGGATCCGTGGAACTATCTACAATGTAGAAATATACACTATAACACCGTGGTCATTCAATTTAATTTATACTTCAAAAACCCAAATATCATTTCATTTCAAATATAACTATTTTCCAAGATAGTGTATATTTTAATTAATTTATAAAGTAAAGCATTTAATTTTCTCAAGTCTCGCAAATCGATTCAAATCAACTTCAAATTCCAAATTCAAATTTATTCCAAGCTTAATTCATCAATTCAATTCAGTTCTAAATATACTATTTAAATTTCAATATATTTCAAAGCTTTAATATTCAACATTTTCAAAGTTAAATTTAACAGTTTCATATAGCTCTTGATTTAATTTCATTATTATTTAATTAGGGAATATTCACTTAATAAATTCAATATCATTTAACTAGCCTTAAATTACATTTTTTCTGAATATTTCCTTAAATTTATTTAAACAAGAAATATTCATCAAATTACTTAAATCAAACCCAAGTTATAAATCATATCTTAAATCTAAATTTTAATAAGTTTCAAATCGGTTTAATTCAATAAAATTCTTTATTGAATACAATTTAAACTAAATTCAAATTATCTTCCCAACCTTAACTTATTCAATTTTTTACCAAAATCTATTTTGAAATATAAATTTAAATACTTAACCATATTATATGGGTTAAATCAATCTTAATTAAATTAAATATTATTATTAAATCCATATATATCATTACCATTTATATATAAAAATTTAAAAATCAACATTTATTAAAACCATATATTTCTTTCCAAAACCATAGAATTTATTTTCAAAATATCTATATATATGGACCAACGGTGTCTGTATATATATATCTACCATATGGTTAAGTGATATAGATATTTATCATTTCAATCCGTAATTTAATATATACGGGTAGATATCATTTCAACCCGTAATCCCAATTTCAATTCAAATGAAAATCGCTTGGGTCTATCATTTCAACCCATAACGATTTTCTCCTATTCTAAAGTCCGTTCGGGTATGTATCATTTCAACCCATAGTGAATTCTATACTAACAGGGAACTTGCAGAGTGATAACAGATAATATAAAATACAACAACAGACATATATCATCAATAACAATAGAATAAGAACAACAGAATATGGTGTCATATCCCACAGGTGAACAGTTACAGATAATAGCATATATAACAACTTAAATAACTACAGCAGCATATTTCAATTGTCGTTTCAAATGAAATCAAATTTAATAAATAAAAGAACGTTAATCGTGAGTGATTGCTCACCTTTCGAGGTTAGAGTAGATAGACACTGGGACGGGAGCGAATTGTGGATCCAAACACGAATTCCAAAGCGAAACAAAATGGGCACGAATTCGGCGGTTAAGCTGATAAGAGAATAGACAAAAATCCAATCAGAAATGGGTCGATGAAGATAATCGGAATCATCTTGATAGAACAGAAATTCTATATTTTCAAGAAATCGATATTTAAGTTAATACAAGTATTAAAATAACATATATAAAATTAAAAATCATTGTTTTACATTAAATATATATATCAAAACAACCATATACAAAATGCAGGTTAGTATATATATATGCTTCCTACGTGCAGACCACAAACAAACAAATACGTATGTATAAACATACGTTGAAACTTAATATATATGCACTATTGAAATCTGTGTTTAATGAATTTTAATATACTGATATATGAAAACAGTAGACAATTTTTATATACTGAGATTATATTCAAATGCATGCTGACCCATCATGATTTAAATACTATAATATGCGGAAAAAAAATAACTCTACATATATATGAACATGTCTTATCATTACGAAAATATATAATATGCATTTCAAAATGGTCTGGGCGACTGTCTATGTCTCGACTAATATGAATACTATGGACTAGCAGTATAAGTACACTAGTAGGTAACCTATATATCTATATGCATACTATACTGTATTATTTTCTTTTTATAAAGAAAATTGCGGTTGCACTGAGTTTATACACTATTCTACCATTTTCATAGCATACTTTATGTATATAAATATGTATGTACGTAAGCTGTCATACATATATACAATACAATATGTAAATTTTAGGCAGTACTGCTAACAACTATATATAATATAATACAATGTAATATAATAAAATCTAATATAATATAGTACAGTAAGATGAAAAGAAATTAAAAAAATATATAATATAATGCAGTGCATATACTACTGCGAAAGGCTCGACTAATTTCAATATACATAAGTGCGAAAATTCCCTTTGTAAATTAATCATATATATAACAACTTATCACTATATTTATAAAACCCCCTTTTTTTTTCTTTTCCTATGTTACACTTGCAGTATACGAAATCACTTCCTAAAACTAATAATTTATATGCATACAAATAAAATCTTGTACATGCATGTCTTCCTATCATGGCCCAATATGCAGATTAACTTTTATCTACTGACATATACATAGCTTGTCCCTTCGGCAATACGAAACAAACAAAACAAATGGATGCAAGTAAACTGATCGATCCTATACATGAATATATATGCAGATACATACATGAGCAGGCTAGAGGTTGGGCATGAAATGGAGCGGCCGAGCAGGGGCAAGGTGACGGGGTGCTCCTCGCGTGCAGCCGGGGGTTGCTGCTGCTGGCGAGTTGAAGGGTGGACGGGCGAAGATGGGAGGGTGCGGTTGGATTTGGCTGAGGCGGATGGGAATGAGATGTAGAGGCTGGGGACGCAGGGCGGAGAAGATACAGCGGGCGGAGGAGATCGGCAAGGGGAGATCTTGTGGTTGTGGGTTTTGGTCGAGGACAGTTCGAAGGCAGGGCGAGTATACATGGAGAAGAAAAATAAATAAAAAAGCTAGGAGAAGAGAAGAGCTACGAGCATATATAAAATAAAAGAAAATGGAGAGGTCACTTTATAGGTCTACAGTTTCTTTTTTTTGAATGTAAACAAAGATAAAGGAAGGAGAGGGGGCAAAAGAAACGTACTGTAAATATAATTTGAAATGATGAATGCAACGCGGATGAACGGCTAAACATGTAATATAAAACAAATGTAAAAGCAACGGTCATTCCAAGATCCAGCTGAATCATAAAGGATTATTAATGGTTTGATTGGACAGCACGTTCCGAATTTTGAAATGGAAGGAAGAAATAAAGTCAAATTTTACGGTACCGTTACAACGAACAGTTGATTGCTACTGTCGCATATCGGATCCCAAAATACAGAAATAAATATACCACTGAGATTAGCACGACAAGACGATCAAAACGGTATACAAATATTAGTGGTATGATCAATCGATCAAAAGTCGATAATCGGTACCGAAAATGCTGCTATTTCGTACGGGAAAATCCAAACGGAGTTAGAAACATCCGAATTTCACGAAACGAATTTCGCAGTCTGATTCAGAATGCTCTAAATAAATTTTCCACTGTTGACATATTTAGGTTTCGGAAAACTTTTAAATTCAACCGTTATTAACCGGTTTAAATTGAAATAAAATTTCACAGGAAAATAAATTTCAATATTATCAGATGAAAATTTACCAGTTGCTATATTAAAATAGACGTATTCCAAATAATAAATTTTTATTTTCAAATTTTATTGTTTTAAGAATTCACCAAAATTTCAATTAATTTAACAAATAAAAATCACTAAAAGTTTTGGGTTGTTACACGAAGGAAGATGATCTGTTGGAGAAAAAAGCAAACAAAGATCCGCACATATGTGGTTGAAGGATGCCGGGGAAGTAGGAATTAATATTTTGGAGGGGATTGGGAGTCTGAGCCTCCTTGGTCTTCTTTGGAGCTTTTTCTAAATTCACTGCCTTAGGAATTGGATCGATATTTACATGCCCCTCCTCATCAACAAAAACGGGGGTGAACTCACCTACAAGTTTGGACCTTTTACCTTGGAGGGAAGAGGGAGTTTCAGTAAGAGTATCATTACCCATTTTTTCTTCATCTAACTCTTTGATGGCCTTGGCAATAGAGTCTTTAAAAGAAACAGGTTCGAAGCTTCATCTTTACTCTTCCTCTTTTTAGAAACACTACTTTTGACCCTTGTTTCCTCATGAGCAATGAGGAGGGAAGATGAGCCTAAAATGGAAAGAAAATTTAGCAAACCAACAGTACTAAGAATTCCATTTATGGCTATATTAAAACCTACCAGCAGAATCAGGCTGAATTGGGGAGTTAGAAGTGAAGGATTCTAATTTTCTCATCACCAGCGAGCTCTTTCCATGAAAATTGTATTTGACCATTGGTGGTTCTCCCAAGATCTTATGGTGATCTATGATAGAATACCAGAGGAGCTTCGATGGAGTTAGAAGTGTGGGCCTATTTATTCTATTCTCAGCTATCTGGATTAGGGAGTCCACAATCTTTTGATCGGCAAGGTTTAGATTTTTGGAAGAAGGATCTTAAAGAGAACACCTATCAGTAAAAAACAAGGGTAATCAAGGATGGGAAACTTACTGGCGGTAGAAATGTTCCTCTGATCTTGGAGTAGCGCTTGATGATGAAGAATTGCGTCTCCTATCCTCTCGTCTTATAAGCAGTCTTAGAAATCGTACTTTTCGGATGGGGATGAATTCGGTGCAGATGATGAACTTGTTGTTCAATGATTTTGGCAGCGCTAGCTATTGAGTGAAGGATTTCAGCACTAAGGAAGGAAGTCCAGCTTCCCTGGCTAAGACTTCCAAGCAAGTCAAATATGTATAAGGATTTGGTGAAAACCGAATAAGAGCAATATCCAAATGTTCGAGATATCTCAAGAGAAAATCGGGAAAAGGAGGATACCCTATGTGCTAAATTTGTATCGCGGTAAAAGCAAAATATTCCTCTAGCGGGTTGAAAATTTTATATGTAGGGCCAGTAGGAATAGCCTCGATCCCATTAATTTCATACTGCTCAAGGATGAAATTCATGTCTTCCTGGGACGTTATATACGAAGGATTCGAAAGATTATCTCCTTTCTTATTAATCGAGGGAGAAGGTTTAGGCCCCTTGTTGGATTTCTTGGTGGAATTCTTCCTGATATGTTGACTTTCCATCTTCCTACCAGGTGATATTATTACAAATTTAGGAAAAGAATAATGTTTATATTATCTAAAAGATTTACCACTTGATAAGTTAAAAAATTATTATATAATAATCTATCTACTGTCTAAATAACAAAATTTATGCTACTCACAAGATAACAACTCTTAAATGACATTAATTTTGATTTCGGTGAGAGAGTCCCATGAAGTAGTTATATGAAAATTAAATAAAAATGGTTACACGATGTTAATAAACATAAGCCATTGGTTATGATAACGATGAATGTCATAAAGCCTTGATGAACATTACCATTACAACCAATGTTTAAGTAAGGAAGATTGTCAACGTTAATAAATAAAGATGGAGTGAGTAGATAATATGTTAGTCACAAAATAAATGATATCGAAATGAAGCTTAACTTATAATATTAAAGATAGCTATAATGGTAGCAAACAATAAGACCGTCGGTATTAAGTTGAATGTCAGCAATGAAAGTAGTTAACACCGTTTATAATTAATTAAGATCACATTTAATAGTAAAAGGTTAACGTGCCTCATCTTAATTGCTTATAATCTGAGAGTTTTGCGATGCTAAGTATCACATCGCTTATCTCATAAAGTATTTATCGCTGCTATGGCTAATGTCAAAACGATGAGGGTCATCGATACCAGTGAATAATGATGACATGGGTTGATATGCATCAGTTAAACAACTTGCAAAGTGTAATAATAACAATAATTTGAGCAATAATATCAAAACAGTTGCGACAAACATTATTAGTATCAAATTCAAGCTTTATAAACTAGCGATGAAAGCAAACATCGTTGGTTATGATTAGATGACATCGCATCTAATTGATATGCACTTTCTCTTGATAATGAAAGGTTGTTGAATCTCATCTTACTCATTAACAACATAATGGTGTTGAGTTATCGAATTAATTGGTTAATAAAGGGATTTATTAACGCCGTATGTTATGCTAGTATCACAGCATCGACTTTAATTAAAACCAAAGTTATTTATGTCGCATTTAATTGATTTAGACGTCTTAATAACAATGGCGTTTGAAACTCTGAGTGGATCACCGTGTTTCACTCATGTTATTTGCAATATAAAAGCTTTGTATTAAAAACATTAGCTAATGAAATAACAAGATAATATAACATTTTTGAGTATCATAGCAACGTTGAAGGCCATCAATGTCGATCATTATAACAACATCATGAGTATCGACATAGTTAATCAGTGACGGGTTTCGAATCTAATAGATCGACTTCTTCATCAAATAACCTAGAACATATTGGATATAATACTTTTGTCAATTGACATCAAAACCAATCTATATTGAATAAAATTTATTGTTAGTATAATCTGGATTGATTATCACCTTGATTAATAAACTTCAAAACTTCATGGTTAAACTCTAACGCCAATTTGAAATTGGGAAAAACCTAAATCGAACCCTAATAGCCACCTCAATACTAAATCATTCGAATCAATAATGGATTAATTACCACCATTGTTGGACTCAAAAGTGTTTGACATTGTTTGGGCCAAAATTGGTCACAAACCCCGAATGTTGTGAAAGCACCAGTGTATGAATATAAATCAACAATATTCACACACAAATCTCAAATCTAAGTAAACGGAGTATCATAATTCAGAAATAATGAACAGAAACACGAGATTTATAGTGGTTCGGCGATCTTGCCTACGTCCACTCTGAAGTTGATGATTTTATTGATGTTCACTTGAAGATTACAATTTCTTGTAATGTAGTACAACTGATTTTCTGAGCTAAGTCTGAATCTAAGGAAGCAGTGGTGATTCTGAGTAAATCTGGCAGAGTCTGGGCGCTCTTTAGCTCTCAAAATTGTCTGACCCCTTTTCTGAATGACCAAGGGCTCTATTTATAGGTGTAGGAGGCTGATATTTCGCCTAAATTGAAGGGAGACCAGTTCTGGCACGTGAGGGGGCCCACATGCCCACTCTCTGGAAATCCGGGCCCACTTTGGGATCGATTCGACCCTTGCTTCGAATTGATCAAGTTTTGCTCCGATTGAGATGAAATTTGGCATGAACATTCCTTAGGTTGCCAGTAAGCTACTGTGAAAATTTCATAGCAGTTGGACTTATAGATCTCAAGTTATGATCAATTCAAGATCGTGTTCTTCGTCCTATGGATTCGTTCGAATCGATATGGTTCGAATCCATAGGTTCGAACCCATGCTTCTGCATGTGAAGATGGTGACGTGGTGCGTGTGCTTCGGGTCAATCCCCCTTTTTCTCCGAGTTTACTGGGTCTAGTCCTTGGTTTTAGCTGTGTGGACTTTGTGGATTCGAGGTTATCGATTCGAAGACGCGCTTCCTTCGAATCGATTGGACCAGCGTTCGTTCGAATCGATCAGGGTATGCCACCATTGATCGATTCGAATTTGCTTCAACAGGGTGGATTCGAAGACAGTTATCAGATGGAGTCGAAGTCCCTACAACTGCATGGATTCGAAGGGTTTCTCCTTGATGGACTCGAAGGTGGGAATACTCTGATGGATTCGAATTAAGGGAGGCTTTGGATGGATTCGAACGTTGAGGCTGCTTTGATGGAGTCGAAGCAATGGTACTTCTCGTGGATTCGAAGTAATGTAGGGACGATAGATTCGAACCTAGGGCTTGGCTCTGATCGATTCGAACCATAACATATCTCTTCCATTATATACCGGCGATAACTTGAGCATACAAACTCGGATTGTCTCGAAATTTGGAACGTTGGTTCCCACGGCTTTGCTCGACCTGTCTTATCAATTGTAGCTTGATTCGGACTCGGGCAAATTTCATCGATATCCATGGTGAACTTGTGATGTAACAGATTTCCAAGGTGGACTTTCATTGATTTTAGTCAATTTTTTGGTGTCACGGCCTTGCCAAAAGGCGGGATAACATTTGCCCCCCAAAACATGCCTTGCGGTAGGGAGGTGTGTTTTGTAGTTTCATAAGCTGGATGTTCGTATCCTGTTGATGACCTGCAAAGAAATTGATAGTTTTATCTGACCTTAAATGACGACTGTTCGCGATCTAGCCACTTTGAGGTGGAATGCGACCATTCGCTATCTAGCATTTCTATATGGCCTCAAATGACGACCGTTCGCGATCAAGCCATTTGAGGTGAGGGGTGCCGTTCGAGGCGAGTTGTGACCGTTCGTGGTCGAGTACTATTTGAGGCGGTTTGTGACCGTTCTGGTCGGGTGCCGTTCGAGGCGATTTGTGACCGTTTGAGGTCGGGTGCCGTTCGAGGCGGTTTGTGGTCGTTCGCGATCGGGTGCCGTTCGAGGCGAATGGTGACCGTTCGAGGTCAGGTGCCGTTCGGGGCGAATTGTATGTTCCCGGGGGGACTTAGTATCATCGATACCAGGTTCACGTTCGAGTGGGTTCCTGGATCGTTTGTCAGGGCGGCTCATCACTATCTCAGAGCATGCCTAGGGACCGTTCACGATCCCGTACATGCGTAAGTAGTTTAGCCGTTATGGAATCACAGGTAGCATTCTTTTATTGAAAATAAGTTTTTAGCAGAAATGTTAAACAAAATCAAGTTCAAATGTTCAAATCAAGATGAAACAAAAGCAAAGCAAGGATGTCAAAGTGTAAACTCCCACAACGATAGGGTTAATAGTCATTCAGAGCTTGCCTATGGACCGCTCGTGATCTCGCACATGTGTAAATGACTTACCCGTGTTGGTGAGAGGTTTACGACTTGTTCATCATTATTTCAATTAATTGATAACCATACGGTGTCCCGGCTCAGGGTCACCCCTAGATGATGTAGACGGTGGTCGCTCTGGCTCCACTGCTGGAGCTCGCCTTCTCACATACTGAAGTAACATACCATTCCTGATGTGCCCTTCCACCTCATCCTTCAGATGTCTACAGTCGTTAGTGTTATGACCGTTCAGTTCATGGAACAAGCAATATCTGTCTGATTTCCTCTCGTCAATAGTGGGGTCCCTTCGTATTGGCCTACGGTAGGGAACTTGCTCTCGTGTATCTCGGTAGATTCGCTCCAAACTCTCATTCAGCTCTGAGTAGGTGGTGAATCGTGGCTCTCTCCGCAGTCGCTTTGGCCCGTCACCACTATCCTCAGCCTTTCGTTTTCCTTTATCCTTGCCTGAGTCCTTTTCGAGAGGCTTTTTGTCTTTAATTGCATAAACTTCTATTCCCTCTCCTTCTTCTCTTTCAGCATTAGCGTCTTCCAATCGCAAAAACTTTTCTGCCTCGTGATAGAATTCTCCTAGATCCATAGGCGGATCCTTCATTAATGAATTTTTGAATTCTGTGCCGTCAGCTACTCCGGACACAGCTGCCATCATAACCATGGATGGATCTGACCGATCCACCGATGCCGCTGCCGCATTGAATCGCGTCAGGAAATTCCTCAAAGACTCCCTAGCTTTCTGCTTTAGCGTTGCCAAACTCATCACGTTCTTGGGTCTTGAAATGTGAACCCTGAATAGCCTCATAAATTTCTCAATCAAATCGGTCCATGTCCCAATGGAGCCGCTCTCTAGCTGTCTGAACCATAAAGCTGCTATGTCTGTCAAATACAATGGAAAGCACCGGGCCATGACTTCCTGTGATGCCCCCAGCACTTCCATGTGCCTTATATACCTCGTTAGATGGACCGCAGGATCCGTCCTCCCATCGTACCTTTCCACTGTTGGCAGTTTGAATTCTGGTGGGTTCCTAGCCAACCTAATCGCAGGAGAAAAGGGACTCCTGTTCATGTCTTCAAGATCTCTGTTTACTAATCCGCCTCTCATGGCTCGCCTGACCATCTCTGCCAATCTATCGTTGTCTCCAAGATGTAGTCCTCGTTCACTACCTTCGATCTGCCCCCCGAGTCCGTGCGAGCTTTCGGGTGTCTGCCCCCCTGACTGAGCGTTCATCCCTCTATCGCCGCCAGGTTGCTCGGATGTCCTTGTCTCTCTTCCCGGGATTGGATCAACATGTCCTAAGTGTGTGCCCCCCATCTCCGGCGCTGCGCCAGATGGTCCTGCTCCGTTCTGGATTCCGGTTGCTCCCTGGTTTTGCGCTCCAAGTTGCCCAATCTGTTGAAGCAAATTCTGTATCATTTCCTCCTGTCTCTTCATCATTGTCTCCATCTCATCCCTGGTGATGAAGACCGATGCTTGGTTTGCCCCCGAGGATGCCTCTTGACTCCCTTCATGCTGACTTTGTTCTGGTCTCTGCCTCCTACTTGTTTGTCTTGTCATGATGATTCAGATCTAAATTTCTTAGCCTTCTGATTCGACTTTCAAATGATAGAACTCCTGAGTTCAGTTCTCAGTGAAGCACCAAAGTGTTTGGGCCAAAATTGGTCACAAACCCCGAATGTTGTGAAAGCACCAGTGTATGAATATAAATCAACAATATTCACACACAAATCTCAAATCTAAGTAAACAGAGTATCACAATTCAGAAATAATGAACAGAAACACGAGATTTATAGTGGTTCGGCGATCTTGCCTACGTCCACTCTGAAGTTGATGATTTTATTGATGTTCACTTGAAGATTACAATTTCTTGTAATGTAGTACAACTGATTTTCTGAGCTAAGTCTGAATCTAAGGAAGCAGTGGTGATTCTGAGTAAATCTGGCTGAGTCTGGGCGCTCTTTAGCTCTCAAAATTGTCTGACCCCTTTTCTGAATGACCAGGGGCTCTATTTATAGGTGTAGGAGGCTGATATTTCGCCTAAATTGAAGGGAGACCAGTTCTGGCACGTGAGGGGGCCCACATGCCCGCTCTCTGGAAATCCGGGCCCACTTTGGGATCGATTCGACCCTTGCTTCGAATTAATCAAGTTTTGCTCCGATTGAGATGAAATTTGGCATGAACATTCCTTAGGTTGCCAGTAAGCTACTGTGAAAATTTCATAGCATTTGGACATATAGATCTCAAGTTATGATCGATTCAAGATCGTGTTCTTCGTCCTATGGATTCGTTCGAATCGATATGGTTCGAATCCATAGGTTCGAACCCATGCTTCTGCACATGAAGATGGTGACGTGGTGCGTGTGCTTCGGGTCAATCCCCCTTTTTCTCCGAGTTTACTGGGTCTAGTCCTTGGTTTTAGCTGTGTGGACTTTGTGGATTCGAGGTTATCGATTCGAAGACGCGCTTCCTTCGAATCAATTGGACCAGCGTTCGTTCGAATCGATCAGGGTATGCCACCATTGATCGATTCGAATTTGCTTCAACAGGGTGGATTCGAAGACAGTTATCAGATGCAGTCGAAGTCCCTACAACTGCATGGATTCGAAGGGTTTCTCCTTGATGGACTCGAAGGTGGGAATACTCTGATGGATTCGAATTAAGGGAGGCTTTGGATGGATTCGAACGTTGAGGCTGCTTTGATGGAGTCGAAGCAATGGTACTTCTCATGGATTCGAAGTAATGTAGGGACGATAGATTCGAACCTAGGGCTTGGCTCTGATCGATTCGAACCATAACATATCTCTTCCATTATATACCAGCGATAACTTGAGCATACAAACTCGGATTGTCTCGAAATTTGGAACGTTGGTTCCCACGGCTTTGCTCGACCTGTCTTATCAATTATAGCCCGATCCGGACTCGGGCAAATTTCATCGATATCCATGGTGAACTTGTGATGTAACAGATTTTCAAGGTGGACTTTCATTGATTTCTAGTCAATTTTTTGGTGTCACGGCCTTGCCAAAAGGTGGGATAACAGACATATGGCTTGATCATAGTGCCACATCAGTGGTTATCATCGAGAACATGAAAGTGAATTGGCATCAGAGGGATACGATGTCATGCTTCACCAATAAGAAGGCATACACAATGCCGCGAATGATCAAAAGAGCAATACTACAAGCAATTCACTTCACACTCCATCAGTGTCGCAAGTCATCCATGTCGACTTTCATCTAGGGAAGTCATTCATTGAATTCGCCCCTTATCCCGAACCATTAAAGCCATTTGTTAACGGTACCATCATCTATGCCGACAATTATTGATACATATAAGGATTAACACCGCAAAGCAATGACGACACTACCCGTTATTGACGTCGACAACGGCCAATATCGCACTTCGTCTTTTGTACACATTTTATTAATGAGTCTAACATCACCACATGTCATTGACATGCTAAAGACCAAATCCACTGGTGTCGACTTTCATCAACACTTAAAGAATGCTGCACATTTATAGATGCGTTTTGATGACTTGCATCGTCAATGTCCATGGTTGTCGTCGATGCCACTCTCAATCAATGATTGCTCTATACATACATCAATTCAAGCTGGTCATCATGATATCACAATTGGCCAATATAATGCCAACAACACTCAAGGAACATCAAACATCTATAAAGGCGACGTCAATGCCGATAGTCATCAATATTCATAAGAGTCGTTGAAGCTGCTTCCTACCGACGTCGTTCTCCATCAATATTTTTCCATGATCATAACGAAAGTTAATAATGTCGAGTATCAACTCTATTGAAACAACACCAAAGCTTAGCTATGCGCCTAAGAACGTTGAAGTCAATGACCAGCGACGATGTTAAAGCCAATAACCAGCGATGTCGACTCCAAGCAGCCACACTGCTTAAATATGGACTTAGGGGTTATGGAGAAGGCGAATCATTCTTATCCCACTTCTTACATTTTCACTTTGTAACCTAAATCAATTTGGGAATTTTTGCCGATTGTAGCACTTGAACTTTGTACACATAAGGAATTGAACATCAAATAATTGCATAGCATATTTGGCTAGGTTACTCTTCAATTGTGATATTGCATATTGACTTGTATAGTGACTAGCATACTATCCTAGTTCGAGCTTGAGACTTGCACATCAATTTGACTTGAAATTGATACTTGTACATTAACGTGAATATCGACTCACATATTAACTTGCATATTGACTTGAATCATATATGATGTTTTACATGACTATACAGAAAGTTGTTATGAATGCATACTTCATCTTGATGACTTCAATTAGCCTCAACAAAGTCTCTTTCTTGATTAACTCTACTTTCTACACACACTTTTGGGGTTAATGAATTTATTCATTAACACAACTCATCTACATGTCTACTCAAAATGAAAGAGTGTGATGCCCTAGTGTCAAATAAGGTACAAACAGATAGATTAGATAAAGTTAACACACCTTCAATTACGACCTTCTTTCCCATGTCCGTTACTGGAGGTGCACTCGAGCAAGGATACCATCTAGTGCGTAAGCTAAAACAACTTGGATAGTGGTCTTCGGTGCAACCATACTCACCATTCTCATGTGCCTGAGTTGACTACAATCGTTGCATTTGGTCTTTGAGATTTCCATCATGTAGTCCTTCACGATATTCCTCTTCCTACCACATCTTCTAAGCTTAATTTCCTACTTCTTAATCTTTCCTTGGGTCCTCACTTTGCCCTTGCATTAATTCCGCTGGGTGTCTTTCCTCCCGACTTCTTAGGCTTACTCCTCACCTCTTCTTTAGAAACAATATTCAGCAAAGCCATCTCCACCAAACCCTTATAAGTAGCCCCCATCGGGAACGTGACTAAGTGCTAAACCTTAAAGGGGCTGATTCAGCTACTTTGTAAACTTTAAAGCTTTCTTGTAAGGGGTATTTATCAAATCTAGCCCAAACCTAGCTAACTCATTGAATTAATTTATATATTCTCTCACCGACATCTCTCCTTGCTACAATGTATGAACTTCTCTAGTTGTACTTCCTGCTCTGCTACAGAAAGAAACCTCATCTCAAAACACCTCCTAAACTCTTCTCAATTTATCTCTTCCTCATTAGTTTCTGCCACTACCACATCCCACCCATTTAGAGCCTCTCCTTGTAAGTGCTAGGCAGCAAGATGTGTCATTACAGCATCTCTAAGGCCCATCCATCCGAAAATCCTCTTACAAGTATAAATCCATGCCTTTGAGTCCATAAAAGATTCGATCTCCACATACGACTTCCCTCGTTAACTCAGAAAGTCATTACATGGCTTGGCGATATCAAAGACAGGTGGATTGATAGGAACTGCACCGGGCACCTACTCCGTAGGTCTCTTATTTGGGTTATGGTAAGCTTGTCCTCTCACTTGCAGATACCAACAAAACCATATTGGGATGTTCATGCTTGGAATTTCAACTGCTTCACCTGAGCTGCATTCAGCAGGATTGCTCATTCTCTCTATCTATGATTAGGAATTATTAGCAACTTTCCCACATATTGTACTATTAAGAATAAGTGATTGTGTTATTTAGCGTTACATCTTTGAAAAACTTCATATATAAAGACACACACATAGATATATATATATATATGTATGTATGTATGTATATGTATGTATGTATGTATGTATAAATTTATGAAAAACCTTTGAAAAACTTCTTCAAAATACTCAAAAACGTTCTCTCAATACGTGCCTAACTCCTACGGAATCTTAAACCTAGTCTTTGATACCAAATGCAACAACCCACACCTCTAGACACACTGATCCAAAGCCTAGAGTGACTTTTAGACTCGCGTCGTGCCAAGAAGCATGAGCTATTGGTTTTTTTAAACATCACAGGACATGGTTATATGGATAAAATCTATGATTCCATACTTTCAGGTCTCACGGTGGAAGATAATAAAATATAAATATATAAAATAGTCATCTCAAAAATTATCCTAGAAATCATAATCACAAAATATACGCAGTCAAAAATCCAAAGTTTACAAAATAACAACATAAGTCTGATAGGCCGTAAATACAATATGCAACGCTAACACAAAGCTCACTTCTCCATGTACCAGATCTGGGCCAATCGCCTTCTGCACTATCATCCTGTGGCGGGGGAAATGAAAAGTGGGTCAGACAAAAGTCTGGCGAATGAGCTGTATTATTAATATATGGTGATCACATACAATTAACTTCATTTATAATCTACGTGACCTAGGTAGTCCTACTTTTGTTCATGAATTAGTTACTAAGGTTTTAAATACATCTACATCCAAATATCTTATAGAGGTTTATACTTACGGGTCAAACAACTAATTAAACCACTTGTCAACAACGGATCAGACAACTGATCAACAATGAATCGAACTGACATCCTTTGAGACTACTCCTATCATAAGATCACATAGAATATCATCTTTGGGACTGCATTACCGAAACTACAACCACAACGTGACATAGTTATACATTGAGAAGATCCCTTAATGTTGACTTGCGTCAAAGTTGACTTAGGATCTACTACGTCCATGTCCAAAACTCAATGGTAATGCCACTTATTGCACCGTGCTGGGCATCCACAAAAAATGTCACATTTGTCGTATGCACCAAGGAACCTCTCATTAGTGCCGAATTATGAACAACACGAGGAATCCACCAACAACATCACGCGTACACCTAGGAACCTCTGTTAGTGTCGTGTGCTTAGCACACCCTCGCGATTGAACCACCTTATATCGAACATCAAATTTGTTGAATAAATAATGTCTAGGCCTAACTGCCCGTGTACATATCTACCAAGTCCCGTGGTATCCAAAAGTTAAGAATTAGGGAACTAGCTTCCCTTACTTATATTATATAATATACACACATACATATATATATATATATACACATACATATATATATACACATACATATATATATATATATACATATATATATATATTCTAACCCTAGGCCATAGGCCAAGGTTTAAGTCATGTTTGAAATACGTTGACCGACCGACTCCTGGCTACTGTAGCTGTCGACCTACTACAATAAGCCTATCGACCGATTGGGTTTTGATTGTTATATTTTTTGTTTGTTCAACATTCATCATATTTTTAACATTATGCTTTTAACAGTGACCCTGTTTTGTTTAACAATGATTCTGTCCCAACTTCTAACCAGATTTTACCTATTTGTTTAAATCTACAATTATGCATATAATTCTAATAATTTTCATATATAACATAATTCATTCACGTGATTTCAATTCATCAATTTCATAATCACATATGTGTATTTGCATCTAGAAATCAGTTTAAGGTGAAATCAACAAGTTATATACATATTAAATTTCATATTCAATTCAAGGTGAATATAAGGGTGCCTTTATACTAGAAATCAAGTTGAATCAATTCCATCTCAAAATTTACTTCATATCCAAATCAACTTCTTTACTTTAATCAAAATTAAACTAAATAGAGGTTATATTCATATGATTTAGATTTTCAATCAAATTTCTATCTAATTGCAGTTACTAAATAAATAATATCTCATATTTTATTATTTTTAAATAATTTTCAAACTAAACTTTCATATTAGATTTAAATCATTTAATCTCCAAATAGAATAGATATATGAATAAAACCAATTACTTGTGAATCATCATAATTAATAAGAAACCCACTCACCTCTTCAGAGCTTTCTTCCTTTTATCTCGACCTGAATTTCCCTCTTTTGGTTTGATTTTATCTTCAATTTTATTACCTCATCTTGTTCCTTAAACTCTAATTGTGGTTTCAGAAATTTCTGATGAGACAGAGAGTTTAGATTAGAGCGCACTGCTTCGATTAGGGTTTTTTGAATGATTAGAGTTAACATCCTATTTACAGGTATTGAAATCAACATCGACCATTAAATTTAATAAAATAAAATCTGGGCCATTCGGCCTAGGCTAACCTTAATTGATTGACGCTTACCGGTTGATTGGTCTATTAGGAGCGGTCACCGCTAAGGGTCGATTGGTTCCAATAAGGTTGTCGATTAGTTTGGTTATATAAGTAATATTTTAAATGTTCAAATTTTCCTAATTTATTTCCATTAAAATATTTTTGATTATTTCAATTTCAAATCTTTAAAAATTATTTACTTTTTCGTATGAACTCAGATTATAAAACTTTATATAAGAAAGTTGTCCCTAAAATCACCACCAATGCAACAGTGCAAGTTTCGTAGCCAAATTCTGATGTTCGTAAAATTCCACTTTTACACTTATTATTAATAAACTAATTTCCTTTAATAATTTTTTAATTAATTTTTGTGGGGTGTTACAGTGATCTTTGGTTATCAGTATATAGTTTTATACACTATAGACATTATTTGTATATGAGGCTATGTACCGTGCTTAATGTAAAATTTAGTACTCAGTTTGTATTGAGACGATGTATCCTAATTATGTTAGTATATTTGTATTATTATCATATCATGACTTATATAGAAATCATGCCTTATATAGAATGCCCCTCTTTTATACGCACAAGTATATGTTATTATGATATGTGTTTATTATTCCACTATGAGATTATATCAGTATCTATTGAGATAGTTTTGTTTATATTTACCTTAGCAATTTGTCACTTATGGTGTCTAGAATCACATGTGGTTGTTTAGCATTGGTTCAGGTTATCTTAGAGGGTGGGTCGTTCCACTATATATTAGAGGTGGGTTACTCGATTAGGTAATTAATGGATGGAATCAGAGCATAGTATGTCCTAGGAGTATTTGAGTGAATTAATTGAGACATGTATAGGCATGGTTCCTCGAGTAGTGTCATATGGATATTTGAGGAAGCAAAGTACACATAGATGGTGAGGTAACTTAGGAGATAGATATTCTATGATGGATACAACATTGAGAGAACATATTTGCGTTTTGTTATACTTTTATTATATAGAACAACACATATCTACTACACTATCCTGAGTTACTCTTACTCTTTGCTAGCAGTCTTCCATGATATGTAACAATATAGAGTTTAGGGGATACGAGCTGGGGTGTGCTGGCAAAAAGCATAGAAGATGGTGGATTAAATATAGTACGCCTCATACCAAAAGCTGGCTGTGTAAAGTCAAGCAAGAAGCTTCCGAAGTCCAAATAACAAGCTGTTATAGGGTGAGTCTTTTCGTTATACTCAGACTTGCTTAAGAACCTATGACTATATCCGTAGATACTAAGTGTAACGACCCGGCTTTTTCTCCACAGAAAGTCGGATCATTATGAAGAAAGAAAGGGGTAGAAAATAGAAAAGAAGAGAAGAAAGAAAGAAACAACAACAACGATCTCACAGCGGAACGAATAAATTATATTAATAACATAAACTATTACATAGTATACAACACTTATCAGAGTTATACAACATATACATCACTTACTAGACAGTTATAAACATCTGTCTAGACATTACAACTCAAATACAAGACAAGACACTATCACAGATATCAACACAGCGGAATACTATATCTACGAACGCCGAAGCCTCCTGCTCCATTGCTCCTCCAGAATATTCGTCAAGGCTAAACCTGAATCCCTTGGCTACTCGTAAAAATTTGAGTACCCAAGAGTTTATAAAACAGAAATAAACAACTTGGGTCAGACATGGGTCTGGTGTGAGTAACAGGTTAAAATTGTTTAACTTCAAAACCTTTTGAAAACAAAGGTATCACGTAAGACTTCCCACACATAAACATGGAAAAGTTTTTACCTTACGCTAACCAAAACATTTGATAGGAAATCCAGTTATATTATAATAGGGTCTAGGGTTTTCAAGTAAAATACAGAAATAGCTGAAATGCTTACATCTCACATTCCAACATAGTTGGGCACAACTAATACGTACGGCACTTATTGGAGTTTGGATTCCATACAATGGCAGGGCTACTGGGGTACCGCCCGTCACAGTACGTGGCCTAGATCACCGTACCGAGGAGTACGCCCGCTCCCCTGCAACACAAAGCCGGAACCATCCCTTACTGGATAATCCCGAACAAGACAATCCCGTAGTTGGCGCGACCAACCACACACTAAGCCGAATAAAAGAAAAGGGACCTCTAGACAGGGATCTATCTTGCTCTCAGTGGGTGCTACCCACGAAGCCTTGCTGCACCTCCCCTGTTTTAGCCATTCCCGGTTGATGAGGCTTGAGGTTACGATTACCTTTAATCAGAATATATCACTTAGAATGCTCATCGTCCGCCTGACGATGTGCTGAAAGCATTCAATCCATACAAGTTCGTTCCGGGTTCGAACGAAATCGAAGGCATTATCTCGTTACACTCGTTTTGGAATCACCCTCAGAGTTAACGACAATAACCCTTGCACTCTGAATCTTCATCTTCACTTGAGATTCACGACCTATCGTTAATTTGGATCGATGTGGTATTCGGGTCTCCAGACCTGGAATACCGGTATACGGAAACCCCATCCCGGTCTCATCGAAATCCAAAACGTATCTTTTAAGGCCAAGTTGTTTAAAGGTTTAAACAATTCAACTTATCTATATTCATATAGATAGATAATTCACAAATCACAATTCATATTCACATTATCAAATAAACAATTGATCTATAACCAAATAGGTAATCCATATCAACATCACAATAGTTAATCTATATTACCATCATAATGCAACCAAGCATTCATACCACACAACATCCCTTATCTCATTTCTGAGATTACATCCATTCAAGACAATCAATGTCATTCATTCTTATATAAGCAATGATTTACTTAATCACAACATAATTAATTTAAAATGAATTAAATTAACTATCTCTATCTTTAATTAATTTAAAGTGAATTAAATTAATTACTTCATCTCTTAATTAATTTAAAATAAATTAAATTAATTACTTCATTATAAATCTTACTTATATAATCATTAATTAATTACAAATAAATTAATTAATCTTTCTCTATCTATCCACCTAATTAATCACCTTGATTAATTATACTTTAATTACATTTAAGTAATTAACTTTAATTAATTTCACAAATTAATTATCCTTAATCAAATACAGTAATTAACCTTTAATTACTTTATTAATTAATTAATTAATTATAATCAATTACTTTAATCCTTAATTAATTACAATTAATCACTTATCATTTGATTACATCATTAATTATATTAATTCTATTTAAATTAATTACATTAAGTAATTAATCTTAATTAAACCACATTTATTAATCACCTTTGATTAATCTCATCCAGTAATTAACTTCCCTTGATTACTTCATTACATAAATTAATTACTCCTTAATTAATTATCTTTAATTAATCCCTTGATTAATTACAAAAAGTAATTAAACTCAAATTACTTCTATTCTTAAATCATCTTCCATTAATTACATCCAGTAATTACCATTAATTACTTTACTAAGTAATTACAATCCATTAATTAAATTAATTAATTATTTATCAAATCATCAAGTGTTTAAATTAATTAAACTTAATTAATTAACTTAAACAAATTACATTTAAACTTAATTAATTACATTAAGTAATTAATTCCTTAATTACTTTCATTAAGTAATTATCCTTTTATTAATTACATTCATTAATTAACCACTAATTACTTATACTAAGTAATTATACTTTATTAATTATATAAGTAATTATACTTAATTTCAAAGTAATTATCCTTAATTAATTAAACTAATTAATTATCTTAAGTTAATTACATAAATTAATTATCTTTAATTAATTAAGTAATTATACTTTAATTACTTTTATTAATAAGACCTTAATTAATTAAGATAAACCATTTACCTTAATTAAACACTCTAATTAAATATTCTTAAATTCAAACTTGAATTTAGTTTACACAAAATCATTTCTTCTTGATTTATCAAAATTTTAATACACTTGTCTTAATTACAACATTAAGTTTATTAAAATAAACTTTTCAAAAAAAACAAAGATTATATATATTTATAATTTAAAACTCTTTTAAACTTAGTTAATTTTTAAAAACATTTTAACTAATTTCTAACTTAAATAAAACAAGTTTTATTTTAAAAAGAATTGATTTGGAAATTATTTAAACTTGATTAAATTTAAATTTTTAAACTTATTATATAATCCAGATCGAAAAACTCAAGTCAAACACTCAAATACCCGAGCCTTACTTCAAGTTTCACCCTCCCTCTTTTACTTCGAGTCGAACTCTCGCTTCCCCGAGACCATCCCCGAGAATTTCTTCTTCTTCCCCAAACTAACGAACCCAGAATCAAAATGTACCGTGCACACGTGCACGTGCACGCAACCTCGTCGTCCCTCCGATCATCACTGCCACCTTCGACAAGTCATCGTCGACCATCTCTACCCAATCGACTACCCAAAACCCACAACATCGCCAGAAATCAAAATCGAACAGAACGAGCCCCTGGACCAAAATTTCGATCGAAGGAAAACGACCTCGCGACGCCAACCCCGACCATCAGACAATGCGCCGCCTCGTCCCGAGCTGCACTACATCACCATGCTACTATCCTTACCCTCGCGATCCACTCCGGTGCCCAGTCGACACCGTAGAAAACCCAAACATCAACACGACCAAAAACAGCACTCAAACCCTACTTTGTCGATCTCTGTCCACCACAGCTACTGATAAAATCAACCCCCATTTTTCCAGAGATCAACATCCCTAAATCCATCCTCGACCACAACCCCAAGTCTCAAATCGTCCCCGATCTCCGGCGATTGACGAAATACCCAAATTCGAACAACTCGGCAAATCTCAACTTGTATCAAACTAAAAACTA
Source organism: Allium fistulosum (assembly GCA_030737815.1). Taxonomy (NCBI): domain Eukaryota; kingdom Viridiplantae; phylum Streptophyta; class Magnoliopsida; order Asparagales; family Amaryllidaceae; genus Allium; species Allium fistulosum. Next base: position 1,355,016,608 of record CM060902.1, on the reverse strand, counting down.
TGATTTTTATCTCTAAAATCATTATTTGCAATGATAAACTAGATTATGAATTCAATTCAGGAAATTGAAACATTTGATTTTACTGATTAAATTTATTTCTACTGTAAAAACACATTTTTAAACTATAAACTAAACAATTTCACCTGGAAACTATTTCTAACAAGAATTTACATTGTAAAAATCATTTTTCTATTTATGATCGTAGCTACATATAGATTTGGAAGAAAGGTGTTTATATTTTTAACTTATTTTCTAACCTGTTTATAAACAGAGAGTTGAAATTCATTCTACAGGCATGCATCCAGATAAATATACACAGTACATCATATATATATATATACACATTCATACACATGAACAACATATTCCCACACAAACATCACATATATCTAGTTATGAACATAGATTTTAAACTGTTTTTAAAACTAAGGTTTACTCACCAATTTAGCAGAGAACAGAAAACAGAGATTTTGCTCTAGGTTGATGTTTGATTTTGAACTTCTTGCTGTTGATCTTTGATTACTTGCTTGATTTCTCTTTTCTGAACTTCAAGTTGTTTTGAAGATTTTAAACTGCTATTGAATTTAGCCTTTGATTTTCCTTTGCTTTGAATTTCCAGATTTTACTTCTTCCTTGAATTTAGATTTCCAGTCTTTTATCTTTCTTTAAATTTTGGATTTAGTTTTTAATCGAATAATGAGAAGAAGGATGTTGAACTGAAAAATGAATACAGATTTTTCTTCTTCCATATAAATTTTATTATTTTAAAGCTTTAATTAAAATATAGCCACTTGTCTTTTAAGTATTAATTTGCTTACACCTATGCTTACATATTTACAAATGTCACTAAACCACCTTAATAAGCTTACAAGTGTTAATCTTGGTTTTACTAAATTTATTTAAGTCATATACATGTATTTAAGAAATATTTATATGTATATAATGTATTTATCTTTTTATAAATAAGCTTTTACATTTTTAATAAATATAGAAAAGTGAATTCATGAAAACAATTATTTATAACAACTTATACTTTGATAAATTTTAATGTATCATATATTTATATGCTTGAGTATTTTATTTTATCTTTACAAATATTTTTAACATTAGTTTTGATGATTATTATATTTAATTTTATAACATAACTCCAAATCACAATATATACATATACATATATATTATAATTTGAAAACATAGCTTTTATTAAATTAAAAGATTTCCTATTCATAATATATATATACCAATATATATATACATTATAAATATAAAACATTTATATAAGTTTTAGAAAGATAAATCTTCTCAACTTAAAATTGTTAGAAAGGATATTGCCAAATTAAAATGTTATTAGTTTTCAAAAGAAATAAATTTGCCAATTAAAAATATTATTAACCTTTAAAATGAATAAACTTGTTAATTTTATAAAATAAAATCAACAAATCAATTTAATTATTTATAAAGATTATTAAATTGATATTGCCAAAATTCCGGGATATCACATTCCTCCCCCCTTAAAATAATTTCGTCCCCGAAATTTAAAAGCAAAGATAATTTAATAACCCAGCAAAAATTTAATTTTAATTTCAAACAGCAACCATACATATCAATCATATTCTAACAATCATAGCAAACAATTTAATCAAACAAATTTAACTATCCAGACAAATTCTGGATAGAATTTCCTCGAGTTTCCCCAAGTATATATATATACCGGGATACTCGTTCTACAAGATCTTAACTAACTATCTACAATAGTCTAGAACTCCTTCCCATCTAGATTACAAACCTGAACAAAATATCAGACTAAACTCAAAACCATCTCAACTACCAAATCCTTCTGAACTGCTGATCCCACAACCAATGACAGATCAAACACGTATTCCCTCAGAGATACGTGAAATAAAATGAATTCCAGTTATCCGAACTGGCAACTCAATCCTATATATCAAAGAACTAATTCTCTTGAGAACACAGAAAAATCTCATAATACTTCCGGAGCTAGCTTTCCCATCCTACCAACTCTTATATCTCCTTTGATCGGAGAAAAACTTAAACAATATCCAATTTTAACTTCAATTTCCAAATTCCATCAATCTTAACTGTATAACTCTCCTGACGATCCTGAGTCACTTCATCCTTCCTGATTAGCTTAGCTCTTGCTGATGCTTCCTGAAATAGACTAGACTAATATCAAACCAATTTCCGGATCCTACTCAACAAAATGGTTCCAAAAATATGCCGAAATCCAGAACACAATTCTACTCCACAAACATTAGAGAACTATGAACTACTTCTCCTATCTGGAATAGCCAAACAGTTGCACTTGACAACCTTATCTCCAAATCCTAAAAATTTCTTCACACTTAGAGATACACTTGAATTTCCTATAGAAATCCTCTACTCGAAGAAAATTACAACTCTCGGTTGCTTCCACTCTAGAATAGCTGCTATCTTGCTTTCGCTGCACAATTCTGATCTTGAACAGATAAGAATACCGTCGGAGAAACTCAAGCACAAACTTGATCATCCACAGTTCATCAGACCATAAAATCTTAGTGAACCATTTCACTTGGTCAAAACATCCCGCAGAACTTCACCAGAAAACTAGGTATGATAAATCCCTCTCCAAAGAATCCTGAGCTGCTTCACCAAATTATTCTCTAGGAGACATCCTTCTACTAAGCTGAACTTCTGGTAACTCCACGAATCAAGTCGATACGGAATCTCAATCTCCAATAATCCCAAGAGAATACTTAAACAATCGCAAGTCACTTTTGCGATCAGCTCGGCCTAATTTCCAAAGATAACTGTTCTCTCTTCACTAATCAGAACAGCTTATATTTAACTATCCAATTCATCAAATAAATGGATTCACTCAGCTGCTTCTGAACTTCACCTTCAGAAAAACTACTCAGCCAGAAACTTCCTGCTAACACACAGAACACTCCGAGCCGCACTGCTGCCACAAACCAAAGACTTCTTATCCGAAACTCCTCGAGAAACTCGGACCTCAAAGCAAATAGAAACACCCCACTGGACTCAGCCACAACACCAAAACAGACTCACTTCTTCAAACTTGTTCCAGAAGAAACATCTTCAGAAACGTCCATAGTCATCGTGTCTCATCACACAGCTACTACTTCCTGAGGTTACCAAAATACCATCACTCTCTTCAGCTCATCCAATAGATCTACTCTATTCATCCAACTTCAAAGATAAACTCTAAACCATAATTGGTTTCCTTCAGAGATCGGTGAAATCTTACACCACAACAAAGTTTACTCGAGAAGGTATTGGGTCTACAGTCTCGTCAGATATACTTCCAACCTCAACACTCAAATTCTACTATTGGTAGTCGTGTTACTCATACTACCACCTTATCTACCTTTATAACTTATATTGGAAAACCCGAACAGGTAACCCAACAAATAGGTAGAAATATATATATATATATTTAAAATGATACTTTTTATATAGAAATTATTTCTGGGTAAAATTATTTCATTTACCTCTTTAAAACAATATTGTGTCCGTTGGCCTGGTTCAAGTGTTTAGAGATCCCTATCAATAACGTTAGCTACTCGTATTGACCAGAATCCATATACCACTCAACCGATCAATTAACACAATATAAAATCATTTTTATATAACTAACAATTACGCGCTCTCATATATATATACACTCGGACTCAAACAGGTTGCTACAGATCCTATTTCTAATGAACAATCCTTCCGAACCTAGGTATTCACTCAACCTAGTGTTCTGATATTCACTTAACCAATAGCTTAGGTATTCGCTCAACCTATGCTCTGATACCACTGTGATAGACCTAGGCTTTGCAACCATCAGTCAGCGGCTCAACTGGTAGGCTTTGCAACCATCCCAGCCCCGCCGTGGCACACAGTGATACCTCGGATTTGCTTTTACGGCCAGCCTCTCGACTCGCAACCAACCCCTCAATGGGACATGTAGGGGTAAGAGTCTCCCGTTCGCCACTAAACTGCGAAGCGAGAACCCCCTATCATGCTGTACTAAAGCAAACCCGATCCCGGTCTCATCGAAATCCAAAACGTATCTTTTAAGGCCAAGTTGTTTAAAGGTTTAAACAATTCAACTTATCTATATTCATACAGATAGATAATTCACAAATCACAATTCATATTCACATTATCAAATAAACAATTGATCTATAACCAAATAGGTAATCCATATCAACATCACAATAGTTAATCTATATTACCATCATAATGCAACCAAGCATTCATACCACACAACATCCCTTATCTCATTTCTGAGATTACATCCATTCAAGACAATCAATGTCATTCATTCTTATATAAGCAATGATTTACTTAATCACAACATAATTAATTTAAAATGAATTAAATTAACTATCTCTATCTTTAATTAATTTAAAGTGAATTAAATTAATTACTTCATCTCTTAATTAATTTAAAATAAATTAAATTAATTACTTCATTATAAATCTTACTTATATAATCATTAATTAATTACAAATAAATTAATTAATCTTTCTCTATCTATCCACCTAATTAATCACCTTGATTAATTATACTTTAATTACATTTAAGTAATTAACTTTAATTAATTTCACAAATTAATTATCCTTAATCAAATACAGTAATTAACCTTTAATTACTTTATTAATTAATTAATTAATTATAATCAATTACTTTAATCCTTAATTAATTACAATTAATCACTTATCATTTGATTACATCATTAATTATATTAATTCTATTTAAATTAATTACATTAAGTAATTAATCTTAATTAAACCACATTTATTAATCACCTTCGATTAATCTCATCCAGTAGTTAACTTCCCTTAATTACTTCATTACATAAATTAATTACTCCTTAATTAATTATCTTTAATTAATCCCTTGATTAATTACAAAAAGTAATTAAACTCAAATTACTTCTATTCTTAAATCATCTTCCATTAATTACATCCAGTAATTACCATTAATTACTTTACTAAGTAATTACAATCCATTAATTAAATTAAGTAATTATTTATCAAATCATCAAGTGTTTAAATTAATTAAACTTAATTAATTAACTTAAACAAATTACATTTAAACTTAATTAATTACATTAAGTAATTAATTCCTTAATTACTTTCATTAAGTAATTATCCTTTTATTAATTACATTCATTAATTAACCACTAATTAATTATACTAAGTAATTATACTTTATTAATTATATAAGTAATTATACTTAATTTCAAAGTAATTATCCTTAATTAATTAAACTAATTAATTATCTTAAGTTAATTACATAAATTAATTATCTTTAATTAATTAAGTAATTATACTTTAATTACTTTTATTAATAAGACCTTAATTAATTAAGATAAACCATTTACCTTAATTAAACACTCTAATTAAATATTCTTAAATTCAAACTTGAATTTAGTTTACACAAAATCATTTCTTCTTGATTTATCAAAATTTTAATACACTTGTCTTAATTACAACATTAAGTTTATTAAAATAAACTTTTCAAAAAAAACAAAGATTATATATATTTATAATTTAAAACTCTTTTAAACTTAGTTAATTTTTAAAAACATTTTAACTAATTTCTAACTTAAATAAAACAAGTTTTATTTTAAAAAGAATTGATTTGGAAATTATTTAAACTTGATTAAATTTAAATTTTTAAACTTATTATATAATCCAGATCGAAAAACTCAAGTCAAACACTCAAATACCCGAGCCTTACTTCAAGTTTCACCCTCCCTCTTTTACTTCGAGTCGAACTCTCGCTTCCCCGAGACCATCCCCGAGAATTTCTTCTTCTTCCCCAAACTAACGAACCCAGAATCAAAATGTACCGTGCACACGTGCACGTGCACGCAACCTCGTCGTCCCTCCGATCAACACTGCCACCTTCGACAAGTCATCGTCGACCATCTCTACCCAATCGACTACCCAGAACCCACAACATCGCTAGAAATCAAAATCGAACAGAACGAGCCCCTGGACCAAAATTTCGATCGAAGGAAAACGACCTCGCGACGCCAACCCCGACCATCAGACAATGCGCCGCCTCGTCCCGAGCTGCACTACATCACCATGCTACTATCCTTACCCTCGCGATCCACTCCGGTGCCCAGTCGACACCGTAGAAAACCCAAACATCAACACGACCAAAAACAGCACTCAAACCCTACTTTGTCGATCTCTGTCCACCACAGCTACTGATAAAATCAACCCCCATTTTTCCAGAGATCAACATCCCTAAAGCCATCCTCGACCACAACCCCAAGTCTCAAATCGTCCCCGATCTCCGGCGATTGACGAAATACCCAAATTCGAACAACTCGGCAAATCTCAACTTGTATCAAACTAAAAAATATGATTTTTATCTCTAAAATCATTATTTGCAATGATAAACTAGATTATGAATTCAATTCAGGAAATTGAAACATTTGATTTTACTGATTAAATTTATTTCTACTGTAAAAACACATTTTTAAACTATAAACTAAACAATTTCACCTGGAAACTATTTCTAACAAGAATTTACATTGTAAAAATCATTTTTCTATTTATGATCGTAGCTACATATAGATTTGGAAGAAAGGTGTTTATATTTTTAACTTATTTTCTAACCTGTTTATAAACAGAGAGTTGAAATTCATTCTACAGGCATGCATCCAGATAAATATACACAGTACATCATATATATATATATATACACATTCATACACATGAACATGAACAACATATTCCCACACAAACATCACATATATCTAGTTATGAACATAGATTTTAAACTGTTTTTAAAACTAAGGTTTACTCACCAATTTAGCAGAGAACAGAAAACAGAGATTTTGCTCCAGGTTGATGTTTGATTTTGAACTTCTTGTTGTTGATCTTTGATTACTTGCTTGATTTCTCTTTTCTGAACTTCAAGTTGTTTTGAAGATTTTAAACTGCTATTGAATTTAGCCTTTGATTTTCCTTTGCTTTGAATTTCCAGATTTTACTTCTTCCTTGAATTTAGATTTCCAGTCTTTTATCTTTCTTTAAATTTTGGATTTAGTTTTTAATCGAATAATGAGAAGAAGGATGTTGAACTGAAAAATGAATACAGATTTTTCTTCTTCCATATAAATTTTATTATTTTAAAGCTTTAATTAAAATATAGCCACTTGTCTTTTAAGTATTAATTTGCTTACACCTATGCTTACATATTTACAAATGTCACTAAACCACCTTAATAAGCTTACAAGTGTTAATCTTGGTTTTACTAAATTTATTTAAGTCATATACATGTATTTAAGAAATATTTATATGTATATAATGTATTTATCTTTTTATAAATAAGCTTTTACATTTTTAATAAATATAGAAAAGTGAATTCATGAAAACAATTATTTATAACAACTTATACTTTGATAAATTTTAATGTATCATATATTTATATGCTTGAGTATTTTATTTTATCTTTACAAATATTTTTAACATTAGTTTTGATGATTATTATATTTAATTTTATAACATAACTCCAAATCACAATATATACATATACATATATATTATAATTTGAAAACATAGCTTTTATTAAATTAAAAGATTTCCTATTCATAATATATATATACCAATATATATATACATTATAAATATAAAACATTTATATAAGTTTTAGAAAGATAAATCTTCTCAACTTAAAATTGTTAGAAAGGATATTGCCAAATTAAAATGTTATTAGTTTTCAAAAGAAATAAATTTGCCAATTAAAAATATTATTAACCTTTAAAATGAATAAACTTGTTAATTTTATAAAATAAAATCAACAAATCAATTTAATTATTTATAAAGATTATTAAATTGATATTGCCAAAATTCCGGGATATCACACTAAGGTTTGAACTAGTGGAACTTTATAGGAGAGGGACTTACAGTAGTGTCGAATCCATGAGGAATCGACCAATATTAGTAGTGTTTTCTATAAGGTAAAGTTAAATATTATCGACTTTGGTTCGATGAGTGTTGTAGTTGTTCTCGACTTTAATTAATTGTACTGTCATATGGGACATGGGTAGCATGGCATAGGATATCATTAATTATGGTGTTAGAGGATTTGGGTAAACATCAATAAAGAGTGAGAAAAATATGTTACTGTGTGTGACCGTCAACTTAGTGTGGTTCATGCATAAGTAAGGAAGAGTCGTTGCTCACGAGAGCAACCCAAGCCACATGTATGAAGAAGTCCAATGTAACGACCCACCTTTTTGGATAGTTTAAATCTACAATAAACCACATATGTCGATTCCAAACCATTCAAAAGGAAGGATTGTAATAGGGTAAATAAGGAAAAGAAGAGAAAAGAAAGAAACAAAACACATAATCACACAGCGGAATGACAAAATATAATAATCAAATAAACAGTTCATGAAGTTGTTCTACAAATACATTTGATTTCACTTTACAATACAATTAGAGTTATACATACAGTAGGAATAAATAAATAATGGAGCGGAACAACATGATGCAGTAGTATAAATATAATAAATAGCAATAGTACTAAGTCTTTGTCTTCATCCTCTAGAAATAAGGTCTTCAATACACTGAAAAGCTCAGACTGACCCGAGCGTAATGAAAAACAAAACAATCAAGTCAAAACTAAAAGATCTTATGTAAGTTAAATCAATAGTAAGTAAATATGAGTATGACGGCTTCAGAGATGTTTACGGGGTTTGACATCTCCTGTCCAGTGTATAACGTGCATGCAATAACTTAAGAGATGTTCGGGATTTCCGTCTCTTAAGGATCCGTTAAACTATCTACATACATAGTACAATACGCTATTATAATAGTGTCTACAGTAAAGTATTAAAATAGCGTTAAGGCATTACCCATATCCCTCATAACACAACTTTATATATTCCTGTAGTCTGTACAGATACTGTAAGCCCCACCAAACTGATGGGATACTCAAGGAGCACTCCATAGGTACAGTACAAACCAAACTCGTAATAGGCGCGATAAGGCATGTAACAAGGCACGCGAGGCAATGCCCAGGGTAGGATACTACCGTTTTGCGAATTCGGACTGGTGGTAACGCATAACAGCTACTACCGCCCACCTCGGAACACACTCCCATAATCAAATCGAGGGGAGGCCACCAAATCAATCACAAAGTCATAATATGGTATTGAAGAAGCATGTCCAATCGGAGGTGTGACCTCACTTGGCCCGGCGTGGCTCCTATTTTAATCACATCAAGCTGACTCGATGGAGTCAGGGCTATGTTAATACCTTATACAGAATCGTTCGCCAAACCATCCTACTTCATTATGGAATATCCACCACGTACACAGTTTTTAAAGAGGTTTTCGGTATTGGTAGAGAGTATGACAATATCTGATCCCGGTCTCTTTAACAACCAAGCGCTTATTTCACACCGGATGGTTATTTTACATTTCCAAACCAACTCATAATTTATACCAAAATATCATATTCAATTCAAACCATATCACTTCCAAAATCATATTCACTTTCGAAATCATATCACTTTCAAAACCATAGTCACAAAATAGGTTAAATCCTCATTTCAAAATCATCATATTTGCTCAAATATGTCAGTTCACTAGAAAATATCATTTCAAATCCCAACTTAGGTTATAACATCATTTAACCATATTCGCTTTTAAATCAAGGATTTAAATATAACACTTCAACTTTACACAGTCTAGAATCAAGAAAATAGTTTAGATAGTCATAATTAGTTTTAAAATAGTTTAAAATAGTTAGAATACTTTAAAATAGTTTAAATGGGTTAAAATAGTTTAAAATAGAGTAAAATAGTTTTAAATAGTTAAAATATTTTAAAATAGATTAAAATAGTTTTAAGATAGATAAAATAGTTTTAAATACTTTAAATACTTTAAAATAGTTTAAATGGTTTAAAGGTAGTTTAGAATAGATTAAAATAGTTAAATAATTTAATATAGATTAAATTAGTTAAAATAGATTTAATACAGTTTTAATAGTTTAATATAAAATAGTTTGATTATTGGAAATGGTTTATATAGTAAATAGTTTGAAAATCTAAATAAATCTGAATTTAAATAATATATCTTTAAATAGTTTACAGAATAAATAATTAGTTTGAAATTAATATCAAATTAAACTATTTCTTCCATTCAACAAATCTGGACCGTATCCAGATTTTAACAACTAAATTTTTTTCAATAAAATTCCAAAAAATCATTTCAATTTATATCGATTTCAAATTCATGTTTGAACTAAAATTTTAAAGCACTTCAAATTCATAGATTTCAAAGTTTAAATATTCAAACATTTCAATAACTTAATTTCGATAAATTTCATTTATATTTCACAATTCAACTTTGAAATTTCAATTAAATTTCTTTAAACAATTCCTTTAAACCAATTCCAATTTCAACATTTGAAGCTTGGATTTTCGAAAATAATTCAGTTTATATAAATCTAATTTTATTTCAAAATATCATTTAACCGAATTTAAAAATAATTTAATTTAACTAATCCGGTGTCCGTATATAATGTTCTACCCTATGGTCAAGTGATACAGATATATCATTTCAACCCGCCATAAATTTAAATTTACGGATATATATGATTTCAACCCGCAATCCCGAATAAAATTCAAAATCCATAAATCGCTCTGGTTTATCATTTCAACCCATAACAATTTTTCCCTAATCTATTGATCGTTCGGGTATGTATCATTTCAGCCCATAGTGATTTTCCTAGCAATAACTAAGGGAACTTGCAGTGTTATAACAATATAAATATAACATCCAGTCATCCAATATCAACAATCAAACATCCATCACAATCATCATTTAAATCAACCAATAAATAACAACAATTTGACTGATTATCATCAACTGGTATTAGCTGGCACTTTAAAATTCGATATTAAATTAAATGGCGATTAAATTCAATAAAAGTCAGATTTTACTGGAATGACAATTTAAATATACCAAACATCAACCAATCAAATTCTAATCACATCTTAAATTCAATTTAATTAACATAAGATAATCTAGTAGTTGTGAGTGGGTCAAAACACTGACCTTTGATTTCAAATCGATTTAAAATCCAAATAAAGGCCCAAAATTGAACAGTATTAGAATTCATCCAAACCAGTTCGATAATGTTTGGAATTTTGATACGATCGCAGCGGAACAAACCGCGTGTAAATTCGACCTCGTACGTAAAAGTGATGATCGTTAGAAGTTATACGATTTAAAATTAAAATAAATAAAGGGGCATTTCACCAAAAGGACAAACTTTGCAGTCCAATTAGTTTCTAGGACACACATTCAAAGAATTTACTTTCAAGGCCAAAGTCAACAGAATAATTACTTTTAAGGACAAAGTCAGCAACCCAATTACTTTCAAGGACATAATTTCATAGGTTTTTAGGCCCTAGAAACTGATTATTTTACGTTTTGTCCTTGAAAGTAATTATTTCAATTGTGTGTTCTAGAAACTAATTCCACTTGCTAAAGAGGTCCTTGTGGCTAATTTCCACATAAATAAAATAAAAAAATGAAAAAAAATGACATGTCACTTACCTTCGTTCCGCTCCTTAGCCATGTCCAAATTCGTACGCACGAATCCAAATTGCAGCCGCCACCCAAAACTTTACCAACACCGCCGCTACGTCGAACTACGGCCTGATCCACGCTTGCCGCCGCCTAGGCTCCTCCAGCTGCACCCACGACCATAACGGCGTCCCCTTCGGTGGCCTTTGGCCATCACGCCACCGTTAGCATTCACCCACCAATTTTGGTGATTTCGTTGACCATCTCAACAAATGAACCCCAGATCCGTGACCTGCTCGACATCATCTTCCCAATGCCACCTCCCGATCGTCGATCGGATGAAGATCCACCGTTGGATCGCGAAAACCTAATTTCGACTGCCGAGGTTCATCCTCGATTTCCAGTCAAACGATGCACCCAATTGGAAAACGAATTGTTTCCATAGATTACGATCATCGAGAGCTTTCCAATGATATATAATATGACATAGTTTTGAGGAGTTTGATTTTTGAAATTGGTTTTGAAATTGAATTTAGGGATTTGAATTGGAATTGGTTTCCGCCATTAGAAGAAGGGGATAGACAGATAGAATTGTACGTACAGAATAACAGAATGGCTGCTAGCATTGAGAAACAAAGTCTATTTTTATGGACAAGGCCTAATAAAATGAATTAACATTTCGAATTGGTTCGAACGACAATAATGACCCAAAAAGACCGTTCCGTTTCCGAAACGAAAGTAGGTCATCCCATATATCAAAATAGATGTTTTTGATATTTTTGAATTCAATGGAATAGGTTTCAAATCCTAATTCCACTGTATGAAGAAGTTAGCTTTTAAAATCAGCTTATTTAAATTGAATTTGTTAAATTGATTTCTACCCGTTTCGAGCCCGCACGATCATACGACAAGTCCGATCACTACGAAACTTGAAATCTAACAATAATTCACCGTTACGTATCTGATGAAACTAGTTTCGTCGAAATCCGAGACAGTAGCCAAAATGGCTATTTTCACGTTAATTAAATAAATTATTATTGAATTAATTTAATCAGTTTTCAAATTCAAAATTTAATAACTAACAATTTTTATCATTTTTGATTACCTAGTAATTTATAATCCTTTAAAATAACTTTCCATGTCAAATTCAGTATTAAATATTACACTAATTACAGTGTTCAAATTTAATTGAAATAAATTCATTAGTTATAATTTAAATTCAAATAAATTCATTTATTTTGATTTATGTCTTATTATTCAATCAACAATACCTTATAAATTTAATTAACATAAGTGTTCATTTTATTACATCAATATTCTATAGTTTCCGTCTTAACTTATATTTATAGCAATATTTAATTGCATTAAATTCACATTGATCTCCCAATCAATTCAACAGATTAAATAATAAAATAATAATTAAACAACTGTCACCTTTAAGTAATTTAATCACATTTATAAATTGATTGCTCATAACCAAGATTATAACTACCTACCATCACTGATTTTTATATTCAATTTCAACCGATTACATACAATCTCACCATTTAATTCAGCCTTTAATTTATTTCCTTATTTACAATTTATAAACAATTATAACTTTACAATCATTTCAATTAATTGGAATTACATTAAAATAGTTAGCAATTACCTTAAATTAACATTATTAAGTTTCATTCTAGTTGTTTTCACATTGACATAATTTTTAATTTCTTCTAATATTAAACACCAACATCTTATTTAACCAATATTTTAATTATCGAAATTTACGGGTCGTTACACTCTCCCCTACTCAAAACTTTTCGTCTTCAAAAAGGGAAAAGAAGGAATTAAGGAATTAATATATCTTATTCAAAGTATTCAATTTATAAATAATTAATTTACATAATTAAATAATTTAAATAAAATATATCAATTTATAAACAATTAAATCCTTTCATATTCAAGTTCAATAAGAGTTTGAAAAATATTTTCACTTTCACAAAAATTTTCTAAGTCCAAATTTCACGGAAAATTTCGATAGAGTTTTCTTTGTACGGAGAGGTCCGGAAGAAATAATAATATCAATAATAACCATATATATATATCATATTTCAAAAATAAAACATCCCAAGCCACAGGAAAACAATATATTATCGCTATAAAACCGTAATCCGAGAACGTGCCTATTTGTTGGGCAAACAACGCTTATTTATGAAACCAAAAGCAGTAGCTATTGCTTCCATAAACATGTATTTCACTTATATAATACAAAGGGTTAGAATTATGTATTAGGGAGATACTTAAGTTGTTTCAATTGATAACAAAACAAACCAACACAACATAACAATAGTCACTTACAAACTAAACCATAGAATCATCACATGCAATCAAAGTAATCAACCATCAATCCATAACAACCAAAACAAATTGTTTGTTCCGGTTCAGAAACTTTTAATTGTAAAAAATGATAAATAAACTACTAAGTATACCATACACTCAACAGTCTTAGATACAACTTAATAGATTATTTATACATCTTTATACAGTTAGAAGTATCCTTCCCCAACCATCCCATAAGCCAAAACAAACAATAATTTCAAATATCGTTTAAGTTTATTCTTATTAATCCCTCTTCACATTATTTATTGTTCTTCGGTTTCATTTATTCATACAATGCTATTTTCCCATTAATTTACATTCATTACTTACAAAAATTCTTTTCTCATTTATTCATACAATGCCATTTTTACCATTTTACATTCAATTACTTACATAATATCACAATTATTTCTTTGATTTCCTTCTTAACATCAATATTCATTTGTGAAGCAACACATTATTAATTTTTTATTCCTTTTCTTTTCACATTTATTTCTTTCATATACAATATTTACATAATATAGGATTCACCTTTACTACTCAAACTGATTATAAATAGCTTAAATGTTAACTTAAGTTTATAATCATTTACTTACAGTATTCCTCTGTTAAATTCAATTACTAGCATTTCAAATTATTAACTTAAGTTTATAACATTCTTATACATCTTAATTCTTTTTATAGAAATATTTCCATTAGAACACTTTCATTACTTAAGTTTTACTTGTATAATATTCCATTCATTTTAATTAACCAAATGTTCAATAATTATATCTTCTAAATTTTCATTACTCTTTAATTTATAAGTGATAGCCTTCAATTCTTTACATTTCATTAATCACTTATCCAGTTATTAATATAGTCAAGATTTCATTCATTATAATAATTAAAATTTCTAATTTACAAAAACTTAAGAACTAAATACCGGGTTCCATTTCAAATCAATTTAAAATAACATAATATATATGTATATACTCATAACTTATATATCCAATCATATTTATAAATTTAAAATTAAGATTTATTTATCAAGACAAATGTGTAGTAAAACTACTACAGCGGTCTTTCCACTTTGAAACTCGAAAATGAATGTCGATGATGTGTGCACTCATCACCGAAATTATTTTCCAGCGACAGAGAGGGGAGCACAGAACTTATTTCCTTTTTAAACGTTCCTTTTAAAACTTTTTCTTTCAAATCACATTGAAAATATTTCTATTCGAAAATACTTCCAAATAATACTAATATTATATTCCAAAATCTTTAAAACAAATTTCAAAACCTAAAACGTAAGTTCTCAAATTCCAATTTATATTTACTTTACCTATAAATCCTATTTTACAATCAATATTTATAAAATTTCTCTACCTAACAAACAACATATCACATCCAACTATATCATCCATAAAAATTATTCTTTTATATACAAAATATTATACTAGGCAAAATTATTTCATTTACCTATATTTTAAAAACAATATTGTGTCGGTCTGCCCTGTTAAGTGTTTAGAAATCCCTATCGATACCATAACATCCTATGTACGGACCAAAATTTATAAATACTAAACGTAACAAATTAACACAATATAAAAACGTCTTTATAACACTAACGAATATGCTCTCTCACATATGTATACACTCAAACAACTCGTTCTAGGGTATTACTACCCTATATCTAATGAGTTAGACCCCACAAAGCTAAGGTTATCACTAAACCAAAGCTCTGATACCAAATGTAACGACCCACCTTTTTGGACAGTTTAAATCGATAATAAACCACACATGTCGATTCCAAACCATTCAAAAGAGAGGATTGTTATGGGGTAAATAAGGAAAAGAAGAGAAAAGAAAGAAACAAAACACAGAATCTCACAGCGGAATGACAAAATATAATAATCAAATAAACAGTTCATGAAGCTGTTTTACAAATACATTTGATTTCACTTTACAATACAATCAGAGTTATACATACAGCATGAATAAATAAATAATGCAGCGGAACAACATGATGTAGCAGTATAAATATAATAAATAGCAATAGTGCTAAATCTTTGTCTTCATCCTCTAGAAATAAGGTCTTCAATACGTTGAAAAGTTCAAACTGACCCGAGCGTAATAAAAAACAAAATACTCAAGTCAGAACTAAAAGATCTTATGTAAGTTAAATCAATAGTAAGTAAATATGAGTGTGACGGCTTCAGAGATGTTTACGGGGTTTGACATCTCCTATCTAGTGTCTAACGTGCGTGCAATAACTTAAGAGATGTTCGGGATTTCCATCTCCGAAGGATCCGTTAAACTATCTACATACATAGTACAATACGCTATTATAATAGTGTCTACAGTAAAGTAAAGTATTAAAATAACATTAAGACGTAACCCATATCCCCCTTAGCACATTTTTATATATTCCTGTAGTCTATATACAGATACTATAAGCCCCACCAAACTGATGGGATACTCAAGGAGCACTACATAGGTACGGTACAAACCAAACTCGTAATGGGCGCGATAAGGCATGTGACAAGGCACGCGAGGCAATGCCCAGGGTATGATACTACTGTTTTGCGGATTCGGACTGGTGGTAACGCATAACAGCTACTACCGCCCACCGCGGAACAAACTCCTATAATCAAATCGAGGGGATGCCACCAAATCAATCACAAAGTCATAATATGGTATCGAAGAAGCATGTCCGATCGGAGGTGCGACCTCACTTGGCCCGGCGTGGCTCCTGTTTTAATCACATCAAGCTGACTCGAGGGAGTCAGGGCTACGTTAATACCTCATACAGAATCGTTTGCCAAACCATCCTACTTCATTATGGAATCTCCACCACGTACACAGTTGCTAAAGTGGTGTTCGGTATTGGCAGAGAGTATGACGATATCCGATCCCGGTCTCTTTAACAACCAAATGCTTATTTCACATCAGATGGTTCTTTTACATTTCCAAACCAATTCATAATTTATATCAAAATATCATATTCAATTCAAACCGTATCACTTCCGAAATCATATCCACTTTCAAAATTATATCACTTTCGAAACCATATTCATAAAATAGGGTTAAATCCTCATTTCAAAATCATCATATTTGCTGAAATATGTTATTTCACTAGAAAATATCATTTCAAATCCCAACTTTGGTTATAACATCATTTAACCATATTCGCTTTTAAATCAATGATTTAAATATAACACTTCAACTTTACACAGTCTAGAATCTAAAAATACTTTAGATAGTCATAATTAGTTTTAAAATTGTTTAAAATAGTTAGAATACTTTAAAATAGTTTAAATGGGTTAAAATAGTTTAAAATAGAGTAAAATAGTTTTGAATAGTTAAAATAGTTTAAAATAGATTAAAACAGTTTTAAGATAGATAAAATAGTTTTAAATACTTTAAAATAGTTTAAATGGTTTAAAGGTAGTTTAGAATAGATTAAAATAGTTTAAGGCAGATTAAATTAGTTAAAATAGATTTAATACAGTTTTAATAGTTTAATATAAAATAGTTGATTATTGGAAATGGTTCTCGAGTGTTTATTTATTACGCTCGGGTTAGTCTGAGCTTTTCAGTGTATTGAAGACCTTATTTTTGGAGGATGAAGACAAAGATTTAGTACTATTGCTATTATATTTATACTACCGCATCATGTTGTTCCGCTGCATTATTTGTTTATTCCTGCTGGTTGTATAACTCTGATTGTATTGTAAAGTGAAATCAAATGTATTTTTAAAACAGCTTCATGAACTGTTTATTTGATTATTATATTTTGTCATTCCGCTGCAAGATTCTGTGTTTTGTTTCTTTCTTTTCTCTTCTTTCCTTATTTACCCCATACAATCCTCCCTTTTGAATGGTTTAAAATCGACATGTGTGGTTTATTGTCGATTTAAACTGTCCAAAAAGGTGGGTCGTTACATTTCCAAACCAATTCATAATTTATATCAAAATATCATATTCAATTCAAACCATATCACTTCGAAAATCATATTCACTTTCGAAATCATATCACTTTTGAAACCATATTCACAAAATAGGTTAAATCCTCATTTCAAAATCATCATATTTGCTCAAATATGTCATTTCACTAGAAAATATATGTTACCCGGTACTGTGGCCCGGCTACAGGGCGACAGTCGCTGAGCCTATTGTTGAACCTGGATGGGACTTAAACTAAGGACGGGTTGGAAATATAAGAGGCTATTGTGTGATTTGTGTTTGTTTCGTACTATACAAGTTGGTTCGCCATGTCTGATGTTAGTCGGCATGGTTGTGAGGCACAAGCATGCAAGTTGGACCGGCATTGGAATGTGAATGTGGTGGGCCAGTCGAGAGTGGCTCGGCTAGGGTAGTTAGGACAAGGTGGTTCGACCACTCACCGCTTGGCCTTGAAGGGAAGATCGTCGCTGAATCTTGAAGAGGGGATCATCGCTCGGCCAAGATAGGAACAACAAAGTGGCTCGGTCAAGAGGGGTTGGCCTCAGTCGCTGGGTATGGGTGAGGTTAATCTTGATGGTTCGACTGGTCATGACCGGCCTCAGAAGAACTGTGTCACATGCCGCTCGATCAAGGTAGCTTGGTGCGCATCGTTCGGTTAAAAGAGTTGAGGTATAATGGCATACGTCGCTCGGTCAATGGCGCAGAACCAAGACAGTTTGGTCAGTTGAGTTTCGGTGCCTGTGGTTCGAACTTGGTGGTTCGGCATGCATGGGGCAATGAACTTGGGACGATGAACTTTTATGATGGCTCGTGATCACTTCATCCTACAACGGAGTGGCACGCATACACTTCTTTGCTTCGAACCGTATTGCCGCTTGCTTCGAGTCCTTTCACAATCTACTTTGTGTAAATGGCGAGACTCCCACTGGACCGGCCGAGGAGGCTAGGCAACCGCCATTCGGCATGCCTGGCTCGATGCGCAGGAGTCACCTACTATGAGCCAAAGTACCTTGTTCCTGGGCCTGCGAAA
Source organism: Allium fistulosum (assembly GCA_030737815.1). Classification (NCBI taxonomy): domain Eukaryota; kingdom Viridiplantae; phylum Streptophyta; class Magnoliopsida; order Asparagales; family Amaryllidaceae; genus Allium; species Allium fistulosum. The sequence goes on along the minus strand of CM060902.1, from coordinate 1,354,997,691 downwards.
GAAGTCCAGCCTATCTTCGTCTATAAATAGAGGGGCAGGGGCGCAGTGAAAAGAGACCTTTTTTGGAGAACTCTGGGAAGACTCTGCCATTTCGAAGACTCATCTATTTTTCATCCAAACCTGTAATCAAGTCATTAGTGTACGGATTATATCTGTATTCAATAATTTGAAGAAGTAATAAAGATTATACTCCAAGTGGACGTAGGCAGTTACGCCGAACCACTATAATCCTGGTGTTCTCGTTTCTGCAGTTTCTATTGCAAATTTTCCTCCGTTTTAATTTTCTATCTTCATTAATCACTCTACACAAATCTTTCCTTGGGTGTTAGTGACCAATTTTGGTGCTAACATTTTGGTGCTTTCACTGAGAACGCATTCTTAGGCTGTTAGGATCTTCTTTGTTGCTACTGGATTGAGGAAATCCCTCGAAGAAGATCCGAGTTCATTCGCAAGAAGTCCATTGATTCTACTCAGAGTTCCAACCGATAACTCTACAATGGGAAGACCACGTACTAGATCAGCCTCCCACAATGCGGATGTCAACGAGACCGCTAGCGTCCAACAAATAGGACCCAGCAATCCACAAGCAAATCCTGGCGCAGGACCATGGCCACCCAAAACCAAACGGAAGTTGTCACCAGAACAGAGTTCAACGAGCTGATTAGAGAACTCGTGGATAGAAGGAGACAACTTAATGAGCAGATTTAAGCTAACGCCAACCTCATGACTCAGCTTACTCAACAACAGCATCAGAATGCTGGAGGAAGTCCCGCTTCCTACTCCTCGTCCGACAGCTCTACTTCATCTGATGAACCTCCCAGGCGTAGACGCCGTAGAACTGAAACAATGCAAACAGGTGCAGTGCACCAGGGAAATCGCGCTCAAGCTGAAATAGTAAACTTAGGATCTGGAGCGCGAACGGAAGCTGAACGTCTGGCTCACCAAGGTCATGACAAAGTAGGTCCCAGGGATACACATTTGGTAGATCGCCAATAGAGGAGGCACCAACCGGAACGGTCCCGCAGGACGGATTCCAACTTGCCATCTTCCATACAAACCCCAGACTTATCAGCCATGGTCAGACAGCTGATGAGGGAAAATCAAGGTTTAACTAATAATGATTGGGGCGTATCTAGGAGTCATACTCCGTTCACAGATGCTATCCTACAGGCTGAGTACCCCAGGAAGTTTAATATGCCGACTATCCCGGCCTATGAAGGGAAGACTGATCCTCGACAGCATGTAATGAGGTATGGGTGGATGATGGATTCAGCTAGGGCAAACGATGCAACTAAATGTAGGTGTTTTCCAATAACTTTATCTGGAATCGCTACCATGTGGTTCGCCCGACTTCCTCCGCGATCTATCTCTAATTTTGATGAGTTATCAAAGTAATTTGTGGAGTAGTTCAAGATTCATGCCACTCGTCCCAAGGACGTAATATCATTGTCTAGTGTAATTGAGGCCCCAGGGGAATCGTTAAAGGAGTACTTACAAAGATTCCACGTTGCTGCTACTGAAGTTAGCAACCCGAATGACCATGCCATTTTAATGGCCGTGATGCGAGGAGTAGATCCGGATTCATAGTTTGGTGATTGGCTGGCAGGAAAGCCTCCGGCTACGCTGGAACGGTTTTATTCAAAGGCACACCAATTTATAACAAGGGAGGAAGCCAGGTGGATGAGGCAAGATGATTGGTTGGTAGGAAAGCCTCCGGCTACGCTAGAACGGTTTTATTCAAAGGCGCACCAATTTATAACAAGGGAGGAAGCCAGGTGGATGAGGCGAGATAATGCACCAGGACCCGGCAAGGAGACTGTGCAGAGCAACATTGCTGTAAAACAATCTGGTGACAACTCTGGAAAAGTCTAGGTCAATGTTCAAAACAAGCCTGAGCAATCAAAAGGATCCGGAGGAGGAAATTCCGGAAAGAAAAGGGAAGCCGAAAAGTGGAAACCAAGGATCCCAACTTACAATGAATACACTCCTCTAAACGCATCTCTGGAAAATATTTACCTATCGACCTGTAATACTTTTCAATATTGAAAGCCATGCCCAAAAGAGTCCACCGAGGAACAAAAGCGGACTGGGAAGTATTGTCGCTTCCATGAGACTTACGGGCACAATACCGAGGATTGTAGGCACCTCCATGATGCAATTGAAAAGCTGATTCGACAGAAAAAGTTATAGGAGTTTGTAAAGAATCCTCAGGAAGGCGGACAAGGGACATCCGACCCCAATCGCGGACAGGCTCCACGACGATCTAAGGAACCCGTTCGGACTGGAGGTAGATTAGTCATAAACACGATAGTCGGTGGGCCTCACCCTGCATACAAGAATTGGCAAGAAATGGAGCGTTATGCTAATTCCCTAAAGCATGCAGGTTTTGAATGTTGTTTAAACACGGAGGATGGGACTCTGGCTAAGCAGCAGCGAATGATGACGGATGATATAGTGTTCAGAAGCAGAGATGCCGATCTGGTGGAGGCACCTACCATTGACACGATGGTCATCTCGGCCACTATTGGGCCAGCGTTTGTGAGAAGAATACTGATTGACCGTGGAAGTTCTGTTAACATCATCTTCAAAAAAGCATATGACCAGATGAAGATGGAGACAAAGGATCTAAAACCATCTAAAGCTCGTATTCATGGCTTTAATGGTATGGCTACTAATGCAGTGGGTTTTGTTGAATTGCCAGTTGAACTTGGAGAAGGTGAACGTAGGAGGGTGCGGATCCTACCGTTCATCGCTTTGGATGTCGATTCTCCGTATAATGTGTTTATGGGTCAACCGGCCCTGGCAGAGTTTAGGGCAGCTTTGGCCCCGTGGTGTTTAACCTTGAAGTTTCCGACGGATAAACGAGTTGGTGTTGTGCATGGCGATCAGGCGACTGGTCGTGCGTGTTATGTGGCTGAGCTGAGAGAGGCCCAACGAAGAGAGAAAGGAAAAGTTGTGGACAACTCCGTCCGCATCCGAGCCGCTGAAGATTGACAAGTAATGCCCGAGCCTTGGCTCGGGCAATATGATCGGATCTATAGAGACATAGATCCGAGGGACGATGATGAGGAACCCAAGGAGGCAAAAGCAGCACCGGTTGAACTAACGATTGACGTTCCGGTCAGCCGCGATGACTTGTCGCTAGTACTTAAAATCGGATCACAACTCGACACCTCGATGATCGAGGATCTTACTGATTTCCTCCGAGCGAATCTAGATGTCTTCGCTTGGATGCATTCCGATATGTGCGGGATTTCTCCCGCCATTGCGAGTCATATGTTGAACATAGACCCGAAATACGTGCCGCGAAGCAAAAAAGAAGAGGCATGGACCCGGAGAGGTCCGCTGCTCTCATAGAGGAGGTGGACAAACTCAAAGCCAATGGGTTCGTCCGCGACGCCCTCTACCCAGAATGGGTCTCTAACACTGTACTAGTGAGAAAAGCGAATGGGAAATGGAGGACTTGCGTGGATTACTCAGATCTGAACAAAGCATGCCCTAAGGATAGTTTCCCTTTACCCAGAATTGATCAGCTAGTCGACTCAACAGCAGGACACGAGTTATTATCATTTATAGATGCGTACTCGGGATATAATCAAATCCCGATGCACATTCCAGATCAGGAACACACTAGTTTTGTCACAAACATTGGACCGTACTGTTATGTAGTGATGCCTTTCGGATTGAAAAATGCAGGAGCGACTTATCAATGTCTGGTGAATCGGATGTTTAAAGACCAAATTGGTAGGACGATGGAAGTCTATGTGGATGACATGCTCGTGAAGTCACGACAGTCAAACGACCACATTCGAGACTTGGCGGAAATATTTGGTTTACTCAGGTATTACGGAATGAAAATCAATCCTCTGAAGTGTTCTTTTGGCGTTGCATCTGGAAAGTTTTTGGGTTTCATTGTTAATGCACGGGGAATTGAAGCTAACCCAGAAAAGATTCAGGCTATTCGAGACATACAAGTGCCCAAAACTATAAAGCAATTACAAAGCCTGAACGGAAAAGTGGCCACGCTGAGTCGATTCATATCCAGAGCGACAGACAACTATTTCCCTTCTTCGATGTGATAAAGAAAGGGAAGAGAAATTTTGAATGGACGCTCAACTGCGAGGATGCATTCCGAGCTCTGGTAAAACATTTGGAAAGTCCCCCGGTCCTGTCGAAGCCTATAGACCATGAAGTGTTGTATGTATACTTGGTCGTATCTCAACATGCCATCGGTACGGCTTTGGTTCGCGAGGAGGACCGAGTTCAAAAGCCGGTGTACTATGTTAGTAAACGTTTAACGGGGGCAGAGAGAAACTATCCTAAAATTGAGAAGCTAGCCTACTGCTTGGTGATTGCATCACGCAAGCTCCGTCCGTATTTTCAGGCACACCCGATCAGTGTTTATACCGATCAACTCCTGCGACAGGTACTCCAACGACCAGAAACCTCTGGAAGGTTGTTAAAATGGAATATTGAGTTGAGTCAATTCGATATCACCTACCTGCCATGAAGGGCTATACAAGGGCAAGCGCTAGCAAACTTCATCACAGAATTCACCATATCAAACGAACCAAACAGTGATGATGTCATTCCCTCCATTCTATGGAAACTATACTCCGATGGGGCATCCAACGACCGTTGTTCTAGGGCTGGAGTCATTCTTGTAACCCCTAAAAACTGATCAATTTGTTATGCTTTGAAGCTTAATTTCCCAGCTACAAATAACGAAGCTGAGTTTGAAGCATTGCTTGCTGGCTTAAAACTTATCAAGGAACTCGGAGTAAGAGCGGTTGAAATCTTTTGTGACTCATAATTGGAGGTATATCAAGTGTGGGGAGATTATCAAGCAAAGGGGCAGAGGCTTGCTCCATACCTCGCTCGGACTCAAGAACTGTTGGCAGACCTTGAATATTACGATATTTCGCATATCCCGCGTGAACTAAACATGGAAGTTGATTCATTGGCAAAATTCATGAGTACCGGCGATGCACATCAGATGGGCTTGGTTCCCGTTGAAGTTTTACGATTTCCGAGTATAAACGAGATGGAAGTAGATTTTTTGCTAGAAATAGAAATTGAAAGGGAGTCATGGATAACCCCATTCAAACAATACTTACTATATGGGATTTTTCCTGATAGAAAGAACGAAAGACGACATGTCATTTGCAAAGCTTCACGATATATAATGCAGGACGGAATAATGTATCGGAGGGGATTTTCGGTTCCCTTACTTCGGTGCATCGCCCACGATGAGATAAAACGAGTCTTGAGAGAAGTTCATGAAGGAGAATGTGGTGACCATACTGGGGGGCAAACCCTAGCAAAAATGATCCTTCGCTATGGATACTATTGGCCAACTATAAATCGGGATGCTGCAGACTATGTAAGAAGATGTGACAAATGTCAAAAGTATGCGAAAATCCCGAGAGCTCCACCAACGGAACTCACACAAATGGTTAGTCCCCGGCCATTTGCAATTTGGGGGATCGATATAATCGGTTCCTTACCAATTTCCAAAGGTGATGCAAAATATGCAATTGTTGCGGTCGATTACTTTACCAAGTGGGCAGAAGTAGAGCCTTTAGCTACAATCACCACCAAAAAAGTAATTAATTTCATTGTATGAAACATCATATGCCATTTTGGCCTCACACAAACTATCATCACGGACAACGGAACTCAATTTGAGAGTAAGGAGTTCAAAGAATTCTGCCAAAAGTATCGCATTAAGAAAAGGTTTGCGGCAGTCGCTCACCCTAATGTGAATGGACAAGTTAAAGCCGTAAATAAAATAATCAAATCAATATAAAAGAAACGTTTGGAGAAGGCTAGAGGCAAGTGGGTGGATGAGCTTCCGACAACGCTCTGGGCTTACAGAACCACCCACAAGTCCGCGATTGGCCACACTCCGTTCACCTTGGCATACGGCGCTGAAGCTGTGATACCCGTGGAACTTGAAGTTCCTTCTCATCGGGCAACTTATTATGATCCTAAGACGAACCAGAATCTCTTATTAGAATCGCTGGACTTTGTCGACGAAAAACACGAAGAAGCCGATTTAAGAGCAACTGCATATAGGCACCAGGTTGCTCGATATTATAATGAAAAAGTTCGACCGAGAATTTTCGATGTGGGTGATCTCGTTTTGAAGCGAGTCTTTCCGACCCAATCACATCTGAATCCTACATGGGAGGGTCCGTATGTCATCGAACGGAGGCTTGGAGAAGGAACTTTCAAGCTAGCGACCGTAGATGGCGTGACACTTCCCCGTGCATGGAATAGCGAGCATTTGCGTCGTTGTTACACTTAGTCTATTTCTTTTACATTTTAGTTGCAATTATTTCCAGTGTATGTTGATTTTGTTGTCCTTAGCTTTCGGTATGTAATAAGACAATTCAGTTTGTTTCCATTTGTTATGATCAATAAAGGCTTGAAGCCGTCTTTTCCATGAACTATTGATGTTTTCGTATGTTACAATTCTAAGACAAAAATTAAATTACATTATTCTATCTAGCGCATGAACGCGTACCCAAACTTAAAAATCTCTAAGTCCCCAGAGTGCGGACTAGAGTACTCCGAGTCCCCAGAGTGCGGACTGGAGTATAAACGACTTAAAAATCTCTAAGTCCCCGGAGTGCAGACTAGAGTACTCTGAGTCCCCAGAGTGCGGATTAGAGTATAAATGACTTAAAAATCTATAAGTCCCAGGAGTGCGGACTAGAGTACTTTGAGTCCCCATAGTGCAGACTAGAGTATAAACGACTTAAAAATCTCTAAGTCACCAGAGTGCAGACTAGAGTACTCTGAGTCCACAGAGTGCGGACTAGAGTATAAACGACTTAAAAATCTCTAAGTCCCCGGAGTGCGGACTAGAGTACTCTGAGTCCCCAGAGTGCGGACTAGAGTATAAACGACTTAAAAATCTCTAAGTCCCAAGAGTGCGGACTAGAGTACTTCGAGTCTCTAGAGTGCGGACTAGAGTATAAACGACTTAAAAATCTCTGAGTCCCCAGAGTGCGGACTAGAGTACTCTGAGTCTCCATAGTGCAGACTAGAGTATAAACAACTTAAAAATCCCTAAGTCCCTAGAGTGTGGACTAGAGTACTCTGAGTCCCCAGAGTGCGGACTAGAGTATAAACGATTCAAAAATCTCTAGCCTCTAGAGCACAGGCTAAAATATAAGCAGTTTAGAAATCTCTGAGTCATGCGGAAACAAACAAGAGCTTAAGTGACCACACAACCCTGGATTTCAGGTACAAGATGGGCGGTGAAGCTAGGTGGCAAAGATCATCAGAAAACAAAATTTTATTTACTAATCGAGAATTCAGTTTCACTACAGCTTCTCCTGAACTCGGAGCAAAAAATCTATTTACAACGACTACGAGAATAGATATAGATAATTACATAATCCAGGCTTATTCACGTTGAGCAAGGCATGGTATCTACTTTTTTGACTTCTTCTCCTTCCTCGGTTTCTCTGAAGACTCCTCCCCCAAGCGTATTTTCCTAGATTCCTTGCTTGCTAGGGAAGTGGTTCCTAGGGAAGGAAGATGAATTTCCTGTAGCGAGGTTCCACCGGGGAGAATAACCTTCAGGGGCCTGTTCAATGGATCATCAAGTTCCACCACCTGAGGCTCAACCTTAATCTCAGCTTTCTTCTTCTTCTCTTCTATGATTTGCTCCGCCATGCTCGATTTTGAAGTGTGTTCAGAGGCGCCCGTAATCTCAACTTCATCATGTTCCTCCACGGGCGATAAATTTTCAGATTTGTCTTCATCGAGCGCCTCGATCACTTGAGCGTCTGGTCCGGGAGTCTCTCTAGTCTGAATTGACTCTCCTGTTTTCCTCTCCTTTTCTGCGGAAGCATTGCTCCTAGGAGTTGGCTCGGGATCAGAATGGCCTACACGAAATCGTAAGAGACAAATGTTAGGATACATTTATTATTTGCCAAAAGCAATGGCCCTTTGAACTCTAGGAGGAAAAGCTATGTACCATTTCTGGATGACTCTCAACGGTTCGGGGAGTTTCACCTTCTGGAATAGGAGATAGAGCATGAATATCAAGTCCAAGCTTCTCTGGGTCATAGCCAATATTTAGCTCGAAGGGATCGAATGACGGGCGACCAATCGGCTGAATAGGAGGAGGAACCGAGGAATCGGTTCCGGATGGACTGACAGTGTCATTTTTTCCTTTTGATGAGGAAGAGTCCCTTTTGTAAAGGGCCTTTGTCGCAGATAGGTTAGTGCACTCATTCTCGCGAAGCATTTCCTTCACAAGAGACTCCTCATCCACCTGTTCAGTTCCCAATTCGACCTTTTTAATTTTTGTTAAAGTGTCCCATGCTTTGGCCAAAGATTCGAGGTAACCCTCGCCAAGAAAAGTTAGGTCACGATGCATGAGAACTCGAGCGTTATACTCGGCTATGAGTGGATCAAACATGCACTTCATTCCTCCCTACCAGCCTCAGTAGCCGCCTCGAGGCGAGAATCGATTTCCGAGAGCGCCATTCTTTTGCCCTCTTCACGGGCCGCATCCTTCAGCGCTTCAACTTTGGAGAGCTCCTCATCAAGCTTTGCTTTTAAGAGTCGTGTAAAGACAATCTCGTCACAATATCGTTGTGACTCCTCTTGGGTTGCAGTTTTTTCTTCTTTTTCTTTAAGGAGTAGCTCCTCCAATTCTTTAACTCGCTGAGCGAGAGCATTCTTTTCTTTTTTGATGGAATCCTTCTCTAAGGCTAAAGCGCCACAGCGTTGAACCGCCTCATCAATTTCCTTTTTGTGTGCGACTTCCAGATGATCAACTGCTTCGGCTGTGTCTTTAGCGGTTTTTTGAGCAACTTCAAGCTGAGATTTATACGAGGAATGCACTTCATCGTGTGCTTTGATAATGTCTTTGTCATGGATAGTTTCGAGTTTCAAGCGATCGATTTCATGCTGACGTTCCACCGAAACTTCTGAAACTTTTTCCACCAAATTAACGAATGCATCGTGCTGGACGTAGACGTCATTATTGCAAGCAATGTCACTTTTTTTAACATGCCCCAGAATAGGATGGATCGCCGGAAGAAACTTTAGTCCATCAAAGCATATTTTTGGAAATGTGGTTTTAAGCTCAGCTAGCTTTTCTACTATCGATGGATCATGTGCAGGGCTGGAGGAAGTTTGTTTAGTCGAAACTACAGACTTCTTGTGAAGCTCACAGGACTGCCTAGTGCTTGATGAACCAAAAAATTGATCATGAGGAGCTTAAGATTGAGACCCCCTTTGAGCAGATTTATCCCTGCTATGCTCTGGTTGAGGAGAAGGATCATTGGGGTAGGAAGAGTGGCTATAAGTTTTCCTTCGAGACGATGAATCTCGGGGACGATAGTCTCTATCGCTGTTGTCATCTCTATCTCGGCGTTTTCCGGGCCCTGAGTCTCGGCTAGAGTGATGAAAGATAGAGGAACCGCGAAGGAGGTCGAAGCCGTATGAGCGTTCCATGTCACCTGCACAGAAGTCAAGTGAAAACATGTTAGAGATGATCATATGATGGCTAAAACTTAAGTGTGGGGTGGAGAGTGAGTGTTAGTGTGTGTCCTAGTGTTTCCGGTGCTATAACAAAGAATCAGGCTTTGTTCCCATTGAGCTCCCCCCGACGGACCAGTTTCTTTAGCTTTACTTATCGGAGTTTTTTCTCCTTGGTGATGGGCTTGAACGCCTTTGTCGCCTCTCGCGGGCGAGTGAAGTTTTAGGGCTTCTAGGTCGTCGAAGCCGTAATTGAGAAAGTCATCGGGGATGGTGAGATCTGATAAGCCTTTTAGTGAACCTTCTAAGTGTTGTGGAGATGGCTCTTTCTCTATCGGAGTAATTGTAACCTTCGAGGTTCCGCGCACTATCTTCTTCCTTAGTTTGTAGGCTAGTTTCTTTTTCCCCTTTGATGGGGGAGGCGGTTCATCGATGTCGGGTGCGTTGATCACCGGTTCTGAGAGAGGACTTATATGCTCGTCGGATGCTCCAGAAACCCCGGCCTCTCTAATCTCACCTTCCTCGGGCAATTCGGAGGCCCCGCCTGTAGGGGGCACCGAAGACCCGGCCTGTTCTTTACCCTTCTCCACCGCGGGTCTGGTTGTAGGGGCACTGGATAGGAGACTAGTTCGACAACCTTCCGCCAGTAGCCCAAACTTTCAAAGTGACTCATTGGAAATAACGACTTTGATTTCCCGGTCCTCCACGAGAGTAGCACGAATGGCCTCGACGGCCTCAGAATACCTCGCACCTTCAGGACGTGGGCTGATGCCTGCAAAAGACCGAAGGAAGTTTAGAAAAAATGCACTTCATGCCTCAGGTAAGTAACGAGTCCGGAAATTGAACTTACTCCCTTCCAACCATCTTCTCGCAAAGCCAGGGGACAGCGCATCTAGAACCACTCCTTCTTATATTGGGAGAATTTACTCCATGCCCCCATCAGGATCTGACACTTAGAGTGTGGCTCAAGGAATATGAAAGAGGGGCTATCAGATTGCCGTTTGAACCAATAAATGTAGCGAAAATCCTCGAGAGTGGGTAGCCTGGATAAGATGCTCATAAAGAGAATGCAAGTGCCATGGATAAATGCGTGACTGTTGGGGTGAAGCTGTGCCGGGGCGATCCCGATGTACTGCAGCACCTCACGAAGAAATGAATTGAACAGGGGCACACTCCTAACCCAGCACATGAATTTGCTACAAGCTGTATATCCAGTTGGGGGCAGGTGGGGATGATCTTGTACTGATGGTATTAATACGTCATCAAAAGGGATTCCGTGAATTGAACATAGCCGGGGAAGGGTGGTTTCATTAATTTTTGAAGCTTGCGAATCAGTCGGATTGTCCAGGATAATTGCCCCATCTATAGCATCGGGTGCCGGGCCAATAATTGCAGTGGATGGGTCCAGAATACCCTGCGTGGAGGTCGTCGGTAGGTCCGAAGTACCTACTACCTCCCACTTATCGGAAACTGTAGCAGAGCTCGACTTTCTGGACATCTTTGAAGAGCAATGGGTGTGGATAAAATCCTGTTTAAACTATACTTGAAAGACAATAGATATCAGATATAACAAATAATAATATGGTAATACATCCCCCCGTATTGTGTGTGAACTAGTTCTACGACCTGAACGAGAGTAATGAGAAAATTAAAGTTTAAACATAAGTGCGGTACGATAGAGCTGTATGTTATTGTCGTCGGAGACCATCATCGCTGACCGTCTCCTACAATCTATTATATAACTGAAAGTAATGATTTAGGAGTCATACATTGGCCACATACAGTGTGGAGACTATCTATCTGCATTTGGTCACTTAAGTTTGCATTTAATAATCCTCGAGTTGTGGGGTAAGTAGTTTGAATTATGTCCCCAAGTTAATATGCTTTGTTACTGGTCAATGTCTGTTATTCAGTGCTTAGTTGTGAAGGTGAATTATACAAATGAATGTTATGATTGTATTGGGATAGTTTCGGTTATCAATGCCAACCCACTACACTTTAGGATGGCCGAACCGTCCCATCTTGTCCCACTCTTTCTAACCACCGAACCAACTTCCTCAAACACTACCGAGCCTCTATCCCTAATCACCGAACGACTTCCCTTGGACCTATATCGAACCCCGTTACAGTACTTCTCTCCTTCACCTCTCTCATTCCCAACCGAACGATACTCTCTCATTCCAGACCGAACGACACCCTCTCAATAGCATTACTCCCACAAGAGATTTATTAACCAACAAAATTCCACACCAAATACTGACCCGGTGTTGTTACTTCCTTTGTCGAACGGCTGCTAATCGCATGTACTGATCCGCTCGCATTAAAATCAATGAACGGCCTCAGCCTAGCATAGGCCGAGTTGCTCATTCTCATAGTTTCAACCTACTATATTACTAAGTTCCTGACAATCCAACATCGCTATGGTGGGCTGCCGACCGTCCTCCCTCAACCGAATGATGACCAGGATTCCACGAATTATACACCAATCCCCATGAATCACCAGACCTTCTTCTCTCCCATGTCCCCGACTTTGAAGACAAAGCTATAGCCGTTCTCCTAGTAACTGACCCTAACTCCACCTAGGTCGAACCAAATTCCTAGCCTAACTACTACTTGGGAACCCGCGAATCACCACATTTAGGGAAATAAATCAAGTGAAAGCTCATACCTATATGCGGATAATTAAAGCCTATGAAAGTTGTTGGATTTGAGACGAGGTGTGGTTAGGTTCGTTTGCGAATGAAGTTTCAAAATAGATTTCCAGGCTCGGAAAGGAAGAAAGGACGAATGATGGATGTGGCTCGGGAGAAAAACAGGTCAGGAGACTTGTAATAAAAAAGCGGAAGTAAGAAGGAAAAAAACTGGAATGTGGTCTTTATATATGGGGAGAGGGAGGCGAACAGGGCTTAACCGGTGGAGTCGGTCAAAGTGCCTAAGCAGTTTGGTGAGTAAGCATGCCAAGCGGTAGTGAGTAGAATGATTGAGTGGTTCGACACTCGTATGTCGACCGAACCGTGGTAAAATAGAATATAATAGAAAGTATAATAGTAATAATTAAGATAATGAGTAAATGAAAATGATGTTAAGATGACGGTGCAACGAAAGGTTGAATTTCACCAGGTAAACGGGGAAGCATAGTTTTGAGAAACCCAGCGTGATTCGGCCTTCGAAAGGTTATATATACATACAGCTTTTGGAAAGTTATAACAGGATTTAACAATACTGGTTGTTAGTTCAAAGCATGCCGTGTTGATTCAAACGACGTGCTTTGGGGGGCAAATGTTACCCGGTACTATGGCCCGACTATAGGGCGACAGTCGCAGAGCCTATGGTTGAACCTGGATGGGACTTAAACTAAGGACGGGTTGGAAATAGAAGAGGCTAGTGTGTGATTTGGGTTTGTTTTGTACTATACAAGTTGGTTCGCCATGTCTGATGTTAGTCAGCGTGGTTGTGAGGCACAAGCATGCAAGTTGGACCGGCATTGGAATGTAAATGTGGCGGGCCGGTCGAGAGTGGCTCGACTAGCACATGTAACGACCCACTATTTTGGACCATTCAAATCGATAATAAATCCACACATGCCGGAATTGAATTGCTCAAAATATCAGATTGTTAATTTAAATTTGGCAAAAATCAGCATATACAGTAAATAAAATAATCACTGATCACAAACACAGAGTAATATAACAATAATGCAGCGGAAACAAAAGAATAGTAGTTCATGAAGCTACTATATATATATAACAGAGTTAAATAAGATACATTAGAAGTCACGAATACATAGATGTCTTAATACAATAATCAAATACAAGACCTGAATACATCACTGGAATCAATGGAACAACTGAAAGCAGGATAGATAGCTGGATCTCCAAGCGAAGCTCCAACTCCAAAGGTGTGTGTCGAATACTGTATCACTCAATCTGACCCGAGCGTAAAGCAAAACACAAAACACTCGAGTCAGGATTAACATTCTTATATCAATAAATCCAACTCAAGTGAAATATCAACTGAAATACAAGTAACTCAAAGGATGTTTGGGATAACCATCCTCTAAGGATCCGTTAAACTATCTACTATGTAGTAATATACGCTATTATAATAATGTCTAATAATAAAATAAACTTACTTTTTAATAGCGTCAAGGGGTTACCCATATAGCCCTTAACACGTAATAGTCCCAGTAGACTATCCAGTATTAGCATACTTTCAGATCGGGGGCTACCCTCAATACTCCACAGGCTACGACACAAAACCAAACTCGTAGTAAAGCTCGATATGGTAGGTGACATGGCACAACAAGGCAATGCCAGGGTAGATATACCAATTACGCATCCGGGCTGGTGGAAACGCATAGCAGCCACTACCACCCACCTCGGAACACACTCCCAATCAAAATCGAAGGGTGGCCACCAAATCAATCACAAAGTAATAGAATGGTATCGAAGAAATGCATCCGATCAGAGGTGCTACCTCATTGGCCCGAGAATCGCTCCTGTTTTATCCACCTTATGCCAACTGACGGAAGTTGGGTCCACGTATATACCTTTAGGATCTTCGCCACCATCCTACTTCATTCTGGAATCTCCACCACGTACACAGTTGTTAAAGTGGTTTTCGATATCGACAGAGAGTATGTCCATATCCGATCCCGGTCTCTTTAACAACCAAACGTTATTATAACACCGTGGTCATTTCAAAATAGTTTATACTTTAAAACCAAAATATCATTCCAATTCAAAAACCAAATCAATACGATATCATTTTCACTTCAAATATATATCCATTTCCAAAAATCATATCACTTCCAAAGTTATAATAATTTCGAAACCAACAATTTGAAATAATAATATTTTGGAAATCATAATACTTTGAAATTCATAACTTTGGAAAACATAACACTTCGAAATCATAACACTTTCCTTCAAACAATTTAGATATTAATAATAGTATATAAGATAAAATAGTTTATAAAATAAAATAATTTATATAAAATAGTTATAAGTTAAAATGATTTATATTGAAAATGATTTATATTAAAATAGTTTATATTAAAATAATTTATGAAGTAAAATATAAATAGTTTTAGATATAGTTTAAAATTACTTCATATAAAATAGCTTCCCCAATTTGACAAATCGATTCAAATCAACTCGAATTCCAAAATCCAAAATCCAAATTTAATCAAATCTCAAATCATCAATTTCAATTCGATTCAGTTTCTCAATAAACCATTTCAATTTATCAATTTCAAATACATATTTGGACCATAAGATAAGCCATTTCAATTTCAATGTATTTCAAAACTTTAAATATTCAACATTTCAAAACTAAATTCGATAATATATATATCAAATTCATTTTACTATGATTTAGTTTTGCAATATTCACTAAATCATTTCAATATCATTTAAATAAAACTTCAATTTACAAATTTAAATAAACAAATTACCCCATTTCGAATTATGTAAATTTGAAATATTCATCTAAGTCACTTTTAATCAAATCCAAGTTAAAAATCATATCTTTAAATTTCAAATTTAATAATTTCAAATCAAACTTATTTAAGTAAAATCCTTAAATAAATAACATTTCAAATCAATTTCAAATTTATCTTTCCAACCTGAATCATTATAAATTCTATATTTGAAAATATAAATTTTTAAATAAATACTTAAACATATTATATATCAACTTTATTAAATCAACTTTAATAAATCTTAAAAATCAATATTTAATAAATCATATACTTCTTTCCAAAACCATAGAAATCATTTCAAAATATTTATATATAGACCAACGGTGTTTGTATATAATTTTCTATCCTATAGTCAATTGATACAGATATTTATCATTTCAATCCACAATTTTAATATATACGGGTATATATCATTTCAACCCGCAATCCAATTCAATTCAATGAAAATCGCTTGGGTTTATCATTTCAACCCATAACGATTTTCTCCTATTCTACAAGATCGTTCGGGTATGTATCATTTCAACCCATAGTGATTCTATACTAACAGGGAACTTGCAGAGTGATAACAGATATGATAATAATATAACAACAGTAACAGGCATATATCATCAGTATAAATAACAGATAATGGTGTCCGATGTCACAGGTGAACATGTACAGATAATGGCATATATATATATAACAATGTAAATAACTAACAACAGCATATTTCAATTGACGTTTCAATTGAAATTAAATTTAATAAATATAAGAACGTTAATCGTGAGTGGTTGCTCACCTTTCGAGGCTAGAGAAATTTGAAAATGAACAGAGCTACGGATCCAAGCATGAATTCCGAAACAAAGCTGAATTGGTAAGAATTTGACGGACAAACTGAGGGATAAGAATCGATGAGAACAAGATAATCAATTTTGATATAAACTAAAATATATACATTATTACTATATTATATATATAATGCATTTAGAAATCAAAATAAATTTGCTATACTTCAATAAGTATAAACTATTCCCACATATTAAAAATAGAATTCATATACATGTATACAAAACTGCCTTGAAACCAAATTTAGTATAAATCAGTATCAACTGTATAAGTTATAGTACAACTATATGGGCTATTGTACAATAACTCAACATAACACTATCAGATAATACTATATTTCTTTTATATTTGAAGTCAATTAAGAACCAAAATTTTCAAACACTTTATAGATTTGCGTACACATCCAAGAGTACAACATAAATATAATTTACTTATATACATTCATTTCTGAAATGGTAACATCCCCATAACCCGATACCTTGTACCCACTTACAAAGATTACAAACAAATATACCCAACAGATTATATAATTTATAAACAAATATGACTTACACAATCGATTGTATCTAAGTCAATATATAAACAACTTTGTATAAATCAAAACCCATATATAACAGGCTTTATATAATGTATATGTATATATTGTAACTAAATATAAACTATATATGTAAAAACTGTTTAACATATATATTGTAACTAAATATAAACTATATATGTATAAACTGTTTAACATATATATAAATCATCAATGCAATACAGCCTAATCTAAACACATATATACCTATTTCTATATATGAACAATATGCAGGCTACGAAAAACAAAACGCAGATAATATTTATAACCGCATATAAAACTTTATACTGTATATATTAAAACACACATAAACTTTATAACTTTTATAAACTGTAAAACATATTTTATACCTTTGAAAAACAATATGATTTACTTGTTATAACCTCAAACAACTGAAGTGCAAACTCATATAAACCTATATATGACTAACATAATAAAGACTGCAATATAGAAATCAAATATGAATAATATATGACTTATAAAACTATAGCCGAAGCTATATACATAAACAATCAGGGAACAAATAACATGTCTCTTTTTTTTCCAAAACATATTAATATATAAAAACGGGCATATTATATAGAACCAATAAAACAAAATTTATATATACCGTCAAATAGATAAAATATATATACGTATACCTTATATATATATTACTGTAACCAAACAAGTAAAGCTACATATATTAATTTAGGTATAACTTATACAAAACCCATAAAGTAAAATTTTTATATGCAAACATATATACCTATTGATGAAGAATGGGAGATGGAGAGTTCGGCTAGCCTGGAGAGTGGTGAGCTGCCCACGTTAGATGTTGTAATTCGTGGTGGAGGAGCACTGGCTGTGCTCGGCAAGGGGAAATGAGAGAAGGGAAAAGGGAGGGAGGAGGGGCATCAGTCCTTGGTGGAGATAAAGGGAGATGCGGCCATGCTATGGTGGAGACAAGCTGGAAGAGTTTGGGCAAGGAGAGAGGGGAAAGAGGAGGAACGGTCACGCGGGAGGTAGGAAAAGCCTGGGGATGCGGAGGTGCTTTGGGTAGGTCTGCCGTGGACGTGGCTTCATTTCGTAGAAGGGCGGTGAGACGTTGGGAGGTCAGGGAAGAGGAGAACGAAGACGAAGAGAATTACAGGCTTGCTGAAGCCAGAGGTCTTCACGCGACATATAATTTGTATACAAAAATTTTCTTCTTCCTAACAGTACGAATAGAAGAAAGGGGAAAAGACTGGAAATAAAAGAACGAACCGAAAGTTATAAAACAAAATAGTAGATATAAATTTGAGAAGGTAGGAAATAAAGAGTCACGAGTTGAATTCAGTGAAAATAAATATCAAGTGCCTATTTAATTTCAGCTAGTAGAAAAATAAAGGCCACGGAAGTCAAAAAGTCCGAAAACAGTTACCGATACAGTAATCGTTTTATAGATTTCGAGGTGTAATGGGGTTCGAAAAACAGAAATGAATATATCATAGAGATCAGCACGACAAGACAATCAAAACGGTATACAGATATCAGTGGTACGATTGTCCGATCAAAAGTCGATAATCGGTACCGATATATGTTGCTATTCCGTACGGAAAAATCCAAACGGAGCTAGAAACTTCCGAATTTCGCGAAACGAATTTCGCAGTCTGATTCAGAGTGTTCTAAATAAATTTTCTCATGTTGACATATTTTGATTTCGGAACACTTTTATCATCATCAATTTTAACTAATATAAATTGGAATAAAATTACACTAGAAAATAAACTTCCAAATTATCTGATGAAAATTTACCAGTTGCTATGTTAAAACAGATGCATTTCAAATATCAAATTTAAATTTCAAAATTTTATTGTTTAAAGTTTCACAAAATTTCAATTAAATATATAAATAAACAAATAAAATTATTTAAAATTTACGGGTCATTACAGGTAGTTAGGACAAGGTGATTCGGCCACTGTAACGACCCGATATTTTCAACCATTCGCATCCATTATAAGTGTATAGGAAGACACTCATGCCGGAATTGAATTGCTCAAAATACCGCGTTGTAAATAAAATTTGGCAAATCTCAGAATATACAGTAAATAAATATAATCACAGATCACAGACACATAGTAAAATAATGCAGCAGAAGTAATAGAAATAGTAGTTCATGAAGCTACTATATAAATATCAGAGTTACATGAGATATAACAGAAGAAATAGAATACAACAAAAGTCTCAATATAATAACCAAGTACAAGCTGAGTAGAACAACGGAATTGAAATAGATAGGACATGACAAGCAGATAATCTCCAGCGATTCAAATCTCCAAGAGAGTGGAAATCCAAATCTGTGAATAACTCAGGCTGACCCGAGCGTAAAGAAAAACACAAAACACTCGAATCAGGACAATATATACTTATATAATGTAAACCAACTCAAGCGAACTGTAATAAGGGTACAAGTAACTTAGAAGATGCTTGGGACCGCCCATCCTCTAAGGATCCGTTAAACTATTTACTATATAGTAATATCCGCTATATACAGTAGTGTCTAATTAGTAAAGTATAATCATATAGAAAATAGCGTTAAGGGGATGGAGAACCTTAACGCGATCGGATCTTAAAATCATAATCGTAGTAAAGCTCGATATGGTAGGTGACACGGCACAACTAGGCAATGCCAGGGTAGATATACCAATTACGCACACGGACTGATGGAGCGCATAGCAGCCACTACCGTCCACCTCGAACAACACTCCCAAATCGGAGGATGGCCATCTAATCAATCACAAGTAAGAGTATAATATCGAAGAAATGTGTTCGAGAAGAGGTGCTACCTCACTGGTCCGAGATCGCTCCTGTTTTAGCCACCTTATGCCAACTCACGGGAGTTGGGTCCACGTAACATACCTTAAGAATGTCGCCACCATCCTACTTCATTCTGGAATCTCCACCGCGTACACGGTTGTCAAAGTGGTTTTCGGTATCGACAGAGAGTATGTCAATATTCGATCTCGGTCTCTTTGCCAACCAATCGTTATTATAACCCGTGGTTATAACTTTTAAAAAAAATACTTTACTTCAAAATAAAATATCATTTCAAACCATATCTTTATCAAAATAAAGATTAAATCAATTCCAAACCATTTCCATATATTTAAATTTTCATATCATTTCAAAACTTCATTTCAAATCATTTTAATATAATAAAATATCATATCCTTACAAAAATTCATTTCAAATCATTTTAATAAAATAAAATATCATATCCTTACAAAATTTCATTTCAAATCATTTTAATAAAATAAAATATCCTATCAGTTCAAATCCAAATATTCAACTTTAAATACCTTTTAAATTCAAAGATATCGTTCATTTACTATCATTTCAAATCACCTTTAAATGGTTTATATTCCAATCAAAATAATTCATTTAGACCTTTTAAAAGTGTAATTATTATATTTTCAAATCAAGTATTCAATTTCCAAAGTTTCAAACCATTCTGAGTTCGTTTACTAAGTCAAAAACCCAAATTATTAAAATTTCAGCATTTCATAGCATTTAAAAACAACAGCAATAAGTTATATTTGAAAACATTTTTAATTCAGCAAAGACAGCACTTAAAACTGCTGTTAAAACTCAGTTTTAGTTGAATTATTGTTCAAAACAGAAAAGACAGCATTTCAGAAGTGCTGCGGTAGTTCAGATTTCAAAACAAGGGTTAAATTTGATTTCAACATAGACTGCAGACCATTATAGCATTTCCAGAGAATGCTATAATAGGCCTGAGTTCAATATTAGCCTATAAGTTCAACTACAGCAACTACAGCATTCCAGAAATGCTGTAATAGCTCCTTTTTACACAATTTTAGTTCAAAACAGAATCTATAGCATTTCTGAATGCTATTAAAAGTTAATTTCAGGTGTTAGTGTATTTCCAGCAATTAAATAACTTTAATTTAAAACACATAAACATTTTTAAAATCATATTTTAACATTTAAAATGTTCATTTACATATCATTTAACATATATCTTTTCACAATAAATTTCTTATAATCAAATCCAATTTTCAACAATTTACTTAATAAATTTTAGTGTAAAAGTGTCCAATTCTTCAGATTTCAACAAATAAATTTAACACTTCAAATTTAAATTACCATTTCATAATTTAACTAAATTTCCAATTTTATTTAATTAACTTAAACCTTTAATTAAAACCAAATTTCACATTTCCTAGTCAAGTTATATTTTAAAAGATCACTTTTAAAACATTCATTTATTTAACCACTTAAACTCATAGAAAAATCAATAATACTTTAATAAATCGCTTAAATTCAAATTTAATCAAATTATCATATTTACCATTTTCCAAATATAATTCAATTTTCATTTTATTTATATAACTTAAATATCATTTTTAACCAAAATTCCAAATTTCCAACTTAAGTTATATTTCAAAAATCCAGTTAAACCATTCATTAATTACATTTTTAACACATAGAAAAATCTTAATTTCTTTAATTCAAAATATTTCAAAATCTTTTTAAATCAAATTTCATAAATTTATATTTTTAAAATACTTAAAAATATCCAAAACACTTTATAAAATAACCACGGGCCTGTATATAGTTTTCTAGCCTAGGTCAAGTGATACGGATATGTATCATTTCAATCCGCAGTTTAAAAAGAAAAATCCGGGTTCTATCATTTCAAACCCGCAATCCCAAGTTAAAATAAATTAAATAAAAACCATTCAGGCCTATCATTTCAGCCCATAATGATTTTTCCCTATTCTAAAGTCCGTTCGGGTATGTATCATTTCAACCCATAGTGATTCTAGTCTACAGGGAACTTGCAGTGTGATAAACATATATAAATGAACAGAATACATTATATAACAGTAATGGATGATGTAACAGGTGTATAAACATCGTATGATCATAACATAGTCAAGTATAACATGATAATATATTTCTACAGATTCACAGGGTGTCAATTTACTAGTTATATAGGTACATATTGTCTGGTGAGAATAACTCACCTGTTTGTGCTGGAGATATCAAAACCAATGACACAATGGAAACAAAAGCACGATGACAAGACTACAGACTTGAGTGGAGAGCGAATCCAATCTACAACTCTTGTGTGCAACCCAAAACAAACAATCAAAACAGCAAAATTCAATACGACTTTAAAATGCAATATCATTGAAATAAAAGGAGATACGACTACGCAGTCTTTTGCTTCGCCTTCTCTATTGTTTGGTATGGCTTTGGGGTCTGATGTGGTTCAGATGTGGTCAAGTTTTGGGTCAGGTTTGGGCTAACATAGCTCGGGTTCAAGGCAAGACAAGGTGGAGTTTGTACATGAGGAGGTGATGTGGTTTTGAAGGCAACTAGGTGGTTTTTTGGTCAAAACAAGGGCTCAGCCATGGGGATTGGGCTCGGCCTGTGGTGTGTCATGACAGGACAGAGGTGGGGAGGGGTATGTCGAGGTCAGGTCAGGGGAGTGGTGGCGGCTATGGTGGTGGTTTGGGTGGTGGTTGAAGTGGATGAGCATGTAGAGGTGAAATAAGCATGGATCTAGGCATCTAGGTTGTTGTTTGAGGGGTTTGGCCATCAAGGGGGTTCGGCCATGGTCAGATCTGGTTGGGTAGATGGTGGTGGTGATCTGGAAGAGATGGAAGGAGGTGGTGGCCGTGGAACAAGGGGGAGAGGCCGACCTAAACAAGGGAGAAAACAAGGCAAAATTGCATAGAAAAAGTAAGAAAAAAAAAGTAGAAAGAAAAGAGGGATTTACCTAATTTTTTTCAAGATGGAGGCCATGACTTTTTTTAGGGTTTTGGAGCTTGAAAATTCGTGAATAACAGGAGGAAGATGGCTGGAAAAAAAAGGAATGAGGAATAGTTAGGGTTAATTGGTGAAAGGTTAGGTTAAAACGTAAAAAAAAGTGGACTATAAAAGCCCATAGGAAGATAGAAGGTTTAGGGCCTTTCATATTACTTTATTTTATTTTTATAACTTTATATTTCTGGAAAAAATAATAATCCCAGATAAAATTTCGAAATTTTATCAAAATATAATAGTTTATATAAATATTTATCAATCATATAAAGTTAAATTAAGAAAATAGCTAAAAATAGTAAACTAGTCTACAAAATTTGAAATTGAATAGAATAAATTTTAGAAAAATTCATATGAGCTTGTAATATATTTCTAAACATAAAGAATAACATAAAATAAAAATATATTCACAAAAAAAATATATAAAATTTAATTTAAATATAATTTTAAATGAAGAAAATAGCAGAAAATAAGAAAACAGCCTTTAAAAATAGGAAATCAACACAGTAAACATTGGAAAAATTCTATTATTATTTTTGAAATATTTAGAGATGAAAAAATACATAAATTAACATATTGACACATATTAAATAAAATATATGAAAGAAAAATATGATTTATAAAATTTAAAATAGGCAAAATTGCACAATAAAACAAATTATACTAAAAATTGAAATGTACATAACTTTTACATTTTAACTCCGTTTCCAACGAAACGAAAAGCAGTATTCAAGTTATTAAATCTATTGTCATAATAAAAGATAAAATTTATAATTTCAAATATTTAAAATTTAAATTTAAAAGTCAAAGTTTGACTATTTGACCAAAATTCACAATTTCTGAAAATATTAAATTTAGTCATATTTGGAATTCTAATCCACATCAAAATCAAAGTTTATACTTAAAATAACAAAATTTATTCTTTTTCATAAATAAAGCTTTTGAATCTGGAAAAAAATCAATTTAAAAATATTTGAAAAATACAGGGTTGTTACAGCCACTCACCGCTCGGCCTTGAAGGGAAGATCGTCGCTCGGTCTTGAAGAGGGGACCATCACTCGGCCAAGATAGGAACAACAAGATGGCTCGGTCAAGAGGGGTTCGACCTCAATCACTCGGTATGGGTGAGGTTAATCTTGATGGTTCGGCTGGTCGTGGACCGACCTCAGAAGAACTAAGTCACATGCCGCTCGGTCAAGGTAGCTCGGTGTGCAGCGTTCGGTAAAAAGAGTTGAGGTAACAAGGCATACGTCGCTCGGTCAAAGTCGCAGAACCAAGACAGTTTGGTCAGTTGAGTTTCGGTGCCTGTGGTTCGAACTTGGTGGTTCGGTATGCATGGGGCAACGGACTTGGGACGGTGAACTTTTATGATGGCTCGTGATCACTTCATCCTACAATAGAGTGGCACGCATACACTTCTTTGCTTCGAATATTTTTGCCGCTTGCTTCGAGTCCTTTCACAATATGCTTCGTGTAAATGGCAAGACTCACACTGGACCGGCCGAGGAGGCTCGGCAACCGCCGTTCGGCATGCCTAGCTCGGTGCACAGAAGTCACCTACTATGGGCCAAAGTACCTTGTTCCTGGGCCTGCGAAGGAAGTCCAGCCTATCTTCGTCTATAAATAGAGGGGCAGGGGCACGGTGAAAAGGGACCTTTTTTGGAGAACTCCGGGGAGACTCCGCCATTTTGAAGACTCATCTATTTTTCTTCCAGACCTGTAATCAAGTTGTTAGTGTATGGATTATATCTATATTCAATAATATAAAGAAGCAATAAAGATTATACTCCAAGTGGACGTAGGTAGTTACGCCGAACCACTATAATCCGGGTGTTCTCGTTTCTGCAGTTTCTCTTGCATATTTTCCTCCGTTTTAATTTTCTATCTTCATTAATCACTCTACACAAATCTTTCCTTGGTTGTTAGTGACCAATTTTGGTGCTAACAATATCATTTCAAATCCCAACTTAGGTTATAACATCATTTAACCATATTCGCTTTTAAATCAAGGATTTAATATAACACTTCAACTTTACACAGTCTGGAATTTAGAAAATAGTTTAGATAGTCATAATTAGTTTTAAAATAGTCTAAAATAGTTCGAATACTTTAAAATAGTTTAAATGGGTTAAAATAGTTTAAAATAGAGTAAAATTGTTTTAAATAGTTAAAGTAGTTTAAAATAGATTAAAATAGTTTTAAGATAGATAAAATAGTTTTAAATACTTTAAATACTTTAAAATAGTTTAAATGGTTTAAAGGTAGTTTTGAATAGATTAAAATAGTTAAATAGTTTAAGATTGATTAAATTAGTTAAAATAGATTTAATACAATTTTAATAGTTTAATATAAAATAATTTGATTATTGGAAATGGTTTATATAGTAAATAGTTTGAAAATCTAAATAAATAATATATCTTTAAACAGTTTACAGAATAAATAATTAGTTTGAAATTAATATCAAATTAAACTATTTCTTTCATTCAACAAATCTGGACCGTATCCGGATTTCAATAACTTAATTTTCTTTCAATAAAATTCCCAAAAATCATTTCAATTTATATCACTTTCAAATTCATGTTTGAACTAAATTTTTAAAGCACTTCAAATTCATAGATTTCAAAGTTTAAATATTCAAACATTTCAATAATTCAATTTCGATAAATTTCATTTATATTTCACAATTCAAATTTGAAATTTTAATTAAATTTCTTTAAACAATTCCTTTAAACCAATTCCAATCTCAACATTTAAAGCTTGGATTTTCGAAAATAATTCAGTTTATATAAATTCAATTCTATTTCAAAATATCATTTAACTGAATTCAAAAAATTAAGAATTTAAAAATCATTTAATTTAACCAATTCGATGTCCGTATATAATTTTCTACCCTATGGTCAAGTGATACAGATATATATCATTTCAACCCGCCATAAATTTAAATTTACGAATATATATCATTTCAACCTGCAATCCCGAATAAAATTCAAAATCCATAAAATAGCTCGGGTTTATCTTTCAACCCATAACGATTTTTCCCTAATCTATTGATCGTTCGGGTATGTATCATTTCAACCCATAGTGATTTTCCTAGCAATAACTAAGGGAACATGCAGTGTTATAACAATATAAATATACATCCAGTCATCCAATATCAACAATCAAACATCCATCACAATCATCATTCAAATCAACCAATAAATAACAACAATTTGAATGATTATCATCAACAGGTATTAAATGGCACTTTAAAATTCAATATTAAATTAAATGGCGATTAAATTCAATAAAAGTCAGATTTTACTGGAATGACAATTTAAATATACCAAACATCAACCAATCAAATTCTAATCATATCATAAATTCAATTTAACCAACATAAGATAATCTAGTAGTTGTGAGTGGGTCAAAACACTGACCTTTGATTTCAAATCGATTTAAAATCTAAATAAAGGCCTAAAATTGAATAGTCTTAGAATTCATCCAATCCAGTTCCATAATGTTCGGAATTTTGATACGATCGCAGCGGAACAAATCGCTCGTAAATCCGACCTCGTACGTAAAAGTTATGATCATTAGAAGTTATACGATTTAAAATTAAAATAAATAAATGAAATCAAAGAAAAAATGACACATCACTTACCTTCGTTCTGCTCCTTAGCCACGTCCAAATTCGTACGCCCGAACCCTAATTACAGCCACCACCCAAAATTTGACCAACGTTGCCGCTACGTCGAACTACGGTCTGATTCACGCTCGCCGCCGCGTAGGCTCCTCCAGCCGCACCCACGACCACAACGACGACCCCTCCAGTGGCCTCAGGCCATCACTCCACCGTTAGCATTCACATGCCAATTTTGGTAATTTCATTGACCATCTCAACTGACGAACCCCAGATCCGTGACCTGCTCGACATCATCTTTCCAACGCCACCTCCCAATCGTCGATCAGATGAAGATCCACCGTTGGATCGCGAAAACCTAATTTCAACGGCCGAGGTTCATCTTCGATTTCTAGTCAAACGATGCACCCAATTGGAAAACGAATTGCTACAGTAGATTATGCTTGTCGAGAGCTTTCTAATGATATATAATATGGAATTGGTTTTGAAATTGAATTTAGGGTTTTGAATTGGAATTGGTTTCTGCCATTAGAAGAAGGAGATAGACAAATAGAATTGTACATATAGAATAACTGAATGGCTGCTAGGGTTGAGAAAAAAAGTCTATTTATATGGACAAGGACCGATAAAATGAATTAACATATCGAATTGGTTCGAACGACAATAATTACCCGAAAAGCCCATTCCGTTTCTGAAACGAAAGTAGGTCATCCCATATATCAAAATAGATGTTTTTGATATTTTTGAATTCAATGAACAGGTTTCAAGTCCTCATTTCACTGTATGAAGAAGTTAACTTTTAAAATCAGCTTACTTCAATTGAATTCTTTAAATTGATTTCTACGCGTTTCGAGCCCGCACGATCAAACGACAAGTCCGACCGCTATGAAACTTGAAATCTTACAATAATCCACTGTTATGGATCCGATGAAACTAGTTTCGTCGAAATCCGAGACAGTGGCCAAAATGGCTATTTTCACGTTAATTAAATAATTAATATTAAATTAATTTAATCAGTTTTCAAATTCAAAATTTAATAACTAACAGTATTTATCATTTTTGATTACCTAGTAATTTATAATCCTTTAAAATAACTTTCCATGTCAAATTCAATATTAAATATTACACTAATTACAATGTTCAAATTTAATTGAAATAAATTCATTAGTTATTATTTAAATTCATTTATTTTGATTTATGTCTTATTATTTAATCAACAATACCTTACAAATTTGATTAACATAAGTGTTCATTTTATTACATCTATATTCTACAGTTTCCATCTTAACTTATATTAACAACAATATTTAATTGCATTAAATTCGCATTGATTTCCCAATCAATTCAATAGATTAAATAATAAAATAATAATTAAAACAATTATCACTTTTAAGTAATTTAATTGCACTTATAAATTGATTGCTCATAACCAAGATTATAACTACTTATCATCACTAATTTTTATATTCAATTTCAACCGATTACATACAATCTCACCATTTAATTCAACCTTTAATTTATTTCTTTATTTACAATTTATAACCAATTATAACTTTAGAATCATTTCAATTATTTGGAATTACATTAAAATAGTTAGCAATTACCTTAAATTAACATTATTAAGTTTCATTCTAGTTGTTTTCACATTAATAAATCATAATTTTTAATTTCTTCCAATATTAAAACCAACATCTTATTTAATCAATATTTTAATTATCGAAATTTACGGGTCATTACATCCAATTTAGGATAAAGTATTGGCTACTGCTATGTTTATATAGGAGATGTTACATATTTAAGGAAACATTGCTTATGGGATTATTAGGAGTATCTCTTTTTGTGGAAGGATCTCCATTAAAAAAGCCCATGGTGATTCAAATTTCTTGTTTCCCACGACTTCTGCATTTTTAGTCTTTGTTAGGTAAAACCGAACTCGTAAAAACACTTAGCTTAGGCACGTTACATTAAGTTCAAGGTTTGCCTATGATTGAGATTTTGAAAATAACCAAACTAGATTCTACACTCAATGAGAGCCTAAACTAAAGGTCTTAACATACTTGAAAGGGAAGCGTTGTGAATTTTTTTAATCTGTTGGGCCAAAGTAAAGGTGTTGGCGAAAATCAAATTAGCATGTAATTGCTTTCAGAGAGTTTTAGACGTTGTAGTTCGTGTGCTGGAGTCATAATAGTTTTTTTGGAAAACTATAAGAGTGTTTCAAACTGGGTTGGTCATCCGTCCAGTGACTGTTTTGATTTCTTATCTTTAAGCTAAGTTGATTTTAGAGTATTACCATTCATTATTGATGCACGAGCATCAGTATGGAGTAGGGTCGGTCAACGGAGGTCAACTTGCAATTTGGTTCCAAGCAAGATTCGTTAGTTGCTTAATCAGGAGTGGCTAGTGAGCAAGTGACTTCTGAATTGTTATATAGCCTCACTTTTATATCATGAGGTTTGGCCTTGAGTTTTTGAACCATAGGTGATGGGATTATTTTGTTTATTCCTAGAAAACATTGTACTGTAGCAGGTAGAACTTTAATTTTAGTTCAACTTTGTCTTTGGGAGCTGATGCATAAAGGTTAGTAGTCTGTCCTCACGAAGCTACCCATATGACAAGAGCAACCGAATGTTCTGGCTAAGTAAGATTTGTTGGCAATTAAAACTAGTAGCTTAAGGGTGGTTCAAAAGAGGACTTCCTGATTTGTTTTGTGTTGACTTGGGTAATCTTCTAAGTGGTGATCTAATGCTTGATCGGACGAGCATTGCAGTACACTTAGTAAATTCTTCTTACTATCATTGTGCGGTCATGGGGAGTTCAAACTGGATCAATCCTTAAGCATTTGTTGTAACTGAATTGGTGTTAGCAATTTATTATACTTACTTCTTAGAAAAATGGGTTTGATTCGAAGGGATGAGGGAGTTAGCACATGGATTAATGGATTATTCTGATAATCATGAGAATCAATAATCCAAAATATAAAGTTGACGTACTTTTCAAGAAAGGACATGCTTTGTCTTGCATGTATCTCACATAGGATGAGTTGTACGACTTAGGCGTGGTTGTGAGGCAGAATGTGCTCATTAAGGAGCAAGCTGATGGCTTGATCGTTGATTATTGTTTTGCGGTTGTGGCTTGTTTGTTGATTCTCGTTTTTTTATTATAGCATGATTGTTAATAGTTTGACTAATGGTTTTTGTGGTTCCTTTTTGCTTGATTGTTGCTTGATTATTATATGTTGCTTGCTTATATGTGGAGTACTTATTTTGGTTGGTTGTTCACTAGTTCGGTTTCTTGTTGACTATTTGATTTTTATATAAGATGTATATGGACGAATAAGTTAATGATGGGAAACACATATACATAAGTGGCTTGTTTTATTGAAGCAAAAAACATGTTCTTGGAAAAGTTCATAAGCACTAAATTATTTGATTAGTAACTTGAAATGGTTTACAATAAATCATGTAGATGATGTGGTAAAGTGTTTATCATCACTTGGCAATTTTGATGCCAGACAAAAGTCATTTGGAAAGTAAGTGAATAAAGAAACTATTTTTGAACAATCTAGACTTATTTTGAAATGATTTGGACTATAAATGGTTTTCAAAATATGTATATACTAAGTGGAATAATTTTGAGATATTGTCAATTGATTCATTTAAGCCAGGATGATTTAGTTATGAAAGAATGAGATTTTAAAGAAGCCTGGTATGGGGTTTTATTTTTGTCAATAATATACATGGGTTGCTATATTCAAACATACAAGTTATTTGAATGTATAAGTAAGTTAATTTATTTGACTTTTAAAGTGTATAAAGGAATTAGGAGTTTTATATGACCTTTAGCCATGCCATATCTGGATAAGTCAGAATGATATAATGATCACATAGCAAGCCATATGTATAAGATGATAACTCCAGAATTCAAATCCCAAATTAACCTCAGAGATGTAGCCATGAATTTTCCAAACGCTTTGGAAAACCATGTACTTGTCAAGGGAAACAGAATGACAAACTTTAGACTACAAAATCCAAAACCAAGCCTTGGTTCGATACCGATCCGAAAACCAAGTTCAATACCAATCCAACGACCTTGTCTAGAATCAAGCCCAATCCAAACCCATTGAAGATTAAGGAAAAAGCAAATAATATGATCTAAGAGGCCTATTCAAGATTGGAAACACTTCAACTTACACATGTCAGATAAGCAAGTTCAAGGCAAGCAATCTAATTGTTCTTGGATCATCATTAAACCAATGGAACAACTCGAAAATCAAGCCAACTTCCAGTTAGTTAAAGTGTAAAGACAAACAAACCAAGAAGTATGGATCATCACCAATCCATAGCATTAACTTCAAACAACAAAGCATCAATACACTACAGTCTATTTCCACAGGTCTTTATTGGTCTAAGGCCCTCAGTTGGGTATTGAGTTGAGGAGCAACTTGCTGATCTGGCCACGACCTCTTTAGATAACCTTCTTCAGGATATGGAGAATGTGAGGAGAAAGTAGGGAAGACAAATTTGCTAATCTTCGTCTAGAAATAGAGGATGATAGGCACTTGAAACATCCTTGCTTTCTACACTGTAAAATAAATAAATTTAATTAAAATAAAACTGTTCGAATTTGATTTTTGATAATTATTATTTTGAAATCATTACTTAATTAAAGGCTATTTAATGAAAGATTTTATTTTAATAAATTGAATTAAATTGATAAATAATTTTCAGATAATATATTAAAATTTAATAAAATATTTTTATTGAATATAAAATATTTTTAAAGTGTAAATAATTGTTTTATGATTAAATAGTGAAAAATAAATAAGCGGGCATTAAATTGAATTAAATTATGTAGTTATCTATATATAAGTTGCAAAATGAAGTATAAGTCAATTAAAGTTAAATTGAAATTTATTTACAAACTAACAGAATAATTTTCAAATCGCCTGACAGCTACACTTTAACAGCCTATTATTCGCAGAGGCATATAATAATTCTTGTTTAAAGGTATAAAATCGACAGGATCGTAAAGTGCCACCGTGAGGGCCCGACTAAAAAAGGGTGGGGTTAGGGCGGGCCTTCCTACATCCCTAGCCTACGAAAGTAGTTTTTTTTAAAAAGAAAAAAAGATAAATGGACCAATAGGCAAAGTAAAAGTTTAAAAGGGAAAAGCATAAAACAAGTACATTTCTATTTTCTACCTCTCCTTCTTTCTATTTCAATCCAACCCAGCAATTCAGAACCTGATACCACCTTAGCCCCAATTTCCAATTTCTGCCTAATTGAGAAATCGTGACAACATAGAAAAATCATGCATGAGGGCACGGAGATGAAGCTCGCGCAACATGAAGCAACGCAAAGGGGCGATGGCTGCTGCGTTGGAGGAGGCAATGCGATGTGGGAGGAGGCACATTCATGGTAGGAGACCATGGAGAGGCACAGATGGTAGCTGGCAACCGTTGGTGGTCGAAGCGACGACGTTGTAGATGAAGCACCTGAATTAATTGATGGACTGGTGCTTGATGATCTAGTGCATTGTGTACAGGAGGAGAAGCACAGAGTCGAGGTGGGTTTGGGTGATGATGGTGATGAGCTACGGGTAGTCGTCGTTTCATAATTCAAGAATTGTTTTGGTGATTTTTCTACATTCACAACTATTTTTATATTCCACTATTTATATAATTAACCCAATTATTGCTTGAATCACTTAGTTGAATGAATTGCTTGATATATTGGTTAAAATGTTTGGTTGGGATATTGGATTGGTTATGTGATATTTGATGTGATTTGGCGTTTGATAGTGGGGTTTTGTGTATGTTTGATCGTCAAAATGCAAAGGAGAAGTTGTCCGTTTGCATTTTAATTGTGTAGTTCTTTATATATCTTGCTGCATTGTATGGATGACCAGAATTCGATAGAATTCGACTCGGCCACACCATAAAATTGTATAGATGATTGCTTGATTATTTTTGCAGAACTTTGCTCCATGATTTATATTTTTGAATGTTCGATTAATCTTCTATTTTTAAAAGATTTTAAATAGTTTCGAGAATTATTTATGGGGATTTAAAATTAGTTTGAAGTATATTTATAAATAAATAAAGTTGGTTGGATACTAAAATGATATAATGGAAATTGTTTTGGATATAAAAGTTCTTTTAAAAATGAAAATGGAGAATTTTAATGGTATTGGAATATATATGGAATTTTTACTATTACGAATGAGGAGTTTTAATTATACTTTCCGAAAATGAATTTTTTTCCAAAGTGAATATTTAGTAAAAAGGATTCAAAGAATAGAAAGAGGAATTTTTTATTATACAAATCTATTTGTTTTAGTTTGAAATATATTCCCTTTTTATGTATTTATTGGCTCGACATTAGAATATTTGATGATTTTGTGCTTTAATTCTATATCGGGATGTTGAAAAAATGGATTAGTAATACTAGATGGTATGGGACGCTCGATAATATATTTTTTTGTTTATTCTGTTGACTCATATTATAGAATAATTATTGATTTGATGAGTGTAGTTTACTAGCTTTTAGTAAAATTTTGATTAATACTGAGTGGTATGGGACGCTCCAGTAATACTGGCCCGATTACTATTGGTGAGTAGACGTCACTTATATTTTGAATATCGGTTAGGAATTTGTGATATCATCTGGAGGTGACTCCTTAGACTTAGTAGTCGAAAGTTATATTATTGTAACACCCCGTAAAATCAACCATAAATAAATTGGATAGATTAAATTAATAAGTTAGAGGTAAAAATGAAAATTTTGCAAAAGTTGGCATTTGACCACAAAAGTTATGGCATTGCGTTCGTGTTGAAATTCTGATAAATTTTCTTATATAATATGTTGAAAATGGAGCTCAAACGAAAAAGTTGTGGACGTTTGAATTTTTTGGGTCTAAGATAATTTACATAGAATTCAAATTTAAATTAATAATTAACTTTAAAGTTTGAAATTCAAAAGTTAACAGTAGATAGACTTGGGAATTCAGTAAACGTTAAAATCAACGTTAATGTTAATTAAGGAATAAAATAATTAAATATCAACGGCACGATAAAACTGCCCAAAATTAACAAACCGGTCGACTGCTTCCCTTGGGCCAGTTTAACCATTAGCGGTCAATTGGTGGGAAGCGGCAGTCGATCGGTCGTAAACAGCGGCAGGGGTTTTTTTGTGTACCATGAACGTTTGGATTTTTATACTATTAAATCGACTTAAATCCGACAGTTCTGGTGCATTTCAACCACTATAAATAAGACCCTAGATCCTTCACTTTTATTCACATAATATTTTGGGAACATTAGCGAAGCTCTGTTAGTTTGTCTCTTCAAGATTCAAATAAACTCCATTATGGTTTCAGGTAAGAAATCATAGATATATCTCTCTTTGTTTATTATTTATTTTCTCAACTTATTCTCCACCAAACTTTTAATTTATTGAATCTAACATATATACAAATCCCTTACTGTATGTATCTATCAAAAAGAAGAGATCCGATAGACATTGTCAAAGGCATGTCAAATCCAAGAAGGCAAAGCTAAGGATATATTGTAAGCGGAAATCTTAGCTTTTCTATTTTACTAATTACTTTGTGTAATTTGGGTTTGAATATGCCTTGGGGAGTTTTGGTTTGCGAAAACATCATATTACAAACCCCCAAAAATCTTCAATGCAAAATGTTAATTCTAGGTTGAAATCTTAAATTTGTTTATGTCAAAATAATGGAAATTGTGTAGATTTGCAGTTTTGATAATTTTACCTTCTATTCCACACCTTATTTTTTTCTTTGAATTTGGTTAAAGAATTTTGATTAAGGAATAACATGTAAGGCACAAATATTTTCATAGTTTGCATCGCTTATTCCTATGAATTAAATTCCTTTGTTTATTTTTAATGTGAAAAAGGAGTTGAATAGAGTGTAGAAACTGAAATTGTAAGTTTCTCTTATCAATATATTCCATTATTTTGATTAAATAAGTTGAGTTTAAATTTTTATTGTATACAAGTCTATTGATCAGAGTCTTTAGATATGAATATTGGAATTTTGGTATTGTTGATAATATGGAACGGGACTTGTATAATTGTTTAAAGAGGTAACATTTAAACGCTAGTTTAGGGTGTATATTCCGTATGCTTAGAAATTACTAGGCACAAATTTATATACGTATATTAGCATAATTAACGTATAATTATAACGTATAATTGTGTAGTTAAATAGGTAATTCATTCTATTAAATCCCCCTTAGGAAGGTAATTAATGTTAAAGGCGAAATAAGAAAGATTTCTTATAAGGCCTTGATTAAGGAAACGGTGAGGTGTGTGTTAATACATGTAGAGTGTGATATAGATTATGACTAAGTTATAGGGATGGGAGGTCAGGCAAAAGAACACGGAAATCTACCCCGCTAATTTGGCTGTCTGCCCAGCTAATCTGGCTACTAGCATTATGACTTTGGGGCTGATGTGAGACATCACTTATAATAAGTAACTACGATGAGACGAGTTTAATTCTAAATTCGGTAGGGTAAATCTGCCCAGCTAATCTGGCAACTAGTACTTACGGATAGTCGGGCTAATGCGAGATGTCACCGTGGGAGTACGGGTCATATTACGAAGGACCCACTTCCGAGGTTGAAGGTATTATTAAGTGGTTGTGTGAGGGCCTGCCTCTTCCCTTTATAGGAAGTAGTAATTGGTCGGGGTTATAGGTTAGGCATGGTAGAGGATATCTCGAAAAAGAGCCTGCTTCAATAGCAAGTATTAAGTGGCTGGAGAGATTCCGTGCAATGTCAGCTAGATAGTTACTAGTGAGGAGTCTGCCTTGGGATTACAGGTAGTAAATGACATGGACCTACTTTAAATAAGGTATTAAATGGTTGAAGCTGTAACGACCCAATTTTTCGACGCTCGAAAATCAACATCAATACGTCTACTGTATCAAATGCCGATCAATCGAATGCCGGAAAACCGAACCGTTACGGTTAAAGAAGAAAGAGGTAGAAGAAGAAATAAAAAACAATATCAGAATCTCACAATCGCAGCGGAACAATATATAATAGATAAATGAATAATCTTTAAAGCAAAGAACTATATCTGTTTATACATTACATCATCAGAGTATTACAACAACAACACACAACGTTAGCAGTTATAATAACCTACCCATATGATTGAATACACAACGGAATGATAATAGTATACGGAAGTACGTCTCGCTATCCAGCTCGCCTCCTGATCTCCGTAGCATACTTTTCTGACTTCGCTCCAGAACAACTGATAACCTGACTCTAGGCTGCCCGTGTGGAAAATTATGGGCACCCAGAGTTTAGAAAGGGAACAATAAACTCCAGTTCAGTCATGGGACTGGTGTGAGATCTTAAAACAGTTATTTGTACAAAGGAAATAAAAGGAAATCCGCTATGCTTTTGGAAAATGAAACTACCATAAGGCCTCCCGCCAGACACACAATGCAAACGCAGAATTTGAGGAGATTTCTCCTTATGATAGTCAAACATTCTTGATAAGCAAAATCTTTTTAATATTATCATTAGTGCATAGTGTGGAAAATATTTCGAAAGTATAATATTAATCTTAGCCAACATACACATTTCGTAGTATGCCTACTATAGCTACCATGTTCAATAGCAGGTTACCACCACATTCCATGGTAGGTTATACAACTAAAACCGTACAGGGCGCGTATTGTTTCTTTGGATTTCCAACAAATGGTCAGGCTAAGGAACTTCCTATGCCACATGGGTACGCCTCTGGAGGGACGCCCCGAGAACCTAACCGGATCTCTACCAACACAAGGCCGAGTTACCTCACGCTTCTGGTGCAATGAAGCTGTAACTAGATAACCCCACACACGAGTATGCCATCCCTGGTCGTTACCGACTTTTATCCGAGGATCCTCAACACCAACAACCACAAAGTAATAAATTTGAAGCAACCACATAAGTTAAGTATCTAGGCTCCATACCATGATACTACCTTTTTCCAGAAGGAAATGGACATACCTTGAGGGCGCTACCCCCAAACAACCTTGCCGCATCCTTCCTGTTTCGACCATTTCGGGTTGTGAGGTCCGACGAAGTCTCGTCCACAAAGCTACGCTTTTCACAAAAGCCATGCTTCGATCAACAAATGATCAACAACACTTAGCATGCCACATTACCAAATTGGGAATATATCACTAGTAACAATCAAATACATAACCTCTGAGCTCATACGTCTCAGAGAAGGGTGTTAAGCTAAGAGAATAAATTCTCCGCCACCAACAAAAATGTATTTGATAGAAACTAGCTTTATATCTCAAAGTGTAACGTCCGACATACATCCATACAAGTCTATTCCGGGTTCGAACGGAAACGAAGGCACTTCAAAGAAGCCCTTGCAAATCTGGATATTCACTACTCACGTCCGGACTCCCCATCACAAAGGGTGATAAAATCTCTATACTGGAGCAACTCGGTGCAGAGACATTTGACAGGTAATCCTTTCGTTTTCGAAAATACCCGGTCTTCAACACCATCTTCAAATGCAATCCCATTTCGTCGTATCATTATTCGGAATGGATTTTATGACATAAAGTCCTCTACCGGCTTAACCGAATTTAAATTTCCAAATATCCACCGATATACGATTTTCAAATCGATTTCCAAATATTCACTTTCAAACACCAAATCAAATTTTAAATTGATTTCCAAATTTATTATCTTTTAAAACCAATTCCTTTATTTCTTCCAAACTATTTAAAATCTGAATTTTAAATAAATTCTCCAACTTTTAGACAATATCACTTGAAATCCATTTATTAAAATCTTTTTTCCATATTTTGGAATTGATTTGATAAGATTACATAAATCAACTTTTATACTTTTAAATTCCTTCCTTTAAATTTATCCAATATCTAAAATTAATTTACTCCAAATTTTCTACTTTAATTTCCAAAAATCCAATTTTATTTATTTCTGGTATCCTACAATACCAAAATATATTCGGCTAAACTATAGCCTTCAAATAAATTCCATTTATCATATAATCATTCACACCAATATAATCATTCACAGATTATCACATCACAACATATACAAATAAATTCAACAATGTGAGGAATCCAGTTGGATCCCTCCAACATGTTTCCCTACATCCACAGATGTTAGCACAACAATTAAATACCAATTCCACTTCGAGGGAATATCGCGGTATATGAGATTATATAATATCATCCGCTATTATGCGGCGCATAGGGTCTCATCCGCTATATAATGCGGGAAATCAATCACTCCAATATATATATATATATATACTACTATATATAATATCAATCAACAGATAAATTATTAAATTCATCCAAGCACATCCAATAATTTAAATCATTCATTTAAATTAACTAGCAAATAAATTTGAGTGAGAAGATCACACCTTTAATTATGCATGCCACCCATTTACATTCCAGCTTGATTTCATGATTTTTGAACCTCACTGCAACGACGAACTTCGCCTCCAAGTTGTCATCGCCATCACGATTATGATCTCAACATCGCCTGCGGCCCTTAATCTCTCAACAGTGAACGCAGCAACCCATTGGCCTCCCATGGCCAAGTTATACCCAGAGACCATAGATACTCCGTCGTCAAGTTTCCCACTGGTCGATCGAACGAGTCGCCCCCATGCCTCGGCGAAAAATTGAAAACCAAACCATTTGCCGACAACCCGCTACACCTTGAGCGTGCGCTGCTTACCACCAGCGAACATCATCGCGACGCTCAGACCCCACCACTCGCGAACGGCCCTTCAGATCTAGGCTGAGATTGATTGTCGAGTAGACAAAAGAAGGTAAGGAAGCGATTTTCGAATTGATGAACGCACAATATATCTGTAGCCATGATTGTATCTTCGAGTTTGATAATGAAATAGGAAGGCTCGGCTTGATTTTAATTTTACCGTTGTTCGTCCGCCATTTTTATTGATTTTGTTTTGCCGAGATAAAATGTTCGGCATTGATTTTTTTTCTTTTTTAGTGACCGAGCAATTTAAAAGTAGGAAGGAGATGCGTGTAAAATAAGATGAAAACGTGCTTCAAATTTCTACACATGTATGCAAAGTTTTGACACAATATTTTAATGCAACAATATTATTTATTTTTTAATTTAAATTCAAATTCAAATCGTCTCGAATACGAAGTCTAAAATCTCGATCTCATATCGAGGCGTGCCGCTAGGCGTTCATAAGGTTATACCCCTATTTCGAGCGCACTGGAAAAGGTTTCGAGTCCTAATTCGATCGTATGGAGAAGATAGCTTTTTGGACCAGTTATTTTATTAAACTTTCGATATAAATTTCAGCGCGTTTACTTATCGTACGGCCAAACGATCACTCCAAATGCTACGAAAATTGAAATCCGATAATAATACACTATTATAGATCCAATGGAACTTGTTTCGTTGAAATCCGAGACTGTGCCTCAGAAGGCTATTTTTAAATATCGATTTAAACGATATAAATTCAAAACTGAACAAAATAGTTTCAAATTTAATTTTGAAGCTTTTATTATCTTCAGTATTATCAATATAGATTTTACAAAACTTCGAATTATTTTTATCAAGATCAAAACTTAAGATTACAATATTTTACCCAGTTTCAATAATTAAATAAAATAATTTAATTGCCAAATAAATCCTGATATTTGAAATTCAAGTTAAACTATCTTCAAATATTTAAAATCAATTAAATATTTCAATTTCAAATGCTCAGAAATTCAGGGTCGTCACATTCTTCCCCCCTTAAAAGAATTTCGTCCTGAAATTACTAGTTAAGAACATTGATCCATAACCCGTTTAATTATTTTTTTCAAAACCAAACAGTTTTATCAACTTTCCAAAACAAATATTTTTATTGAAGACACATTAGCCCTCTTATTAACTTCCCAAACTCAACCATAAGTTTCAAACAATATTATTCTCAACAATTCAAATTCAAATTTTAAATTCAAAATTTTTCTAACTCTTTAAAATTTCAACAAATTTCGCCAGCGTCTCCTTTGCGCGGTTAGCTCAGTACGACTACAAAATGCCACAATGGGGCCCTAGATTTCAAAAGAAAACAAAACGCCAAGTGGCTAGATCATAAAAGGATCAAATTTTATATTTAAATTTAAATACATACCTTTTGTCGAGCAATTAAATTTTATCTTCGAAATCAAAAGTCCAATTCCCTTTTCCTTTTTAAAACACCTGTATACTATGTTAACCCTTAATTTTCTACGACTCAAGAAGTGTACGACTCAAGAGCTGTATGACCTAACAACTCAGAATACTTCATGACCTACGACTCATGGCCCAGACGACTTAACGAGTTAACGTGTGAACAACTTAACGAGTTAACGTGTGAACGACTCAACGGGTTAAGGTATCAACGACTCAACGAGTTAAGGTCTAAACGATTTAAGAGATGCCACGACTTAAGGGAAGCTCCGACCTAACTGCTGTAAGGAATTATCGACCCAGGGGAGTTAACGACTTAAAGGACTTACGACTTAAGGAACTCACGACTTAGCTTAAGTCGTCCACGACCTAAAAGCTATCGGGTTAAAATCCAATGCCTGCACCCGAGCCACTTTGATCTGATAAGTCGGCCACGACTTACGACTTATTATAAGTCGGCCACGACTTAGCACTTGTCTTCTACCAAGCCACAAGCTGAACTCAGTAAGTCGTCCCCGAGCTACCTTAAGTCAACCACGAGTCGCGACTTATCTTAAGTCGGCCACGACTCATGACTTGGCAGAAACTCATGTCCAGATTTCTCTATAAATACCCCCCTACCCTCAACATGAAGAGGACTTTTGGGCCGATCATTTCTCAAAGCGCTGATACTCTGCTGAACTCTCCACTCATTCAACAACTGAAGATCTTCAAACATTCGAGACACTACAACAAGCTTCGAGAGGAATTCTCTACATCCAACACGGATTCATCGAGTTTCATCATCGAAGTTTGAGCTAGTAGTCGAGATTGTCTTTGTGATCAAACTGTATCGTTTTCATAAGTGAATTGTATCGATTTGTAACCGGATTCAGTAATAAATAGATTCAAAGTGGACGTAGGCTCGATCTCAAGCCGAACCACTATAAACTGCTGTCTTTTACTGCTTTTCTGCTATTTTACTGCTTAATTTCTGTTCCCGTCACACGGGTGGTGCTTTCACAATTTTACTACACACACCGGGTGTTAGCGTTCATTTTTTAGCGTTAACATTTTGGTGCTTTCACTGAGAATTGAACTCAGGAATATTCTCACCATTGCTCCGTGAAAGTTTGTTGAAGGAATCTCTCTAAAGACCAGAAGTTTTTCTGAAATCATGGCTCTTGAGAGAGAGGGTAGACCTACCAGATCCGGAAATGCTCAGAGGGAACCTCCTCTTCCCCAATAGCAAATCAGGCAACTCCTGCCGTTGGAATCACAAGGGCTGAGTTAGACAACGCAGTGTCAGGATTATATCAGCAGATTGAAGCTCAAAACGCTTTAACGATGGACAGATTAAACGCTCTGCTTGGGGCAAATCAGCAGCCAAAAAACAATGAAACAGTCTTCACTGAAGATGCTCGTAATCCCCAGGAGAAAGATATTCCTCAAAGAACAGCTGACACTGTCGAAATGCCACCTTTCCAAGCTGAAGGTTCAAGGCAGCAGCAAACTTTCCGCGAATATTTTCCCAGGCAAACTTCCGAAAGGAGAGCTGACGTCTGCCCGGCAACGCCTCTAAGCAACGAGGAGTACCTATCAGGGATGGTTCGCCAAATCATGAAAGAGAGTATGCAGAGGGAAGATAATGAGAACGACTGGGGATTTGCACCAAGCAGAACTCCGTTCACGGAAAGGATCCTAAAAGCAGATTTTCCAAGAAAATTTGTACCTCCTACTATCCAGGTTTATAGAGGGACAAGTGACCCTAATCATTTCCTGTATAAGTACGACTGGCATATGACCGGTGCAAGAACATCAGATGAGATTAAATGCCGTTAATTTCCAGTGTACTTGGAAGGGGTGGCTCTACTTTGGTTCACTAAGCTACCAATTCGGTCCGTAGATCAATTCTCTGATTTGACCCGAAAGTTCAAGGATCAGTTCAGGTTGTATGCTTCAAAAGCTAAAGATATAATGTCACTATCAAGCCTTGAGCAGGCTTCCGGAGAATCTATTAGATCTTTCTTGAACCGTTTCAATGTAGCTTTAGCCGAAGTGGACAATGCAGAACCCCGTATGATCCTGACTTATCTGATGCGAGCCATCAACAAATCAAGTGAATTCGGAAGATGGCTAAAAATGAAGGAGCCGAACTCACTTGAAAAATTCTATAAAAAGGCCGACGAATTCATGCGCCTAGAAAGCCTTTCTGCACCAGCGAAGGTAGCTGTGGCCGAAATCCAGAATAACAGTGTTGCTTCTAATAGAAGAGAATTTAGAGGACAGAAAAGGGAAAATGATGACGAGAAAAAGCAGGGAAATGCGAAGAAAACTCGCCACTTTGAATCTCTGGGTCTCACTCCCTTGACCGATAATCTAGAGAATATTTTCTTTGCAACTAAGGACACTGT
Organism: Allium fistulosum; assembly: GCA_030737815.1. Classification (NCBI taxonomy): domain Eukaryota; kingdom Viridiplantae; phylum Streptophyta; class Magnoliopsida; order Asparagales; family Amaryllidaceae; genus Allium; species Allium fistulosum. Next base: position 1,354,956,249 of record CM060902.1, on the reverse strand, counting down.
CGAATATCCTAAACCTCATAAGTTGAGACTTGGGAAAAATGCCACTCAGAGTGAAAGATTCTGTAAGTTCCACAACCAGCCTGGCCATGACACTAACGAGTGCCGCCACTTGAAGGACCTGATTGAAAAGCTGTTGAAAGAGAACAAACTTCAACAGTATATCAAGAAAAACAGGAATGACCCATCTTCATCCACTCAGGAACAACAACTTCCCGATCATCAATACGGCTCAGTCAACAAAATCGTAGAGCAGGAATCAGGGAGGTTTGTCATTAATGTTGTTACAGGGGGTCCCCACACAGCATCTGACCACATTCTATTCTGATTGGCATATGGATCGGGAACCATGATTCCAGTAAAGATGAAGATTCAATCTCGAGATTCCAGAACAACATTCATCTGCATCCAATTTTTTACTTAACAGCATTGCTTAAATTTGTAAAATGATGATGAATGTATAACTCTTGTATTGAAAACTGCCGAAAACTCAGTGCGGATTAATAATAAAGAACTTTAAAATCTTGTGTTCTACTGCTATATAATGCCAGTTTCATTTCGATATGCAAATATCTTAAATATATTGCTAAAATGTTGATTTAATATTGCAGGCAATTAAAGCATAGCTTACTTATTCAACATGTCACGAGACTCAGCGATTCCCATAAATCACTCAATAATAACGTACATTTCCCTGGCAGAAAGCAAGCAACTTGCAAAAGAATGGGGCATGTACTTGAAGTAATAACAAGGAATCGTTAAGGAGTAGATGAAGAAAGAGCAAAAGTAACAAATGCTACTCTTCGGAGTCCAAAAAGACCTCTTCAGAGGCACATTTCACCGGAGTTGAAGTGTAAAAATCTCTCTTCGGAGGCCCACTTCACCAGAGCTGAAATGCCAAAAAGACCTCTTCGGGGGCACATTTCACCGGAGTTGAAGTGTAAAAATCTCTCTTCGGAGGCCCACTTCACCAGAGCTGAAATGCCAAAAAGACCTCTTCGGGGGCACATTTCACCGGAGTTGAAGTGTAAAAATCTCTCTTCGGAGGCCCACTTCACCAGAGCTGAAATGCCAAAAAGACCTCTTCGGGGGCACATTTCACCGGAGTTGAAGTGTAAAAATCTCTCTTCGGAGGCCCACTTCACTAGAGCTGAAATGCCAAAAAGACCTCTTTGGAGGCACATTTCACCGGAGTTGAAGTGCAAAATGCTCCTCTTCGGAGGCCCACTTCACCAGAGCTGAAATGCAAAATTGCTTCTCTTCGGAGACCAAAATTGCTTCTTTTCGGAGACCAAAGGACCTCTTCGGAGGCACACTTCACCGTGCTTGAAGTACCAAACATAAGCCCTCTTCAGAGGTACAAAAACAAAGCCTTCTTCGGAAGCACTAAACAAATCAAAAAAATTCTTCAGAAAGTTCACTTCACTGCATAGGAAAATCCACTTTTTAACAAATAAGAGTGACCACCATCTGAAAGTTGAAGTGTTCTTCAAGGAAGAAAGAGAAAGTGAAAATTTCTCCAAAAATGAGATATAATCTATTAAAAGCAGAATGATTCTTCCCTTAAAAGCGGAATAGCTATTCTCTGAAATAGGAATATCAGTCTTGTAAAAGCTAGAAATGTTGCAATGCACCTGTGGTATGGGGGCAACACTATACAATTCAGTTACATTAATAAAAGTAATGTGCGAGCAACATACCGCAAGTTCATTGCAATATCACGAAGAGTAGATGTGGAATAAATGCATTCTCAAACACAGACAAAAAAGTTTGTACAAATAAAAAGAATCGTTTATTCTACACTAAAAATGAGAAATAAATATACTCACACATACATAAGAATTTGTACAAGTAAAGGAACTATTTTATTCAATACTATGAAAATTCTTTACATGTGCAGATATCTCAAAAAAGCAAAAGCGGGGACCGGTACCCGCACAATCTCCGGTCAATACATGCAAAAAGCAAAACAAGAAGCATAAGGTATAGCTTATCATTCCTTCTTCCGACCACCCTTGGAACTCTTTCCCGGCCTGATAATCAATTTTGAAAGCCGTTGTGGATGAGTTGGGGAAGGAGGAGAAGGAGGGACAGCCAGATCTTCTTCAATATTCTGTTCACCAGCCGAAGCGCTCTTCTTTTTCTTCTTCATTGCACGCTTCCCCTTCCACTTTGAAGAAGATTCGCTCCCCAAAGTAGCAAGCAGTGTAGAAAGCTTTGTGTCATCATCAAGAGACTGCTCTGGGGTCTTCTCAGTGTCATTAAGATCCTCCGCCTTCTGCTCTTGTGAAGCGGCCGAATCATCCAGGCCTTGAAGAGCTTCAATTTTCTCTACCTGTGATCCCGGCTAAGAAGCAGAAGGAGGAGTAACTTGGGAAGGTGGAGGAACAACAGCTGGAGAAGGAGAAGTTGGTATAGCTTTCGGAACTTCTGCTGCAGAAGAAAAGAAGTTAAAATCGGTATTCTCCGAGAAAAGAGAAGTTATTAGTTCATCAAACTCGGTTAAATCGAATAAGTGATTCACTGGGTCCGGGTCGACGCCAAAGTTACCTGAAGAAGTCGGTTTGGTAAAATTAATCTCGAATTTCTCGGCCTCAATATCTTCCAGGGCTTCGTCCTCAGTAGGAGTAGTCACAATTTCAGTATCTACTTTAGCAGGAAGCAAAGAATGGGCACTGGAATCTATAATATTGACGTTAGCTGAAATTGAAGTATCAACAGGGGCAGTTGAAGGAGCTTCCTCTTTCGTGTGTTCATCTCCTATAGACTCAGCTCGCGCCCTGGCAAGTTGCTCTTTTCCTCTAACAAGAGCGGCACGAGCTTCATCGACAAGGTAACGCGCCTCAAGTACTGCTTCATCATAGCCGGCACCGCCCAACATATCAACGGCGGCTTCCCACACCTCAGCCAGAGTAATCTCATATTCAGGGCCCAAAAAAGAGAGACTTCCATGACCCAGAATGCTGTGTAAATAAAAGTCGAATAAGGTAGAGCTGACATTTGCTTTCGTTGCCTCATGTGATTCCTCAGCCGCTTCTTTTTCGGCAACGGCTGCAACTCGACCAGCAACGGCCTCATCACGCTCTGTCTCAGCTTTAGCAAGTCGAGACTTTAGCAATTCGATCTCCACGTTCTGGGAGTTAACTGTTTCCCGCAACTGAGTGTTACTTTTGCGATATTCTTCAACAACGAACTGCTCAGCCGCAAATTTCATTTCAGCATCCCTCTGAGCAGCGTGCGCATTCCGCACTTGTTTTTGAAACACTTCTTTTTTCTGAGATTGCAAAGCGGAAGAAGCGGTGAGATCTTCCTTGAGTTTTTTAACCTCGGACTCAAGTCTCGCATAATCATCAGCAATGCTCGTCATCTCGGCATCATGTTGTTTGCAAATTTTGTCCCATTCCGCCTTGTCGTTTTCCATGGTCAGCATCGCTTCAAGGTTCGCACGATTGACTCGTTGCAGCTCATCGACAAGCTTTTGCCATCCGGACACCCTTTCAATATTAAGTTTGACGGCATCTAGGCTACACAACATATCCGATTTATCGATCAGAACCAAATCAAGGTCAAAACGCACCCCTTTTAAGCACCAATTCGGAAATTGGCTTTGAAGAATAGGAGGGGCATCTTTGACCTGATACTGAGGTCTGTTGATGATCGACTGAATGTCAGATTTCTTTAAAGCAGGAGAGCCTGACGGGATATTAGGAAAAATGGGAGCATCAGCCTTCTCAGAAATTGCAGATGCGTCACTATGCTTGGACCGCTTGCTTGATTCGTCAGCAATATGAGTCTTCCCCTTATCATCATAAGACTTTCGCTTATGAGAACTATCGCTCCTGTGGGAAGAGTCGTATCGTTCGTCTCTCCTCCCGTATTGATTCTCGTAGTCCCGCTTCTCTTGCTCATAATCCCGTCTTTCCTGAGCTTTCCTAATAGCTCTTTCTTCATCCGTCTCCCTCGGGGCATCGAGGTATCGCCTGAAGTCATAAGTCCCACGGCCCCCATAGCGCTGAAATCTGTTGTAATGTGAGCCAGAGCGCCCTATCGGAGAATCTGAAAATGAAAAAGAAGTGAAGTTTAGAAATCTCCAGGAAAAAAGGATAAGTGCGTAAGTACCAAAAAATCCTAAGTGTGTGCGGCGTGAAAACTACACTACGCGCGTCAAACTACAAACCACGCTTTAATGTGGAAACGGAGACGACTGGTGTAGAAGGTGTTGAGGCTTGTTTCAAAGAGGAAGTCGCTTCAACGACGGGGGAGACCGCTTTTGAAATATTATCTTTAAAAAGCTCTTGAGAAGTTATCATTATATCACTCAAGTCATCAAAGTTGTCATCACCATGGCGCTCAGCAGAATTCTACTTTTCAACTTCCGCGTCGGCTGACTTTTTAGAAATTCGAGGATTTTCTTCCTCTTCAATAATTGGAGCAAGTGCCGGTTTCCTGGACGGTCCCGCGACATCGGTAAGTGTGGGGCATTTCACCAGTGAAGTTTCAGTAGCAGACTCCTTCAGTATGGGTTCCTCAATAGAAAGTGGGGCATTTGGCGCCTTCGTAGGAGAGTTGGGAACTTCGTGAGGCTGGGTGGAGCGAGAAGGGTGAAGAAGCCCAAACTGGTGAAGAAATTCGTCTTTCAACAAAAATTTAGCATCCCGCTCTTCAATCGGTACAGCCATGAGCCTCTCCAGAGTTTCCTTGTGGCTGAGATTCCTAGAAGGAAGGGGGAGCGCTGAAATGAGAAAGCAAAGTTAACATTTGGTGATTCAGACTTCACGAAACTCGGAGAATAGAAGAAGAAAAGATAGATAATCTTACTTCCTTCCCTCCACACAGCATAAAATCCCGGGGGACAGCGAACGTAAAAGAATTGAGTCAAGAACCCGTGAGCACTATCGGGAAGGCCAACAATCAATTTACGGTTTCAGGCACTTCTCACGACAGTAATAGAAGGATGATCTTTGGTTTTGGTAAAAGAGCACAAATAGCAAATCTCATCGAAATTCGGAAGTCGCTCAAGAGTTCTCCCAAATAGCACACACAACCCCATTAGAATGGCGTAGCCATTGGGATGTAGCTGAAATGGGGAGATGGCCAGTTGTCGAAGAAGATGCTGGAGAAAGTTGTTAAAAGGAGGAACGGCTCCATTCAGGCACATTTGTCGATTCACTGCTACAAAGCCAGGAGGCGCTACATCAGCAGTGCTATTTTTCTCAGGAAGAATGGCATCAGCTTCAGCAACGCCAAATTGGATGCACAATTGCCGAAAAACCCTGTACGATAGAGTGGTAGAAACTCTTTCCGGAGGATTGACTAAAGAAGCTGGAATAGGAGTGGACTCTCCGGTCTGGACTGTTACATCTTCTTGTTGAGAAGTCATTCTACACAAGCAACTGGGTATTCAAATATGAAGGTGCACGTTTCCTAAATAGTGTGAAGTGTTGTGCAAAACTAGTAAAGATAACAAGTAAATACAACTGGAATTAAGCTAGTCGGTAATTGATCGATTATCAAATTTCGGGACTTGTTAATTTAAAGTTCAGGTACAGTATTAGTGCAAACCGGTCATTTTCAGTTGACTATTTCAATGTTGCTTTAATACTTTGCTTGAACTTGTTGATTTAAAGCACTTCGTTCACATAATCTATTTATGTCGATTATCTGTTATTAACTAATCTGTCACTTGATGCGGGCAGTCGGTGACAGTATATTCGTCCCAATTTTCTGTAAATGTTGTATTAAACAGGTTGTTAGTTTGCAAGTTAGAGTGATCTGTGAAAAAGAAATGCAACAATTCAAAGTTCAGCAGTTTGAAGTTCATGCAAAGCGCAAGTCTTAAGTCGCCAACGACTCATGTGTTAACTCGTCCACGACTTAAGGATTTTAAGGCGAGTCAGGGCAGGTCATTTCGATTTTAGATCGTTGATGCTTTAAGTCGGCAGTACTTCAAGTTGTAAGTCGTATGAAAGAAGAAAAAAGGCTTCAGTTCAAAGTGGTGTAAAATTCCCAAGTCCTAAGTCGTCCACGACTTAAAGCTTATGTCGTAAAAAGGATAACTCAGTAAAGGCTTAAGTTGAGGGGATACATAGGTCGTACGATGCTACTAAACCGTGATCAAGCTAACATCTCACTGACTTTTCTCCTAAACTCTTAACCCGTTATCCTCCTAACCCGTTAACCCGTTAATCCCTACGAGAGCAAAAACTTTCATTTTTCACACTGATTAAGTCATCCAGAAAACCAATATTAGATCGCTGAAGCCTCGCCAATCTAATCAATTAAGCCTGAAACACAGTAAACCCTCATCTCCGTCGCCCCAATCATCTAAAGCTAAAATCGAGCAGAATCAAGTTCACGAACTACCGATACAGTGGAATTCGCAACAAAGCATTGCACAAGGGGATGGATTAGGTACGAAGAGGGGAATTCACGAATTAACGATGATCGAGAGTCGAGGAGGAGGCAGGAGCACTTACGCAGTAAAGGATCGAGGATCGGTGATCAATTGATTGTTGAAAAAAGGGAAAAAATCGCCTTGAGGAAGCTTGAAGGAAGGTTAACGGCAGATACGACTCAGGAGATAGACAATGAATAGGAGGAGCGACTCAAGCTTTTTATACCTCGGTACAGTGGAACACGAAAAGGCACACACGAGTTAAGATAAGTCGAAGCACACGACCTACGACTTAGGCGTGTACTTCGAGGGGCAAATTTAAACCTTAATTTTCTATGACTCAAGAAGTGTACGACTCAAGAGCTGTACGACCTAACAACTCGAAATACTTCACGACCTACGACTCATGGCCCAGACGACTTAACGAGTTAACGTGTGAACAACTTAACGAGTTAACGTGTGAACGACTCAACGGGTTAAGGTATCAACAACTCAACGAGTTAAGGTCTAAACGATTTAAGAGATGCCACGACTTAAGGGAAGCTCCGACCTAACTGCTGTAAGGAATTATCGACCCAGGGAGTTAACGACTTAAAGGAATTACGACTTAAGGAACTCACGACTTAGCTTAAGTCGTCCACGACCTAAAAGCTATCGGGTTAAAATCCAATGCCTGCACCTGATCCACTTTGATCTGATAAGTCGGCCGCGACTTACGACTTATTATAAGTCGGCCACGACTTAGCACTTGTCTTCTACCAAGCCACAAGCTGAACTCAGTAAGTCGTCCCCGAGCTACCTTAAGTCAACCACGAGTCGCGACTTATCTTAAGTCGGCCGCGACTCATGACTTAGCAGAAACTCATGTCCAGATTTCTCTATAAATACCCCCCTACCCTCAACATGAAGAGGACTTTTGGGCCGATCATTTCTCAAAGCGCCGATACTCTGCTGAACTCTCCACTCATTCAACAACTGAAGATCTTCAAACATTCGAGACACTACAACAAGCTTCGAGAGGAATTCTCTACATCCAACACGGATTCATCGAGTTTCATCATCGAAGTTTGAGCTAGTAGTCGAGATTGTCTTTGTGATCAAACTGTATCATTTTCATAAGTGAATTGTATCGATTTGTAACCGGATTCAGTAATAAAGATATTCAAAGTGGACGTAGGCTCGATCTCAAGCCGAACCACTATAAACTGCTGTCTTTTACTGCTTTTCTGCTATTTTACTGCTTAATTTCTGTTCCCGTCACACGGGTGGTGCTTTCACAATTTTACTACACACACCGGGTGTTAGCATTCACTTTTTAGCGTTAACATACTACTTAGTAACAATGTCCGATTACAACATTCAAAAATCAAAAATCCAATTCCCTTTTCCTTTTAAAACAACTGTATACTACTTAGTAACAATGTCCGATTACAACATTCAAAATCATTTTGTTCAATTCAATTACAAACTTTTCAATATTTGTTGTACTTAACCCGTACGATGTACACATATCATTCGTACGCAATATCAAATTCGATCGCTCACTCGATTACACAATTTCACTTCCGAACTAGTATCGTTCACCCGACTTTCTAGTGCGGACTCAGATCTGGTTTCTTGATCAGAAACTGTAATTCTCCTTGCATAGCCACGAACTATGATAGAGAATTTCCAGAATCAACCAAAAATCCATATCCAGGGTTCGCCGTTGAAAATCGAGTGAAAAATCCCAACTCGGATCGATATAACTATCTCGAAATTCTGTGCTCGAATTCTGGATCAAATCGCTATGCGAATAAAGTAATATACTTACATCCTACGTATTTATTTCTAATTGATTATTAGCTATATCAATTCTCTTTTATTCACATTTATTTCGATTCTAATTTACTTATCCACATTTATCATTTCACACTTTTATTTACTCCATTCAAATACTTAGAATATTTCCTCAATTTAAAATTTACTTAAGAATTCCATTATCCATTTCTTAAGTTCGATATAACTATTTATATACTTCTTATATTTATTTTCTACTTCACTACTGAAGTTATATATTCATTTCCATTCAACTTTGCATTTTCAATTCCATTTGAATTCAATTTACAATTTCAATTCTATTTGAATTCAGTTTGTCTTCAAATTCTGAATATTGAATTTTATCAATTATCTTTCATTCATAACTGATTCAGATCATTGTTTAAATTAGTTCTATTTACTAATTATTTCAAATTCCAGTTCATTTTATCTCAAACCATTTTTATTTAACTCAATTCAATTAATCTTTTCCAAACCCTTATAAGTTTTTTTAAACTTATAAATATTCCATTTTTAAATAGGATTCCAGAGTTTAAATAATCACTTAGGTATATCAAAATCATTTTTGAAATCAATTATGTCCAAAATCAACTATTTCAAAATCAAACTCAATTTCACAAATATTCCCAATGTCAAAACATTTAGGTAGCAATTCCTCCCTTGGAAACTCGAAAATGAACACCGATGAAGTGGCAATCATCATCAGAATTATTTTCCAGTGACCTAAAAGAGTTTAGCGCTTTTTATCCCTTCAAAAACATTTTCAAATATTTTTAAATTCCAATCTCCACTAGATTTCATATCTAATTCAAATTATTTCCCAAATAATTTCACCATTATTTTTCCAAAACCTTTGAAAAATCGTTTTCAAACTAAAAAGGGATATAGATTTCCCAAATCTCAAAATTTTAAATCCTTTCAATTTATTTTCAAATATTACTCTGGAATTTCATTTCAAATTATAAATCACATTTACTATTTACATTTACAAATCTCATTTGTATATGAATTTATTTCTTAACCTTTGGTTTTGATTTCAATTTCTTATTCAATTTCACACTTAAATGATAATAATTTAATATTATCACTTCCTAACAATCAAACATCCATATACTATAATAATTTACAAAAAATTATTTCCTTTTATATATGAAAATAGTTTGGGTAAAATTATTTCATTTACCCTATTTTAAAACCATACTGTGTCGGTTTATCTTGTTCAAGAGTTTAGATACCCCTATCGATACAGTTGGCCAAACTACTCCGACCAGAATCAATAAACAATCAACCGATAAGTCAACACAATACAAAATAATTTTTTTATATTCACTAACAAATACGCGCTCATACTTATTATTACACTCACACTCATTCTAGAGTACTACTGACTCTATCTCTAATGAGTAATCACAACCAGAGCCAAGGTTGTCGCTTAACCAATTTCTCTGATACCACTTTGTAACGACCCAATTTTTCGACGCTCGAAAATCGACTCCAATACGTCCACTGTATCAAATGCCGATCAATCCAATGCCGGAAAACCGAACCGTTAGGGTTAAAGAAGAAAGTGGTAGAAGAAGAAATAGAAAACAATATCAAAATCTCACAATCGCAGCAGAACAATATATAATAGATAAATGAATAATCTTTAAAGCAAAGAACTATATCTGTTTATACATTACATCATCAGTATTACAACAACAACACACAACGTTGGCAGTTATAATAACTTGCCCATATGATTGAATACACAGCGGAATGATAATAGTATACGGAAGTACGTCTCGCCATCCTGCGCGCCTCCTGAGCTCCACAACATACTTTTCTGACTTCGCTCCAGAACAACTGATAACCTGACTCTAGGCTGCCCGTGTGGAAAATTATGGGCACCCATAGTTTAGAAAGGGAACAATAAACTCCAGGTCAGTCATGGGACTGGTGTGAGATCTTAAAACAGTTATTTGTACAAAGGAAATAAAAAGAAATCCGCTATGCTTTTGGAAAATAAAACTACCATAAGGCCTCCCGCCACACACAATGCAAACGCAGAATTTGAGGAGATTTCTCCTTATGATAGTCAAACATGCTTGATACGCAAAATCTTTTTAATATTATCATTAGTGCATAGTGTGGAAAACATTTCGAAAGTATAATATTAATCTTAGCCAACATACACATTTCGTAGTATGCCTACTATAGCTACCATGTTCAATAGCAGGTTACCACCACATTCCATGGCGGGTTATACAACTAAAACCGTACAGGGCGCGTATTGTTTCTTTTGATTTCCAACAAATGGTCAGGCTAAGGAACTTCCTATGCCACATGGGTATGCCTCTGGAGGGACGCCCCGAGAACCTAACCGGATCTCTACCAACACAAGGTCGAGTTACCTCACGCTTCTGGTGCAATGAAGCTGTAACTAGATAACCCCACACACGAGTATGCCATCCCCGGTCGTTACCGACCTTTATCCGAGGATCCTTAACGCCAACAACCACAAAGTAATAAATTTGCAGCAACCACATAAGTTAAAAATCTGGGCTCCATACCATGATACCACCTTTTCCAGAAGTAAATGGACATACCCCGAGGGCGCTACCCCCAAACAACCTTGCCGCATCCTTCCTGTTTCGACCATTTCGGGTTGTGAGGTCCGACAAAGTCTTGTCCACAAAGCTACGCTTTTCACAAAAGCCATGCTTCGATCAACAAATGATCAGCAACACTTAGCATGCCACATTACCAAATTGGGAATATATCACTAGTAACAATCAACTACATAACCTCTGAGCTCATACGTCTCAGAGAAGGGTGTTAAGCTAAGAGAATAAATTCTCCGCCACCAACAGAAATGTATTTGATAGAAACCAGCTTTATATCTCAAAGTGTAACGTCAGACATACATCCACTACTCACGTCAAAGAAGCCCTTGCTAATCCGGATATTCACTACTCACGTCCGAACTCCCCATCACAAAGGGTGATAAAATCTCTATACCAGAGCAACTCGGTGCAGAGACATTTGACAGGTAATCCTTTCGTTTTTGAAAATACCCGGTCTTCAACACCATCTTCAAATGCAATCCCATTTCGTCGTATCATTATTCGGAATGGATTTTATGACATAAAGTCCTCTACCGGCTTAACCGAATTTAAATTTCCAAATATCCACTAATATACGATTTTCAAATCGATTTCCAAATATTCACTTTCAAACACCAAATCAAATTTCAAATTGATTTCCAAATTTATTATCTTTTAAAACCAATTCCTTTATTTCTTCCAAACTATTTAAAATCTGAATTTTAAATAAATTCTCCAACTTTTAGACAATATCACTTGAAATCCATTTATTTAAATCTTTTTTCCATATTTTGGAATTGATTTGATAAGATTACAAAAATCAACTTTTATACTTTTAAATTCCTTCCTTTAAATTTATCGAATTTTCTAAAATTAATTTACTCCAAATTTTCTACTTTAATTTCCAAAAATCCAATTTTATTTATTTCTAGTATCCTACGATACCAAAAATATATTTGGCTAAACTATAGCCTTCAAATAAATTCCATTTATCAATATAATCATTCACACCAATATAATCATTCATAAATTATCAAATCACAACATATACAAATAAATTCAACAATGTGAGGAATCCAGTTGGATCCCTCCAACCTGTTTCCCTGCATCTACAGATGTTAGCACAACAATTAAATACCAATTCCACTTCGAGGTGGAATATCGCGGTATATGGGATTATATAATATCATCCGCTATTATGCGGCGCATAGGGTCTCATCCGCTATATAATGCAGGAAATCAATCACTCCAATATATATATATATACACTACTATATATAATATCAATCAACAGATAAATTATCAAATTCATCCAAGCACATCCAATAATTTAAATCATTCATTTAAATTAACTAGCAAACAAATTTGAGTGAGAAGATCTCACCTTTAATTATGCATTCCACCCATTTACATTCCAGCTTGATTTCACCATTTTTGAACCTCACTACAATGACGGACTTCGCCTCCAAGTTGTCGTCACCATCACGATTACGATCTCAACATCGCCTGCGGCCCTCAATCTCTCAACAGTGAACGCAACAACGTACCGGCCTCCCGTGGCCAAGTTATACCCAGAGACCATCGATACTCCATCGTCATGTTTCCCACTGGTCGATCGCACAAGACATCCCTATGCCTCGGCGAAAAACTGAAAACCAAACCATTTGCCGACAACCCGCTACACCTTGAGCGTGCGCCGCTTACCACCAGCGAACATCATCTCGATGCTCAGACCCCACCACTCGCGAACGGCCCTTCAGATCTAGGCTGAGATTGATTGTTGAGCAAACAAAAGAAGGTAAGGAAGCGATTTTTGAATTGATGAACGCGCAATATGTCTGTAGCCATGATTTTATCTTCGAGTTTGATAATGAAATAGGAAGGCTCGGCTTGATTTTAATTTTACCGTTGTTTGTCCGCCATTTTTATTGATTTTGTTTTACCGAGATAAAATGTTCGACATTGATTTTCTTTCTTTTTTTAGTGACTGAGTAATTTAAAAGTAGGAAGGAGACGTGTGTAAAATAAGATGAACACGTGCTTCAAATTTCTACACGTGTATGCAAAGTTTTGACACAATATTTTAATGCAACAATATTATTTATTTTTAAATTTAAATTCAAACTCAAATCGTCTCGAATACGAAGTCTAAAATCTCAATCTCCTATCAAGGCATGCCGCTAGGCGTTCATAAGGTTATACCCCTATTTCGAGCGCACTGGAAAAGGTTTCGAGTCCTAATTCGATCGTATGGAGAAGATTGCTTTTTGGACCAGTTATTTTATTAAACTTTCGATATAAATTTCAGTGCGTTTACTTATCGTATGGCTAAACGATCACTCCAAATGCTACAAAAATTAAAATTCGATAATAATACACTATTACAGATCCTATGGAACTAGTATCATTGAAATCCGAGACTGTGCCTCGGAAGGCTTTTTTTAAATATCGATTTAAACGATATAAATTCAAAACTGAACAAAACAGTTTCAAATTTAATTCTGAAGCTTTTATTATCTTCAGTATTATCAATATAGATTTTACAAGACTTCAAATTATTTTTATCAAGCTCAAAACTGAAGATTACAATATTTTACCCAGTTTCAATAATTAAATTAATTAATTTAATTGCCGAATAAATCCTGATATTTGAAATTCAAGTTAAACTATCTTCAAATATTTAAAATCAATTAAATATTTCAATTTCAAATGTTCATAAATTCAGGGTCGTCACAGAAGCCTTCCTAATTCCCATTAAAAAGTATTAAGTGACTTGAGTACTATCTCTTATATTGATAGGACATTATGGATGATAGATATGGGTTATTGGGTTGATAGCAAGTTTGCTATAGGCTTATATTTGGAAAGCCTTTTATTTAAGTTTAAGAAAAGCCTTTGGGCTTACATTTGAAAAGACTTATGTTGTGGATAGAGACGTAAGACATATTCCTTTGTAAATTATGCCGTCCAAGTACTAATGTAGTAAGGCTTGAGATTTTTATTCAACAGACATACGTTGTTCTGACTCTCTCCTCATTCCAACAAAGGTTGGGAATGGCGATGCTGAAGGCGGAGATGTTGATGAGGCTTGTGGTAGTAGACTATCTATTTACTTGTTATTTTATATAACGTCCTAGATTTTTGTCAATTATTAAATATTTAACTAATTTTAAATATTGAAATATTAATTTATAAGACAAACAGCTTAAATTTCAATTATAAGGATTTATTTGAATAATGAATTTAAATAATTGGAATATTTAAAATAACCAAATATTTAATTAAATATGAATTAAAATGATTTAGAAATCTTATTTGAATTCAATATAAATAAAAATGGAATAATAAACTTTTAAAATTCAGATTTAAAAGCGATTTATTATTTTTAATAAAAATTCATTTTAATTAACGGGTGAAAATAGCATTCCGGGGCATTATCTTGGATTTTGATGAAACTAGTGCCATTAGAATCGTAATAATAAATTTTTTTATACTGTCGAATTTCGTGGCAATCGAGTGTATCGTTTGGTTATATGAGCTCGAAACGCATAGGAATTAATTAAAGGAATTTAAATTAATATAATTTGATTTTAGAAAGCCAACTTCGGTATATGATGGAATTGGCTTTTGATACTAGTTCCATTGTGTTCGGAATAAGGGTATTACATATAAAATGCCAAGCGGCATTCTCGATAGGAATTCGAGATTTTTCGGACGTGTAATATCAGATTTTATTGAATAAAATAACATATACATACTTTCTACGCATACTCTCCACTGTACAAACCACGCTCTGCCACGTCTAAGCCCATACCCTTCCTCTTAGTTATATAGTGTGCTCTGCATGGAGAGAATTTGACATTTTTTTCAATTTAAGCTCCATCAATCCAAGGGCCAACGTTCATTGGAGCCATTATCGACGTTATCAAGCGAAGTCTTCAACTAGGAAAATGTTGGCATTGACGAGTTAAACTTGTTCAATAGTGGTGATCGAATTTGGCGAGGCGAGGTGGTTGGAAATCGCCTTCGATCGTGGGCAGTTCGAGTTCAGGTTTTGGGCGCTTCCGACGATTCTAGACACCTTTAGGTAATGGGGTCTGAAGGGGAAATTTCGAAGAAGGCGAGGGCGAGGTGCCGGCAAAGTTTCATGGACAATAATCAACTGTGGCGATCGAAAAATAATGTTGAATGGTGCGGGGGTTTTCTCATTTTTTCAACGGTGACATGGCATTGGGAGGCGGCACTAATGGCGTGAGGCACGGTTGGACTAGGCGAGTCGACGGCGAGCTTGCGGCAGCGACAGGTGGCATGAGGTGGCGGCATCGATTAATCGAAGTGGGATGTCGAAATTTAAAACGAGCGGCCTGGGTTAAAATATAAACAAAGGTGATTAGCGGCTAACTAATGTAATTAAGGAATTTAAATTATTTTAATTTATTTGGATGTTGTTAATCTTATAAACTACGCAACTTTTTCCATACGAAGTCGAAATTGAATGCTACGAGTTGCATTGGGATCGTATTAGCGAATACTATTGGATTGGATGGATTTGAAGCTAGAGTTTGGGTTAAAATTGAACAAGTTCGATGTTAATTCAAACCGGAACGCCTCGGCAACAACTGGAATTTCGATGAGTTAAACTCATCTTTTTGGTTAATCGGTATGTTATATTGCTGATAAAAATGGTTGATTGGATGTTTAGATGGCTTACTGGTTTATCAGTTGGTCTCGATTTACCCGCTCCTAGAGCAGATGACCTATTTATATATACCCGTCTAGTAGCAGATGACCCATATTATATACACTGTTTGTGAAGAAAGGGAACATGTTGAAGGGATCCAACATGATTCCTCACCACTGTTGATTTTATTTACATACATACACACAAATATATATATATATATGTATATGTATATGTATATGTATATGTGTGTTGATATATATAAGCTGTGATGCATGGGAATAGGTTGGAGGGATCCAATGGGATTCCTCGCCATTGTTGAATTGATTTCAATAATATCCTATTATATGATTATTAAATATGGAACCTGATTTGCGGACACTATTGGTTATGACATTGTTTATGTTCAAAACTGATACCCCATTGTGATAGAAAATCAATATCGATATTGGTTAAACATTTGGTAGTTATTGGCCTCAAATTAGTATTTTGAAATACTATAAGTCGCCATCTGGGTTGGAATTGGGTTTTGAGACGAAGAAAAATTTAAAATATGAATTTGGTGTTTTCGAAAATAATTTACTTTAAATGGATTTAATTTCTATTTTACTCCAACCTTTTTATCTGTCTTTTTTGAATTATTAGAAATAATCTAAAGTGTTTAACTATTGTTTAATATTGTTTTAAAGTTGTTTATTTATATTAATATTGTTTTTTAAGTTGTTTATCAATATTTTAATATGTTGAAAAGTTAATTATTAAATTTTTTTTGGCATAGCCGACGGGGTTGAACGGGCCCCTACCATTTTATTGATCCACCATGGGAAAAAAACAGACAAAGAAAAACACACAAGCTACAACCACAAGAAACACAAACAAAAACAAAGAAAGGGAAAATGAAGGACCAAACACATGGGAACACAAGACAAAAAATAAAAAAAGCAACACAAACGAGGGACGCACATGCACCAGCCTAACAAAAAACCCCTCCATCACTAGGATCGAAAACAATATTTACATCCAGAATTCCTTTTTTAACCTCATGAACAATATAATCACACAGTTGCCAGTTGCTCATGCATTTACGTGGATTAAATATTCTCAAATTCCTCTCTAACCAACACAGCCTCAATAATTTCTTGAATGTTATCCCATATTTTGTTGCTCTCTCATCCTTGTATGCCATCACTCTACTCAGATTTTCCCATTCATCCAAACGAGCCAAGTTCGCCACATCAAAACCAATAGTTTCAACCACTTTGAACCACAAGCCACGGGTAATATTGCAATCAAAGTAAATATGCTTAAGTGTTTCAGGAAGGTCATCACAATATAAACATTTAACTGACACTGGCATTCTTCTGCTCACCAGTTTCACTCTAGAAAATAGTGCATTGTTCAAGGCCTTCCAAATAAAGAGATTATCCTTTGCCGTGCTCTCCTTTCTCCACACAACAGAGGGCCATTTGCTGCCAGCGATATTGTGAGTTCCAACAAGGAAAGAGTAGACATTTCTATAACTAAAAGCAGTCCTCTTATTTCCCCAAGTTATAAAATGATCAGATGTAGAGTTAATAACAAGAGGAGTTATAGAATTCCATAGGGTGGAAATATTATGTATCGATGATGGAGGAAGGCAAATGACTCCATTGTGAATATATGAATTAACGAGAGCATGCTCTCCAATCCCCGATAGAGATCTTCCTGATGAGAGACAATCCTACTTAGAATACAGCCTTCATAACACCATGGATCTTCCCAGAAGCTAACCTTGTTATTAGGAGAGAGAACATATTTAACAAGTGGCAACACTTGTTCTCTCATCTTGAACATGTTGCGCCATGTCCAGCTAGTGTTCTGGGGGGGATGGGCAGATCAGAAATGTTTCCTTTTAATATATGTTTGTACGACCATGAAACCAATATGCTTCTCTTATGATTGAAGAAATTATCAATGAACTTGGTGATTGCAGTTTTATTCCAGAGTGACATGTGTAGCAGACCTAGACCACCCTTTTGGAATGGTTTTTCAAGAAGAAGAAAAGCGACAAGCGCCATATAACTACCATGAATGCTCCCTTTCCAGAAGAACCTCTTTATAGCACTTTTAATCATAGAGAATAGTTTTGGAGGTAACACGAAAGTCCTAGCCAGATAAACTATCATAGGGTAGATGACTGACCTAATCAAGGTGAGCCTCCCGGCCTGACTTAGGAGTCCAGCTGACCAGCATTCATGGTGAGCCAAAATCTTCTCATAAAGAGGTAAGCATGGATTCATAGTAATTCGTGTGGTAGCTAGAGGAACTCTAAGGTAGGTAGCAGTATTAGCAGTAGGCTTGAGGCCAGTAGAGTTGTATATATTTTCCTTCTGTGCACTGCTAAGACCAGCTATCATAATGCTAGATTTATACAAGTTAATCTCGAGACTAGTTATTTTGTAAAAGAGGTGCAGTCCTTCCAAAATTGCATGCATGGTATCATGAGTCGGTTTGCAGAAAATAAGGAGATCGTCTGCAAACTTAAGAGAGGTTATTTGGGGGTCATTACATCTAGGATGAAGATGATAAAGATTCTTGTTAACAAGTTCTTGAAGAATCCTAGTAAGAAGTTCCATAACAGTGATGAAAATATATGCGGACATGGGGTCACCTTATCTAATCCCCCGCTTACTTCCAAAGGAGCCTTCGTTGATGCCATTGATCCTGATACGGAAGTTTACAGTTGAAATGCAAGAATATATCCATGTTATAAAATGTTTGGGGAAGTTCATGTAGCCCAATATGCGAACAATCACATCCCAATGAAGTGTGTCGAATGCTTTACGTATGTCAATCTTCACAATGGATTTAGGGGAGACATTAGCATTGTTGTATCCATGAAGCAATTCATGAGTTACAGGTACATTATCAAGGATGTCTCTGCCAGATAGGAACACAGCTTGATTAAGGGAGATAATTCTAGGTAGGACAGCTTTCATTCGAGTTGAAATAACTTTGGATATACACTTGTAGATGGTGTTGCAGCATGATATGGGCCTATAGGAATTGACATTATCTACATTTCCATGTTTAGGAACTAGTGCAATATACGTGTTGTTGTTTGATCTGGCATGTAGCCCGTTTTGAAAAAGTATTTGACTGCTTTGAGAATATCAGCATGAACAATTGACCAACAAGAGTATAAAAGCAAGCATTAAGCCCATCCGGTCCCCTACATGATTCTTTGTTTAGTGAAAATATTGCTTGTTTAATTTCAGTGTCAGTAACAACAAAACTAAGGGTCTGGACATCTTCATGACTAAGAGTAGGAAGGAGCAGAGGGTCTATTGCTTCAATGTCTGGGTAGTTATTCTCAATGCTTCCAAAAATGTTAGTGAAATAGCTAATAAAGGCACTAGCAACATTGACAGAGCCATGATGTTGAGAGCCAGCTTCATCAATAATGGAAAGTATATTCTTTTGAGTTTGTCTAGCTTTGTGGGAGGCATGAAAAAATGCCATGTTGCGGTCACCATCATTTTTTCATATGATCCTAGTCTTTTGCTTGATCTTATCATTTTCTTTGTTTAAAGCATCAGTGTAAAGCTTTGCCACTTCATATTCCTGTTTTGAAAGGATCTCATATGCTACATTCAACTGCATTTGCTCCTGAATCAGTTGAAGTTGTTTCCTATATATTACAGACTGCTTGGAGCCATTGCCAAACTTATTTCTAGACCACTTCTTCAAAGCTTCCTTTACATCTTTAATTTTTTTTCTACAATTTAAACATAGGGTTACCAAAGTTAGTACTAGACCAAGCCATAGCAAAAAGGCCTAGAAAATCAGGGTCGTGAACCCATGAGTTAATAAATTTTAAATTTGTTTTCCTTTTCATGGCATAGTCATCCAGGGATAGAATTTGAGGGGAGTGGTCAGAGAGCATGGGGCTTGGAAGGTGATTTATCATTAAGGACCACTTGTGGAGCGATGTTTGGTTATAGAAAATGTAATCTATCTTTGTGAAAGTTCTGTTTCCTTCTCTTCGCTTGTTGTTCCAAGAGTAAAAAGCACCAGTCGTTTTGATCTCAAGAAGATTGGAGTGATGTATTGCTTGGTTAAGAGGTCTTATTTCTCTTAAAGATAAGGAGTTGCCTCCAACCCTATCAGAGATTCTTAATGAAGAGTTGAAATCACCACCTATAAACCAGGGGTGAGTTTCTTGTCTCAAGCATGGTATGTAGTTCATGAGGGAGGTTCTAGCAATTGCAGTAGAATCAACATAGACAAATGACCGGTACATGGAGGTGGTGGGGTGTTTTATTTGGGCATGACAGTGAATGATTTGTTTCGTAGAGTCAATGGAGGTGAGGCTTAATATTTCGGGGTTAAATAGGATCATGATTCTCCCATAGGTCACTTGTTCATGGTTATGAATTAATTTCCAGCTTGGCATAATATATTTAGCTGCACTGATAGTAAGATCCAAGGAGAGCTTGGTTTCAAGAATTGCAAGGATACATAGGCTGTACTTTTGAATGAGTTGCTTGCATTGATCGAGTTTGATCTGACAATGTGCCCCTCTAATATTCCATAATCCTATATGATGTATCATTGATTAAACTTGTTAGCTTTGAGAAGCTCCTCTTTTATTCTCCTCGTTAAGTTGTTGCGAAGATCATTGTAGCCAGGGATGGAGGAAGAGAGCGGGGAATCAGAGAACATGTTTGAAGATTCAGAGAGGTTCGAGCATACTGCTTTGAGTTTAGGTGGGGAGGTACATGCTTCTAGTTCCTCTACAGTAGCTCCTACAGCAAAATTATTGGTGTTTGGAATGAAAAGAGCTGATACTGTTGAGGGTGAGGTAGAAGAGGTGCATGGAGTGGAAGGGGTCGGTTTCCAAGCAAGGGGAGGAGGTAGATGATCGTAAGGGAGGTTGTGAGAGACTGACAAATTCGGAGAGGGGTTGGGAACTGTGCAATTGGTTGAGATAAGAGAAGTGGACAAGGCAGCAGAGATAGGGGTTGGTGGGATAAGAGGCATGCACAGTTCTTCGTGCACGTGCATGTGCATGGATTCTGGAATGGGTGGCATTAGGTTAGAAACAGTAGTATTAATTGTTACTTTCTGTGGAAAGAGAGCAGTTAGGGTTGCATGGATTATAGGTTGTAAAGGCTTAGCATTTATGTCATCTATTCTCTCATCTTGTCTTATAATAAAGTGAAATGACTCAGTATGATTACGAATAGCAGGTACTTTGAGTTTCTTTTCATCTTTCTTCGGGGATTTCTTCTCATTTCTTCGAGAGTGGGAGGCTAACTTCTCTACTTCGAATTTTCTGTTATCTTTCTGCAGTTCCAAACTTGGCTTGCTTCGGGTTTCCTCATAAAAAGATGTTGAATTGGAACATGGAGCTTTTTGTTTTGGATCTGAACTAGAGGTAGTAGGCACAATGCAAACATTCTCTTCATTGTCTGATTCTTGGATACTTTGTAGAGAGCTGAAAGGATTATTGGAAAGTATACTTACTCTTTGTTAAATTAGAATCACTACCTCATTTTTTTCACTTCCTATTCTCTCATTTTGATTTGAACCAGTTTTGTCAAATTTTTGACCTTTTTCCTCTTTGTATTTCATCTATTATCTATTTTTTTTATTTTTTCATTTACCCGTAGGAGGTTCTAATCTCGTTCCAAGGCAGTGGCATTTGGAGTAGCATTAACATCATTGTTAACTTTTTCAATTATTTGTCTTTCATTCAAAGATCCATCATTTATTGGCATTACATCCACTCTATGGTAATTTATAGCACTATGACTTTTAGCACCTGATGAAATACCTGAGTTGAAATTCCTCTTTCTTGCTTTATTTACAAACTGCCATTGTTGAAACTTTATAGATCTAGCCTTTTCTTTTCTTGGTTTTTCATTTACACCTACTCTTTCCACTTCCACATAGCTTTTCCCAGTTGCTTCAGTTTGCTTTTCCTTATTTTTCACTCTATCATAGTTACTAATAGAATGTCTAAAAGCCTTGCATTCACTACAAATGTCTGGTTTCCACATATACTTGACTACAATCTTCTGCGTACCTCCTTCAACAAGGTGAACTAAAAAGTCTTCAACCGTTCTCTATTTGGTTTCACTTCTATTAAACATTTGGCAAATTGTATCCTCTCCAATCTCTCGGTCATTTCATCAAGGCAGTGTAGCCTGCCCAATCTACTTGCTAGCCAATTGATGCCTAGGGGGACCAAGCAAATAGTTGGATATTATGAAATTGAACCCATACCGGGACTGAAGTTAACGCACCACATACATTGCTAACTGCTGGATCATAAGGCTTACTGAAAAAAATTTGTTCCTCGTGATAATTGGATCTCCCTGTAATATACGGTCTCGATCTTTAGTACATGTGAGATGAAACCGAAATAACACTCCATCGGATCTCACTTTTATTGAGCCTTTAAGCTTCCAAATCACTTTGAGTCGTTGAATCACTGCCGTGTAGGATAAAGGAGAGTCTAAAAAACACATCACAAGGCAGTCCTTCCAGATAACAGAACCAGCCAACACCACGTCGTCAGAGTGTAACATTGCTTCACCTTTGAAGGATGGTGTCATGTCAACTGGTATGTACTTCCCCACATTGCGCGGCTTGCTTTTAAAGAGGGAAGTCCATACCGGTTGATGATGGGGAGGAATTATACTAACCTGAGATGCTGAGACAGGAAGCATTGACGTGGAAGGTAAAGCAGAGGACATAGGAAGACCGGAGGGAGGCGTAGGAGGGTCTGGTCGGGTGGGTGGATGAGACTGACGAGGTACACCAGAGGAGGGATGGGTGGGCGTGGGGCTTGAAGACAAAGGAAGGTCTAAAGTACACTGAGAGGGATGGGGTAGGGGAAAAGGATGGTCTGCCATGAAAAAGTTTTTATTGAAATTGGACATGATTCCATTAGGTATTTAAATTATTAATACAGTTTGAAATTAATTACAATTATTTATTTATAATGTTTTGGAAATAAACTACTACTATTTATAATAATGGTAAAGATTTATTATTATTGTTTATTTAAGAATGTTTTGAAATGATTAATTATTAGTTTAAGATGTTTTGAAGTTAATAAATATATATTTATAATGTTTATTGTTAAAAATTATTATTACATTATAGTGTTTTGAAGTAAATGATTTTATTTATTTATAAATGTTTTCGAGACCTATAAATTGGGTTTTATAAATGGACTTGGGAATTATAAGACGAGAATTATAACGAGTTTTATGGATTTATAAAGAGTTTATAAAAGACTTGAGAAATAATTTATAAAGAGTTTATAAATGATTTGGGAGACTTATAAAGGGTATATAAATGATTTTTTGAAATGTATAAAAAGAGTTTATAATTGTTTTGAGATTTATAAAAGAGATTATAAATTATTTTTAAGGATTTATAAAGGAGTTTATAAATGATTTTAAATTATATAAAAATGGGAAATCTTTCTCTGTCTTGTGAATATGCTTATACCGTTGAGATAAGTATATTGATATTTTTTAAGTATTGAAAATATAAAGGTTTGTGAATATATATTTGTAAAAGTATTTTGATACAAGTATTTACAAGATGAATTTAATTAATGAAAAGATTAATTAAGGAGGCTAGTGGTTGCTTATGTGCTTAACCAATGCTGGTTTTCCTTTTGGAAAAAAATCCTGATTTGTATGTGTGTTTGTGGATAGTTAAATAACCGACTATCAAATATGGACCCAAAACGTAACATTGGAAATATCTAAGAGAAACACGTGAGTTATATAGCACAATCATCTCCAATGATGCTGTACTGTGCATATAAATTTCGTTTCATTCTCCTAGGACAAACGATAAGGAATCCGTCCACTAACGGTTAGAAGGTGATCTCCGCTCTTTTCTTTGATTGTTTATTTCCTAAAGAACAGGGGTTGAGTTTATCAAAACTATCGAATGTTGTTTCAAAGTGACCAGGATAAGATATGTTATTCAAAAACCACTTCGATCCAACTCAAGCGTTTCAGTTTGTTTATGTCCTGAACAACTTGTATGGATGAATGCTGGCATTGCATTGCTGCTTGGAGGGCAGTGTTAGCATTCCAAGTGGGAACTGCTATATAAAAGGTAAAACATAGCCTCAAGTCTCATCAACCAAGAATAACTAAAAGAGGGGAGATGCAGCAGGGCTAAGTGGGTCGCTCCCATTAGGGTATGATCATCCCTATCTAGAGTTGATATTATCTCTCATTTGTATGCTTCGGGGCCCATTAACCAAGGGGTGATCATATTCGGTACTACTAGTCAAGCGGTAGGCCGATTCTGTGTTGGCGGGGCATCCCGGCGAGGTCCTCGATGTTATTTTATCTAGAGATGCACCGTGATGGGCGGTACCTATGTAGCCCAGTCATTGTATGGAATGCATTCTCCAACAAGCACTGTATGGACTTAGTTGTGCCCAACTATGCTGAAACATGAGCATCTCAGTTATATTCATATTTTACTTTGATCCCTAGACATTATTATAATACCACTGGACTTCCTATAGAAATTTTTTTGGTTATCGTAAGATAAAATGCTGCCCGTGTTTATGTGCAACGTGGTCTTACGAGATACCTTTATTTGAAAGGTTTTTGAAAAACATTAAATTTCCATTTGGGTGTGTTTTTCTCATACTAGTTTACCAGACCGATCAAGCCGTTCTTCCCTTTCAATGCTCGGGTCAGACCGATTATATTTATAGATTGCTTTGGATTCATTGGAGCTCAGGAGACGAGCTGGAGGTCTAAGACGTATCTACGTATTTTTTGTGTTCCACTGTGTTGTCTGTTGCTTGTATTTATCAGCAATTGTAAGGACAAGATGTTATAACTGCTGGGCTGAAATAGGTTAGTATACTCTGATTAGTGTATGTATATTACATTTTTTCTTTGTGTAAAGATTTGTTGTATATTATAGATTATTCCTTTCACTGTGAGATTTTGTGTTGTTTAGTTTTCTTCATTTTTTCTTTCTTCTTCTTTTCCCCTAACAATTAGGTTTTTTGGCATTCGATTGCTCGGCACACAATACATGAACGTATTAGAGTCGATTTTCGAGGGTCGAAAATCCCAGTTCGTTGCATTTTCTATTGTGTTTGATGTACCCATGAAATAAAAACAATGTTGTAATTTTGGAATATTGCTGATATATATGGTTATTGTTGGGTTTTAGCATTATGGATATTTTATTATGGTTTTAAATGACATTCTGAAATTTGAATGACATGGGTGCTGCTGTTATTAATATATTTTTATCTTTCCACTATGAGATCTGAATGATTAGATTAATAGCTCTGTATTTTTCTTTTTACCAACCAACAGCCAGCTTTAAGATGTTTCTAAGTTTCGATGGGCCTTTTCTAAGTCGAAATTTAGGCCCATTTCAAGGCAGGTTATTATAATTACTCTCCAAGGGCTACAAGTTGGAGATACATTGGGATTTATAGATTTATTCTCTTAGGACTAACTAGCCGAGTGATCTTATTATTTACCCTTAGGAATAACAGTCGAGGAATTATTATGTTGTACGCTCTCATTAGGACGTATGGAGTCGAGAGTACCTATTAATTTTCTCATTAGGGCTCATCTGATCGAGAATATTTCATTGCATCTTCTAAGGACTAACTAGTCGAGTATCATTATCTACACTTAAGGCTAGTAGTCGATGATTTGTTATATCGAGATGCTCTCGTAAGGAACTGTATAGTCGAGAGTGATCACTCTCATAAAGACTCCTAGAGTTGAGAATATTTGACGTGGCCGTCATTAGGACTCATTGAGTCAAGAGTATTAGTTATCACTCTTAATAGGACTTATCCAGTTGAGAGCAGTTGTTGTCACTCTCATCGGGACTTCTAGGGTTGAGAGTACTAGTTATTACTCTCATTGGGACTTATATAGTAGAGAGTATTTTTTGAGAATCTACATCATAGGGTTTTCCCACTATGGAAAGCGCATGAATTAGACCCACCAGATAGGTTAGTTATCCATCCTAGTGGTCCTGATTATAGGGTCGTGCCCCAGATCCTTGATGTCACCTTGTTGAGTTGTAGGCTACGAGTTATTTCACTCATTAGAGCCATTACCCCGACGACACTTAAGGACCAACATTCTATTACTAAGGGCAATTAGGAGTCATGGCCAATGCTCGACGTAGTCCGACAGCGTGTTTATAACATGCGATGGATACAAATGTCACGATTCTGGGAATAACTTAGGGACTGTAGGAAATGGGCTATAGTCTTAGCATTTCCTAAAGTAGTGCAGTGGTACGTCAATCTTCCATCTAGATGACTTAGGTAAATCTATTTTATACGATATATTTGATATTACCACCTCATTAGAGATGATGATGATATGACATTAGAGTCTAGCCGCATGTTAGTCTGTCATGTGAGTTAGCCTAACCCAAGATAACCGCGTGTTGCCTATCTATGACATTAGAGAATAACATATGCTTGTTTTTCATTCTCTTATAACATCATATGGATGAGATATTTCCTTTTACATGGTTTATTGTTTCTATCTCCTAGGGCCATTCGATCGAGAGTTTCATCTCTATAAAGGCCATGGGTCGAGATAAATGGTTTTATACATTGAGTATTTCATTGATTTTGATGTTTATTGAAATTGAGTGTCCTTGATATCTCTGAGGGCCTAACAGTTAGAAGTTATCTCTTCCATTAGAATTATAGGTCGAGATAATTATTTGGATATTGTTTACAGTATTTTGTTTGAATTGTGTTTATTTGAGATTTGTATTTCTAACCGTCTCCTAGGACTAATAGTCGGAAGTCTATACTTCTATTAGGATTGAAAGTCGGGATAGTATTCATGGGTATCGATTTCCATATTTTGTATGGATTCCGATCTATTTGGATTTTGGATTTCTTGGTTTATCTTCTATGGCTTAACAACTAGAAATTATTACTTCTATTAAGGCAAGTTGAGATTTGATGCTTTGATTGTTTGTTTGGAACTATGCCTTCTTGATTTATCTTTTTAGGGCTTAAGAGTTAAAAGTCTTTACTTCAATTAGGACTATAAGCCAAGATTGATACTTTGGTTATTGACTTTTGTATTTGGCATGGTTCGTGATTCATTACTTTGTTAGTAATTTTTGTGGACACGCTGTGCGCTTACCTATAACATTTTGAGATTTCAATGATTTTGACTGTTATCACCCAATTTATAGATTATCAAGACTCTTATATGTATTACATGGGTGATTATTTAGATGAGTGGCATGATATATTATTTTGATGCTATGTTGGATATTGTGTTACTTTGTGTTCATGATATGGTTATCATTTACCATGCTTATTATTATGTACTCACCTTGGATTTAGATATAGTCTGACCCGTTTATATTTATATAATACTAAGGTCAGTCTGAGACTTTTCAGGTACAAGGACATCGGTCATTTTGGATGATTGGGCTTCAGAGGGGACAATATATATTTATTATATCATATTTTGAGATGATGAATATGTATGCATTCTATTTGGGTGTCTCCATGTATTTATTCTGATGAGATGGCCAAGTGTTGTGTATTGTGAACTTGACTTGATATATAGTGTCATAGTGCGAAAGACATTACAGTTGGTATCAGTTTGATATGTATTATATTTTTCTACTGCGATATGTGACTCTATGTTCATTTGTATATGTTATATATTGTTCTATTTAGGTAAACTCACGCGTTTATGGCTTTGTGCCGGTACTAGATTATTATCGATATATTTTGAGGTGAGGTACGTGCCAGTGTTATCCCTAGGGAATATCCACGTGTGGTTGCTCCTAATAAGCCTCATTCTCCATATTACAAGACATGATTACCTAATAATTCTCTTTGGTAGTTTGGGTATAAAGGTGGGGCGTTATAACACTATTTCGGTATCTTTATTCTACATTTGTAAAATTTTCTTATTTTAGTATTGTCCTTGATCATCACCAATTGAAGACCCCTGATCCATAAAATCTTACTTGGCAGAAATCATTAACAAAGTTTAAGTGGACTGTTAATGCCAAAAATAGATCAATACCCAAAAACAAGTTGTAGGAAACCTATGAGACCTAGAGCTGGCAAGTAGTAGTAATAATAAAAGAAAATAAATAAGCATAGGAAAGAGAGATAGAAGATTTTATAGTGTTTCGGAAATCTTTGGCCTTTGTCCACTTTATAGCTTTTTTGGCTAGGGTTTTGATAGAGTTTGCTTGAGATGACAAAGGGTTTGAAAGAGAATGAGTCATAAGTACTAGGGTTAGACCGATTTTAAGTCCTAGAATTGCCTAGAGTAGCTGCCTTGATGACTATTGTGTAGAGGAAGGAGATGAAGAAGAGACAGAGCTTCTACATAGTGATGGAAAAGACCAGATCCTGTTTTGGTTGCTTAATGGTTTTTATTTATAAGGGTAGCAGTCGTTTGGGCTAGAATTCGACTTAGAGCGGAGTCCAAATGTCGGCCCGAAGAAGTGTGTGGAGTCGCAAGTTCTCACGAATTACACAAACATGTCAGTGTCGATATGTGTGGTTAACTCCAAATTGCATCGAACTCTTTTGCACATCCCTTCCCACCTTATTTTGAGGTGTCCTATGTTGTTTTCATATGCAATTGGTTGATTTTGATGATCGTTCCTTTGTTACTTGGTTTGTTCTACTGTTTTAGCCACTAACTCTTCAACTCTTGTAATTGGTTGTTCAAAACCCTTGTAAATATCTTAAGCAAGTATAGAAGAAGTAGAGAATGATTCCTATAAAGTTTGAGTGGAAAATATGGAGCTAGGGGAATTCACCACCATCTTGATCAAGTCGGCACCAACCTCTCCCCTTAGCTTATTTTTGAGTGAAACCTCTCCGAGTTATGCTTTACCCTGTCTAAATGTGCCTCCAAGATTCCAGGTCTTTTCATCTTCGTTTTGACGTTTCAACTTCTATTGACTTTTGCTTGGTTAAAAACCCGGTTAGCATGGACGTAGGCTAGAGTTTGGTCGAACCACCATAAAATGTTATGTGTTGTTTTTATTCATTTTCCTTTTAGTTTCTTCATTTTATTCTCTTCTTTAATCTATTCGAGTGTTTTGTCCAATTTTTGGTGCAAATAACGAGAAAAGCATACACACACACACATATTGGACTATTTTGTAAATAGAAATGAAGAAGAATACACTTTTGATTCATATGGATTTAAAGTGTTTCTAAATAAATTTGGTGGATACTATTCATTTTGATACATACTAAAAGGCTTAGTAATAAATTAAGAGGTATATTACATGTGTGTGTGTGTGGTCAATTATATGTATATGAGTATAACTGTGTATGCTTCTAGGTATGGTGATTTCTAGTTGTATGGAAATGGATTAATAGAAATGTATAGATGCATGTACATATAATACATGTGTAGAAGGGTGCCTTTACGGAAGTAAATAGTTAAGTTAACTTGAAGAAAACATGTTCTTATGTAATAGCTTTATTGACATGTATTGTATATTAAAATTGTAGTTGAAGGTTCGTGTGAACTTGTATGGTTGCAAATAAAGTATTAGACACACTCACCATACCACATTTTGAGTAAAAGATAGGTATAGAAAGAAATGGCATGGCTACATGAAGCTTGCTTTCTTTAAATCGCTTCTATATGGTAGGTTGCTTGCTAATAAGTGCACAAAGAGGTACGCTTGATAGATATAATATATGTTATGATGTGTATTGGATATATATTGTTGGATATGATATTCATTGTTGGCTATGCCGTATAGTACAAATTGGGGAGTGCAGGAAAGCACATCATACAAAGGAAATGCTGTCAATTTTTTTTCATGTCTAAAGGTTGGTTTTTTAGGAGTTAAGCATTTATAGCTTATCATACTAATATATGATATGCCTTACTTTTTTACTAGTGAATGATATCTTAGTTGTTTACAGATATGTGTGGTATAGTAGCATTGGACTTGTGTGTCGCTATGTTAGTAGCTTGAATGGTAATGTTGATGAATGTTATTAATGGTTTTGGTTTGTGCGTGATAGGCTAGTCTGTTATGTTCTCTATAGGATTTCGGGGACGAAATTCTTTGGTGTGGTAGAATGTAGAGACCCCTAATTTTAAACACCTAGAGATTTAATAATTAATTTAAATACTAATTAATTATAACTGAAAGTTCGAAAATCTAATTTTAGAAGTTAAACAAATTAGGACTCGAGGCCTCTTCCGTAGAGTACCGAATTTTCGTTTGGGAGATTTTTTAACTATAAATGTCAATAGGTTTGATGTTGCATCATTTTCATGATTTACTTGTAGCTGGAGATATTGTACGTATATACATGCATAGTTATACTCGGTGGAATCCTGTATGACAGTTCATGTTTCTAAGAAAAGGAAAATTGTACGAGTTACCAAGTTGAAGGATTTACGGAATTAGATAGTCCAATGGGCAATACGTCTTTGAAATGCTTGGAAATAACATCCGATTGCTTTTTCAAAAATGGTGCCAAATTATATACTATCATGAAGAGAAAAGATGAAGTATGATGTCGAAGAATCGTGTCGAAATGACAGATCTACAAGTCATACAACATGCTCTTTTAATTTTCTTGATGAATCGATGGAGCAAGGCATGGAGAGCAGGTAGCCATGGCTTGAGGCTGGCATGGGCAGTTGAAGTAAGACCGCGACATTAGGTTTGATGAAGGAGCACTAGAAGGGATGATGGGTATGGTCAGGCCTATCTTAGCTTGGGGAAGGCTTTAGGCTCGGAGGTGATGGCCAAATATGGTCATGAAAACCAGGGGTAGTGGTCAACGTTTGGTCAAGGGATTGTGGGGTTAGTCGATGGCAGTCGTGGGTAGCAAGGAAGGATGTGTTGGACTTTTGGCAGCGAGAGGAAACAGTTGGCGATGATCGGAGTTAGCAAAGTTTGCCGTAGTGGCGGTAGAGATGAGAATTTTATTCAACGGTGTACATGAGTAGGTAATTTTGAGTTTGGGAAGATAATTAAGGAAAGGCAATTAAGTTAATGAATCACTAATTAAATTAATTAGTTATTTAATTAATTATCATATATTAAAATCTTATATAATTCATATCTTTTGCATGAGAGGTCTAATCGAGATGTGGTTTTCACCATTGTGATTGCCTTGAGATTTTTTATGGATCAGTTTAGCTTTGGTCAATGTTTGTGCTGTTGAAAGATGCTGATAAGGTGAGTGGGAACAATTGACATATGTGTATACATCCTTGTTTTCATCTATATTGTATTATAAGACCTTGATGATATTTAAAGAAGTATATATTACATATATAGATCTTTAGGTTTGGTATGGATCAATTTGACATTGGCTAGTTGTTTGGAATCCTAGGTTGATACTGAATACATGATTTAGACATATGTGCTTATTCCTTTATTGATGATTGGTTGAATTGTTTAAATGATTGTGCGTGTGAATTGTTATTAATATTAGGATAATTGATTTGTTACTTTGGTATTGATTATCTTCGTGTATGTGAATGTGTAGTATATGTGTTTATTGGTCCTTATAGTTGGACTAGATGTTTTATTTATATATATATATAAAGATACATACATACTTACATATACTTAATGTGATATATATATATATATTTATAAATATAGTTTCGGTATGTTCGAACATAGGCTACTGGGAATTGCAGGGAATATTATATATATTATTGATGCACAGTTTAAGCGTTCATATATAGTTTCAATATGTCTGACTTCGGGTTATCGATTGGTGCATGTGATATATTAGATATATTTATTTATACGTGATTTAAGCGTATGTATAGTTCGATATGCCCGACTTGCGGTACCGATAGGTTGACGAATTATATTACATAGATGTATAAATATATAGTTTAAGGGATTTATATATAGTTATAGATGTGCGGTTTGGGGGTTTTATATATAGTTTTGGTATGCCTGATTTAGAGAAACCAAGTATTGCGAAGCACTTTAAGAGTGAATCACGATCCACATGAGGAAGACAGTACTTTGGTGTTGTGTATACATGTGGGAAGGGTGTACCCAGGGTTTAGCATTTACATATGATTTTGATATGTCGGTGTAGACATCTGGAAGGAAATTATGCTAATGAGGGAATCCTTTTCATCAAAAAGAGGCACAACCTGCAGATAAGATCCTAGAGCAGGGGCAGAGAGATTGAGATGCCTTTCTAGAGTTCGTCATATACTTTCCATAGAACTTAGTGTTGAGATGGGACCTACACGACTCAGTGGCGACTAGAAGTCAACTGTACGAGTTAGCTCCGAAGTATTCCCTGTGGTGGCTAGTGGAAATTCATCACATGGATATAAGTTTTAGATATTAAACAGCATTGAGATTGGAAACTACTTATATACGATTCTTACGAGTTTTTAAGGTATGGAAATTCTTAGTTAGTAGCATTGTTATATCGTTGTTATTGTTTTGCATTCAGATGCATCGACTAGGATTGGGAGACCTATGAAACCATTGCTTATGGAGTGTAGCATTACCCCAACACTCATTTTTCATTTTCAGCAGCATAACTTGTTATATTATCTACTGTTTAAATATTAGAACAACCATTATGTATTATCTTGATTTGTTGGTGTATGGATAGAAGAGGGCGATGTATGATTATTATTACCCATAGATCCTTGCTCACATTTTTAGATGTATATATGTTACATGTACATACAGTACTTAGAGATAGCCCCCCTCATCAAACTTTTGTCTGACCCTTATTTTTTTTATTTTTCCTAGTTTTGGGAAACTTTTGGTTACTCTCACGAGTAGGCCTAGAGTCAAGTATATGGGGACATGTTAGTAGGATAGTTCGACCTATGGGAGCATAGAGACTATGATCTTTGGGGTCGTGATCTTCGGTTATCGGTATATTATTTTATGCACTTCGGACATTATTTATAAATGAGGCTATATACTGTATTTGATGTATAATTCAGTACTCAGTTTATATTGAGATGATGTATCCTTATTATGTTAGCATATCAGTTTTATTCTCATATCATGCCATGTATAGAATGTCTCTCTTTTATATGCATATGTATATGTTAGTATAATATGTATTTAGTATTCCACTATAAGACTATATAGGTATCTTGTGAGATTGTTCTGTTTAAATTTACTTAACGATTTGTCACTTGCGGCGTCTGAAATCACCTGTGGTCATTTGGCATTGATTCAGGGTATCATAATGGGCGGGTCATTACAGATTGGATAGAGCTTCGCATTTCTCATGTTGTTATTGTAACAACTTAAATATTGGGAGCATACCATATTACACTTTCTAGTGGACACATCAAGTTTCGAACATTACTTTTATGTATACTAAATACCATTATTGAAATAATAACCATTTTTGATTTTGATCGAAAAAAGACGCAGCTTTGTTTTAATAAGAATATTTGCTATAAAATAAACCAATTTTTGGTTTTTTCGATGATGTTATTTGTTTTTATAAAAATAGTTTTATGTTAGCTATATAGAAAATATAGAAGCGTCTAAAATATTTAACAATTATTTTTGGAATCATCAACCGGGCTATATCTTTGAGAAACTACTCTTTAATCATATGATTGTGAATTATATGGTACTTGTGAATTGTATGTCAAATGATTAACGTCAAAGCACTTTTTAACAAGAGTGACTAAAGAGCTAATAAATTCTTTTAGGTTGATACATATGGATGCATGTAGTCCAGGGTCTAATGACACTAAAAAATTCATTAAATTCGTCGACGAATTTTCTTAGGTATGAACAATTATGTTTGATACACAAGTTAGATATCTATGATAGATTCAAATAACTTAAAATGGAAGTAGATAATATATATCATGCAAAAGAATTAAAACAATTCGATTTGATCAAATAGGTGAGTATTTAGGATAAAATTTCCAAGAGTACCTAAAAGAGAATAAGATTCACACACAAAATCACTTGCCTGATAATGATGTATTGATAAAGAGTAATTAGTCTCTATCGAACAATTTACAATGTGTAAAGTTGAGTTACTTTTCAATAAGGATATGTATTTAGGAGCAAGCACATATGTTAATTTTGTTTTCATCTAAAGTAGATATTACAATTCCATGTAAGATATGAATTAGGAAGAAACCTCATCTTAAATAGTTTAAGATATTAGCTGTCCGACTTACGTTACGAACATAAATTTTGTGAACTCAAGCTAGATCCGCTTAATGTAAGTCTATAGGTTGTTCACAAAATGCATTTGAATGCATGTTCCATTGCATTGAGAAACTAACAATTATTACAGGACCTTCCACCTTCTTATTGAAAGAATCTCTTTCGAGAGAAATTAGTGGTAGTATGATGGACTTGGATACGATCCGCGATTCTAACATGAAAAATGGTTATGTTGATGATATAAATTTAGCTAAGCCAAAAAAGGACATAACTCATTAGAATGTCTAGTAGGAAATCTCGCATACTGAATAGAAACTATGAGTTTCTTATTGATGATGTTTGTTAGCAAGCCATGAAGAGTATAGGCTAACACATGGCGTGATGCTTTAAATCCAAATTGGATTCCAAACACAATGACAAAATTTGATTTTGGAAATTGCACGTAAGGATTATGATCCATCGGCTCCAAGTGAATCATCGATAAGAAGATCAATGTAGTTGGAAATGTATAAAGCAATGTTGATGGGAAATGTCCTTTTTAATTTCAAATGTTGAAATTAGTGAAGCAATTTTCCAGTCAATGTTTCTAGTTCCATTTGGATTCTACACACAAATTATCGCATAATATGGCAGTGGGGTTTGGCGCATTGATTTTAAAATAGAACTTTTAAATTATGATTTAGAGGAGGCTATTTGCATACCATTGCCCAAGTCCCTTAAAGTTAGTGGGATCAATAACAGAACTTTTGGATTTTTAAGATATGATCTTAAACAAGAATGTAGAGGTTGAGTAAGTTTTTTGATAGAGAAATCAAACAATTTGTTTTCAACAAAAACAAGGAAGAAGCATGTGTTTATAGGAAAAAAAATAGAAGGCACTAAGAAATTTATAATACCATAGGTAAACAACATACAACTAATTGGTAATGATGTACCTACATTAAAATCAGCTAGAGTTTGGTTGTTTAATTGTGATTAAGGATTTGAATTAGAGGTCCTTTACACTCAATATAAAAGGATGTTGCAATTGTCTCAATAAATATACACATATACCATATTAAAATGCTTAATATAAAGCATATAAGATAGATTCATTATGATATGGCAATAAGAATCATCATTTAAGCTATGTTTTGTTTTATAATGGAATTCGCTTATTTATGAAACACCCCACACCCCTTAGTATACCTAAAAAGGGCACACTAAAAGATGTGGTGCGTTATAGGTATAGCTAAAGCATCACATAGACTAAGATTCACAAGACAAATAAATAAAAATAGCAGAAACATTTAAAATACTTATCATTAAACTTCATTTCAAAATGAGTCAATAAAACATAACATGTCTCAAAATAACTAAAATTCATGTCTTATGAAAATTACATCTTAGTCTTACATAATCAGAGTGCAAAAGTAACAACAATAACAATTATCATACAATAATAACAATTATCATAACCCCTCTCACAAGTGCCAAGTCCATAAATGAAAAGGATGAAAACGAGAAGAATACATCTGAAATGAGAGAACTCCGGGAATAGATCTCCAAGCAACTTGAATCTACTCAACTCTGTTGGCCTATGGGGGAAAACGGGAAATAGAGGAGTGGGTTAGACTAAAAGTCTGGTGAGTGAAAGTAATTACTAGAATTTCTAAGCAAGATAAAGATAATAGACTAAGCAACACTTCTAGTATAAAAGGAAAATACAGAAAAGGTAAAACTGAGATAAAATACTGTTTCGGATTCTGTTTGACTGTTTGCTTTGATTGTGATTATTTGCACTTGTCTTAGATTGCTATGATTAGGCTGAAATCCTAATCCTATTTTAATTAGGTTGAAATCCTAATTCTACCCGTTGATCGGCCTTCTATCTCTGTTGTACCCCTGTGAGCTAGTCCAATCATGTTGGTCCCACAGCAAAAGATACCTGTTTAGCGCTTGGAACGCAGTAGCGAATTATTTACCTTAATCGATGCCGCACACTCGGTCATCGCCGTTACACATTAACTGTCGCTCCCTATTTTGACCTCTTATTTACCTTAATCAGCATAGCATACCCATCCTCACCTAATCTGTTGTGAAAAACATCAGTCATAGTCTGAAAGGGATGCTGCCCAGCCTCACCTAAGTGTTGTGAGACCATCAGTTCTAGTCTGAAAGGGAATGTTGCCGGTACTGGTCCTAAAAAACAAATTGTAGTTTGCTCCCCTTGCCTAAATCCCCATATTTGAGCCTCTATCTGTTGGCCACTTATTTACCCTAGTTAGCATAAGCGTGTCTTAGCCTCACCTAACTATTGTGAGACCATCAGTTCCTGATTGAAAGGGAATGCTGTTGGTACGAGCCCTGCTTCTATCTTTGCTTATTAACTTAGTGTATGTTTTAAAATAAGCATCTTCTATTATTTCTGCTCTATTTGCTTATTAACTTAATCTAAGTCTTAAAATAAGCCTTTTCTGTTATTTCTGCTATATTTGCTTATTAACAAGATCTAGGTTTTAAAATAATCTTCTTCTGTTATCTCTGCTATATTTGCTTATTAACAAGATCTAAGTTTTAAAATTAGCCTCTTCTGTTATTTCTTTCTTTCTAATTATAACCTATGTTATAATTGTTCTTGCAGCTGTTATTCTTCTATTTTTCTCTTTTTTTGTTATAACCACTTGTTATAATTATGCTTGCAAATATCTTAAATTTGCCTATTTTAGTCCATCTCTATTTTTATTTCAATTTTTCTTATCTTACATCTGATTTCTGTAAATTTAGTGCTATTCTATTTTAATCCATATTAGCGAATTCTTCTCTTTTTAATTTATTCGCGTAAAAAGGGATCAAATCTCTATAAAAAGAAACTAGCATTTACAGGCTAAATTCCAACTAAAAACAGATGTAAATAACTGTAAATAACTATAAATAACTGAATAAAATAGTTGAATAAAAATAGACTGAAAAGAACTTCTGAAATTTACTTAAAAACCGACTGTAAATAAACTTATATAAAAACTGTCTCAAAATTATAGAAAAAAAACCCTATTATTTTAAATTACTTAAAAATCTAAAATAATTACAAAACACTCACTTGTGTCCTTAGCTCTATTCCTTGGCCTTCTCGGATCCAGTTCTAGGGCGTAGAATATTTTTATTAAAAAGATCTCCTCCCAAGAAAATATTTCTTTTTAGGGTCCAGCCTCAGGCAATGAACCCAATTGGAAGAAAATCTGAATGAGAAAAATAGCTAGGCCTAGGGTCTTATTTATAGTGTGACTTAGGGATCTCAGACCGTTGGTTTTAAAGATTAAATCTGGTGCAACCACATCATAGGCTCATTAGGAACCCTAGGATGGAAGCACGAACGCACAGGATTTGAAGAAAATTGCAAAATACGTTTATCTGTACGCAACTGGATGATTCTACGTCCAAAACAAAAGGCGGGTCGACCAAGCTACTATAGGGGTCGACCCTTAGGTTGACCAATGTATGGTTTGGGTCGACCTGACCATTGGCATGGGTCGACCCATGCTATCTATTTTTTTTCTTTTTCATTTTGTTGATTTCTTGTTTCTTGCGTATGTTCTTCATACTAGCTCGGATTTTGACAAATTATCTATGAAAATTGACCAGAAAATTACCACGGACACAATGGTGCAACTCCTGTGGCTCGGTTCTTATTTTATTATTTAATTAATTCGTTAATTAATTATTATATCTAAAATTTTGGGTTGTTACATTCTCCCCTCCTTAAAGAATTTCGTCCCCGAAATCTCCAAGGACAGAAGAATGAAATAAATATTTTCATAAAAATTCTACAACCACATATTCAACCATCATCCATTACATTCATTGTCCTTAAGCTTTCTAATGCAATTTATGTTATATGCAATGGTGTAGTATCAATGTCCCTAGCTAATGCAAAAGATTAGGCGGTCTACTGATTCAGTCGACCTCCTTTAATGCAATCATGTCTGTGCCATGTATCCAAATGAATGCAAATTCCCTAATGATAACTTATAGTCCTATATGCGTGCTGCAATCATCATCCAAATGCAACAATCATACGATAATCATCCATTTATAGCAACCATAAAAATAAAGTAAAAATGCAAATGCACACACATCCATATGCATATGTTTTAGTGACCTAGTTAGGACGATCCCTAAGAGATAACAGTGCCTAGTGTATATATATGCGTCCAATAACATCCACTAGCAAACACTTGCAACCACTAGCGTCCAACATACATAACATGTTCTAGTAACATGTTTACATTTAGTCCTACCATCCATAGGTTAAATCCTAAGATCTACCCTCCCAAAGGATATTAAAGGAAAGAACCTATTAAAAACTAAAGATGGAAATAGGAAATTCAAGATGTACTATCGAAAAGATGCGGATAAGAGGTACGTATTTTCTCCTTAGCCTCCCACGTAGCATCCTCAATACTATCTCCCCACTGCACCTTAACAAATGGTGCTTCCTTATTCCTAATCTTCTTGATATTATGTCCAACGATCTTGGTAGGAATGCGATGAACCGATGCTTCCCTCTGCACTTCAACTTCCTCAAGTTGGCTAGGTTCTACTACCTCTGCTGAATCATGTAAGCACTTTCTGAAGTGTGAAACATGAAAAACATCACGAACTCCCTTGAGCCTCTCCGATAACTTTATCTGATACACCATCTTCCCTACCCTTTCCACAATGGAGAATGGTCCTACGAATCTGGGAGCAAATTTCCCAGTTGATCCAAACCTCACTACCTTTCTTAGCAGATACACCTTAATGAAAACCAAGTCTCCTACCTCAAACTCAATATCCCTTCTCTGCTTATCTGCATAGGATTTCTGTCTATCTTGGGTCGTCTTCATTCTACTTCTAATCAAATCAATCTTTTTTGAAGTCTCTCTAACCATGTCGGGACCTAGTAGCAATCTCTCTATAGACTCCAACCAACATGAAGGCGACTTGCAAGGTCTTCCATAAAGAGCTTCAAAAGGAGCCATCCTGATGCTAGCCTGAAAACTATTATTATATGCGAACTCAACTAAAGGAAGATGCTCCTCCCAAGTTCCTCCAAAATCAAGAATGCACATCCTCAACAAATCCTCAAGAACTCTATTAACTCTCTTCGTTTGGCCATCCGTCTGGGGGTGATAGGCCGTACTCAATCTAAGCTGCGTCCCTAAAGCCTCTTGCAAGCTTCTCCAAAACTCGCTAGTAAAGATAGGGTCTCTATCGCTCACTATGCTAGAGGGAACTCCATGAAGTCGGACTATCTCACGAACATATAAGGATGCTAAATAAGGTGTCGTCCTCATAATCTTGACCGGAATGAAGTGGGCGCTCTTAGTCAAACGATGTGCAATCACCCAAATACGGGTATTCCCCTTCCTAGATCGGGGTAAACCATCTATGAAGTCCATCAAAACACTATCCCACTTTCATTTGGGTACATCCAATGGTTGAAGCAATTCGCCGGGCTTCTGCTGCTTCGCCTTAACTCTTTGGCACACAAGACACTTAACTACAAACTCTACCACATCCTTCTTCATGCCACTCCAATAAAACACTCTCTTCATGTCCCTATACATCTTATCACCACCCGGGTGAATACTCATTCGAGAATGGTGTGCTTCTTCTAGAACTGCTCTCGTCAAATCACTAGTGCGGGGGACACAAAATCTTCCATCTCTCCTTAGCCACCCTTTACTATCAATGGAATAGCGTTGGAGATGTCTAGAGACCTCTCCTCTGCTAATCCTATCCAAAATATCCATAAGCTCTGAATCCTCTTGCTGCCTTGAGCCAATCTGATCTATGAGGATAGGCTTAACCTCAAATGCTGAAATCTCTGATAAACTTCCTATAATGACCAGCCAAACCTAGGAAGCTTCAAACTTCGGTAACGTTCTTGGGGGCCTTCCAATCCTGTACTGCTACAATCTTAGCGGAACCCACAGCTAAACCCTCTCTTGAGACTACATGCCCCAAGAAACGCACCTCCTTATGCCAAAGGTATTCTAAATTGCCAGATTTTTCCCATTACATTCTTTAACTATACTTCACTCAGTACAAGATGGCTATATGACATTTCCTCCTGTTGTAAATGACAAGTATCATTGCATTCTACAAAATTTAATGCATATAGTCTATTATGTTTTACGCCATTTCATATTTCCAGGAAACCACACAAGCAGTCAAACATTTTGGTGCCAAAGTTTGTATGCAAAGTTACAAATATTCAATGAGGAAAATGTTTCAAATTTTTGCTGAGCTTGATATTTCTAGTTCTGTTGAAGACTTGGAGTTTAAGTATGCACTGCAATATACATGTAAAGGCTGTAAATGCTTTTTCTCAGAAGTCTATAAATAGTATGGAGTTTATATTTAAACAAAATGTTGCATTTTATGTAGAAAAATAAAACAAACTATAAAATTGGGTCCATACGATCTTAGAGAACTAGACCAAGCTTATAATTTATTATCTATAGTTTAACAATAAGTAATTGTGTTTGATTAGCTTTATACACATATCACCAGAGATACAATGGATAAACATCAATAATTAGTTGTTGAGATTCTACGATAAAAGTTTCTTTACAATCACGACAATATCATGCCTAACAAAACCATGTGCACAATTTGACCACAAAAGCACAGAATCTGAAATCTGATTAATTGGAATATGGCAACCTACGAGTAGTATAATGTATGTTTATTCATTTACAAATTTTGTATAGATAAAATGTTATAAACTTTTGAAACAGTTAAATTTTACAAACTTAGGTACTTTAATCTAATGTTTATAAAACTTAGTTAACTTGTATAAAAGTTAGTTAAATTCTATTAACTTAGTTTTTTTCCTTTTCAGAAACTCAATTAATTATTATAAACTTAATTATTTTTACAAACTTAGTTTTTTTAAAACTCGATTAATTCCTATAAACTTAGTTATTTTCTAAAACTTATTTAACTTTTAGTGGTTTTTTAATTTTTATAAAATTTAGTAAGTTTGTAAAAACTAGTTAAGTTTTATAAAAATTAGTTTAGTTTTGTAAATTAGGTTGTGTTTTATAAATTTACTTAATTTTTATAACACTTGGTTAGCTCAGTTAAACCTTTGTTAAACTTAGTTTGTTTTTATAAATTTATCTAATTTTTAAGAGATTTTGATAATATTTAGAAATTTATTTAACTTTTATAAAATTTTAATTTAGTTAAATTTTGGTAAAACATAGTTAATTTTTATAAATTGTTTAAGTTTTATAAAATTTAGTTAATTTTTAGAAAATAATTTAATGTTTATTAAACTTGGTTAACTTAGTTAAATTGTTGTCAAATTTAATTATTTTGAAACTTATTTTTTTCTTTATAAAACTTAATTAACATAGTTAAAAGTTTGTAAAACATAGTTAATTTTTAAAAATATGTTTACTTTTTATAAATGCGTTTAATTTTTATAAAACTTGCTTAACATGATTAAAATTTGTAAACATTAGTTAACTTTTGTGAATTTGGTTAGTTTTATATAAAAGTTTTATAATTCGGTTAATTTTTATAAACTTATTTATTTCTTATAAAACTTAGTTAACTTGATTAAACTTTGTTAAATTTTTTTGATTTTTATAACTTTATTTAATTTTTGTAAAATTTTGATAATATTTAGAAATTTATTTAATTTTTATAATGCTTTTTACTTAGTTAAATTTTTATAAAACATAGTTAATTTTTGTAAATTATTAAATTTTATAAAGCTTAATTTATATTTAGAAAATAATTTAATTTTTATCAAACTTGGTTAACTTAGTTAAATTGTTATAATACTTAATTATTATTTTATAAAATTAGTTATTTCATTATAAAACTTAGTTAACTTAGTTAAAAATTTGTACAACATAGTTAATTTTTATAAATATGTTTAATTTTTATAGATGTGGTTAATTTTTATAAGTGTTTAATTTTTATGAAATTGCTTAACATGGTTATTTTTGTAAAAATTAGTCAATTTTTGTAAACTTGGTTAATTTTTATAAAAATTCAACTTGGTTAAATTTCTATAAAAATTAGTTATTTTTATAAACATATTGAATTTCATAAAATTCCAACAACATCTCATTTGCGCGATCATTGTTTTCCCGCACACCCTAGCTCAATATATATATTTACTCGATTAAACCAAGATTGGATTCATATGATATATAACAAAATATACTTCATGATAGCATACTCTCATTTAAAAGCATAAAAATATATCTTTTATTAGTAATTTTAGCTAGCAATCTTCCATATATCAAAGCAATATTTTGTATACCTATAGAGCAAAGTAAAGGGAATAATTGGGATGCAAATCTATAAATATTCAAGTAATTATGTAAAAGAGTGAAATGCAAGCATGGCCTACATGAAGCAGAGAAGAGCAGCTACCAGACATCTGGGATTGAAGCAATGAATCCTCCAGCTTAGCCTACATAGACAAAGTACTATAGAAATGGACATAATTATCTGGTTCTCCTTAGTATTTACCATATATAGCACATAATTAGCAATTAACAATCAATTATCTAATATTTTTCGTGATTAATCAGTTTAATTTAACCTGCCAATATGAAAAGATGCCAAACAAATTTAACAAGTGAGCAAATTTTACATTGCATTATCTCCTCTAAAAATGATGGCACTTATGTACATTTGATCCATTCATGATCATAAAACATGTACATAAATATTATAGACATGGTAATCTGGACCATAGAAATGTTGCCAAGAGTTAAGGTAAGTATGTACACATCATATCAGTTTACTAAACTGTAAAGCTACACTTTGTTTATGGTCGTGCTAAAATTATTAGCTATCTTACATTAGAAATGGTTCTAGTAACTGGTATTTGCATAATCCACGTTGAAGCAATAAATTTTGCCTTATAAAACTCTAGTTTCTTAATATTTAAAAGTGAATGAATTTATTCACAATCCTGAAGTATATTTTCCAAATTTGTAAGTAGAAATATGGCAAGTGATTTGCCGCCCAAGGATCACATGCAATGGTCGTAAAATATAACCACTAAGAAATAAATGCACATATCAACCGCAACCTAACCGAACACAGTGTCGTCCTTACCCATTCTTTACTATATAAATCCTCGTGTCTTCTTTAATTTCACCAATATACACTTTACGTTATTATTACAAAAAATGTCTAAAAGTGCTGGTATGTGCTATATAATGTCGCACTTTGTTTTGTTGCTCAGTATTTTAACTATGACTACCACAGTGAATGGTGATCCCCAGGTGCCATGTTACTTCATTTTTGGAGATTCTTTGGTTGATAATGGAAATAATAGCAACATGGCATCGTTAGCTACGGCAAACTACACACCATATGGTATTCATTTCCCTAATGGCGCAACAGGAAGATTCAGCAATGGATTGACCACTGTCGATGCTATATGTAAGTTCATGCTTCATCTACATTATGACTAATGTAGTCTAGTTCTAAAATCACTAATTTTCTTTCTTCATTCCATGTATATATAGCTCAACTATTGGGATTCGATGACTTCATTCCACCATATGTAAATGCTAGAGGCAACCAACTCCTTACAGGCGTAAACTTCGCATCTGCTGCTGCTGGAATTCGAGAAGAAACAGGCCAACAATTGGTATGTGTGTGTGAACACACACACAAAATTAACAAATAACATTCAAGATCCAAATTTCTTGATACCATATATGCTGATTATGTTTCAAAATTGTAGGGAGGCAGAACCAGCTTTGGAGGACAAGTCAGAAACTACATATCAGCCATGCAACAAATAGTCAATATATTAGGTGATGAAGACATCGCTTCTGATCATCCAAGAAAATGCTTATTCACAGTTGGCATGGGAAGCAACGACTACCTCAACAACTACTTCATACCCAACATATACTCATCCAGCCGACAATACACTCCTCATCAATACGCTGATCTCCTCATCAACCAATATTCCCAACAAATACGCGTTAGTTTACTACTACTTCTGTTATCGCTGTGTAACCCAAGTGCTACAAAAAACCGCTATAACTATACTGTAACACTATCAAAATTATGCTATAGAAAACTGTTGCAAAAACTACTGCAAAGTTGATGTTTCAAAAACGTTTTCTAATCTGTTGCAAAAACATTGCAAATAGAATTTCTCAAAAAACAAGCAGTAAGTATAAAATCAGTAATCAAATTACCAATCAACTGTCCGAGTGCAGTGAATACAATTGCCTTGAAACAATATTGCTCCTTGTATGCACCGTAGGTTGTGAGCAATTTGCTTCCCAGGATGAAACGGACCAACCCCGTAATGCTGTGCTTGCAAGCGGAGCGACGACGAACTGAAGAGAATATAGAATCAAGAACAGAGTTATGTGTGGAGGAAGAGCGGTAGAAAAAAAAAGAAGAATATTCTTTTCCTTTTCTGTCTGCCTATATATAGGCTCGAGGAGGTGTCTATTCGGGTCTGAACGGTCGTGTCTGTTTGAAAGGTTGTGACCCTTTACCAACTGACTGTTTGTTACCGTTCGTCCAAAAAAGTGTTTGAATTCAAAAAATGTCTGGTCTGAATAGCCAAACCAACCGCCAACCAGCAATTGTAAAGTGCTAAGTGCGTTTAATACGCCTCAAACGCCCATTCGCCCATGCCGCGGGTGCAGGCTCAGGCTCGGGCACGGGCACGACACACGGGCACAGGTGCGCGCGCGTGTGGGGTGGTGCGTTACACCACCCGCTAAGATGGGTTGTGGTTTTATTTATTCCAAGATGTGGGACTATTCATATTCTAAGCATTAAATGCCTCACATATCCCAATGCACAATTTCACCTTTTCCAACACCTCTCTATTGTCTTACTCATTTATTTCCAACAATTCCCCACATAAATGAGTAATTATTCGACTGTTCTTAATTTCACGAAAACATTTAATGTATTGGTTAAAGTAGCACTATTGGCTTTGAACTTTCCTAGTGATTACCTATTTGATTACTGGCGAATCAGTAGACTTAGGATGTCCTTGAACTGTAAGCCTTTTGTGTAATTCTAAAACAGATAGCATACGATAAACGCTTCTTATATTCCTTTGTTCTCTGTTTGTGTTCATTTTTTCCAT
Organism: Allium fistulosum; assembly: GCA_030737815.1. NCBI lineage: Eukaryota > Viridiplantae > Streptophyta > Magnoliopsida > Asparagales > Amaryllidaceae > Allium > Allium fistulosum. The sequence goes on along the minus strand of CM060902.1, from coordinate 1,354,911,436 downwards.
TAACACCTGCCTGGTCTCATGAATGCTTAGAGAATTTGGCCTTATAATTCTCCTTGAAGCGGTGCCTTCGCACTCACGTAGGTGATTCTATAAGTGGTATTCATAATTCCCCACTTGGTTCTTTAGTATTACCAAGTACAAACATCATTAAAAGTATCAAAACTTATCCTATTCTCCAACAAGTAATGCACTGACTTAACATATGAATGGTTTGAGTGTATACCAGTGCTATTAAGTTTATCTTAAATTTAGTTGTCCCTTTGAACCTAGATCTTGGGATCTCCAGTCAACTAGGTAGGGTTTCCATTTTAGAGAAACTTTTTAGTTTATGGGCCTTAACCCCATTCCCATCGACAAAGTTTGAACTTTCTCTCTAGGCAAGCCTTTTGTTAGTGGATCTGCAATGTTATCTTTTGACCTTACATAGTCTATAGTGATAACTCCATTAGAGAGAAGTTGTCTTATAGTTTTATGTCTACGACGAATATACCGAGACTTGCCGTTGTATAGTCTATTATTAGCTCTTCCAATAGCTGATTGACTATCAAAATGTATACATATTGGAGGTACTGGTTTTTCCCAATTTGGAATGTCTTCCAAAAAGCTCCGAAGCCAGTCTGCTTCTTCTGCGGCTTTATCTAGAGCAATAAACTCTGATTCCATTGTTTACCTTGCTATGCAAGTCTGTTTGGATGACTTCCATGAAATAGCTCCATTTCCTAATGTAAACACATATCCACTTGTGGATTTTGTGCCTTTTGAACCAGTTATCCAATTTGCATAACTAAATCCTTCTATTACTGAAAGATATTTTTCATATAGAAAAACATAGTTCTGTGTATGCTTCAGATATCCTAGAACTCTGATTATTGCTTTCCAATGATTTTTACCAGGATTGCTAGTATATCTACTTAGCTTGCTTACAGCGTATGCAATATTAGGCCTAGTGCAGTTCATGACATACATAATACTTCCTAGTATTCTTGAGTACTCAAGCTGATATATACCATCACTAGTGTTTTTTACCCAATTTTGGTTCATATCCACTGGTGATTTTGCTATATTTATATTATGCTGCTTGAACCTTTCAAGTATTTTGGCAATGTAATGTGATTGAGACACCGAATATCCTTGTGATGTCTTTATAATTTTTATACCTAAGATCACATCAGCCACTCCTAGGTATTTCATGTCAAATATAGAGGATAACATATCCTTCATAGATTTTATTACAGCTTTGTTATTTCCTAGGACCAACAAATCGTCAACATAAAGGCAGACAATGACATATCCAATATCTATATGTTTCATATAGACGCATTTATCTGACTAATTTATCTTGAACCCATTTGATAACATAGTTTCATCAAATTTCTCATGCCATTGTTTTGGCACTTGTTTAAGGCCATAAAGTGATTTTTACTAATTTGCATACTTTATTCTCATTTCCTGGGCTTAAAAACCCTTCAGATTGCTGCATATATATTTCTTCTTCTAGTTCACCGTTCAAAAATGCAGTGTTCACATCCATTTGGTGTATTTCCAAATTTAGTATGGTTGCGATTGCAATGAGCGTCCTAATTGATGTGATTCTAGTTACGGGTGAGTATGTATCAAAGTAATCTAGATCTTTCTTCTGTCTAAATCCTTTGACTACGAGTCTTGCTTTATACTTGTCTATTGAGCCGTCATCTTTTAGTTTTTTCTTAAAGATCCATTTGTATCCTAGCATTTTTGATCCTTTAGGTAGATCTACTAGTTCCCATGTATGGTTTTGCAAAATGGATTCAATTTCACTGTTGACGGCTTCCTTCCAATAAGGAGCATCGGGAGATGACATTACTTGTTGGTATGTTAGAGGTTCATTTTCTATCATATATGCATAGAAATCGAGTCCAAAGGTTTTAGAGGTCCTCTGCCGTTTGCTCCTTCTTGGTTCCTCTAATTCTAGTTCAATATTACTTTCATGCGCGCTTTGATCCGCATTATCGTCAGGAGTTTCTGGATCTCTTGCTCTCTTTTGAACAATAGTTTCAATAGAGGGTTTTAGAGGATAGATATGTTCAAAGAATCTAGCATTTCGAGATTCGATAATGGTGTTTTCATGAATGTCATCAATTTGAGATTTATACACCAAAAATCGATATGCACTACTATTTTGAGCATACACAATGAATATGCAATCTATAGTTTTCGGTCCAATTTTGACCTTTTTCGGTTTTGGTACTTCTACTTTGGCAAGACACCCCCACACTCTTAAGTATTTGTAGGATGGTGGTCTGCCTTTCCATAGTTCATATGGAGATTTCGAAGTCTTCTTTCGAGGCACTTTATTTAGAATGTGATTAGCAGGAAGTATAGCTTCTCCCTAGCAATTATCTGGTAGACCAGAGCTTATGAGCAAAGCATTCATTATTTCTTTAAGGGTACGATTTTTACGTTCTGCTATACCGTTCGATTGAGGGGAATATGGTGCCGTTGTTTGGTGTATAATACCATGTTCGGCGCAGAACTCCGCGAAGGGAAATTCATATTCTCCTCCTCTATCACTTCTTAAAGCTTTTATTTTCTTGTTAAGTTGATTCTCAACTTCTGCTTTATACTGTTAAACATCTCGAATGCCACGTCCTTGCTTCTAAGGAGATATATATAATAGTATCTTGTACAATCATCAATAACGGTAATGAAATACCTTTTTCCACCTCTAGTTTGACACATTTTTAAGTCACACACATCTGTGTGTATTAGGTCTAGAGGTTCAGTTTCTCGTTCAACATGGTGAAACGAGGTTCTTGTCAATTTTGCTTTTGCAAAAACTTGACATTTATAGTTGGAGTCCATTTTGCATTTTGGTATAAAATCTAGATTAATCAATTTTCGCAAGGTATCAAAATTTACATGGCCTAACCTAGAATGCCATATGTTAGAGGACTCAACAATATAAGCAGAAGATTCACCTTTATTCATATCATTGTTTGGTACAATAGTGGTTACATTTGCTTTAAATAAACCATCACATACATATCCTCTTCCTACATACACTCCGTTCTTTGATAACACAAGTTTATCAGCCACAAAAGTGAGTTTGAAACCATGCTTGCTAAGCAACGACCCTAAAATTAGGTTATTGCGAATTTCCGGAATGTGAAGAACATCACTCAAGGTAAGTTCCTTTCCAGAAGTCAGTTTTAGTACTACTTTTCCCTTGCCTTCAACCTTTGATGCAGATGAATTGCCCATGAAAAGTTGTTCATCATCAGTTGCGGTTTTGTAGGTTGTAAACATCCACTTATTTGCACATATGTGTTGAGCGGCTCCTGTGTCTACAAACCATTCCTTTGAGTTACCAGCAAGGTTACATTCTGATACTACTGCACATAAATGCATATCAGAAACGCCATCTGAAGTTTCAGCCATATTTGCTTCTGATTTCTTCTTTTTGGGTGCCCGACATTCGTATGCTTTGTGCCCTTTCTTTCCACAGTTATGGCATGAACCCTGAAATTTCTTTGTCTTCTTAGGAGCATGCTCACATTTCCTCTTGTTAGGTTTGTTTGACTCGACTACATTTGCTTTGGCAGGCACGATAAGCAAAGTCTTTTTCTCAGATTTTCTGTTATCTTCCTCGATTCTCAGTCGAACTACAAGTTCCTCCATAGTCATCTCCTTGCGCTTATGCTTAAGGTAATTCTTGAAATCTTTCCATGATGGAGGAAGTTTTTCAATTCCAATGGCAACCTGGAAGGATTCGCTTAGAGTCATTCCTTCATCATGTGATTCGTGGATAATGACTTGTAGCTCTTGAATCTGGTTGATTACGGTCTTCGCGTCAATCATTTTGAAGTCCAGAAACTTTCTCGCCATGAATTTTTTCATGTCCGCATCTTCAGTTTTGTATTTCTTATCCAATGCAGTCCAGTGTTCTTTGGAAGTTTGAGCAGTACAATATACATTGTACAAGCCATTGTCGAGACCATTTAAGATATAGTTCTTGCACATGAAATCAGAATTCTTCCAGACATTCAAGGCTTCAACTTTAGTTGCATCGGGTTCCAGTTCTTCGACTATGGAAGCATCTTCTGTAAGAAATTTTACAAGGCCCAAAGTCGTCAGATAGAATAGCATCTTTTGTTGCCAGCGCTTAGTCCATCCTTGTGAACTTTTCAGGCCTTTCTCCATGAGATATTGCCATTGTTGGAATCAGAGGCGCAGGCTGAGTGTTAGTCACAGTCTGAGCTGGTGCAGAGTTGTTGTTGCTATTCTCAATCGTCTGCAGGTTCAGTGAACAATCAATATTGTTTCAAGAGTGTTATCGCTGTGTAATCCAAGTTCTACAAAAAACCACTATAACTATACTTTAACACTATCACAATTATGCTATAGAAAACTGTTGCAAAAACTACTGCAAAGTTGATGTTTCAAAAACATTTTCTAATCTGTTGCAAAAACATTGCAAACAGAATTTCTCAGAAAACAAGCAGTAAGTATAGAATCAGTAATCAAATTACCAATCAATCTGTCCGAGTGTAGTGAATACTGTTGCCTTGAAACAATATTGCTCCCTGTATGCACCGTAGATTGTTAGCAATTTGCTTCCCAGGATGAAACAGACCAACCCCGCAATGCTGTGCTTGCAAGCAGAGAGACGATGAACTGAAGAGAATATATAATCAAGAAAAGAGTTATGTGTGGAAGAAGAGCAGTAGAAAAATAGAAAGAAGAATATTCTTTTCGTTTTCTGTCTACCTATATATAGGCTCGAGGAGGTGTCTATTCGGGTCTGAACGGTCGTGTCTGTTTGAAAGGTTGCGATCCTTTACCAACTGACCGTTTGTTACCGTTCGTCCAAAAAAGTGTTTGAATTCAAAAAATGTCTGGTCTGAATAGCCAAGCCAACCGCCAATTGCAAAGTGCTAAGTGCCTCTAATACGCCTCAAACGCCCATTCGCCCACGCCGCGGGTGCGGGCTCGGGCTCGGGCATGGGAGCGCGCGCGTGTGCGGGGTGGTGCATTGCACCACCTGCTAAGATGGGTTGTGGTTTTATGTCTCTCTTTTCTTATTGTAACTATAATAGGGACCATATCTCAGTATATAAACACATATTGTTTATTATATTCCAAGATGTGGGACTATTCATATTCTAGGAATTAAATGTCTCACATATCCCAATGCATAATTTCACTTTTTCCAACACCTCTCTATTGTCTTACTCATTTAATTCCAACAACTTCAACATTACATATAATGATTAAGTATTTATGTATATGTATATTATATTTATTACGTGTCTAATTTATTGTTATTGCAGACCCTGTACAACTATGGGGCTAGAAAAGTGGCGATAATTGGAGTGGGTCAAGTGGGGTGCACCCAAGCAAACTAGCTCAGTCGAGTGGGGACAATGTGGCTTGTGTGGATAAAATAAATGTAGCATGTGATATGTTCAATCAAAGAGTAATACGCATGGTCGATCAGTTCAGTCAATTGAACGGAGCACACTTTACTTACATCAACGCTTATGGAATATTTCAAGACATTTTGAGAAATCTGGCAGCTAACGGTAAGCTACAAGTGGCAAGTTCAACTTTCTTTGACAAATTTGTTATGGTAAATGGTGGGTGTTTTTTGTGTACAGGACTGAGTGTTACAAACAGAGGGTGTTGCGGAGTGGGGAGGAATAACGGGCAGATTACTTGCTTGCCATTTCAGACACCATGTCGGAACAGAGATTAGTATTTGTTCTGGGATGCGTTTCATCCTACGGAAGTTGCGAATGTGCTTATTGGAAAGAGATCGTATAGGGCTCAGTCTGCTTCCGATGCTTATCCTATGGACATTCAACGCCTTGCTCAGATGTGATTTGATTTGATTTACTTTGTTGATCGATAATTCGATATAAAGGGAGAATGGTTTATAGTTATGTTAGAGTTTTCCTGTGAAGTTGTATGTTTATGATTTTGATTTGAGCTTTAGTGTACCTTTAACCCTGAGTTCTGAGGTAATAACTTCATATAATACTTGTTTTAAGACATATGTTTTACTGTTGTCAGAAGTAGTTGAAATTGCATAAGCGGTGATTTGGAATATAAGAAATTAGGGATACATGTTGAAAAAAAGAAGCTAATGTACCATAGTCCATCTAAAGTGATTGATCACAGTTTATGATATACAAGCATAAAGTGTGAGCCATATGAAATGTTAGATCAAGCAAAATGAAAATCGGTTTTGTTACCTAGTAAAAAAGGTTTGTCATGTTGAAGCTACATGCAGCAATTGAATGAAGTTCCAAATCAGCGAACAACCTATGATGGAAAGAATAAAATAAGGAATTGCTGCCTAGTCCCCAGAATTGAAAGATGATGGAAGAAATGTCCCTCTCGAAAAAGTTATGAAAATTAGGTCCCTATTTTTAGTTTTTAGCTAATTTATGCTTCTTTTGCCCCTGACTTCTATGGTGGGTGGATTTTCTAGGAGGGGACAGTTTGGTAAAAATAACAAAATAAGGACCTAATTTACATGGGTTTATGAATATGGACTTTTTGTGCATGAACTTTGAGAATAGGGACCTTTGGTCCAAAACCCCAGAATAAAATTACCAACTGAATAATTAATGGCATAAAGATAGCAAAAGGTCAAAATTTGATTGATAGGCCTGCTTTCAAAACTTATTGGATTGACTCCATTTAAGCAATCCTACGGAATATAAAATTCATGCTATACATGTTTAATATTTCTGCTCTGAATGAATATAAATTTCTACCATACCAAATATAAGATTTGATTAAAGTCTACCATATCCTAATGACATAAGAAACTGAGATTACCAAATCCTACATGTAATATCATATGGTAGATTTGATTGTAGGTCATATGGTAGATTTTATTATATCCTACATGATATATCAATATAAAATTTGATTAAAGTATACCATATCTTACAGGAAATATTATATGGTAGATTTATTTAAAGTAGGATATATATCTAAGTTACCAAATATATGACCAAATATAAGATTTGGTTAAATCCAGGGAATATAAATTACCTGCTATAAGATGCTGGTAGAAATTTGATATGGCAATATAAATTTAGGCAATCCTACTGAATATAAGATTGTATTATACTTAACGTGATTGATTATATTAAATCTAAAACAACATTTAAGATTGGAACATAAATTTAAGACTGTTGTTTTTTGTATATAATTATGCAAGAAAATTAATGCACATTCATTTCTTCATTGCCTTGCAAATATAAAAAAAATCAATAATGATTTTATGACTCAGTCTTTGGTTTAGCATAAATGTGAAGTACTATCATTGGTTTACTATTTAGATTAAAAAAATACAATAAAAATGTAAGTTAGAATGAAATAATTAACAGGCGAGCCAACGATGAGGCACATGACGACGATCGATTAACTGGGTGGAGTAAAAATTGGAAAGGAGGGCAGAGGTTCAAATAATGGCTGACAAGATTTGTGAAAGAAGAGTGAATGGGATATTACTTTTTTGGGGTTTCTTGAAGGAGGGGAAGATGAGAGAAGAAAATGAAGGCGGGGAGAGTGAAATAATCAGAAAAAGAGCATGCCAATGTAAAGCATAGGATTAGCCACTCCCTATAAACAAGGATGAAGTTATAAACAAGTCAGAATTAATATATCACGAAAATGTTATAAAGTGGATAATTTTGTTTGATATAATTACTTATAGGAATAGCTACTCCAAGGAGGTCCTATATCATTAATTACAGGAATAGCTGCTCCAAGGAGGTCCTATGCAAAGATATAACTTGGTGAATTCATGGAAAGTCGATTAAATTGCCAAGATTAGTAGCCCACAATTATAGTATAATAACTACAAATGTAATCCACCCATATATCATTTGTGAGATAAACACCAACGGTATAAATAGCAAGGTTCGAGAACTCGAATTTCGTCTCGATTTCGGTCTTTTTAAATTTTGTTTGTTTCGGTCGGTTTCGGAAATTTTGCTTGTTTCGGTTTTTTTTTTGTTTTGGTCCTAATATTGAAGATTTGCATTTGTAATAGAAAAGTAACTATAAACGATGTAAATTCATATAAAAATATAGTATACAACAAAATAATAATGATACACACAACACTACTACATCAAAAAATTATTTCTCGAAGCTACATATGGATTGTTTTCATAATTTTCTTCATCGTCTTGTGTTGTATAATACGATGGATAACCATATTGCATTTTTCCTGGACACATAAATGTCTCCATCATATTATCAAAAGACGACGGTTCATCATTTTGTGTTTCATACGTAGCTTGACTGTTTTGATCACTCGAGATATCACTATATGTTTCATTTGTTCCATAATATGAGTTACCACTCGTATAGTCAGAAGTAGAATGTCTATAGGTTGGTGGATCATTTGAAGCATATGGATTATGCTCATAATCATGTTGATGTTCGTATTCAACATTTAAATTACTGTCTCTTCGGTTAGGATTGTTGCTCGCACCCCTTCTTCTTGAATATGTTTGCGTTGGTCTATATAATGCACCGTCATCACTAGAACCAATACCATAATTATGAGTTAAACCCACACCACTTCCACCAGCATTACCACGATCATCATTTGAGGAACTGCTACTATTTCCTTTGCTTTGACTTCTTGTTGCTCGTGCAGGTATACCATCAACCGCAGCGATTGCATTATTCAGTGTACTATTCATCCAAGGGTCATCGTCCAACAAGGGTGGTTCAACTTCAATAGTTCATTATGCTAATGGATCCACTTCATAAAATATATAGTCCAGATCGATCAACTGATTTTCAATATCGCGGCGTCTTGAATGTTTGCTCTTAATCTCATGTTGTATTGCACATATACTAATTTTTCTAGATTTTTCATTTTTATTCTATTGCATAATTTTGTATGGATCATTGAAAATGTAGTCCAGTTTCTCTCGCAGTTTGAAGAGGAAACTGTTTGCCTTAAAATGTGCATTGCTAAATGTGTTAAATTTGGAGCATTCTCTCTTCCAATTATTGACCACCATTGAGCGGGAAAACATGTCATTACGGCTGCGTATGCTTTTGCAGAACCAAATGCACCAATTTTATTTCTATATCTTTCTACCTATGATGTTAAGTTGGAATGATAAGTTTATTTTATGCGAACCAAACTTTTTCTACGAAAAGGAAAAAACAAATGCACTTATTGTATTAGTCATGGGACCTCTAAATCCACCAGCAAAAGAACATAAAAACATCCCAGCTAGTTTTAGCTCAGGTTTTGAGAATGAGATGATTACATCAGTTTTTGATCCCAACAATTTATCACAGAATATAAGAGGATTTGATTTGGCATCTGCTGATCAAGATTTCATATATGGACTGCTATATTGAATTGGACATATGATATTTAACTAAATACGTTGACAAATTACAGCCCAAAAGCCTCTCATATTTGTTATTCACGGCACACATCTTTAATTCAACGAACAAAATAAAAACAAATGGAAGAAAATCGCGAATGAAAAAAAAACTTATTGCTTCTTCGATCGACTTCGTCCTCTCCTCGAATTCGCCGCGCCTTCGCTTCTCCTCGACTTCGCCGCGCCTTCGCCTTCCCTTCGCCTTCATCGTCGCCACCTTCGATAGGCGGCAGTGAAGAGGATTAGAGAAAGGTTTCAAACAAGGTAATGTTTTTATTACTTCTTACATGGTTTCGACTTAATTTATACATGCAAAATCGAATCTTCATTGTGTAATCACGTTATTTCTGTTGTTGATCGAACGTGCTTACTTTTGCTTTTGTTTTTCAATCTCGTGCTTGCTTTTGATTTTGATTTTGCTTTTGTTTTTCAACCTCGTGCTTGCTTTTGCTATTCTGTGCTTTAATTTAGGGTTAAGCATTTTTTTTCTTCAGGCGATGGCCGAAACCAAAATTAGGGTTTAATTTCGGTTCACCGTATGCCAATAACGATACGAGATAGCCGTGATTTCGTTGTTTCGAATGATACCTTATACTATGATAAATAGATGCATTCTCTATTCAACTAAGACATTAAGAAATACATTTAAATGTAAATTATAAGTGAATGGAGCAATGAGCAATAACAGAGAACAATCAATGTAAAGTGAAGAAGAGTGTCTGGCTAAGGAAGATGGTTGTGGTGGTTGCAACAATTCAATTCACTAAAGTTCAACAATGACATAGCAATACAAAATTAAGCTGTAATATACCTAGTCAGATATTCTTCAAAAGACAACAATTTAAGTTTTGTGTAACACATTTAGAATGAATATCAAAGCTTAGCATCATAAATAAAATTTTCTAGTATATACTACTTAGGATTTCATGCATTTTTTTATTTACTAAGAAAAATTACCAGTTCTTGGTCAACATGACCTGAAATCATTTGATTAATAGATTATGTCCAAAAAAATGGGAACATGCACACTAACATGTAGCCAATTCACGAGGAAATAGCTTTCCATGAGAATATGTAGTGAGAGCAGCATCTACTATAAATGGAAAAGCCTTCATGATATCCCAAGCAGGAAATATAGGCCTGGAGTGAAGTCTTCACTTCCCACACTAGAGGAATTACTTAAACTACCATTCCAGTTGTTGAATTGTTCGAAGATTGGTAGCCTCCTCTGTTTATTTTCCAAATCATCATAGTTAAAAGGCTATCAACATTCTGGTGAACTGGTGTTCCATGTTCGAGACCTGATAGTGTATAGATGTAAGACAAGCCTGATGTTGCTGATACCCAGTTTTCAACTTAAGAAATGAATCAGCAAATATAGGCTCTGATGAACTGGCTAAAGCTATTGATATTACTTGTTGCATTGTTGGATTGAACCTAAGAGTTGCACAATAGTCCCTGGATTAGTATGGCATCACAACAAACGATAAAAGGGAGTGCTCCACAATCTACATGCAAATTTTAGGTTTGAGAACAATATAAGAATATATAAGAAGAGAGCTACAACCACTTCTAAAGTATATAAACTATGTATGTCTTGTAGAATTAACAAATAGCAGCATAGATACACGGAGAAACATAATATGTAATGTTATCACTGATCAAATTGACAATTTAATATTTGCAACTAATGAAACTCCATATTAAAGAGCATAAACCAAAGATTAAATTATACAGTAAGCAACTTTAAGGTGAAAATAGTGGAGCTTTCAATGTAGTGTACAATAAGTATGATGTTTATAAATAATACAAATCTATTTGGTGTCAAAATAAAACAAATGCATTTACCATTTTTGTAAAATTAATAATCAATAGGTATGCTGCTAGAAAACATTAATAACTGAGACATTGCCTCAATATTGACTAAGGCAATTGCCTCAATGAAACAAAGGTTGCCTTGGTATTGACTGAGGCACCTTTATGTGCGGATGGGCCTATAATTCACTCCATCTTTACCGAGGCACCTTCATGTGTGCAACTGACTCAATGAAACAGAGGCTGGCTTAGTATTAGTTGAGGCACTTTCATGCATGCTACGAGAGCGGGACTTACCATGGCAAGGCGGACGAGGATATTTAGTCAATTTAGTTAGTTTTTTTAATATAAAACTTAGTTAGCCAATTTAATTTTAATAAACTTTATTAATTTTCATAAAACTTAGTTCACTTAATTAATTCTTATAAAACTTAGCTAATTTGTATATATTTAGTTATTTACTAGAAATTTTAGTCAACTTAGTAAAATTTTATAATACTTAGTTAACATAGTTTATTTTTGTAGAACTTAGTTGAAATTTTATAAAATTTAGTTAATTTTTATAAATTAGTTCTTTTTTACAAAAATTTAGTTAATTTATATAATTTTTTTAAACTTTGGCTTTTATGAGAGTTATTTTCTTTACAAATTCAGCTAGCTTTTATAATAAGAATTATGGATCACTAGATTACGTGACACCTTTTAATAAATATCTAACATATGAAATGCTAACAAGAGTTTAAGGAACATTTTGGCTATTGTTTTATTAAGAAAAATAGAAGGATGTTTATAGCATGCATTCTCATTGAAAAAAGACAATTAATTTCAAAAAAATAAAAGAAAGCAGAAAAGCCTCTTCAAAGGTGGCATTTTAATTTAGCATTTATATGTATAAACATAAAAAGAAAGAAGCACTCAACTAATGCATTAAAATTGTTAATTATCCAAAAAAAAATATGCAGGACTATGTAATAATTGCTTAAATTGATATTGATCCCACAACGAAGTACCGCGTCAAAAAATCAGGCATGCTAAGTGAAATCAAATTATGCTTCCTATGTTATATTGACTACATTACCGCTAAAGATAATTTTGATTTAACCGTTTGAGGGAAAAAAATATATTTCATAATGTAATTGCTTAAGCTGAATGCAACTCAAGGGGGTGACCAAATGCAGCAAGCATTTGCTTGCAGCAAAAAACCCTTCAGTTTATTGGAAACAAAACATAATCGATTGAATTGTACTCAGGAACAACAAAATATGAAAACTTCATTGAAACCCTAATCTTGTATTGTAGATGTGGAAGTCAAATTGGTCACAAATTATAATAAATGTATCCATAAAAACACAGAAAGAAAAGGAATAAATTAAATGAACTTAGAATAGAATCACTTCGATTTAGATGAGGGATCATTTTCCTGTACATACTAAGTTCATTTTATACTAAAAGGTTGTTGTGATGCTTCAATGTTAATATAAAATATAAAAGTTATTATTCCTTCATTAAATACCAAACCATCAAAGCCATAAGACCTAGCTTTGACGATATTAAAAATTGGACCTAAGCTTTGATGTAACTGAAAATCGGAGCAAGTTTCCTACCAACAAAATTCAATCCCCAAATCCCTTAATGGCTTATGTATTCCAAAAATAACTTAAAGGTCCTCGTACTCGTTTAATATGTAATTTTGAAAATTATGTAGCATTGATGGGTAAGTCTAAGAAATAATAAAATTCTTATAGCATAGTATAAATGATAATTTTTGTAGGCACAAAAACTGAAAAGATATACTCACCCTTAAATCCTTGAGGATGAAAGAGCTTATTACTACAACTGACAATAATCATATATACCAAAACCAAATCCAATAGTAAAGAGTCGCCTAACAAATATCTGGATTGTGTGATGCATCACTAGATTGTGCGAAGCCTTTTAACAAATATCTAAACATACAAAATGTTACAAAAATATAGTCACCTAACAAAGACTAAAAGCTTCAAAGCTAACAGGCGTCACTTAAGATCCTATCTAAACAGACTAAAGAATAAAGGATCTAATCTAGAGCAATAAGCATGACATGTGTGTTATTGAATTAAACTAATCGAATAAAAAGAAACATGAATAATATGATTATGCGTTTAATTGATAGGGCAGAGACACAAAAATTAAAGTTAGTAGAATAAGATAAATGAATTTAAATTACCCAAAATTAAGTGCGAGAAAGAATAGCTCAAAACCTTAGAGCTTTAGATGCATCACCATTTGAGGATGATTTTAGCAACTGAGGTGGAGGCGGTCGTTTGTGAACTTAACAGATTACGGTACTATATAAGGGTTAGTGTTTTTATTTATAGACGATTGCTGCAGAGGTCGCTAAAAGGTGGAGGCACGCGAAGAAGGAGGTTTAGATCACACCCATAAGAGATGAACAAACGAGGAGATTTTAGGTTTTCAACTGAGCGAATCATTGAGAAAGAAAGTGAGGAGATGATACTAAAATAATTAGGAAAAAGAGCGGCCTTTAAAATAATTTGGGAGCCCGCCTACGTGGTTTGTCGGTACAACGTTTATATTTCATTTTTATTCTTTTAATGGGGATAATAATAGCAATGAGCTTGAAAACGCCAACAATAATCATTTTTCATTGCTATTAATACCTATTTTTTGTGGTGCATATGTCTCACGGCAATGCCACTGGCTTAGCATTGTTATTCAGATATATCCTAAAATCGATCTCTCTCCTAGGGGGTAGTCCTCTAACCTCTTCAAAAATGTATGGGAAATCTCTAACGACTAGAACAGAATCTAACTCTCCTAGTAATGAATCAAGGGAATAAAGGAAGCTCAACATGACTGACCCCTGTGGGTCGCAAGAAACCTCGAGAGTCCTTCCGCTACATGTCTCTAGTCTGACGACTCTCCTCTCGCAGTCTAATATCGCACCATAAGTGGATAACCAGTCCATCCCCAAAATCATCCCATATCTCAAAAATCTCAGTACATAGGCGTCACAATCAAACTCTACGCCTAGTATAAAAATTTTCAACCCCTACAAATCATGGATAAATGTGCCGATCCTCCTATGGGGTTTGAAACAACTATAGGGTCTATTACTAGAGAAATATCTATGTGCAAACAATCAACCAAGGAACTAGAAATGAAAGAATGTGATGCTCCGGAGTCAAAAAGAGTACGAATAGGAAAATATGAAATAGAGATCAAACCTTCTACAAAGACTTTCCTACCTCGATCTGGCCCACTACTAGAAGGTGCTGCATCCAAAGCTTGTACTTGCGTTGTAGGTGCACTTGCTCTCTGCTCCGTCTTCTGAGGATAAGCTCTACTAAGGTGTCTAGGCTGCCCACAGTTGTAACACCTCCACTTCATCATGTCCTTCTTACAGTCCTTTGTGAAGTGCCCAACCAATCCATAATTTTGACATTTTTCGCCCTTCTTGATCTACTTTTGAGGTCCTCCTCCTTTCTTCTTGTACTTATCCTTCTTATTCTTCCACCACTGCTTCTTAGAGTTTTCTGATTTAGGAACCTCCTTAACTTCTTCTTTCTTAGCTACATCTGATATAAGAGCCATTTCCACAAGTGACTCATACGTTGCTCCCATAGGTACATGTGTCAATGCCAACCCTTGGAGGGGCTGGTTCAAACCCTTAGCAAACTTGGTGGCCTTCTTATGCGGTGTATTAACAAGCTCCATTCCGAACCGTGACAACTCATTAAACTGATTTATAAACTCTTCCACCGAAAGACTCCCTTACTTCAACTAATGAACTTCTCCCTTCAGCTGCCAAGATACAAGCTGAACTCTCTATCGGTCCTTCGATTCTAACAGCCCAAATATTCGCTCCGTATTCCTCAACCAAGCTTGTGCCTTTACGAAATCCTCCGTGCTAGAAAACGTTGTTGGATCATAGGTTTTGATTGCTGACAAGACACAACAGTTCACGAATCTATGACTACGAAAACATCCGGACTCAACGACTCAAAGTATGGTTCATATAGTTATATATTTTAACAAGAGTGATCAAATATGTATATAGAGTCTAGTTTAGTGCTTTGTTAAAATCTTTCCTCAAGAATCATCATTCACATTCAAATAAACTTGCATGCATATTTTAATCAAAATCAAGTTTTCAAAAAATGCATAGAGCAGGGCTCGAACCCGGGTCACTAGTTTAGAAGGCAAGTGCTCTAACCAAATGAGCTATGGTATTTTTGATTATCAACAAAATTCAGTTGACTGAACAAAGTCTTTCATTCGACTGAATATCTATGAACAACCTATTGAACTTGTGCACATATGTATACACGTTTATATTTTCAAATTCAGTCGACCGAAGTTCATAAACCAGTCGACTGACCTGGTTCCAACTGCTATTTTTTTGAAAAGACACTTCCTTTTTGAATAGCATTCTTCCTCGCGAAGAGTTGCAACCATTGCTATTCGTTGAGAACTCTTCACAAGCAGTTGCAACTCCTTAACTACTATATATATGCATGAATTTCAAGATCAAATTACTTCACTTACTTGCTTATACTTGAATCATATTTTCTGAATCAACTACTATCTTGAATTCATACATTCATTGCTTACAATTGCAATTCTATATTTCTAAAGCAATTTGAAACTTCCTAATCTTCATACACACACAACTATACACATCTTACTTTAGGAAAAGATTATAGGAATGGTGTAGTACAAGTGACAAATCTATGTTATTAGAACACACAAGGTCAAGACAATCTACTTTGTAATCAAAGTCATGTTCGGTTATCCAGGCGGTCAAGTCCTGTTCTGTTGCTCAGGCGATCAAGTCCTATTCGGTTGCTTAGGCGGTAGAAGTCCTGTTCGGTTGCTCAGGCGGTGTAAACCTATTCCTACGGGATAAGTGAGGGTTGATAGTTAAATTCCAAAAGGAGTCTGGGACTGGACGTAGAACGGGAGTTCGAACCAGTATAAAAATTCTGATGTCATTTACTTTACTATTTACTTTTTATACTCATATTCTACATCAGCAGGTAACTTAGTTTATATTGCACTACCACTGCATTTACATTGTTTACAACTGTTGGCCATTTCGATCCTATAGAACAGTCACCTTCAAACGTTCAGCCTCCTAGATTAGCGAAGTCCTTACATAGCTTAGAAAAATTGGCTGCTGTAGGTGGATTAATGGGATCTCCATCCGCTGGTGCTGTATTGGGCGCTTGCCCTTGCACCTCTGGTGCCCTAGCTTGGTGGTATCTATGGAACCAGGCAGTGGCTTGGATACCCTCTGGAAGATTTGGGGCGTCCGCCATTCTATGCAAAGAAAAGAAAATTTAGACACGAAAGAATCGAAAGAAGGTTGAACTGGACTTTGAGGGGATTTTTATAAAAACTCTCTTATACTTGAAAACTATTTCTATAATAAGAGTTTCTTTCTGAAAAATACTTTGAAAATATTTTACCTTTGAAACACTTTACTTTTAAAGCTAGTTTTTAGGAATCCTGTAACCTTAGGCTCTAATACCAAGTGAAACACCCCACATCTCTTAGTATACCTAAAAAGGCCACACTAAAAGACGTAGTGCGTTATAGGTATAACTAAAGCATCATAGAGGCTAAGATTCACAAGACAAATAAATAAAAACAGCGGAAACATTTAAAATACTTATCATTAAACTTCATTTCAAAATGAGTCAATAAAACATAACATGTATCAAAATAACTAAAATTCATGTCTCATGAAAATTACATCTTAGTCTTACATAATCAGAGAGCAAAAGTAACAATAATAACAATTATCATAACCCTCTCACAAGTGCCAAGTCCATAAATGAAGAGGATGAAAACTTGAAGAATACATCTGAAATGAGAGAACTCCGGGAATAGATTTTCAAGCAACCTGAATCTACTCAACTCTGCTGGTCTATGGGGGAAAAAGGGAAATATAGGAGTGAGTTAGACTAAATGTCTGGTGAATGAAAGTAATTACTAGCATTTCTAAGCAAGATAAAGATAATGGACTAAGCAACAGTTCTAGTATAAAAGGAAAATACAAAAAAAGGTAACACTGGGATAAAATACTATTTCTGATTATGTTTGACCGTTTGCTTTGATTGTGATTGTTTGCACTTGTCTTAGATTGCTGTGATTAGGCTGAAATCCTAATCCTATTTTAATTAGGTTGAAATACTTATTCTACCCATTGATCAACCTTCTATCTCTGTTGTGCCACTGTGAGCTGGTCCAATCCTGTTGGTCCCATAGCAAAAGACACCTATTTAGCGCTTGGAACGCAGTAGTGAATTATTTACCCTAATCGATGCCATACGCTCTGTCATTGCCGGTACACACTAACTGTCGCTCCCTATTTTGACCTCTTATTTACCCTAATCGGCATAAGCGTGCCCAGCCTCATCTAATCTGTTGCGAGACAATCGGTCCTAGTTTGAAAGGGATGTTGTCCAGCCTCACCTAAGTGTTGTGAGACCATCAGTCCTAGTCTGAAAGGGAATGCTGCCGGTACTGGTCCTAACAAACAAATTCTAGTTTACGCCCCTTTCCAAAATCCCCAGATTTGAGCCTCTATCTGCTGGTCACTTATTTACCCTAGTTAGCATAAGCGTGTCCCAGCTTCACTTAACTATTGTGAGAACATTAGTTCTTGACTATAAGGGAATGCTGTTGGTACGGGCCTTGCTTCTATCTTTGCTTATTAACTTAGCGTAAGTTTTAAAATAAGTCTCTTATGTTATTTCTGCTCTATTTGTGTAACGACCCAAAATTTTCGATCCCGAAAATTCCAGATAGTTATGAAAAAGAAGAAAGAGATAGAAGAAGAAACAGAAAATAAAACACAGAATCTCACATTCGCAGCGGATAAAATATAATATCAAATAATATTCTTTATACAAAGAATACTGTATCGGTCAAATACATTTAAATACATCAGAGTTACAACATATATTCGCAGATACTGGACATATACAAAACTACAATATCTCACAGTGGAATACACTCCATACGTTCCTGCCATCCAGCTCGTCTCCTGAGCTCCAGAACGTCCTCACCTGAAAATCTGTAATACTCGGTCTGACCCGAGCATTACATCAAAGTAACACCCGGGTCAGGCTGGAAACCAGCGTGAGTAAACACATCTAACATGGAATACCAAGTCAAACAACTTATATAAACCCGGGGTAACTCATATCAATTTACAAACTCACAAATTGGTTATAGACATGCTTATTTCACACATCAATTTCTAAGTACCAAAACTTAGATTAAATGGTCCAATTCACTTAAAATATTCCATTCCAGTCTATTGATTTCACATATCAATCTATACAAAATCGAAGTGGTTTCGGGTATTAACTAATACCCGACTTCGGTCTCTTCGATTCAAACGTTATTCTTTAAGCCAAATGTTTAAGTTTGAACAATACAATTATATTCAGGATTTCAAAATCACATAACAATTTATCTCAAATAGATAGCCCACAATATCACAGTTCAACCAAATTATCTCATATCATGAAGCATCACATACCAGAGATATTAAAAAATCCAAGGCACTCAATATCATTTAATTATTCACAAGCAAGATTAATTAATCATACCCTTTTCTAATTAATTTAAATAAAATTACTTCAATCACTTTTAATCCTGCTTATTGAACATAAATTTATCACAATCCCAAATAATTAGTCATTCCTTAATTCATCAAACTCAATAAATCATCCTTGACTAATTACCCTTAGATTACATTAAGTAATTAATCCCTAATTATCAAACAGATTAATTAGCCTAACAATCCTCATTAATTATCTTTAAATTAATCTCCTAAATCAATTAACAAAATTTATTTCCCTGATTCTTAATTAGTTACTCTAATTAATGATCCTAAACTTACTTGCATTGATTAATTAATCCCTAATTAACCACATAAGATAATTAACTAGCCCTTTAATTAATTTACTTAATTAAACCATACTTCCTAATTGCACTAAATAATTACTTCTTGAGTAGCTATCATTAAATAAATCACATTTAGTAATCTCCCTTTATTTCCTTCCTTAATAATGACATTAAGCAATTTCCTTTAATTTCTTTCATACTCATTAATCAATTTCATTAAGTCTTAAATTTCCAATTAAAATTTCTTAACATATTCTCACTTTTGTGATGTTGATTTAAGTCAATCCTTAAATTTTGTATTTAAAAACTTGATTATATTTAATACTGTTAAATTAACAGTAAATCCAACCTAAATAAAACTTGATCTTTCTTCGAGTTGAACCCGAGTTACCTGCCTATTTTCCCGAGTCCCCTGCAACACATCGCTTCTTCTTCCTTTTTCTTGTATACACTTCTTTGATTTGAATCAAGTGTAGTAACTGTTAATTCACCTAGCATTCTCGAGTGAAACCCGCGCAAACACTTTCCAGACTCGAGTTCTTCCCGAGGTCCTCACGCGAACCATCATCTGACACAGTTCTTACCGTGCACGTGCACGGCACTTCACCGACATTCTGGCGATCCACATCGCCTCCGGCAAGTCACAAAACGACACCTCTCGCGAAAACCCAACTCGACTCGACGTGGAAAAATCGAGATCAAAATACGCCCAGTCGTTCGAACTGCAACTCGAACACAACCCAAGAAAATGCCTCGACTCTCTAACGACGATCACCAGTAGCGATGCAACTACGGCTCCGCCTCAGTCATACCCTCTTCCACCATCCCTTACGAACTCGTGCAGCTCGACCAGCCAGAGATGAAGAAATCATCTCGATACCAGACCCCAACCAAACTCACAACTTAAACCCTAAATCTCACTCGTGTCTTCAATCCCTTCATTTGAAAAATTATTTAACATTTTTCCCATAATAATCGATTACCAGACTTAATTCAAGCAAAGTTTCAGCGATTGAAATTCATTTGGTTTCTGTAAATTGACAAAAACCCAATTTTTGTTCAACTAAAAATTGCACCCCAACCCCAACACTTAAAATCATCAATATTGATTCAAAAATCCTATTTTCGTATAAGGTTTCATGTGATATAATTGGAATGACAATCCAGCATGTTCGAAATTCCACCTTGATAAGTTTTCCTTGTAAAATTTGAAATTTCATACTGTATATTATTGTTTCCTTTTAACTATTTTTAAAATATACTTCTTACTCAACTTCACATCTTTTGAATTTAATCTCAAGCTTGATAATGATCAAAACGTGAGGGATATAATTTTTTTCAATTTGTTGCATACTGAATTCAAAGAACAGGGGAAAACCTGTTTCACAGAGCTCCAAAATGTTAACAAAAATGGCTTAATCATCACAACAATTTAACTAACTTGTTCATATATAAATTATCCTTGAGTATGAAGAATAACTTGCTTACTCACCTTATATCCTAGAACAGAGATCACTGGAAAACTTTTGAAATCTGGAAGATGGATTAATCTTTGAAACTGGAAAGCTGAACTGCTATTATGACCTGGATCCCAACTTGAATCTGATGTTGTTGAATTTAGTTGTCTAATACTTATCCTGGTTTGGCCTTGTCAGATTTTGTTTCAGGTTTGTGATGTTTTGATTTTTGTTTTGCTAGGTTTTAGTTTTGAATCCACTAAGAAAATGAGAAGAGGAGAAGTATGGTTATATATATAATCTGATCTCTTTATTTTCTTTTGTTTATCTTGGCTTGTTCGAATGGAATAAATGAAGGCAGGTGGAGGTATATGTGGAGGAGATAAGGCTTGCAGGCCAAGGCAAAGTTGATATTTGTTTTTTTTTATTACTTAACTTACTTCCAATAGAAGGAAAAATGAACAGAGGAGATACATATACAGAGAAGGGTAAGCTGTATGTACTCAGTGACCTGTTTTGCCTTTGACATTGATAAGATGTTATGTATGCTTGAGATGATGTTTTATGTGCTTGAGTGTAAATGTGTATTTATTGTGTGTTCCCTCTTATGTTTACAACTATCTTCATATGAATTTGTAAATATATATATATGCGTATATCCTTACCTTCATATCTCTTTACTTACATATTCACTATTGTGTATTAACACATATATATTACTTATTTACTAATTTATATAACATGAGTACCTATATATGTACTGATATCATTATACATATTCACCTACCATTTAAATACACTCATGTTTCACATATACTGATATGTATATATATACACACATTCCCATATGCACTACCTTTTATAGGCATATATCATATAAATATGTATATAGATATATATATTCTTAAGTTTGAAATCGCCTTTTTGGAATTTATACATCCAGGTGTGAATATACATATAAATATAGATATTTATTTTCATATACTATACTTTTATAACCATATCTATCTAAACTCACATACATATATATTTTTAATCATCAAAAGCTTACATATATATTTATGCATTTATAGATATTCGTCTTAACTTAATTTGTGGAGTCATGTATATATTATTTATTCTTTCTATATATATATATATATATAATTTACATTGGGTGTTAATAAGGTAGAGTTTTATATTTAAATATTCTTGAGATTGTTAAATTAAATGTTATAATGGAAACATTAATAAAGGGGTTTGATAACATATAAAATTAATATTCCGATAAAATTAACCGGTTAATTACCCAATCAACCCATGTTAAAAATCTGGGTCGTCACATTCCTTCCCCCTTTGAATCTTTTCGTCCTCGAAAAGGAACGAAACCAGAATTATTAAAATGCTTAAAATCAGATAAATATTCTTAATCACCCTTAAAACACTTTTAAATATCCATATAATATTATTTCAAAGTAGTTTTTATAAAAATACTTTTATAACCCGATGTTTCAACAAGTCCATCCTTGTTCTCATAGAAATTCGGTCATACGTTGATCAGGCGTACGACTGAAAATCTATAAGTGCTTGGCAGACCCGTTTCCAACATCCAGTGAAAATATCTTGAAAAATAATTTTATTGAAAATATAGAAAACAGTTTCGAAAATAGAGGAAATATCTTTGGTAAAAATGCTCTGGAAATCATCACCCCCATCCATGGTCGCAGTTAACCCGATGGTTACGTTGTCGTCCCGGCAAAATCCACAGATAACTGTAGGTCTCCGCGCCACTCGATTACGCCATGGAACCCGCTACAGATCGCAGTTATACCCGGGCTATACGTTGCTATCACAGCAAAGACCCATATAACTGTAGGCATCAGCGCCACCGAATTTCGCTGCCAAAAGAATGAAACTCCTCCACTTGACCATAGACCGCAGTCTACCGATGTTGCGCTGCCATCCCGACAGAATCAAGTGTAGACTGTTGGCACTCATCCTCCACACGATTTTTGCTATGGTCCACACACAGTAGGTCGCAGCGACATCGAGTTACACTGTCGTCACAGCATAACCCAAATGCCCCTGTAGGCATCAGCGCCATCGACTTTCGCTACCAAATAATCCTCAGGAACTAGTTTGTCCGGACTCCTCACAGGATCAACTTTAGAACCTCCCCTTTAGAGGCTCAAGGCAGTACCACTCAGTGGCACTCCTGAGAAGTTCATTCAAGGGAGCGCCTTTTTCCACAGAGCCACTTTCAAAACACTTTATACTATACACATATAGTATTTTCAAATCATACACCAAGTATGAATCTCATATAAATCTCCTTTACAAAATCGATTCTCAAAATCGATATTTCTCATATTAGGCTTTCCAAATTCCAATATTGATTTTTCCCAAAATCAAAAGCCTTTCCAAAATTTAAAGGTTCCAAAAACCTTTCCTCAAAATCATTTTCACAAATCCTTTTTATAAATACATCTATATAAAAGTTTTGAAAAATCTTTAAATCAATTTATACTTGTATAAATTCACTTTTATACTTCAAATACTTTCCAAAAATCATTTTCTTCTAGCAATAGATTCAACCAGGGAAGTTTTCCATATATAAACAAGATATATAACTTTGTTTATTCCAAATCAAATATTCAAATTTGATTACTTTATAAAGTCACTTACCAAATTATTTACTTTGATAAAGTAAATTTTTAATCATGAAGATATTCCATTTTCACTTTATTTATTGTATATTTCTCAGAATTTACTTCCATTTCAAAAACCATATTACAGTTTTTATCCACAAATTTCAATATCAATTTTTATTCAAACCCGTACGATGTCCACATATCATTCGTACGCAATATCAATCTGATCGCTCACTCGATCACACAATCTCACTTCCGAACTAGTATTGTCCACCCGACTTCCTAGTGCGGACTCAGATCTGGTTTCTTGATCAGAAACTGTCATTCTCCTTGCATAGTCACAACTATGATAGAGAATATACAGAACCAATCAAAAATCCATATCCAGGTTCACCGTCGAAAATCGAGCGAAAATCCCAACTCGGATCGATAATACTATTTCGAAATTATGTGCTCGAATCTGGATCAAATCACTATACGAATAGAATAATATACGTACATCCTACGTATTTATCTTCATTGATTACCAGTTAAATCAATTTCCTTTCTATTCATCCTCACTTTGATTTTATTCACTTATCCACATTTGCCTTAATCCCCACTTGGATTATTACTTCAATTCTTATCTCAGTTGGGTATTTAATCAATAACAGTTTGAACTCTGACCAGTTTATGTTTAGAAAATAGCTTGAATTTTTTTTTTTTGAAGAATAGATAAGTAGTTGAAAAATAATTATCAGTTGAAAAATAGAGGGTAAAATAATTAACTAATATAAAATTGTTGAAAAATAGCTAAATAGTTTCAGAAGCCTTAGATAATTACAAATGGTTATAAAATAATAGTTTAATTTGTAAAATAGTGGAAAAATAATAATTAGTTTATAAAACAGTTGGAGAATGGTTAAATAGTTTCAAAAATAATTGTAAAATAAGTATAAAATAATTTGGCTTTAAGAAAGAAAGGTTGTATATAGTTAATAGTTTGATAAAATAAGTTTAGATTAAAACAATTTATATTGAAAATAGCCCAGAGTCAAAACTGTTCACTTTCCAATCTCCATTTTCATCAATTCAATTTAAATTTCCACTTCCATCGAAATTTATTTAACTCCAATTCAAGTTGAATCAATCTTGATTTCCTTCCCAATCCAAATCAAATTCCATTTGATTTTAAACATATTCAACTTTAATTACAATTCCAAATTGTTCCAATCAATTTGGACTAATATCAATTGAACCCACTTCAATTTCAAATCATTTTAATTCAATCCAATTAAAATTTTCCCATTTGAATTTTTAAACTTATCCATCTTCAATCACAAATCCAATTAATTCAAATAAGATTCAATTTGAACTAGTTCAAATCAAATTCCAATCTCAATTTTAACCATCTCGAATTATATACATTCGAGTTAAATTTTAAATGTTGATTTAATCCCATAAATCAAATTTTACCTTTACTTTTAATTTAACAGCCTAACCATTTAATTCTGAGTTCAATTCTTACAATTCCATTTTAAATTATCTTTACTGAACTTATTTTCAAGTTCAAATAAGAGTTCAAAATAATTGTACCTTAAAAATTCAATTTATTTCCCAAATTTTATCTTTCAGATTTGAAACCTGTTCTTAAACAATTTTAATTTACAAGTTCAATTATTAACATTTCAGTTCAATGTGATTCATATCTTTAATTTCAAATTAAAAGTTTGATTCCCCCCCTTTTCTTTTATATTGGATATATTACCATACTTCATTATTCATTCATTTAAACAAATCCAATTCACAATTTTAAGGATTTTAATGATAATAGGATGATATCATCCAATTTATTTTAAAACATTCATCCATTTCAAATTTACAGATCTCAAACCCATTTTGAGATCACACAAACTCCCAACTAAATTAACCATTTAACTTTCCAAGTTAAATCTCATTTTCATATTGAAATTTCCAAATCAGACTGTTCATTCAAACTTATTTAACTTCCTCTAAGTTAAATTCAATTTACTTAATCCAGTCAAATTTTACCCAATCTGAATTTCCATTTCAAATTTTATACTTCAGATTAATAATCTTCCCACTTATAAGTTCAAAAACTTATCACTTTGGGTACCACATTCCATTCCAAATTTAAAACTCAACATTTAGAGCTTTATTTCAAACCATCTTTAATATTATGTATATCCCTCATATATACATATTATTTCCTTTACATACCAAGTTATCCTTCAAATTTAAACCACTTTTGGTCTTCTCTTTTTTTTTCAGAACAAATTCTTTAACTTTCCAAACAATTCCTGTTTGATCAAGCTTTTTCATTCAAATAATATTACTTATTATTTCTTTATCATTTTGAAACAATTTTCAAATTCTGGGCTCAGATTTAAAATTTCCCAATGTATATCATATTCCAATTCTAATTTATAAGTCATACTTCCCTAAAACATTTCATTAGTAAACACAACAACCATTTATGAAAATAACCAAGATTATCATATCTGGAAACCAATTTATTATTATCTTATTCTGAAATATTTTCCCAAATTAAAGATTTAATTTTAGTTTAAATCCATTACAATCTTACCTTTATTTAATTTCAATTCGGTTGTACTTCTATTAGTCCTTATATTTAATTCAATAATTTAACAACCAATTACCTTAACATTTATTAGCAAGGAAATATCGCTTTATATATCAAATTACATTTTTATTAAAATCATTTTAAAATCTCTATATAAGAAAATAACAAGTACGCGCTCATATATATATATATATATATATATACACACTCATTCTAGAGTACTTCAGACTCTATTAATGAGTAATCCCCACCAGAGCCAAGGTTCTCGCTTAACCTTTCAGCTCTGATACCAACTGTAACGACCCGAAATTTTCGATCCCGAAAATTCCAGATAGTTATGAAAAAGAAGAAAGAGATAGAAGAAGAAACAGAAAATAAAACACAGAATCTCACATTCGCAGCGGATAAAATATAATATCAAATAATATTCTTTATACAAAGAATACTGTATCGGTCAAATACATTTAAATACATCAGAGTTACAACATATATTCGCAGATACTGGACATATACAAAACTACAATATCTCACAGTGGAATACACTCCATACGTTCCTGCCATCCAGCTCGTCTCCTGAGCTCCAGAACGTCCTCACCTGAAAATCTGTAATACTCGGTCTGACCCGAGCATTACATCAAAGTAACACCCGGGTCAGGCTGGAAACCAGCGTGAGTAAACACATCTAACATGGAATACCAAGTCAAACAACTTATATAAACCCGGGGTAACTCATATCAATTTACAAACTCACAAATTGGTTATAGACATGCTTATTTCACACATCAATTTCTAAGTACCAAAACTTAGATTAAATGGTCCAATTCACTTAAAATATTCCATTCCAGTCTATTGATTTCACATATCAATCTATACAAAATCGAAGTGGTTTCGGGTATTAACTAATACCCGACTCCGGTCTCTTCGATTCAAACGTTATTCTTTAAGCCAAATGTTTAAGTTTGAACAATACAATTATATTCAGGATTTCAAAATCACATAACAATTTATCTCAAATAGATAGCCCACAATATCACAGTTCAACCAAATTATCTCATATCATGAAGCATCACATACCAGAGATATTAAAAAATCCAAGGCACTCAATATCATTTAATTATTCACAAGCAAGATTAATTAATCATACCCTTTTCTAATTAATTTAAATAAAATTACTTCAATCACTTTTAATCCTGCTTATTGAACATAAATTTATCACAATCCCAAATAATTAGTCATTCCTTAATTCATCAAACTCAATAAATCATCCTTGACTAATTACCCTTAGATTACATTAAGTAATTAATCCCTAATTATCAAACAGATTAATTAGCCTAACAATCCTCATTAATTATCTTTAAATTAATCTCCTAAATCAATTAACAAAATTTATTTCCCTGATTCTTAATTAGTTACTCTAATTAATGATCCTAAACTTACTTGCATTGATTAATTAATCCCTAATTAACCACATAAGATAATTAACTAGCCCTTTAATTAATTTACTTAATTAAACCATACTTCCTAATTGCACTAAATAATTACTTCTTGAGTAGCTATCATTAAATAAATCACATTTAGTAATCTCCCTTTATTTCCTTCCTTAATAATGACATTAAGCAATTTCCTTTAATTTCTTTCATACTCATTAATCAATTTCATTAAGTCTTAAATTTCCAATTAAAATTTCTTAACATATTCTCACTTTTGTGATGTTGATTTAAGTCAATCCTTAAATTTTGTATTTAAAAACTTGATTATATTTAATACTGTTAAATTAACAGTAAATCCAACCTAAATAAAACTTGATCTTTCTTCGAGTTGAACCCGAGTTACCTGCCTATTTTCCCGAGTCCCCTGCAACACATCGCTTCTTCTTCCTTTTTCTTGTATACACTTCTTTGATTTGAATCAAGTGTAGTAACTGTTAATTCACCTAGCATTCTCGAGTGAAACCCGCGCAAACACTTTCCAGACTCGAGTTCTTCCCGAGGTCCTCACGCGAACCATCATCTGACACAGTTCTTACCGTGCACGTGCACGGCACTTCACCGACATTCTGGCGATCCACATCGCCTCCGGCAAGTCACAAAACGACACCTCTCGCGAAAACCCAACTCGACTCGACGTGGAAAAATCGAGATCAAAATACGCCCAGTCGTTCGAACTGCAACTCGAACACAACCCAAGAAAATGCCTCGACTCTCTAACGACGATCACCAGTAGCGATGCAACTACGGCTCCGCCTCAGTCATACCCTCTTCCACCATCCCTTACGAACTCGTGCAGCTCGACCAGCCAGAGATGAAGAAATCATCTCGATACCAGACCCCAACCAAACTCACAACTTAAACCCTAAATCTCACTCGTGTCTTCAATCCCTTCATTTGAAAAATTATTTAACATTTTTCCCATAATAATCGATTACCAGACTTAATTCAAGCAAAGTTTCAGCGATTGAAATTCATTTGGTTTCTGTAAATTGACAAAAACCCAATTTTTGTTCAACTAAAAATTGCACCCCAACCCCAACACTTAAAATCATCAATATTGATTCAAAAATCCTATTTTCGTATAAGGTTTCATGTGATATAATTGGAATGACAATCCAGCATGTTCGAAATTCCACCTTGATAAGTTTTCCCTGTAAAATTTGAAATTTCATACTGTATATTATTGTTTCCTTTTAACTATTTTTAAAATATACTTCTTACTCAACTTCACATCTTTTGAATTTAATCTCAAGCTTGATAATGATCAAAACGTGAGGGATATAATTTTTTTCAATTTGTTGCATACTGAATTCAAAGAACAGGGGAAAACCTGTTTCACAGAGCTCCAAAATGTTAACAAAAATGGCTTAATCATCACAACAATTTAACTAACTTGTTCATATATAAATTAT
This sequence comes from Allium fistulosum, assembly GCA_030737815.1. Lineage (NCBI taxonomy): Eukaryota > Viridiplantae > Streptophyta > Magnoliopsida > Asparagales > Amaryllidaceae > Allium > Allium fistulosum. The sequence continues at coordinate 1,354,882,709 of CM060902.1, read as the reverse complement.
CCTTGAGTATGAAGAATAACTTGCTTACTCACCTTATATCCTAGAACAGAGATCACTGGAAAACTTTTGAAATCTGGAAGATGGATTAATCTTTGAAACTGGAAAGCTGAACTGCTATTATGACCTGGATCCCAACTTGAATCTGATGTTGTTGAATTTAGTTGTCTAATACTTATCCTGGTTTGGCCTTGTCAGATTTTGTTTCAGGTTTGTGATGTTTTGATTTTTGTTTTGCTAGGTTTAGTTTTGAATCCACTAAGAAAATGAGAAGAGGAGAAGTATGGTTATATATATAATCTGATCTCTTTATTTTCTTTTGTTTATCTTGGCTTGTTCGAATGGAATAAATGAAGGCAGGTGGAGGTATATGTGGAGGAGATAAGGCTTGCAGGCCAAGGCAAAGTTGATATTTGTTTTTTTTATTACTTAACTTACTTCCAATAGAAGGAAAAATGAACAGAGGAGATACATATACAGAGAAGGGTAAGCTGTATGTACTCAGTGACCTGTTTTGCCTTTGACATTGATAAGATGTTATGTATGCTTGAGATGATGTTTTATGTGCTTGAGTGTAAATGTGTATTTATTGTGTGTTCCCTCTTATGTTTACAACTATCTTCATATGAATTTGTAAATATATATATATGCGTATATCCTTACCTGCATATCTCTTTACTTACATATTCACTATTGTGTATTAACACATATATATTACTTATTTACTAATTTATATAACATGAGTACCTATATATGTACTGATATCATTATACATATTCACCTACCATTTAAATACACTCATGTTTCACATATACTGATATGTATATATATACACACATTCCCATATGCACTACCTTTTATAGGCATATATCATATAAATATGTATATAGATATATATATTCTTAAGTTTGAAATCGCCTTTTTGGAATTTATACATCCAGGTGTGAATATACATATAAATATAGATATTTATTTTCATATACTATACTTTTATAACCATATCTATCTAAACTCACATACATATATATTTTTAATCATCAAAAGCTTACATATATATTTATGCATTTACAGATATTCGTCTTAACTTAATTTGTGGAGTCATGTATATATTATTTATTCTTTCTATATATATATATATAATTTACATTGGGTGTTAATAAGGTAGAGTTTTATATTTAAATATTCTTGAGATTGTTAAATTAAATGTTATAATGGAAACATAAATAAAGGGGTTTGATAACATATAAAATTAATATTCCGATAAAATTAACCGGTTAATTACCCAATCAACCCATGTTAAAAATCTGGGTCGTCACAATTTGCTTATTAACTTAATCTAAGTCTTAAAATAAGTCTTTTCTGTTATTTCTCCTATATTTGCTTATTAACAAGATCAAGGTTTTAAAATAAGCCTCTTTTGTTATCTCTGCTATATTTGCTTATTAACAAGATCGAAGTTTTAAAATAAGCCTCTTTTGTTATTTCTTTCTTTCTAATTATAACCTATGTTATAATTGTTCTTGCAGCTGTTATTCTTCTATTTTTGTTTTTTTTTGTTTTAACCACTTGTTATAATTATGCTTGAAAATATCTTAAATTTGCCTATTTTAGTCAATCTCTATTTTTATTTTAGTTTTTCTTATTTTACATCTGATTTCTGTATTCTATTTTAATCCATATTAGCGAATTCTTCTCTTTTTAATTTATTCGCATAAAAAGGGATTAAATCTATGTAAAAAGAAACTAGCATTTACAGGCTAAATTCCAACTTAGAACAGGTGTAAATAACTGTAAATAACTGCACATAACTGAATAAAATAGCTGAATAGAAATAGACTGAAAAAAACTTCTAAAATTTACTTAAAACTGACTGTAAATAAACTTATATAAAAACTGTCTCAAAATTGTTGAAAAACTACAACTATTGAGAACCCTATTATTTTAAATTACTTAAAAATCTAAAATAATTACAAAACACTCACCTGTGGTCCTTAGCTCTATTCCGTGGCCTTCCCGGATCCACTTCTAGGGCGTAGAATATTTTTATTAAAAAGATCTCCTCCCAAGAAAAATTTCCTTTTTATGGTCCAGCCTCAGGCAATGAAGCCAATTGGGAGAAAATCTGAGTGTGAAAAAATTTATAGTGTGACTTAGGAATCTCAGACCATTGGATTTGAAGATTAAATCTGGTGCAACCACGTCATAGGCTCACTAGGGACCCTCAAATGGAAGCACGAACGAACTGAATTTGAAGAAAATTGCAAAATACGTTTATCGGTACGCACCTGGACAATTCTACGTCCAAAACAAAAGGCAGGTCGACCTAGCTACTATGGGGGTCGACCCCCAGGTCGACCTATGTATGCTTTGGGTGGACCCTAAGGTCGACCTGACCATTAACATGGGTCGACCCATGCCTTCTATTTTTTTCGTTTTGTTGATTTCTTGTTTCTTGCGTATCTTCTTCATACTAGCTTGGATTTTGACAAATTATACATGGAAATTGACCAGAAAATTACCACGGACACAATGGTGTAACTCCCATGGCTCGATTCTTATTTTATTATTTAATTAATTCGTTAATTAATTATTATAGCTCAAATTTTGGGTTGTTACAATTTACTTAGTGCACAAAGCGAATATCAAATCTGAGTTAAGATTATCGAATGGTAGTTAAGAGTATTCTTCGGCGTCTATGAAATACTAGATAATCGTTTACGAAAGTAAAGAACTCCTTATGAAGAAGTATTCAAAGTCGAACTTCATAAGTGACATCGAAAATAGTAAGTCAATCTTAAATTCATGTTTACCGTCGATAACGGTGCTTTAAGTTGGAATGTTCCAAATGAGATATTATGGCAAATTAAATTATAAAGGCTAAGACATCGCCTTGAATAGTGCTGTAATGAAATAGTATATATGTGTAAATTTATATAAGCTAGAGATGGTTCCTACCAATGAAAATCCTAATAATGTATTGTGATAACAATGATGAAACAAGATTGTAATAAGATGTGATGGCTCAATAGGAGGACGGGATATGGTCTTCCTAATTACTTCATGATAAAACAATTTATTAGTGACAAAGAATATAATCAAAAAAGTAGATGCGAAATAATAATATAGATCAACTCACTAAGTCATTTTCTCAAATTTTCTTGGGAAATCCAATTGAGAGTATGGTTATGAGTCGTCATAATTGGCCCGAAGTGTAAGTGGAAGATTGATAGATTTAAGGGTGTGTCCTTGGGGCCAATATGTAATTTGATTTTATGACCTAACTCTTACAGCTAATCTTGTTCGAAATAATGTAAGCTTTTGGTTTTATTTTATATTTCATATATTGTTATATTGGGATATAAATAATTTCATAAATACATTTAATATATCCAAGTATAAAATCCATAGGAAAAGTATTTAATCGATTGCACTTATGAATGTGTTCGTAACCATTATTATTGATTCAATAAAATAAATACTTGCCTAAAATGTTCCTAGCCAAAATGTATTGAGAATATGATATCTTATGTGTTGAGACTAGTGTGTACTACGCTCTCCATACAATGGACAGTGAATAACTCATGATCGATAAGGGCACCAAGGGGGTAAGTATGTATAGTAGTTTGGAATAATTACAAAATGACTCGCATAGAGTCTTCTATATGTTAAAAGTCAAATAGAAGATCTCATGTGATAATGTGAAGTAGTCTTTTGACTTGAAAATACTATGATTCTTAAGTGTCTACACTATACACTTACTCAATAACATGATAACGTGGATCGCGTTAGGCCACAGTTGGGTATAAATTGAACCACTTGAAGTAAAATACTATTCAAGAGAGGATTTGTCTCCTTCGAATAAAAGCTTTGTATCATTGTAATTGATAGTCAACATAAAGTCAATATCTTTGCCAAAGAAAATTTATTAATCGATAATTGTTATCAGATTGAACCATGGATTCTAATATTAGACTTCACAATTTACTACAGATATTATTAGAGTTTTGACCATTGACTGAGCTCTAGATATCTAAGTGATACAGTGATGTCATATAGAAAATGTGCACAATAAATCATTGATTAAGGGTGTCTCTTTCAAAGATAAGAAATTGGATTTCACCTAGATAATTTTTAAGTAGTAGAACCCATGTCTACTACCATGCCTCAATAAAGTACGTGTAGGCTTTAGTATTAAATTCTTTTTATATTAGTAAGGGTTGAGTTCAAATTCAAATCTATCACAAAATATTGTTTATCATTTAAAAGTGATGATCATTCCTATGTCCTTTATTCTATCTGCTTTTTCTTCTTTTCCCTATCCCATTCCTCATACTTATCCTAATTTCATTCTCATATGCCCCATATTCTTTTGGCTATCGATCTTTTGCTTAGGTAGTTAAGGATTCGAATTTGTATCTTTCTCAAGTATCCAACAGGAAGCCTTTATTCAAGAATTGGATAGATAAAAGGAGAGGGAAGCGACTTTGTTTCAGGTGTGGGAATGCTTCTCATCTCGCTTTTGAATGTTGTGGCCTCATACATTGCCTTTGCTGTGGCTTTTTCAGGCATAAAAGTGATAAGTGTTTGAGGAAATTCGGTTCATCTGCTGGGAAGGAGAAGGAATTATCTATTACTGGTCACGAGTTTCAATTTGTATTAAAATGTATGAAATTGAAAAGAATATTGTTGGATCATATTTGGTTACAAAGAAGTGAAGGTAATGGGATTTTGGAGGATCTGTTCAAACATTTTGAAGTGATTAACGAAGTGAACATTGGTCGAAATTTCAAAGATAAATTTAGGGACCCTGATTTTAATTCAGACAAGGATGTTCATTCTGGTGTTAGTGTTTCATTTCCAATTATGAAAGGAGCCATCTCGTATGTTTCTAATACTTCTTTGGATTCTGTTATTGTCGAGAGGGTGTATTTCACTAAACCTTGTTCTGATCCAATTCTCTTGGACCTGGATATTAAGAGTTTTTAGATTCGAACACCATTCTGGACTCAGTTTCTTTATGGTCAGATTCTACCTATGATGAACATTTGCAAGGGATGGATTTGGACTTTGTGCGCTCAAAAACAAAAGGTTTGTAACAAAATCAAATAGAAGAATGAATTTTGAGTTAGACATAAAGAATTCCTTTGATGTTCTAAGCTTTTTGGAAGATAAGAGTATGTATGTGGTTCTGTGTTAGGAGGACATGGTTGATGATTTGGTTGTGGTCAGTTATTCGAGTGATAATAAGGAGGTTGATCAGAGATATTATGATGTTGTTCTAGCCGATAAGATTATTGAGGCTGTGCTTGAAGATTCTGTGAATCTGTCCAAGGTTTGTGATCGAAGAGATCCATCAGTTATTATTATGGGTGTTAAAAATTTGATTGTGTTTAATGATACACCAGTTTTTAGTGTTTCATCAGTTTACAGTGTCACTCCTATTTGTAGAGATGTGTCGGTTGTAAATGTGGGTGATCAATTTTCGGTGGTGGATTTTGATGTTGAGGATGTCAATGAATTGGCTATGTCCCATGATTCTGTTGTGCATGGAAATATGCACAAGTTACACGTGCACAATATTGTTCATGTGGGTGGAAGTGTTGATAATATAGTGGAGGTTCTGAAATAGCCGTGTGCATGGATTCTCATATCAACAGTGCAGGAGAGTGGAGTTATATGAATGATTTTGCTATTTTGGTTGCTCCTGGTTTGGAATGGTCATTGAGCAATAAAATTCCTAGTGAGGTTAGGTTACTTTTGGTCAGATATGGGGTACCTCGGTATGTAAATATTGGTACTGTATTCATTGTTTATGAAGATGGGTTCAACAGTCACATATTGAGTTTGGTTTTTGATGGGGATATTAAGGTGGGGTCGGAAGTTCAAATGGCTAGTATGGATTCTGATGGGCTTATGAATGGTGTTGAGGTGGGTTTGGTTGCTAAGGAGGTTTTGTTGGGTTCTGTTGAGCACTCCATAGATTTAGTTATAGGATCTTATAAGCTTTTACATGTAAAAAATGTTGTTGATAAGGTGGATGCTCATGCTAGGTTTGGCTCAGATAGAGCAGACTTATCTTATTGCTTTGATCGACGTATGGTGCATTGGGAGTTCGGTTCTATCAGATGATATGCACAAGGATATCTCATGTTTCAGGGATGATATTGGTGATTCAGTTATCACTTTGGATGGGGATATGAGTGATGTGGTTGATGCAGGCCTTAGTGGTTCAACGAGGTTGAATGATAATGTGCGTGTGGTTGTTTAGAAGGTTTGGTTAATATCAAACGGTGGAGTTGTTTTACAGTATGGGATAGTAATTCAGTTGTAGTCTCTGAAGTTAATACAGAAAAGAGCGGTGTAATCTATTATTACATTGAACCTATAAAGTTCATTCTATATTGTTGTCTTGCATCTTTAAGAGGTTCTAAACTTCCTCACTACACCAAAACAGGCAAATCCTAACATTTATAAGGGTTACAAATAATTTCGGTAACACTTTTTAAGTGTTTCTAATGGACTGTGAGGAATGGAGCGGTCAAATTTGTAACACTTATAAGTGTTACGAACATACGTATTACTAACACTTATAAGTGTTGGTACCTAAATATACGGTAACGCTTATAAGTGTTGGAAAATGATTATTTAGTAACACATATATGTGTTGTTACACATAAATTGCTTTGCTTATCATTTAGGTTTGTAACGTAGATAAGCGTTGTTATCCAAAATATTGGTAACACTTATATGGGTTACTAATTGAAATTACGTTTTTATACTATTTTATGCACAATTAATATTAAATTATTAAAACAAATGAATATAATATCTCATAAATGATGATGTCCATATCACATATATAATTCATCATATCAATTCAATATGAAGTCTAAAATGCTTCCATATCTCAAATGCAACAATTTCATATTTAGATAATACTATAATATAAGCTACAAACTTTCCAATTTCAAAATACCACAATATCATATCCAAATTACAAAGCAATTTCATATCCAATTTTAAATATCCAATATAATATGAGCTACCGATAAATAGAATTTTAGATATTGCGAAGACGAAACACGGGCCATATCACAAAGCCCCAATTTGAAAATTCACAAAGCTTGTAATGCCCATTTTGAGGACCATCGTAAATTGGTGCTTCCGGTTCTAAAACTTCCGTTATCCAAACAACTTTCTCAACATTTGGAGCTATCTCTCTGAAATGACACATAGTTTTTGTTCCAATATAAGCTTTTGCTACATTCTTCTTCATATCTTGTGATAGTAGCATTACAAATTGTTTACCTCTTGTAGATGATCCAACATCATTTGACGGAATAAGCGAACTAGAAACTCCAATATTCGAAGGAGATTTATCCAAGTTAGAAGCAGTTTCCGTCATAGGCATCACATTACCACCATTAAGGTTATGTTGTAACCCCGGCACCATAGTTAGGAAAGATGAAGCAAATGATTTAAGAGCCTCATTGATTTGGTTCGAACTTGATTCGCCACTTGACTTGCAACTTAATTTGCCACTTGGTTTTGTAATTCCGATGACCATTGACGAAAATCTTCCTTTTTATTCTTATCAGCAATTGCTTTTGAAGCTTGCATCAACTTTACTTGTTTTGCAGAGGAAGTGGAGCTAATTGCACGACAATAGTTTTTCTTTCTATCGCAGCCAAAAACTTTAGAGATGGAATCATTGTCAAGGTCATATGTGTTTGCTTCCTCGTTACCGCTACATTCCAACTTCTGTTTTTCTACCTCTTCCTTCCCAAGTTCATGCATTCAATATGTGCATAAGATGAAACAATCAGTGTATGTATCTAGAAATGTAAAATAACTATAGAAGATGATGTACTGCTGCAAAAAATAGGGCAACAATAATTTTGCATGAACTACTGCATGGCCAAGCATGATTGGCATGAAAGTTGCATGAAGCTGAGGTGAGATATGTGCAAATGGTGACCACACTATAGTTGCATACCCACGACCATATCAGACCAGATCAAGATGGGCGCACGGTAGTTGCAAACCGTGCAGCAGGAAGTAAGCCAGGTTGTGTTGGAGCATTGATATAAGGGTTGTCAACTTACATTAAGCCAGGTTTGATTACTTGACTTATATTAATAAATATATACATTTGTAAGGTGTCTGGCCTTATGATATTTACATTTTGTTATTAATAAAACTATTGTAACATTATATTGGTCTAACTTGCCTATTTCATATAATCTTTACTGTTGTTGAGTACTTTCCTATCTCTATTATCATGCCTACTTTGCTGCTTATTACTAAAAAGACATTTGCCTTTGCATTGTGTGTATCATTATATATGCATGGTTGTCTGTGTTCTTGTGTGAGTAAGTGGGTGTTGTGCTGACTTTCGAAAGGGTATAAGGCTGTGGTTTGCCTTAGTTCTTTATCCAATACCTATGCATACATATATGTGTATATATGTATGTAGATATATATATATATATATATATGTGTGTGTGTGTGTGTGTGTGTATCATGAGCTGTCACTTTACTTAATTCATGAATTAATTGCATGAGCTTTTCGTGAGTTATCACCTTATTTAGTTTGTGATTTGTATGTCACTTTACTTATTTTCTCTGAATGACAAAATCTTTCAATGGAAGTAAAAGTCAAAACTGAAGTTACTAGCCAAACTTTTATGAATTCTAAAATTTTCGTAATTGTATGAGATATTTTCTACATCAAGTAATTCGTTATTCGGAGATTTAATTGGTATACATGACTTATGCGATATATTAGGTGTGTTCAGTGTGCTTCCATTTACAATTTCGATTTAATTCATTGTGCACTTTATATTTTTCCTTGATTCTGCAAAACGAAACTCCGTTTCTTATGCACTTTATCTTCCAATTGCCCAGTTTGATTTTCATATAACTTTGCTGTTTATAGATTTCTTTGAGTGCCAAAATTTAGCGACCGTTGTTACTATATAGTTGATGCGCCATGTTGTTTATTGATTGTAATAAATTTTTAAATTGTTTTGAAATTGACGTGGTATTTTTTGTATGAGGTACCAAGTGGAAATAATTAAGATGGATATACAGAGTAGTCCAGGCAGAAGAGCAGCATATATAATTTTGTTAACCATGAAGCCTGCAACTCATATCAACACACATCAAAATAATGAATCAAATGATGCAGAGCATGCAACCTACTTTTGATAGTCACCAATGGAAAAAATACTCCAACAGTCCAAAGGAACACATAGTTACAACCTATGAAAATAGCAGAGAAGAGATTGGAGAGAGTAGATGCAGAATTAAAGAACTAATCCAAGTCAGGTCTGGCGCCAGGACCAACAGGATCATAACTAATTCTTAATCAGTACTCTTCAGCTAAAATTAAACTTAGTAACACTGTCATATAATTTGTGCTCATTGTATTTAGGTTGCTTGCTTTACTTGGTTTTATTGATTTTTCCAGGATTTAAATGCTCATGACAATTTGGATTTGTTTCCCACGTGATTACAAATTATAGATATCCTTACAATTTAACTGTGTTGTATCCTGCTTGATTAATTTAATTCATGCACTTTTCCTTTCGTAGAATTTCATTCATTCAATCTTATTCTATGCCCCGAAAACTATATTTTCCATGCTTGATCATGTTTATGAACTTTTTGCCTCTTCCTGAAATTATCTTAGCTTGTACATACAATATCTTAGCTTGTACTATAATTATTTAATTTCCTTTGGTTTATCTCAGGTTCCACTTATAAATTTTTATAATTGTTTCTATATTATGTTTCATGTCCTTATATGGTATCTAAATTTATTAACTAACAACTCTAGTTACATTGTTTAATTTAAAACTTTATGCACACCTATTTTTATATCCTTTCCATCGTTCAACTAATTAATGTTTGCACTTATATACTTTAAGTATCTAGTTGCTTACAGCCAGTATATTACAACCAATTTAATCTTTTACTCAAATGGCAGTAAATTAATGAAGTGATATCTATTGTATCATTTAAATTGTTTTCTTAGTTGTTATTTATAAAAGTACGAGATTTCATAATTATTTGATTATGAATAAACTAAATTAATCTGGATGTTTTATTATTATTTAAAATCATACTTTAGCGTAGTAAATTATGAAATAATTTCTATAAGTAATATTTAGTCTAGCAAACTATTTTCGATTAATAAAAGATAGAAAAGTATTTTAAATTAATACGGGAATGGGTTCGTCCCCGTTCCCCGGATCTCTTCCCCGAATCTTACACGGCCTGCGGTTTCACTTCGATAAGGTTTGACATTTATATTTATTTATTTTTACCTTTTTAAGAAGCAAAAGAAAACAATTTTCCACGCATTACAACATTCCAATTACAGTATATGCCAATTTTAATGATGCTATAAGTAACCCATATTGATATATAACGGTCCAAATTGGTATATGGTTTGGTTAAAGAAAGATAAAATAATATAATTCTATTATATTAACTCAGTAATAAAAAAACTGCATACATAAATAAGGTTATGCAAATTGCTTGGAAATTTGTCATTTATCTAATTAAATTGAAAAGCTTAATAATTGCTTGGAAATTTGTCATTTTAAATTAATTTGTCATTTAGAGATCAATTTTTGCAAAAACTTAATAATACTCTACATAGTCAATTGCATATGAGGTTGCTATTTTGGGTAGTTATTGGGTATATGAGAACTATAAATACATGAATTGTACTGTCAAAATAATGCTAAATAAGGCAATCAAATTTTTACAATGGATCGGTAATTCATACCAAAGTAAAATTACTTACATATGCTTTTGCTGTAGATGGAAGAACTTGTCCAGATTTCTTATTTATATGTCCCGCCTTCCAAACCGTTGTCCGCGTAACTTTCTCTTTCGGATTTTCCTTGACCTGCAAGAACAAATATTTTTAAACTAATTAACTATTTATTATTAATATTTACAAAAAATATTTTTTATACTATTTCTTACCATTTCGTCGTAAACTCTACGGTATGATTTTCTTCCTAGTGTATGATTGATAGTATTTTTTGCTTTGGCTTCGGCGTTTTTCCTACATTGCTCTTTTTTTTAATCTGAATATTCATTGTCTATAAACTTTTCCCACCATACTTTGGTCATTGTCCGCGGGACATTTAGTAATAGCAATGTTCTTGGGTATAGTGGTTCCTCCGACTTTGAGCAATTTATTCTGCAAAGTAGACTTTATCGTACGATAATATCGTGGAAACGTTTTTTTCTAAAATTGGCCGAGCTAGATCGGGATCAATATCCATGTCAAATTCGTTCTATTTAACAAACAAATTTCAGTACTAAGGATAAATCTTGTACAAAACATAAATGACTAAACAAGATGAATTCGTGACATACCAATAGTTCTTTGCCACAAAATGTTCTTGTACTAATCATCTACATTTCTCCACTCGTCATAGCCAATTGGTATATGACAACGAATTAGGGCTCCGCATCTGGAGCTCCATTTATCTTCATCTTTCCCTTCAACACCCTCAAGATCAACAGTTATTGAGTATTTTTTATCACTTGTAGGGGAGAGTTTCCGAGCATGAAACACAGATAAGAGTTTGAGATATAAATCATCATTTGAGTGGAATTCATGATAATATATACCAAGAAGTACAGAAAGAAATTGACAAATAAGAATAACAAATTGAAGATAAAAATCAAGAGCATGTAAACAGAATTCAAACTTTACCATATAAACATCCACCAACGTGAAGTTTAAGTCATGAATCCCGATATTGCCAGCCGTCGTCGATGTCGCAGCCACTAAAAGTCGTCTTCAATATTTCCTAGAGAAGAAGGACCGCTCCAAAAGCCACTCGTCGTCATTGAAGTCAAGAGAGTGGGTATCGCCTGAAACCCTAGTTAAAAAAGTAATAATTTTATGCGGCCTGAAACTGATGGAAAGTGGGGGAGGCGTCACAAAACATATCATATGTAAAAATTACGAAACACTCCATTTTTCAGCGAATTATTTACATGTTTACCGACTAGCATAACACTTATTTGTTTTGCAAATTATAACCAATATGTTGCAATGTTTATACATATGACTATTTATTTTTACTAACACTTTTTTAGGAACCATAACACTTTTTTACTGTTGGTAGCTTAACATCTATAAGTGTTGGAAATTGACATATATAAAATGTTGCAAAATCATTATTTTGGTGTAGTGCCTCCTATTCGTTGTAAAAGAAGGGTTCATAATTGCAATTCTGGTAATAAAATCATTAGAAGCCCCAGACTTCAAAAAGTTCAAGGCTCAGGTTTACAGATAATTCTATGCATATTGGAGGCAATATTTGCTGTGGAAATAGTATGAGAAGGCTAAGGCTGAGTATTTAGTTATGTTAGCCATATTGATATTGATCATGGTTGAGAGGTGGTTTTCACTGCATGGGTTGGTATGGGGCGTTGCTATGTTTTCATCTTCTTGTGGGCATCATTTGATTTGTTTACTTCTTTACATGCTTTTTAGTTTTTCTTTGGTTTTTTTGGGTGGGTTTTTTTCTATTTTATTTGTACGAGGTCATGGAGGAATTAATATAATGGTTATATTAATTAATTATTTATTACTTTTAAGCAATATAATAATGCAGATTAAATAAATAAATAAATAAATATTATTTTTTCAGTTGAATTTTTTAAAAATAAGTCAGGCTAAAATATATGGAGGTGTGAATTAATTAAATGGGTTTAATTACATAAGTGAGAAAAGGTATCACTTATAGTGGATCTTAGTATCGCTGGACATCAAAATAAATTCTCTCTCTATAAAATAAATAATATCTTAATGCTGGACTTGGTAACTCCACTATTGAGTTAGAAAGCAGTTCTCTCAAAGGTACAACTAGTGGTTAAAGATGCATTCGAGCTGTAGGATTAACAAGGAATTTTTTTTTCAAATTATTTTAATAAAAATTCATTTGATTTTTCTAAAAGAAACTTAGTTTTTTTTTTAGAAAAATAAAATAAAAAATTGAATTGTGCATGCACAGGCCATGCACGTTTTCCTCCAATATACCATCGCCATCAACTACGTCCAACTCCACCATAACCTAAAATTTGAATATCGGATATTTAAATTAAGATGATTCATAATCATTTGAATTTATTATTATATCCATACATAAATATTGGTTTTGAACGTATATCACTTGAATTTATAATAAAATATTTTATTATTTATTCATATTTAGAAATTTATTATTTAGATCCAAACTATATATACATATTATTGTATATGAAATTATTTTATTGTTATATTCAAACCAGTAATAAATTATTATTTTAAATATTACTTTGAATAAACAATATCATAGTAGATCAATATAATGTTATAATAATACTAATAATAATATAACTTCATATTCAAATAAAAATCATCCAATATAACATTAAATGTGATTTAGTGTTAACAGTATTATGATAACACTATAAAAGATCCGGTGCATAACGAATTAAAAGGAATATTTTGAAATTTACCCTTTACTCTACTGCCTGACACACTCGATCTAACAAGGAGACTGTTACTGCAATTAAGGTACGTTCTTATGAACATGAAACCTCGGTACTCCTAGCCTTTACTTGGCTCGTCGAAGTTATCTATTTCTAGGGTATCTTCTTAGTGTGAGGAGCCAATGTGTTATACCTTGGGTTGACTCAAATAAGTGTATTTGAATAATAATAAATTTTGAATTTATAATTGGTTTAAATATAAATTAAAATTTATAAAGACTGTGAATAAATATAAATTGTTTTAAGTTTGAAATCATAAAAGTTACAAATGAATAAATTTAAATTTTTTTAAAACTTTAATTTATAAAGTTATAAATTAATGAAATTGTTTTGACTTTAAATTAAAAAGTTATAAGTAATAAAATTCAAAATAAATTTACATTATAATATATGTTATATTCCATAAAAGTTTAAAATTAAGTTGTAATAGTAATTAAAGTGTTAATTACTATTACACATACATACAAATATAGGAATTTAATATTATATTATAAATGTAATAAAGAAGAGAATCTTACATACAGTACATAAAATAAAAGTAATATGATTTTAAAGGTTAAAATTGAAATAAAAGCCATTAAATTTATAAGGAATGAATACATATGTATACAATTGTGTATACATATAAAATGACAAATGATGTCATTAAGTATTATAGTTACTTTTCACCTCTTATAGATGATAATATTTATTATTATTATTATTTTAATATTATGATCTAAAGTAATGTTGCTCTATATCATTTACAATATAAGTGTAGATTTATACATAATTATAATTGTTTAACACTCTCAAACCTATAAAAAAATTTAAATGATGTTTATATTGTCTTTAGATTGGTAAGGGTTTGTGACTTTGTTGAGCATCCTTAAGGATTACAAAGTTATCGTTAGGAAATTACAAAATGCTAGGGTACGAGTTCTAACGTCTTTTATGATTTATTGAGCACCCTCAAAGACTTACATATGATAGGAGCAAAGGATGTACCTTTAGGAGTTATATACGAGATACACCTAATAGCGTGTTATTACCATTTATGGGAACTACAGTTTGTTGAGCTTCGTCAACGTTGTAGTAACTTGATAAATTGATTCTAAAATTCACTAGAGGAATTTGTAAAGTACGTAGTAAATTTTAAGTTTTTGTAATACCCCATATTTTTAGTAGCATTATTTAGAATATTTAATTAGCTAAATAAAATAAAATAATGTAAGATGATTAATAGATTGAGATTTGATTAAAATTAAGGGTAACTATGCCTTGTTAATGTGTAATTCAAAACGAGATAACATGAATAAGATATGTTAGGAAATAAGGAAGAGCAAAATGGGAAATAGGATGAACTTACACCCTAAACCCTTAGGAAAACAAACACACGTTCATTTCATTTTTTCAAGCAAAAACACCTTAAGGCTGGCCACCATTTTCAATCTCAAGAGAAGATAAAAGCTAGGATTTCAAAAAGAAGAAGTGAATCAATTTGTTCAACATCAAATCTCATATCTTTAATCACAAAGCTAAGATGAATAATTACCGCATCCCATTTTTCTTATAGTTTTTGGATTTAAGAGTAAACCAAATTGATTTTGCATGATAATGCCATGTTTTGGATGATTAAATGTTTATATACACTTGTTTGTGATTTATGCATGTTCAAATTGATTTATATGATATGTTTTGATGTGAAAACCCTATTTAATGACATCCAAATGCCTTGCGATTTTAGATGTAGATCAGAAATGTTATTTTAGAAATGGGTTTAAGTTTTCATAATTTTCTGAATTATGGTGGATTTTATATTAGTTTTCTAGTGAAGAAAATGATTTATTAGGTTATAAATTATTTACGGCAAAATAAATAATTATTTGGGTCTGAAATTTATATATTTTATAAAACATAATGAAAAGGACTTTCTGGAATTTTTATAGAATTTTCCTAAGTGTTTTGACGAATATATAAAATTATTTAAGGTATGAGACTTAAATGTTTTATATATTTAATTAAGGAGAAGGGGTATTTTGCAAATGATTTAAATTAATTAATTAGCTCTGAAATGTGCAATACTTTTTAGTAGTAAAGAAAAGAGGCAACCAATCAAAATTTTACACGTAAAGCAGGTTAGATGAAAAGAACTGTTTATTTCAGGCTTTTAAACCCTTTCATTGCATTCGACACCTGCTTCCACCTCAGTTTGCTTTCGACCAAGTCCCTCTGCCTCCATCTCCATCGAAACCAATGCGCCCGGTATCAAGAAATTGTTACGTAGCGAATTGGATTGAAGGCAAAAGGTATGAGGTCAAAACCATAGGTTCCGAAGGGGTCGAAGCATCACTTTGTTTTTAAATTAAAATGCGCCTGCTTGCTTTCAACTAAATAGCTTTCGACTCAGTTGGCTTTCGACTGGGTCAGTGGATTTAAGAGAAATGGTTTTGAATGGGTTGCACTTTAGTTTTAAATGTTTGATTTTGACTAAGACGAAATCCCTAGCTACCGCCTTTCTATCTTTTGAAGTCAATGGTTTCGGAAGGTATATTTAATTTTTAAAAATAAGCCACTTCTCCAATGCTTTCGAAGGGATGGTTTCGACACCATCACTTCTTTACTTAGGAAATGGTTTCGAAACAGAAGCTTTCGACTTAAATGTTTTAAAGATCCTTTTTCTATAATTGAAGTATAACCCAAATGGTTTTGAAAGAGGTAGTTTTAATGGTTTCGAAAGAAGTGCTTTCGACATCAATGGGCTTCTTATCATTTTGCTCTGCTTGAAGGCATAATTCAAAAGGTTTCGACCGAGGCGGTTTTTAAAGGTTTCAAAGTAGTAAACTTTTAATGGTTTCGAAAGGTTTCCACATGTTTTAAATTGAACCCAAAGGCTTTCGAAAGGTTTAGTATTTCAATGATTTCTAAAGAGTTTTAAAGAATGGTTTTGAAGGGGTGGTTCCCCAAGGGTTTCGAATGGGCGAAAGGGAAGGCTTTCCTTTGCTTACAAAGCTTTCGATGAAAAGAAAGAAAGGGTTATTCCAATGTTTTCGAAAGGCAATGTTTAAGGGTTTTAAAGAGGGATGTCTATTATTTTGAAGCTTTCGGAGAAAAGAAAGGAAAGGATTTTCCAATGTTTTCGAAAGACGAGGTTAAATGGTTTCGAAAGGGGTAAATGTTTTCATCAACAAGGGGTTGAGTAAAATATATGTATAACATGGCCAGGTTATTTTGGGTAAAGCATAGAGAGTATGTTTTTTTCCTTGTGTAAGTATGATTTAAAAATTTAAATCAAATGGAAAGAGTTTTTCAAGGAAAATTTAAGGGAAGTTATCCCTAAGTAAAATGACTCAGATGTTAGAATACCAAATGGGATTGGTATAGGGTCGCGTCCTATACATTAGCTATTGGCCCCAGCTAATTTAGTCCAAAATTCCAATTTGTAGGGCTTTGTCACAGGTAAGAATAAATTATGAATACACACAGAAGGGAATATATGTTTGTATACAGATAGGTTATTGGGGAGCCCGCAAAACCATTAGGATCAAGTGACCAGGGGAGATGTTAAGTTAGGGACAGACCATCCAGAAGGGAAGTATTTAACTGATAGTTAAGGACAGATCGTCTATAAGAGGTGTGTCTAACAGATGTTAGATAAATTTGGTTAATTTGTCTGGTAAGCCCGAGTCAGCCAAAGGTTAATAGTAAGCCAAACAAAACTATAGTGTTTGGATAGATAGTCCATTTGTTACCTGATATGTATGTTTACATAATAATGCTTTACAGTTTTAACCAGTTTTGGTTGTAGGATAAAAGTTTGCAAAAGATATGTTTTAGAAGGATGTTAGTCAAGGAAAACCCGTTCCGCTAAGCGCCGTGGTCTCACTAAACATTAATAACTAGGATGTATAATATTATTCACACCAGGCTTTATGTCTGACTCGAAGTTTATGGTTTTCCCCTTAAACTCTCGGGTGCTCAAAATTGATTTGAGTAGGCTGAGGTTTGAGGTTCTTTCAGGTTAGTAGGATGACGAATAAAGCTACTGGAGGAGAGCATGATGCTAACGGATAGCTATTTAGGAGTTGTAGTTCTTTGTTTTGTGTTATTTCTACTGTGTATGTTTTAGGTCAATTATGACTATATGACTCTGATCATCCAAGGGGGAATCTTCAAATGTCGCTCTTAGCGTATTTTGTAATAAGTATACTTTATCATTGCTTGGGAAACGTTTGGGGTTATTTAATTTGAATATGAAACATCTGTTTTGAAATGTAATGGAAAAATGTTATTTTGAAATATATGCTTTGTTTCATATTCGAGTGCTTCTGATATTATGGATACTATTAACATAGCTGTTAGCACCAAAATTGGTCA
Organism: Allium fistulosum; assembly: GCA_030737815.1. Classification (NCBI taxonomy): domain Eukaryota; kingdom Viridiplantae; phylum Streptophyta; class Magnoliopsida; order Asparagales; family Amaryllidaceae; genus Allium; species Allium fistulosum. The sequence continues at coordinate 1,354,864,784 of CM060902.1, read as the reverse complement.
CTAACCTCGTTGAGAAAGATTGTGTAGAGAGATAAATGATGAAAGTAAATTTAAACAAAGAACAATATGCTAAATTGAATGCAAAGACGAGAACACCAGATTTATAGTGGTTCGGCGTAACTGCCTACGTCCACTTTGAGGTTAATCTTTATTGCTTTACTTGATAATTGATTACAGATACAATCCGTATACCAACTACTTGAATACAATTGCTAAGTAAAGAGAATGAGTCTTGAAAGCGGCAGAGTCTCCCCAGTGTTCTCGAAAAAAGGTCCTCTTCACTGTGCCCCTGCCTCTATATTTATAGACAAAGTTGGGTTGGACTTCCCTGGTGGGCCTGGTAGCTGAATACCTCGGTCCATAAAGAGTGAGTTCTGTGTGCCGAACCATAGATGCCGAACAGACTGATGCCGAACAGACTGATGTGCTGAGTGGACTGATGCCGAACAGACTGATGCCGAACAGACTGACGCCGAACAGACTGATGTCGAACAGACTAACGCCGAACAGGCTGATGCCGAATAGACTGATGTGCTGAGTGGACTGATGCCAAACAGACTGATGCCGAACAGACCGACGGCGAACAGACCGACGCCGAACAGACCGACGCCGAACAGACTGATGCCGAGACTGATGTGCTGAGTGGAGAGTGCAGGCCGAGCAATAGTTGAAGCCGGTCAAGATTGGATGAATGTCGAACACCTCTGGATGTCAGACATCTCTAGATGCCGAACAACACTGAATATCGAACGAAGTGTGGATGCCGAGCAGTATGGAGTGTCGAACGAAGTGTGGATGCCGAGAATTATGGAGTGCCGAACGATCTAGGTATGCCGATCATTCTAGAATGCCGATCCATGTACAATACTGAACGACTCTCCATGGAGAACGGTATGTAAGTGCCGAGTGCCTAGTTGCCTGGTCAAACCTTTAGGTAACACTTGCCCCCCAAAGTACATCACTTGGTTAAACGTGTTGTGCTTTGAATTACCCTGGATGTCGAACTATATGCAAATACCGAACGACACAGCCGAAGCCGAGCACCCTGGATGCCGAACAACATAGCCGATGCCGAGCACCCTGGATGCCAAAAAATGTCGATTTGACCGGTTCAACCGGTTATAGTCTCTTCGACTTCCCTTCTCTCTATATAAGCCGATGCTCCTTCTTCTTCTCCCTTTTACTTCTACCTCCGCTTTTCAGTATTTATGAACTTTGCCTCTCAACAGACTTTAGAGAATTATCTACTTTTCCCTTCCCTTCTCAAACATCATTCGTTGCCTCACTTCCCTCCCAAACCAACTGAATCCAATTAGAACCACGTTCCCTACTCCAGAATCTCCCCGAGCTTCGACTCATTTCTTAGGTAAAAATCTTCTCCTTAAATACTTCACTCTGATTAGGAAACCGAGCATGAAATTCGAACTCGCGAATCTCTGCGAAATCAAAGTCAGAAATAATCGCGTGGAGCAGGAGGAGTTAAGGGTGAAGTGTGGGTGTTTTAAAGGAGTTTAAGGTTAGACGAACGGTAGAAGAGAAGAGGATGGCAGAGGTGTTTGAAGGAGGGAGTTGGTGGAAGACGTATTGATGTGGCTCGGCATGACTTCCTTATGCCGAGCGATGAAGGGAAAGAAGAGAAATGATGTTAAGGGCAGAAGGCCGAGTGAATCAGCTTGGCACGACCTGCTACGTGCACTCGTCTTCGGGCCAAACAGAAGAGAGGTCGAATAGAATTCTGGTCGGATAGAATCTTTGGCCGAGCAGAATTTTTGGCCGAACAGAACGAAGGCCGAACGAAAGTCAAGCCGAACAAAACCTAAACCGAACAGAACTTAAGCCGAACAGAACTTAAGCCGAACAGAATCTAAACCGAACACAATCTAAGCCGAACAGAACTTAGGCCGACCAGAACTTAAGACGATCAGAACTTAAGCCGAACAAAACTTAGACCGAACTAAATTTAAGATGAATAGAACTTAAGCCGGACAGAACTTAAGACGATCAAAACTTAGGCCGATCAGAACTTAAGACGAACAAAACTTAAGCCAAACAGAACTTAGGCCGAACTCCTATTCATCTTGTCTAATCATATAACAAACACAAGGACAAGGATCTAAGCATACTAGCATATCGAACTAATGTGGACCGATAACTTCCTAGCTTCAATAATCACAAGACTGAACTCAAATCAATAAAAACAGTCTAAAGCTTTTAACACGCAGTGCCAATGTCCGAGTTCGAAATTGAAAACATCGCAATGCTGGTTTTCGGAGACGGTCAGCAATGACGGTCTTCGAAGACGACAGTTCAAAGTTCAACTTCATATCATCAATTCTGTGACCTGTAATTTCTCAGCGCTTACACCTGAATGATCGCACTAGTTCACACACTACACGGGGGGAATATTCGTATTGTTAAGTCTAACGTCGATTATTTTTTAAGTATAGTTCGAACAGGTACTTTGCTAGACTCAATCTTTATCAGCGATGTCTCGGAAATCTAGCTCCACCACGATTTCGGACAGGCCTGGCCCGTCCTCCCGACGAGAAGTCGTAGATACTTCAAACCCATCAACTTCCCCTGCACATGACTTAGCTCCCGATGCTCTAGAGGCAGCAATTCTCTTGGACAACCCTGTCGATTCACATGCTTCAAAGATCAATGAAAGCATGCTCCGCTGGATATGCTCTGTCCACGGAATCCCCTTTGATGACGTGCTGGTTCCTTTAGGGCATGATCGTCCACACTTTCCCCCAGCCGGATACAATACTTGTAATAAATTCATGTGCTGGGTTGGTAGTGTGCCACCGTTCAACTTGTTTCTTCGAGATGTGCTGCAATATATTGACATTGCCCCATCGCAACTGCACCCAAATGGCCATGCATTCCTCTACGGTACCTGCATTCTCTTCATGAATGTCTTCTCTAGGCTCCCAACTCCGGGCGATATCCGATACATATATTGCATCAAGAAGCAGAAGGATAGCCCATCATTCATGTTTCTCGAGCCGCATAAAAAATGTCAAATCTTAACCGGGGCGTGGACCAAATTTGCCTTGTATAAACATGAATGGTTTTATGTACGTTGTCCTCGTGGCTTTGCGAGTAGATGGGTCGAAGGAAGTAAGCCTTTTTCTTGGTCTGTTACTCACGTTTAGTCGAAGCCGTACTTTTTCTAAACTTTACCCATCTTTTCAGGCATTAGCCCTCGTCCTGACGGCCGCGGATATTCTAATGCTATCAAAGCCATTCGAGCCGTCCCCACCGAAGAACGGGACATTAGAAACCTCATTTCGAATGAGTCACTTACGAGGCTCGGACTGTTGGCAGAAGGCCGTCAGATAAGCCATCCTCAAGGTGTCTCCATTCCTAGGCCTGGCTTTGGTAAAGGGAAAAAACAAGCTGAGTCTTCATCACGCAATACTCCTGATGCACTAGAAGAGGGGGAAATTAAGGAGACTGAGACGCCCGAAGTACATGGTAAGAATATTAGTCCGTCTCGGGGACCGGCGGTTGAAGTTCATGACATAGAAACGTCATCTTCCCCTTCGAAGAGCGTAAAGAAACTGACGCGCAAGTTGAGGAAGAAAACTGTGGGCGGAACTTCTAAAGTCACCCTTATTCCAACGGAAAAAGAAACTTCCTCGGAACACTTAGAAAGTTCTCTGAAGGGCCTGTGGAACCTTACCATTCCTGACGATTTACTCAACTACGGTTTCAACGATCCAGAGGCCCTCAAGCTTCATTCGCTCGCTAGAGGCAGTACGGGAGTTCAAGCCCAAGTCCAAGGAGATAAAACTCCAATTAGTAAAGAAACTGGTCCGTCGGGGGGGAACACTAGGACACACACGGACACGCGCACTTCACTTTGCACTTCAATCTTAACCGTCACCTTGATTTTTTCTAACTTGTCGTTATTCTCATTCTATGCAAGTGACATGGGACGCTCCCACGGATTCGATCGCCTCCACGGCTCTTCTATATTTCACCATCCTGGCCGGGAATCGGGCCCCGGTAAACGCCGGGACATGGACGATTACGGAGATCGAGACAATCGTCCCCGAGAGTTGTCTTATCGAAAGAAATCACACTCTCAATCTTCATACTCTCGTGATCCTCCTCCTCAAACAGAGCAAAGTAGAGAAAAGTCTTCGCTGAAGGGGTCTCAACCCGATGTTTCCCGAGATCAACATTCTGGCTCTTCAAGCACACGGCAATCTCGGGAACATCGTAAGAAAATAGAACTTTCAAAGCCTCCTCCCCCTGCTCCTGCGGTAGACCCAACAATATCGGAGAAGCTGGTTGATCTTAAAGCTAAATTTCTCAAAATCTGCTTTGACGGTCTGAAGTTCCTCCCAGCTATTCATCATATTCCAGGGCATGTCAAGTAGAGTTCCATCGCTTGCAACAACGACGTCTATGTTCAACATGACGCGTTTGTTCATTTGGTCAAAAAAGTATCGGAAGTATCCGTTGAGCGCCAACAAGAAATCGACCGCTTGAAGCTCGAAGCTATCTTTGACAAGGACATCATCAAAAATCAAGATGAAGAGCTCGCTTCGTATAAGTCCAAGCTCGAGGATGCAGAACAAAGTGCAAAAGACACTGCCGAGGCCATCGCTCGTCTAGAGACGACCCATAAAAAGGAACTTGAAGAAGCGGTTCAACGCCATGGGGCCCTGGCTTTAGAAAAAGATTCTATTCAAAAAGAAAGGGATGCACTCGCCCTGCAAGTCAAAGAGTTGAAAGTGCTATTCTCTAAGGAGAAAGAAGAGAAGTTAGCCGCTCAAGAAGAGTCCCAACAATATTGCAACGAAATTGTTGCTACACGGCTCTTAAAAGCAAAGCTCGATGATGAGCTTTCTAAGGTTGAAACGATGAAGGATGAAGCCCGTGAGGAGGGCAAGAGACTAGCTTCCGAGGAGATTGACTCCCGTCTTGAAGCAGCTGCAGAGGCCGGCAGAGAAGAGGTCAAGTGTATGTTTGACCCGCTGATTGCCGAATACAACGCCCGCATCCTCCTGCACCGGGACTTGACTTTCTTGGGCGAGGGCTATCTTGAATCTCTTGTTGAGGCTTTGGAGACTTTAGTAAAGATTAGATAGGTGGAGTCGGGCACCGAGGAAGTCGACAAGGAGGCCTTAGTGAGAGAATTTCTCAGGGGGAATGAGCCATCGGACTTGTCTGCGGCTATGGCTCTCTTTGGTAAAGGCTCTCCTCCGTCAAAAGAGAAAGATGACAAAGCTGGCCCATCCGGAAATGAGGCTGCAGCTCCTCCTTCTACTCAACCGGCCGATCATCCAGCACTTGACCCATTCGAGCAGCATGCCGGCTATGATTCGGAAGACCCCGGTCTCGGCATTCACGTGCTATCTCCCATTCTAGAGGGTGAAATTCCACGCACAGCTGAAAGCCAGCAAGAAATCGGTATAAAAATCTTCTTCTAGAAGTGCAAAGATCTGCCGCTTTCTGCGATCGATTATTGGTTCTAATGTTCGTTCTTCATGTTTTTTTTACAGGCCGCTCTGATCCCGAACCAACTTCGAGGAGCGATGACGCCAAGGAGGAGACGGGGAAAACAAGCGATGCTATTCATGCGGGAGTAACTCCCGGTCCTGATGCTCAAGTGATCGGGGCGCTTGATGATGATAAGTCTGACACTTCATCTCCCGTTGAAGGGAGTTATGAAATTAAAATCACGGGCGCCTATGAACATACTTCAAAGGTGAGTATGAAGGAGCGACTCGCGGAGGAGAAGAAGAAGAAGGTCGAAATCAAGGTTGAGTCTCAAGTACTAGAACTCACCGACCCGCTGAATAGGCCTTTGAAAGTCATCCTTCCTGGCAAATCCAAACTACTGGATGTTCCTCCTCCCACTCCTGACTTCGCTTCATTGGCAAGCAAAAAGTCCAAGAGGAAGCGTGAGGGAGAGGAGTCATCTGAGAAAACAAAGGAGGACAAGAAAAAGAAGCCGAAGAAATAGCCACTATACTCGTTCAACGAGATTTTTGCTTTGGTCCTGTAACTACTTTCACTTTTTCGTTTTCGTACTTTATGTAGATAGATTTTTGACTCCAAGTTTTGGAGGAGTGGTTGTTTAACCCCATTTTGGATTATTGAATAAAGTTTAGTTTCTTTGTCATTTGAACGAGGATGGACTTGTTGAGACATCGAGTTATAAAAGTATTTTTATAAAGCTATTTTGGAAATATTATGTAGATTTTAAAGTGTTTTAATTTTTTTAAATAAAATGAGTTTATAGATAAAAATGTTCAAAGAGTAATTTAACTGATAATAAGCATAGTAATAAATTCTTGCTTCATTCTTTTTCAAGGACGAAAAGATTTAAAGGGGGGAGGAATGTGATAACCTGGATTTTTGGACATTTGTTAATTGATAATTAACTGATTTTAACTATTGAAAACGCTAATTTATAAGTTAAAGAAATAAATTATGTGTTGTATACATATGTGTTGATTTAAATAGAATTTAAATTTGAATTTAATTTGAAATTCAAAAGATAATTATCTTAAAATAAACTGAATTAAAAAATATACGTATGTGAATTTTATTAGTATAAAATTATTTTTTTATTATTTTCTTTTAAAAGATTTGCTAAATATAATTTAAGAGAAGTATTAACTAAATAGAAATTAAATATAAAGATTTATAAAACATTTAAAAAATATATTTACACATGCAAAATACAAGTGTTGAGATATTAGCATATGTAAATGACAAATGTTAGATAATTAAACAAGTGTCACATTATTACATTTTCTTTTATTTTTAAATATTAGATAAATCAAGCTATAAATATATCTTTACTTTACTTTCTCTATTTCTTTCCTATTCTCATTTCCAAAACAAGAAAACTAAGACCTGTTTATAATACAAACCAGAGATAAAGATCAAAACAAAAGTAAAACCAGGAAAGGAATTAAAATCAAGTCAAGATTCAAATCAAACAACAACTTCTCTTTCAATTTTTAAAACCTAGAAGCTGTAAAACCTGAGCAAAGTTCAAAAATCAAAACAAGTTCCAACTTTTAAATTTAAAACTCAAGATCATTTCAAGGTTCAGATCAAACAAGCTAACAATTCAAATGCATCAAGGTTCAAAGCAAGATGAATTAACCAGATAAAAATCAAATACAATTTCCAGATTTTCATTTCCAGGCTCAAACCTACCTCTGTTGCAAACCTGTGATTAAACTTGTATCTTAAAGCTTAATCTGTCTATATATGTGATTGCATGAGATAATCTTTGAAATTATGATGAGTAATGGTAACTGAGATAAGAAGTTTACTTGGATTGGCCAGATATTATCAAAGGTTTATAAAGGATTTCTCGCGGATTGCAGCACCAATGACTAAGCTAATACGAAAGGATTAAAGTTTGTATGAACCGATAAATGTGAGAAAGAATTTCAGAGCTTGAAGCACATGTTGACCCATGCACCTGTGTTAGTGGTTTCAGAGGGGAATCAAGATTTAGTTGTTTATACTGATGCGTGTGGTACTGGGTTGGGAGCTATACTAATGCAGAGGGGTAAAGTGATTGCCTACGCTTCCAGACAGCTTAGACCGCATGAGGTTAGGTATCCAACGCATGACTGAGTTGGCTGCAGTTATATTTTCATTGAAGGTGTGGAGGCATTACCTTTTGGGAGAAAGGTTTGAGCTTTATACAGATCATAAGTCATTGAAGTACTTGTTCTCTTAGAAGGAGTTGAACATGTGACATCAAAGATGGTTGAAGTTTCTAGCGGCTTATGATTTTAGAATAGAGTACACACCCGGAAAAGGAAATAAGGTTGCAGATGCGCTCAGTAGGAAGCATCAAAATATAGTGTTAGCTATGGTAGCAGAATGGAATGACTTCGAATCATTGTCAGCTTGTAGAATACTATGGAGACCCAAAACCGAGACTGGTAGAAAATCTGCTAGGTTGTCTTGTTTAGAAGTCCGACCGGTAATGATCGAGAAAATAACGTCTAAATAGGAAGAGGATCCATTTTTGGCCGAACGGATCAGAAAGTTAAGGGAAGGAACATAGAGCGATGACTTAAAGAATTTCCGTCCTGACCAAAATGGATGGTTGAGAAAGAAGTGCAGATTATGTGTTCCAAATGTGGGAGACATAAGGAAAGAGATTTTGGAGGAATGCCATCGTTCAAAGTTCACTATCCATCCAGGAGGAACGAAGATGTATCAAGAAATGAATAGAAGTTTCTTCTAGGAAGGCATGAAAAGGGATGTTGGCTTATGGGTGAAACAGTGTTTGAGCTGTCAGCAGGTAAAAGCCAAACATCAAAAGCCGAGTGGATTACTTCAGCCACTGGACGTTCCAGTATGGAAGTGGGATTCCGACTCTATGGATTTTATTGATGGGTTGCTAAGGACTAATAGAGGGAAGGAAAGTATATGGGTCATAGTAGACAGATTGACCAAGAGCGCCCATTTCATTCCGGTCAAGGCAAACAGAACGACACCTATATTGGCTAATTTATTTATGAAGAATGTGGTTAGACTGCATAGAATTCCTAGTAGTATTGTTAGAGATAGAGATTATTTGTTTACTAGCGAGTTCTGGAAAAGTCTTCAGTAAAGCTTACGAACCAAGCTCAAGATGAATACCGCTTACCATCCACAGATCGATGGGCAGACGGAAAGAGTTAACAAGATCTTGGAGGACTTGTTGCGGGCTTGTGTATTGGACTACGGGAGATCATGGAAAGACCACCTACATCTAGTCGAGTTTTCATATAATAATAGTTATCATACTAGTATAGGAATGGCACCGTTTTAGGCTTTATATGGAAGACCATGCAAATCCCCTGAATGTTGGTTAGAGATCGGGGATAGATTGATTCTTGGTCTTGATTTGGTAAAAGAAGCAGCAGAAAAGATTGCGCTGATAAGGGCGAGAATGAAGGAAGCTCTGGCCAGGCAGAAAAGCTATGCAGATAGAAGACGAAAAATTTGGAGTTCTCTGTTGGAGATCATGTTTTTATCAAAGTATCGCCGATGAAAGGTGTTATCTGGTTCGGGAAGATAGGGAAGTTAGCACCACGGTTTGTAGCACCGTTCCCTATTTTAGAGAGGATCGGAAAAATCGCATATAGAGTAGAGTTACCGAGTAATTTGGCGGGAGTCCATGATGTTTTTCATGTATCTCATCTGAGGAAATGTGCCTGGGATCCAGACACTACTATAGCACCGACAGTGTTAGAAGATTTAGTAGTGGAACCAGATATGACTATAATTAGGAAGCCTATCCGAATAGTCGAGAGAGATAAGAAGAAGTTGAGGAACAAGACAATCAGATTAGTGAAAGTCCAATGGAGTGACGATGTTAGAGACTGTACTTGGGAGACTGAGAGAAGGATTAGAGACACTTATCCGTATTTATTTCGATGGTATGTTTTACATTTGATTGTTTAATTTGTTCCTTATCATAATTTCGAGGACGAAATTCTTTAAGGAGGGGAGATTGTAACACCCCATATTTTGAGTAACATTATTTAGAATATTTAATTAGCTAAATAAAATTAAATAATGTAAGATGATTAATATATTGAGATTTGATTAAAATTAAGGATAGCCGTGCCTTGTTAATGTGTAATTCAAAACGTTATAACATGAATAAGATATGTTAAGAAATAAGGAAGGGCAAAATGGGAAATAGGATGAACTTATACCCTAAACCCTTAGGAAAACAAACACACGTTCATTTCATTTTTCAAGCAAAAACACCTTAAGGCTGGCCACCATTTTCAATCTCAAGAGAAGATAAAAGCTAGGATTTCAAAAAGAAGAAGTGAATCAATTTGTTCAACATCAAATCTCATATCTTTAATCACAAAGCTAAGATGAATAATTACCGCATCCCATTTTTCTTATAGTTTTTAGATTTAAGAGTAAACCAAATTGATTTTGCATGATAATGCCATGTTTTGGATGATTAAATGTTTATATACACTTGTTTGTGATTTATGCATGTTCAAATTGATTTATATGATATGTTTTGATGTGAAAACCCTATTTAATGACATCCAAATGCCTTGCGATTTTAGATACAGACCAAAAATGTTATTTTAGAAATGGGTTTAAGTTTTCATAATTTTCGGAATTATGGTGGATTTTATATTAATTTTCTAGTGAAGAAAATGATTTATTGGGTTATCAATTATTTATGGCAAAATAAATAATTATTTGGGTCTGAAATTTATATATGTTAGAAAACATAATGAAAAGGACTTTCTGGAATTTTTATAGAATTTTCCTAAGTGTTTTGATGAATATATAAAATTATTTAAGGTAGGGGACTTAAATGTTTTATATATTTAATCAAGGAAAAGGAGTATTTTGCAAATGATTTAAATTAATAATTTTCTATGAAATGTGCAGCACTTTTTAGTGGTAAAGAAAAGAGGCATTCAATTAAAATTTTACACGTAAAGCAGGTTAGGTGAAAAGAACTGTTTATTTTAGGCTTTTGAACCGTTTCATTGCTTTTGGCACCTGCTTCCACCTTAGTTGGCTTTCGACCAAGTCCCTCCGCCTCCATCTCCATCGAAACCAATGCGCCTGATATCAAGAAATTGGTACGTAGCGAATTGGATAGAAGGCGAAAGGTATGAAGTCGAAACCGTAGGTTTCGAAGGGGTCGAAGCGTCACTTTGTTTTTAAATTAAAATGACCTACTTGTTTTCAACTAAATGGCTTTCGACTGGGTCAATGGATTTAAAAGAAATGGTTTCGAATGGGTTGCACTTTAGTTTTAAATATTTGCTTTCGACTAAGCCGAAACCCCTAGCTGTCGCCTTTCTACCTCTCGAAGTCAAGCCGTGCGCTTGCGGTTATTTTTATTTTTAATTTCGTTCGACGGTTTTCTAAACCGATAGAATTTCCGTCGACGAACAACACCTACACAAATATTAAAGTTATTGATTTCCAAATACAAACAGTTGTACTTGAGATATAAAATATCCTATAGCCCTTCTGATAGTGGTTTGATCTTTAAGTTTGTAGAGTGAATGCTTCCAAAATAGTAGATAGTTTGTAGAGAATCTATCTAGTAGAGTATGGATTGATTTTATGTAGATTTTGAAGAATATAGAAAGTAGTTTTCAAGAAATAGAATAATAGAGTAAGGAGTAAGAAGAAAGTGAAAAAATTAATTGGAAAATCGATTTGCACTCCTCTTTATATAGTGAATGAACAAAAGTGTCCATTCATGAAGAGGTTCATCCAAAAGATACTTATTTTCAAAATTTAAAAAACAAACCAATGGTCACTATGTCGATTTATCTAGGAGGAGTATGTCGACATACCCTTATTAATTTTGAAAAATGATTTTTCTTTTAACTTATTCTCACCTTCTATAGTTTTTTAAATTACTTTTAAACATAATTTTTAAATACTTTGAACACATAAAAACTTTTATAAAATATTTGTAAAAATATATTTTGAATTCAAAATAATTTATTTTTATTAAAATATCAAAAATAAAAAATTTGAGATAAAAGGTCAGAATTTGCTATCATTGACTTTAACAATCTGTTCTAATAACTCATACCAAACACTAGAGTCTTAAGCTCTTTAAGACTTTTGTCTCTAAACTCATGAGTCCTGGTCATCATCTCTAAATCTTTTTTTTTGGTCTTTATACCAATCGGTCTTCAAGTTTAATCATTCTATACTTCTGTAATATTCTGCAATGTATACTATACATCTTGACAAAACATTAGTGTATATATTTATATAGTTATTATCACCAAAATCAATATCCGAGTGATTAACACTAAGTAAACTAATCCTTGGGAGTAGCAGCTCTAATAGCATTATACCAGTTCATGGCCTTCCCTGAAATTGTCGAGAAGCCAACCTCCTCCTCATTGCATTATCCAATTCAAGGTCATCAAAAATCCTCTCATTGGTAATTAACCAATCCTACACTTCCATGACTGATTCTGTTCGTTGGATTGGTTTTCCATCAAGACTGGAAAAATCTTTATTCAGCTTAACAAAATCGACTCTGGGCGCCTATACCTAAGCACCACCATCAATAATAATATTCAAAACGGTCACTTGGGCATTTTGTGGCATGTTCGCAATTATCATATGGAATATGGCCTGCATGTTAGGTTTGGCAGCCCTAAACCCGCTTATTTTTCGACTATAGAGACAAAGCTCCTCACAGTGTTTCTTGTATGCCAGCTCTTCTAGATCGGTAACAAAAATGATCATTTTCTCAAAAAGGGAAGTGCACAAGTGGTATTGTGTGTGCAAGCAGTTTATATATATTATATATATTCCTATATAGTTTTGAAAACCAAAATATATAACAAGTACGCTCTCTCTCATATATATGTATACTCTCAATCTAGTCTAAGGTGATGCTTCCTTCCCTATCTCTGCTGGATCATGGTATCGACTCAGGTTAATCATGTAACCTAAGCTTGGATACCACAATTGACGATCGTCTTGCACCATCAGAACCCAGTATACCTAAATGGTACGCTGTTGTGGTGCACCACCACTGTAGGATGATTGTTACGAGCTGAAAGAAATAAAACATCCCAAAACCTGTCGTTTGTCTCATAGCATATCGAATAAAATATCATATACATCACAGCTATAAAACAGGCATGACATTAATAACTAAGACAAACCATAATATCAAAGTACACAGGTTCACAAAGTTATACAAAATGACTTAGAGTTTATACAAATGATGATAAACTCAAATTGTTTCAAATATATGAAAGATGAACATTGCCCCGGCTTTGCAGTTTCGCACAATGGAATAAGCATAAGTATCCATACATAATACGAGAAAGCTTCATCGTACTCATCCTATGCACTACCATCGCATACCACCTAGACCTTATATCTAGTCCACCGATTTAAAGAGTACCCAAGATAATAACAAGTAAAGCATTAAACTTCAAGTCAGATAATAGTCCGACATGAGCGATAAGAAATTTCAAAATATTATACAAGTCGATATATTAAGGAACACGTGTATACGAACCATACCTAATCTATCCCAGCAACCACAGAGTTAGAACATAATAAACATAATATGCTACTATACGAACATCATAAAGGTGTACTGCATCCTAAGTACAACGTGGCTGATCAGGTATCCACATCCACAATACCTACATCATACAACATCCCTAAAGCGATAGCCTACTAGAAAAGCAACTAAATCAAACATGGCATCCATCAAACAATCCCTACTACCACTAAGTGTGCCCTCGATATATGATAACTCGTATGAGCACTTCTTTGTTAGGTACTAATGGAAAAGTCCAGGTTTTCAGTGTACTCGCTCACGGCTCGAGCTGAAATAGACCTATTCCACCGGTCCAGGATATACGGATGCATTCCACCAATCTGAGGTAGTCATTCCAAGTACCCAATAGGTGTCCTCACAATACCTTAGCTTTTGAGTACAACAGAAAACACTTTGAGTATCAACGATCCCTAAACACACATAACTTTCGTTGCTTCATCTTGTTTTCATTCATCCTCAAGGAACCATTCCATATTCCTTTTTATAACGACCTATATTTTACGTATTCGATGATCGTAAAATATTATTTTTAAATTCATATTGGGACGTATTCGGTTTTAACTTTGGGTGTTGTTGAATACTAACATTTTTGTCTCTTAGTAATTTTATCGGATGATTTTGACCTTGATTTATTTTCTAGCATTTTCGGTAGTTATATGTATTACATCGATAATATGTATTGATGCATCGTTGAATTTGGACGAACGGAAAACGTCCCTAGGTCAAGAAAAAGTGTACAAGCTGCGCAGTTGGAGTATTTCAAGATCGGACTTTCGTAGCTCATATGACTTAAATATGCCCAAAAATATCATTTCGGGCACAATCTCGAATTTCGACAAAACTTGTGATGTTGGAATAGCAAAAATAAGACGATTCGCGTTGTCGAAAAATCAAGAATCGTCGCAATCAGACATTTATGAAAATTTTACAAGCATAAAACGTATGTTGGAATTTCAAAATTGGAGAAAAAGGGTACAAACAAACCCTAACTCTACCTCTACCTTATAAATACTATATCCATCAGTGTAGTTATATCTTCATCATATCATTTACGTTATTCATCTTCTTCCTTATCAAACCCATCTCCCACTTTCGTTCCTCTCCTCTTTCTCAAGCAAACAAACACAATTTTGGATGAAATCAAAGTCGGATCTCTTTTTCTTTCTGAAAGCTACGCAGCCATGCCCTCGGATTGAGCCAATTCTAACTGTGGTGGTCGGAAACTATAGATCCAGCAAAGGATTTCTTTTGGAGGAGAATTAAATTGGATTTGGTCAGTGTATATTTTCTTATGTTGATGAGGGAACAACAATCACATAGATGGCCTGAGCCGTAGAGAACCATGGTGGTCGGTGGAAGCTTGAAAAGTTTCGAAAGAAAATAGGTTTTGGCCGTTGTAGGCCATCATGGTTGTTGGGGTAGGTCAGAGATGGTGGCTACATGGAGGGCGGTGCTAGCGATGGTGTTAGGTGCGGTGCTGGCGGTCCGAATTGGCAGAAACGTGCGATGGAAGCGAGAAAGGAGCAGTGGTGACTAGACTTAGCTGAAGGCAGTTGTAAAGGTGGAGCTTCAAGTGGTGTTGGATCGAGAGACGGTGGTGCGACACTGTTGATGATGCTGGTGTGTGGTGTAGGCACTGAGAATGGGAAGAAAGAAAGAAAAAAGAGAAAATGGATTGCAGGTCACGTGACTAGGAGTAGTGGCTGGAGCGGAAATGGCATAGGTGAGATTTTACATATAGCAGTAGTGTGGTGGTCATGTAGCAGTGGTCTCATGCGGTGGTTGTAGTGTTTGATGATCATACATAGGTGGCCATGGATGAATGTGGGCATATGGGAGCTGTTTGTGCCAAAAATGGTCATAAACCCCAAATGTCATGAAAGCACCAGTGTATGAACACAAATCAGCAATATATAATCACAGATCTCAGATCTAAGTCTTGTAGAGGATAAAAATGAAGAATAATAAACTTAAAACGGAAAGAAATAGACAGAGACACAAGATTTATAGTGGTTCGGCGATCTTGCCTACGTCCACTCTGAAGTAGTTTGCTTTATTGATCTTTCTTTGATGTTTACAAGTGAATTCAATGAATTACAGCAGATAATTATGATTTGCAGTAGTAAAACTCGTTGGTAGCAGCAACAATGGAGTTCAGATCTGGATCTGGCGGAGTCCGGGCGTTGGAGATTTCAAAAAGGAAGAAGAACCCCTTTTTTGTTGGCTTTGGGGGTCTATTTATAGGTGTAGGAGGCTGGTATTTCGCTCAGATCTCGGGAGACCCTCTCTGGCACGTGACCAGGCCCGCATGCCTAAGCCCGTGAAGTTTCGGTCTGATCCGTGATCGACACGAACAGATTTCGACTTGATCAAGATTTCATCCAATGGAGTCGAAATTTGGCGTGGTCATTCTTTAGCATGCACGTAGCCTTCTGTGAAAATTTCATAGCTTTTGGACTTGTAGGTTAGGAGTTATGATCGATACGAAATAGGGTTCTCGGTTGGCTGTTTTGTTCGACTCGCTCTTGTTCGACTCGCTCTTGTTCGACTCGGTCTCGTTCGCATCGCTGTTCGACTCGGTCTCGTTCGAGTCGCCGCTTGACTCGATGACGTGGTGTTTGAACCCTTGGAATATCACTCCGCCTTTGATGCCGCTTTGATCGAGTCGCTCTTGGACATTGCCTCGTTTGTATCGATAGAAACTCAACTTCGGTCGATTGATGGCAACTCGTTGGATTCAATCAGAAGATCCATGATGGATACGAACTATATAGGAGACGGAGTCGAGGGTGATAGATACGAACTGTAGCTTCATATCGATGGAGTCGAATTGTTGCTTTCTGAAGGATGTGGAGCGAGTCGAAGTAGAGGCTCTAAATTGGAGTCGAAGAGTGATTCTGTGTTGGAGTCGAAGCGGAGAAGGCGAAGCAAGTCGAAGTTGGCTTCTGCTGGTTGCGAACGGAGAGAGTCGAAGTATGCACTCCCTATGGATTCGAACTGGAGCGAGTCGAAGGAGGCTGTTCTTAACCAATTTTGTATCGTTCACAACTTGAGCATACGAATTTGGATTGACATGAGATTTGGAACGTTGACTCTCATAGCTTAGGTTGTCATGTCATATCAATTTTGGTTCGATCCGGACTCAGACAAAATTCGTCGATATCCATAGTGAACCTGTGTGTAATCGATTTTCTAGACGAATTGTCTTCGGTCTCTAGTCAAGTTCTTGGTGTCACGGCCTTGCCAAAAGGCGGGATAACAGGAGCAATAGCAAAATGTGTATCAGGTAGAAGGTTATTGGTAGGTGAATGTGCTGGCATGTGTTACGTTACGTGTAGGAGAGTGAAAGGTGATTGTGAATTCATTAATTACGCTAATCAATGATTAATTAGTTTAATTAATTAATTTATTTATATATATAAAAATTGACATCTTATATCGTTCATATCATTTGTATACAAGGTCCGATTTGGACGCGGTTTCTTATGCTTGTATTGGAGCCCTCTACATCTTAGCATATGATTGGATAGCTTTTGTTGAGATGAGTGATATTATCTCTCACTATACTATAATTGTTAGTATAGTATGAAAACGATGTTTTAAATCAATTTCCAATTTTAAAATGTGATTTTTAATAATTGTAAATCCATACCTGAGTTTATAAATAAATTTTAAAGTGTTTTAAAATGATTTTAAATTGAATTTCACATATGTTCTTATGGACACACTATTTTTAGGAAATCACTAGATTTAGACTACTTTCGATATGAATCCTCAAATTGGTTGATATAACCATGTTTTATATGTTATATGTATGATATGATAAATGCATGTATGCTTGTTAGTTGCATGTATGCTTGTTTGCTTTTTTGTTGAAAATGCCAATCGATAGGTGATAGTGTTAGGAAATATCCCATAGGATGGAGTTTTGTGTATAGATTTTTTTTACATACCGAGCAATCTGAAGATGAACCACGGTGGACTTAGGTATGGGATTGGACTTCAGGATGGACACCGGACTTTTTCACTTAGTTTGTACTTTGCCATTTTTGGCTAAGTACATGACCAAAGTGGTCATTATCGACTATTCTAGAGTGGTCGGTATCTACCACTATTGACGGTGGTCGATTTGGTTAATTTTTAATGTGGATGATGGATA
The DNA here is from genome assembly GCA_030737815.1 of Allium fistulosum. Lineage (NCBI taxonomy): Eukaryota > Viridiplantae > Streptophyta > Magnoliopsida > Asparagales > Amaryllidaceae > Allium > Allium fistulosum. The sequence continues at coordinate 1,354,847,535 of CM060902.1, read as the reverse complement.
GGCTATGAGAAGCATGATGTGATGGTTCGTTTGTTTGTCTGACATTTGATTTCAACGTTATGGCACTTCGATGAGCAGATTTAGAGGTGAAGCAAGGATGCGACGCTACGACACAATGGCTTGTGATAGAATTAATGGCTTCAGTGATGGACAGCTACATTTCAAGGCATAGAGCACAAGGCTTTGGGCCATACTTAAGGAACTATTATAAGATGCTTAAGAGACAAATGATGATACTTTGCGACTAGTGATGATGGCCGAGAATCGACTCGACTTTGACGACACCAAACAGGAGTGGTCCATTGATCTAATGAACAATTCAAAGATGTGCTCTGGCATGGATGACATGTGCAAAGGGATTGTTGATACTTGAAGGTTTCTAGTGTACTCGTTAAATAGGGTACGCACTTGGTGCATGATGGATCCTTAAGCATGATGGCCTCTTATATTCAATAGGAGATTTTTTTACCTCGAATTGACTGATGGTTAGTCTAGTTCCTGGCCTGCTGAGTGGCATGGATTCGAGTACCGTGAAATTAGGACGTTGACTATCATGTGGGTAGTCAAGTCCTCGAGTTTGATGGCTCGGACGCGTTATCATACATCCAATGCACTGAGTGAGTAATGTGAGAATGGATGATGAATGCTATGTTTGCTTCATTTTCTTATCAACCTAGGGATGTCACATGATGCATATATTATCGATGTAGATACCTAGACACCCCTTAATACTTTGACATATAGTACACCTATGATGATTATGATGTAAAGTAGCATATATCTCATGTTATGTGCTAACTCTTTGGATGTAAGGATAGGTCGGGTATGATTCCTTTTACCTTAAATCCAATATACTATATCGACTTTCATAGTATTTTAAGATTGTTTATCACTCACACCAAACTTTTATCTGGCTCAAGGTTTTATGCTCTTCTTCTTGTTATCTTTAGTACTCTTAGATGACAAGACCAAATAGGAGGTTTGGGCGATACATGATGCTGTACAGATGGACAAGAAGGAGATGATGCTTTCTCGCACTTATATTTGGACTCATTATTGTTTATACTGCTATGCAACACTATGGAGCCTAGACAGTGTCTGATTATTATCAGAGATAGTTCATCATTTGACTTTATTTGCCAGTTGTGTAGACTCTATTATTGTTTTGCATAACTGTATGAACATATGCACTCTGATTTTGTGGTTCGTTTAATTAGTACCGTCTTGCCTATTTTATATCTGTGATGATTATTAAATTTTACTCAATGCACTCTGAGATATATGATAAGTTCTGTGATTGTTTCATTTACTTTACAAACTTGACTATTGTCCTATGTCGACTGGACACCATTACACCGCACTATACAGGTTTGATTAGGTCTCGGATTTTTAGAGCGGTCGTCACACTTTCTTTCCAAGATAGAACCATTCAACATTTTATCCATTGGTCACCCTTGCAAAACTTGCCTTTTGTGGATAGTCATTAACACGACTCCATTCAACATCGAGCCATCATCCTTGGAACTCAACTTCATTCATCGTCGAGTTACACTCATTGAAGTCCCAAAGCTATCATCATTCATCATGCTACTACATAGCCATCGAACCCTAAACGAATAAAAAATACCTTTAGCACGATCTATAGAGTCCCCACACTCTAGTTCCATATATTCATGTCGGTACCGACAAAAGGAGGTTGGCATCGTTATGAATCTTCTAACCAATACTTAGCCAAATCTTGGCTACCTATTTCTTTCCCTGGATATTTCTCCTCAGCATGCCTAGAACCCCTTCTTTATGCCTTAAGCTCCCCAAGCCAACTGGTCCCTCCTTTACGAAGAAAAGATCTCGGCACTGCATGAAGAGGTTGGTATTGAGCTCCATATTTAGCTAAATTCTAGCATTTTGGCTCCAAGGACTCTTTTCTTGCCATGTCTCGAAGTAAGCCCCAAAGTTCCTTAGCCTTTGTTCTGAAGTAGTCCCCTGTAGACTTGAATTGAAGTCCCTTCTACCGACCGGAAATGATCTCGGCACTGAATACTGATTGGACATCCAAACTAACTCAAAACTTAATACGACCTGAAATCTGGGCTACTTATCTCCTCCATAGCTCACCTCCATGTTTCATCTTATTCGGAGCACTTTTGCCTTCAATTTGCCCAAATCAACGAATTCTTTCCTAACTACACTAAACACAGGCAAACCATATCAAAACAATTCATCCAAGCCTACATATCATTCAAAAGCACTCATCAAACATAACAATCCATCTAAACAAGATGAACATAAACGATTTAACCCAGATCTAGTTTTGTACCAAAACGACAATATGATCCAAAAGAGGTTGTAAAATTATATTTTATCAAATCCAATCTTTTTAATTTCGATCATAAACATCTTTAAAGGTTTAATTAAAGTTTAAGATCCTTTTAACATGAAATCATACCAAAAGCATCATTTTTAACTATATGGACAAGCATAAAATAGCGAGTGATCAAGAATCACTCACATAATACCCAAATTACCAATATAATCCAGAATTATGAAATGAATAGCGAAGAATCATGAATTTTCAATCACCAAGGTGATAGATCTACAATCCTCTTCTCCAATTACCTTTCTAATGATGGATTTGGCTAAGATCAATAAGGAAAGGAGAGGCTTCCTAATGAATCAAGGGCTAATGGAGGATTGGAATTGTTTTGGGAAAGTGGAAAATAAATCATATTAGTCCCATCACCGTCAATTAGGCATAATTCCCAAAATTACTTAGTAAGCCTAAGTAGAGGCTTAGTTTAACTGTCCACTAATTAGTCCAACAACAAACAGAATTTCATATAGATATATCTCCTTAATGATAAGTCTGTTTTTTTATTATGGCCACTATACAGAAAGGGAAACCAAAAGCCCGATTTAATGAAAGTGGTTTTAGACCCTAACTGCTCCTACCAAAAGTAACAGGCTTCATAGGAATTTCTAGGCCCAAACTATTCGATAAAAATTGCAAGTGTGGAAAATATCCTTAGTAGTCATATACTAAAGTTTAGAGCCATATGCCTTATATGAATTAAATAATAACATTTTACGATCCTATGATACATATAATACATGTCATTACAATTTGTGTGTGATCTATTAAGGTTTTGAACCGAGACCCGCAAATCTAAACCGAACCGAGCTGAAAAGACCCGAACCTGACTCGAACCCAATGAACCAAGTTGAGTTTGGAAGGTAAAAATACTATTTAAACCCGATCGAACCCGACCTGAACCATCCAGACCCAACCAAAAAACACAGTAAAATACACATTATAAGTGTAATTATGCAACTAGACCCAAACCAGCAAAACCCTAGGTCAGGTAGGGTCTAGGTTTAAACATGAATAGTTAGATCAAATAAATCTCGATCCGTCAAGAACAATGGTTCGATCGAGTCGGGTCTGGGTCCAACCCGACGGATCTATTTGCCAACTTTTTATCTGTTGATAATTAATCAAGAATGGTTGTTATAGTTTTATTATACTTCTAAGTTATTGTTTTGTGCTTATTTCACTAACCTAATACATCTCGTTAATGTGATTTTAGCCAAGTAATGGTACTTTGATGCTACCAAAGTAAAAGTTTTGCATGTTTTTAGATTTTTTATGAATATTTTAGCATAAATGGTGATCAAATTAGCGATGAGGATGATTAGATTAGAGGGTTGTTTAGCAATAGAAAACTAAACCCTCTAATAGATGAGGGTGATTAGATGAGAGAATTTTTTTATAACTATTTTCTCCGTTCCAACATTCGATGTGTCTAACCCTCAAACTCGTGAATAAAGCAATAATAACCTATGAATGCACTATCAATCTACATGTTGGCCTTAAAGAATGTTGCTCTTCCTTAGTATGTTGAGGACTCGGATAAATTATGTACTAATTTACTTTCATCTAGTTGGATTTAAATGGAATTGGTGATAGTTATAACTAAATGGTTTTCAAGTGTTTTTTAATTTGAAGCATTTAAAATTAACTTACGTTAAAAGTAGCTAATAGGTAAATACATCAAAACTAAATTTAACTTTGTATGCATAAATCTATAATTTAAAACTAATTTCAATCCTATTTTATCATTTATTATTCTATCACTTTTACATTTCACTATGCATCTAAAATCATTCATGAATTACAAATCAAATTATTTTTGTTTCTAAGAATGGTTTTTTCCTAAAAATTATTAATTCCTTTTTATTTGGTTTGCATAAAAAATGTTAACATTACATGAAAAGGTAGGATCAAGCATAAGTTTTGAAGTATCGGATAAATTTGCATGGTTCCTCTGCTCTGGTGAATAATCAAAATAGGAAAACTTCCATTTATTTGGGTCACTAGCTCGAGATATAACTAGTGTGAATTTGTGTTGTGCATAAGATATATTGAAATAAAATTGAAATAAAATGATTAATGAATCAATATGATAATTATAGTCTGTGATTCTGAATAAAACTAAAAAAGATGTCAAATAATCACAATGTACAGTGAATTTTTTGCTTTGGAAATATGGCCTAAAATGAATTTTTTATATTAATATGTAATGATGAGGCTAAACTACATATGATATACTTTTATTATTTCATGGGTCAAATTCATTAGGAAAGTGTCGAGTTGCATTTCACTATCTTACAATGAGGTATAATAACTTTAATAAAATGAAAATAGCATTAAAAGGAAGCCAAACGCTTTTTAAGCATCACGTCATAGGATTTACTAAACTTCATCAAATAATGAAATCTCAATAACGTTATAGTCCCAATAACATCAAGTATTTACAACATGTTATGAACTATGTTATCTTTCAGAAAGAAAGAAAGAAAGGAAAAAATAATAAAGTTGGACGCCATTTTCATATATTCAAAAGTTCAAAAAATTACAAGTACTTATATTGTTATATCCTAATTACAGAAGTGAAAACAGATAGGTTAAAGTAGATGGGCTTTAACAGGTAATTGGGCCACCGAATACATGAAGAATGAATGCAAACTATATTAAGCTCTAGCATGAGATGAGCATCCAATCTTCTCAACATCAGATTACACTCCCCTTCAAGTTGGAGAATACAGATTCTTCATTCCCAACTTGCTACACAAGTACTCAACTCTATTCCCATTCAATGCTTTGGTAAATATATCTGCAAGCTGCTCTCCAGTCCTCACAAATTTTGGTTCAATGATTCCTTGTTGAATTTTCTCTCTAATAAAATGACAATCCACTTCTATGTGCTTGGTTCTTTCATGGAATACGGGGTTAGATTCTATATGAATTGCTGCCTGATTGTCACAAAATAGCTTTGCTGGCAAGTTCACTTTCAACTGAAACTCAATCATCAAGTGTTTTAACCACATTATCTCACACACACTATTTGCCATAGCTTTATACTCAGATTCTGCACTTGAACGTGAGACAACTGCTTGCTTCTTACTCTTCCATGCTACCAGATTTCCCCCAATGAACACACAAAATCCAAAAGTTGATCTCCTGTCTTCTTTAGATCCGGCCCAGTCAGCATCAGAATAGCTCTCTATATTCATGTGACCATGATTTGCATAGACCAGTCCTTGTCCAGCTGTACCTTTTAGATAACATAAGATTTGTTCAAGTGCTGCCCAGTGATGAACTTTAGGAGATGCCATAAACTGGCTAACAACACTAACTGAGTGTGCAATATCAGGTCATGTAACAGTTAAATAATTTAGCTTTCCTACCAACCTTCTATACCTCTCTAGATTGTTGAACAACTCCCCCTCTCCACTAAAGTTAGTATTAGGTATCATAGGGGTGCTACTTGGTTTTGCTGCAAGCTTACCAGTCTCTGTTAGAAGATCAAGTGTATATTTCCTTTGAGATAGAGTTATTTCTTTACCATTTCTTGTGATTTCAACACCAAGAAAATATCTGAGTTCCCCGAAGTCTTTGGTATGGAACTGTGAGTGAATAAATTCTTTAAGGGAAAGAATACCATCATCATCACTCCCAGTAATCACTATATCATCAACATATACCACTAAAAGTATTATTCCTTTGTCACTGTTTTTGTGAAAAACTGAGTGATCAGATTTGCTTTTGATTAGACCAAATTTATCAACTGCCATGCTAAACTTGCCAAACCAGGCTCGTGGGCTTTGTTTGAGACCATATAAAGTTTTCTTGAGGAGACACACCTGTCTTATCTCCCCCTGAGCAACAAAACCAGGAGGTTGCTCCATGTTGACCACCTTAGAAAGATCACCATGTAAAAATGCATTTTTTATGTCAATCTGATGAAGTTTCCAGTTTGAAATGGCAGCAAGAGAGATAAAAAGCCTTATAGAAGTCATCTTAGCAATAAGAGAGAAGGTTTCAGAGTAGTCTATACCATATGTTTGAGCATAGCCTTTAGCAACTAGTCGAGCTTTTAATCTAGCCACAGTTCCATTTGCATTCATTTTGACAGAGAATACCCATTTGCAGCCTATAGCCTTCTTGTTTGGTGGTAATTGAACAAGGTCCCATGTGTTGCTTTGTTCTAGTGCACTCATTTCTTCCATCATTGCCTCACACCAGCTTGGTGAAGCCAGAGCCTCTTTAACAATTTTAGGTACTGTAACAGCATCCAAAGATGACACTAGAGTGTATGAAGAGGGATTTAATCTTTTATCAGATACAAAAGATGAAATAGGATAAGCACACTGCCTTTTTCCTTTTCGAAGTGCAATAGGCAATTCCAGACTTGGATCAATCAAAGTGGTTTGATGAACAGGGTTTGTGTCAACCTCTTGAGGAATTTGAGACTGGTTAGTGGGTATAGTAGAGTACACAAGAATTTCTTCATCATCCTCTTGTGTATTTGTATGTGTAGAGTGATCAGGAGACTGATAAACTGGCACTTCCTCCATAAAGGTGACATCAATTGACACAACATATTTCTGTAGACTTGGACAAAAACATCTATATCCTTTTTGCAGTCTTGGATACCCAACAAATATACACTTTAGAGACTTATGATCAAGTTTACTCTAATGTGGGTTGACATTTCTAACAAAACAAGTACATCCAAAGATTTTAGGCTTGACAGGATGCAACTTCTTATTAGGATATAATACTTGATAGGGAATTTTATTGTTAAGCACTGTGGATGGCATTCTATTAATCAGGAAACATGTTATGGAAACTGCATCTGCCCAAAACATTTTTGGAACATTCATTTGAAATAATAAAGCTCTAGTGGTTTCTAATAAATGTCGATTTTTTCTCTCAGCAACTCCATTTTGTGATGGAGTGTCAACACATGAAGTTTCATGAAGAATACCATTTTGAGCAAGATATGAATTAAATTCAGTGGATACATATTCCTTGGCATTATCACTTCGTAGAGTTAACAATGGTGTGTTAAAATGTGTTTTGATTTCAGCATGAAATTTACAAAACGTAGAAAACAATTCAGAACGAGATTTCATTAAGAACAACCATGTTACTCTAGAGTAATCATCAACAAAAGTTACAAAATATCTAAACCTAGGTTTAGATATACTTGATGATGGTCCCCAAATATCTGTGTGTACCAATTCAAATGGCTTGCTTGCACATTTATTTATTCTAGGATGAGAACTGATACGATGATGCTTGGCATACTGGCATGATTCACAATTTATTGTAGACAGTGAGTTGTATTGAGGACAAAGCTGCTTGAATAAAGAGAGAGATGGATGACCTAATTGACAGTGAGCTTTGAAGACAGGACTCATAACTGAGCATACTGTATGATTATTTGTTGGAATATCAAGTGTATATAAACCATTAGACTTGCTTCCTCTACCAATAATTTGATTCGTCATAAGATCCTGGAACACACAATAATTTGGATAGAAATTAACACTGCACTTTAGGTGATGAATAATTTGACTAACTGATAGCAAATTAAATGACAGTGAAGGCAAGTATAAAACAGATTTCAATGGTAGAGATGAAATAGTCATGACTTCTCCTACCCCTTGAACAGATGATTGGGATCCATCTACTAATGTGACAGTATGAGATGATTTATTACTTGTTAAAAATGTAAATAGATCACTATTACCTGCCATGTGATCGGTTTCCCCAGAATCAATTATCCATTTTTGAGTAAATTGACCAGTATTTGCCATTGTAGCAGTAGAAGAGGATGAAGGTTCTGATAAAGTATTCTGGAGGGAATTCTGAAACTTGGAGTACTTGTCATACTCATCTAAAGTCATAAGAACAGTTTTAGTTCCTGAGTTTGAGTTTGAGTTATTCCGCTGATGTTTGTATTGCAGTTTTCTACATTCAGATACTACATGCCCTGTCTTTCTGCAATATTTACAAACTTTACTTGAAGGATTTGATGGTGGTCTCCAAACAGGTGGAGATGGTCTCTGTGGTCTCCATGTTTGTGAAGATGTTGAAGGTGGTCTCCATGATACATTAGCTGATGGTCTCCATGTTTGTGCACTTGCTGGTTGTGCATTGTTACACATAAGTGCATTATCATGTAATGTAGAGGTAACAGATGCAATTTCAGTTCGAAGAATACGGCTAAACACCTCCTGTAGTGATGATACTTCTGAATTGGCTAGTATTTGAGACTTTGCACTCTCAAATTCAGATGGCAATCCTGCCATGAAGCTCATTACAGCCATTTGCTCACGCTGTTGTTGTTGGATCTTTATGTCAGTGCTCATTGGCAAAAGTGTATTAAATTCTTCATACGTTTGTTTAAAGGACATAAAATAGTTTGTAAGAGTTTGATCTTTCTTTTCAGCTCGATAAAATGATTTACAAACATCATACATTTTTGTCAAATTTCCTTTCCCTGAGTATAAGAATTCTAAATACTCCATTAACTCTTTTACAGTTTCACAATGATTGATCAACCCAATTACTATATCATCCACAGAATTTCTTATTTGTAAAAACAAGCGAGCGTCATCTCTAAGCCAGTTTTGATCTTCTTTCTCTGCCGAATCAGATCTAGGTGATTCCTCAATCAGATGTTTATTTTTATCCATGCTTCGGAGATATAGACGAATCGTTTTACTCCAATCAAGATAGTTAGATCCATTCAACTTGCGATATGTGATTTTAGACATCATCGAGACAACATCTACCACTTTCTCTATCATGATTCTTGAACTCAAAAAATAACAAGGAAAATAGAAAATCAGATTAGAGACAAATCCCTAAATCCTTTAATTTCTGGATCGAGAAATTTATTGCTCTGATACCATGTTATCTTTCAGAAAGAAAGAAAGGAAAAAAGAATAAAGTTGGACGCCATTTTCATATATTCAAAAGCTCAAAAAATTACAAGTACTTATATTGTTATATCCTAATTACAGAAGTGAAAACGGATAGGTTAAAGTAGATGGGCTTTAACAGGTAATTGGGCCACCGAATACATGAAGAATGAATGCAAACTATATTAAGCACTAGCATGAGATGAGCATCCTTCTTCAATCTTCTCAACATCATATTACAAACTAAAAATTACGCCAAATATTCCACTTATTAAACCCCAATTATGAATATTATGAACTCTAGTTTTGTATTTGTAAATTAATATCTCTCCTAAGTAAGGTGTTTCTCTTCTTTTAGAAGTTAAAAAACACTTTAATTTTTCCATCAAGTATGAACGCATGAAATCTATGCTTATGATGATTTTTTGAAGTTAATGTGCTCTCTATCATAATTTTACATCCTTTATATTGTTCGGGTTATCTCGAGGATCCCAACACAATTAGATTTGAGAAGAGATGAGAAGTGAAGAAAAATAATAGATAAATAATTTCCACTGACAAAACTTTATTAATCACCCAAAGATTACAAAGAAAACCCCTAAAAGTTGAGAGAAAAAATTTAATACCCAAAACCTTTGTATAATGACCCTCCTTCTCTCTAATCACAACCCTTATATAAACCTATTTATTACAACCTTGATAAAATACCTTCTTTAGTCAGCTGATCAAAGAATTGATTGATTACTTCCATCTCTTAAAATAATTCATTTCTATGTACATAACTGTTTGCATTTTCTTTAATTCAATAAAAGAGGCAATTAATATTCTTTAACCACTCTCCAAAATCAACAAAATCTATAAGAAAAGGCAATATTTTTTAGCCACAATTCCACCATGACTCGAAATATCTTCAAAATTTACTTCAATATGGGAATATTGTATCATCGAAATTTAACAATCTCCACCTTGATATTATATTTCCATACAAGCCTACCAAGTCCATCTACATCCTCATACTCCAAACAATCTCTAATATCCCTATGGAAAGAAGTGTCTCCATCCAGAAAAAATTAATCAACCTCTAAACCACCTAATTGCCCATGCTCGCCAATCGAAGTGCTCATCGTGAATGAATTAGAAATGCTTGTAATACCACAAAGGCCTCCATGCGGACTTTCCGGCTTTCTTTTACTAGCTCTACCTTGATTCAAACAATTTTGCTTCTCCAACTCCAATTTGAGAGCTCACTTTATTCTCCAATGTTTTTCCAGGTAGTTTATATGTATTATTCTTTCTAATTTTGCGAGTAGAACTTCCCTCTTACCCTCCCAAACCCTTATGACTCTACCCCAAGTTGAAAATTTGTCACATTGTTCTTACAAATGTCCTACTGAAACAAGATTCTTCTTAATTTCTAGGATATGCATAACTTATGTAAGCTTCACCATTTTTCAATTATACTGCTTTAGCGTAACTGAATATGTGCGGTTAACAAGCGAATCCCCTCCATCGATGGATTCCACCATATCAATTTTCTCTTCATAATCAATAAGTGCTTCTTTTTAATTGCACATGTGGAAACAAGCACACAATATTTGCATTTGCCTTTATCTACCTATAGGATGATGCCATCGAATTCTCCGCCAAAATACACCTCATCATCGCTATAATCCTTTTGTTCCGTTTGGTCTTCTTCCAATGCCTTCATCCTCTTTTTATCCCATTTAAGCTTATTGCAAAATTTTAGCTGGTGACCTAGTTTTTCACAGTATTAGCAGATGAATCCCTTTTAAGTTTATTTGATTGTCTTTCCATATTTGGATGGTTACCCTTCCTTGCAAGATGCACCTCTTTAATCAGATTTCCTTTCCCTTTCTTCATTTACCTTTTCTTCCATTAGGTTCATCCATCGCATCTCCTCATTAAGAAGGCTACTAACCACTGATTCCATTCAAACAACTCCATCTTGATTTGATTTGTTTAATGCAACCAGTAGTGTTCCTAACCTTCTGGTAATGAAATCATCAAAATCAAAGCTTACGTTTTATCATTAACCTTGTAATTCAAGGCTACCCATTGATTCACAGTTACTTGAATCATTATGATGCTTTCCAATTGATCCACCTTCTTTAAGATTCAGATTTACTAATTTTCTCATTAGAAGAGCCTTGTTTGTTGCAGAGTTCATCGTGTAAATTCCTTTTGATTTCTTCCAAAATGCATAATCAGATGCTTCATTAGCAAAAATATGAAACACTATATTCTCCAAGAAAACATCAAATGTCCACCACAGCCTTCTTACCCAAAGTTTCCCATTTTGTTTATGTTATATCATTAGGTATCTCCACATTGTTCCTCAATAGTTGGTGAAGATCGTTAAGATATAGAAAATCCTTCATTTTCGCCTTCCATAACCCCTAATCTCTCCCATTCAGTTTTTCAACACTTATCTTCTCTATAACCGTTGACTAAAAATTTAGTCAACCTCAGAATTATAGTTGAGAATAGCTATTGTTGAAGGTCACTCGCTAATAACTCAGTTTAGAAATGTAAAACGAGTAAGATAAATTATAGTAAGTTAAAAGACAAGAATTAGAGTGGTTTGATCAAAGTTGATCTATGTCCACTATGAGTAACTTCTTATTACTTTGCCTATCTTACAATAATTTAGATTACAAGAGGTAATAACAAGAAAAATAATTGTTTGAGAGCTTGAGATGCTCAACCCTTGAAGAAATGAAAATGTTTTTGTATTTATAGCCCCTGCAATGCATAATGAACGGCAAAGATGGTGTTGTTTCAGTCCAAATTTTTTTCCGGATCATTGATGGAGTTGTTCGGCTAAGATGTGTGCTAGGTAGGATTCCATTTGGATTTTAAGGCTCAGATATTTGCCGGCTAACAGTCTGAACATGAGGGGATAGACGGCAGTGGATCAGTGAGTGGTTATGCAGAGGTATATGATCATTGTTATATGTGTCGGTCCCATTAAATAAATGATGTAGTAGTACATTCTTTTTGTAGTGTCAATCATGTGCCAGTGGTGGTCTGACTCACGTAGCTAAATTTGGACATGCCAAGATTAGTGAGCTTCATATGGAACTATGTGGCTTAGGAGGAAGATGAGTAGGAGGCCTTGTTGAAGAAAGAATGATGAAACCATCTAAGTTGATCAAAGTATGAGCATGGCTTATTGCTTGGGTTACTCGCTTGTGGATAGTCCTTAACATGCCAGAACATAATTTATCCCAGTCCTTCGATGACGTCATTGGCTTTGTATGGCCATTCATGTACCAGTGTCAATAGGGTTGTTTTTTGCAGCAAAATCCTTGTGCGATGAGTAAGATGCAGACCCAGTGAGATAGGTGAGCTATGGTGCGAGCCATTGGAGCCATATGTGTCAAGACGTTGGAAGATGGAACCATGTGGGCCAAGATGCTTATGGATGGAACCATATGGGCAAAGATGCTGATAGGTGGAACAATGCATGCCATGATACGGGCCTAGATATGGGCTATGGTGCGGGCCAGCCTTTGTTACTTGTGAAAAATTTAAGCAACATTTTGCCCCCAAATTTTGTTCCTGCGATTAGGGATGGACTTTTCATTCATTCATTTTATATTGCTAATATATTCCTTTGTACAATTGGAGGTGGAGATTACTTTCTCGAGACATTGAAGAAAGGATTCAACGGTTGATTTGACAAATTAGTTGATGAAAACCTATTTGGGTCCAGATCTTCGTTGTAACACCCCTATATTTCAGGGGAAAAATAATTAAAAAGAAATTAAAATAGAAGAAGTTATTATTAAAAGAAAATTTAAAGGAAACATGTAAATTAAAGTACACCTCACGTTTTTTAATTAGTTAATGGAAATATAATTAATAAACTTAGACAACTGGGAAAAATGGACAATTTGCAAATATTGTTTGTGGCAATTTTCTAATTAATTTTCATATATAATGTTTTCCAAACGGAGTTCAAACGAAGAAGTTATGACCGTTTGAAGTTTTGGCATCAGAAACAATTACACGTATGAAATTGGTAACTTCATTAATTATAATTGATGGATTGATTGCTGATGTGTGTTAAATTACATATGTACACAGTTAGCAATGAGTCGGTAGAATTTACTAAAAAGGGAAACATATTATATACACAAAATTTGGAATTATTTCAATAGCTTACGTGTTTATGCGCACATTTAAACGTTTGAATTTGATTAATGAAATTAATTGGAAATAAGAGTATTGTATTAATAATACACACACACACATATGTATAAGGAGAGAAATGGTAAAAAGATTTATTGACAATAAATGCACATTATTAGTAATTAATGTACGTTACAATTGTAATTAACATGCGTTACAACATTTACTAATGTACGTTAATTGGAAATTAACGTAGATTGTAAACATGTAAGATGAGGAAACTAAATTTGTTTATAAAATATATATTCTTGAATTTTAAATCTTTAATGTTTATAAATAGAAGATTTAGAAAAGAGGATAAAACGCTGACAAATAAATGTTGTGATGGACAAGAATCAATAGGGAATGGTTAAAATTAGTAAGCAATCAATTAAGAAAATTAACTATGAATGAATAAAATTAACCAAGGGATTGATTAGTTTAAATTGTATATGAATATATACATATATCCTAATTAATTTTACACATTCAAAAGTGTAAGTAAATGTGTAACATACCCAATTGATGAATAGATAAGGATTGGGAGTAAATTGATTGGCTGAACTAATGGCATAATTGAAATTAATGAGAATGTATAAAAAAGGAAATTATTATGGATGTAAATTTGGCAAATTAAGATGGATTGATTGCTAACAAATGCAAATATTTAAAATAAAGATCCAATGAGATTTATAAAATAGGAAACAATTTGTAAAGTCAATTAAGAGGGAGAGTATAATCTCTTAAAAAGTGTAATGTATATACACAAACAACAAAAATGGAAATTTTGCAATGTAATCAATTAGTGGGAATAATTAATGAACGCTGATTTATTTTCCAACGTGGCGGTTTTCTATTGGACTGAGTGACGTGGTTTCCGATTTCCTAGCGTTCTATTGGTCCAGTGACATGTATGAGCCAGAGTGGATAACGATGAGGTGTTCGGATGAACATGATTTAACCTAGGAAAATATAATGGATTATATACACTCACACTATCTATAAATAAACCGTCTAACCTAAAACCTAATCTTTTATTCAACCGTCGCCATAAGTCTACAAAAAAATTTATGTGTATTCTTCTTCCCCCTTTTCTCCACTAAATAAATAATTCTCTTCCAAATCAAATTAAAAATATATATACGAGTTATTTGAAGAATTCTGAAGAATTTAAAAAGAGGAAGATAAGAAGAAGAAAAGCTTTTCAAATTTATACAAGCTCAAGTGCCAAGTGAGTGGGAATTAATATGAAATAGAAAATTAAAGTAGTTTAATTTTAGTTCTTTTCTGGCACGATAATATGAATTAATTTTGGTTAATAATTGAGGTTTGATGCAAATTATTGTAACTTCTTCTTCTACACTTCTCAATTCTAATTCATGTTTAGTTTAAAATATGGAATGCTTATTCATATTTTATGGCGTAAATGAAATTTGTTTAATTAAATTGAAATAGAATTGTTATTCAATTTTTAATGGCATAACTAGTTAGTTGGGTAAATTCAGAATATTTTCTTTGAATATTGGAAATTTTTGGAGTAATAATAGGGAGTCTCCCTCCTTAGCTCTCTTAGCTAGATTTTTCGTTAGCGATGAAGTTGAGGATAAATTTCCTATCTGTAGAGTGTTAGGTTTACCTTACACCCTTTCAGATCATTGTCCCATTATCCTTTCTTGCGACCGTCATAGAGTTATTAGTAGATCTTTTAAATTTGAAAAAATGTGGCTTCTAGAACCATGTTTTTCAAATTTAATCATTAATAAATGGTCGTCCATGAGTTTTTATAGTTTTAAGTATAGTGATAATTCTGCTAAAGCTTTTGTGCTCAAACTTAGAAAACTTAGGATTTTTCTTAAAATTTGGAATAAAAATATTTTTGGTAATATTAAAATTAAAAAAGAAAACATTCTTAATGAGATGCTTAAGTTAAATAAGATTGAAGAAACTAGACATTTAAGTTTAGGTGAGAGAAATGTTCTTAATAACCTAAATGTAGAACTTAATTCTATTCTTGAAAAAGAGGAAGTTATGTGGAAACAAAGATAAAAAATTCAATGGATCAATGAGGGTGATAATAATACCAAATTTTTTCATAATATTGCCAACAGTAGAAAATGTAGTAATACAATTAATTCCATTTTAGTTAATAATGTGGAATTAGTTGATCAACGTGATCTCAATAATGCTTTCACAGAATATTATAAAGATATTTTTGGCCATAAAAATAAGCATAGAGTTAGAGTTAGATGGAATGATCTTTATCCGTCTGTCTCTAATATTAATCTTTCTGAATTAGATGTTCCTTTTACTGAAGAGGAAATCCAAAAAGCCATTTTTGATTTACCAGGTGATAAATCTCCGGGCCCGGACGGATTTCCCATTTTCTTTTATAAAACTTTTTGGGAAATTTTAAAATTTGACTTAATTAGTTTGTTTAATGAATTTTATAAAGGAAATCTTCAATTAGGTAGATTTAATTTTGCTAATGTTATTTTACTACATAAAAAGTTGGTGCTAATACTTTAAAAGATTTTAGACCCATTTCATTAATTAATTGCTCTGTTAAAATTATTTCTAAAGTTTTAGCTAATAGACTTAGTTTAAAAATGAATGATCTAATTGACTGTTCTCAATCTGCTTTCATTAAAGGAAGAAATATCACAGATGGTGTAGCAGTTGTTCAGGAATATATCAATTTTTGTTGTAAGAATAATATTACTTGTGCTATTTTAAAATTAGATTTTG
This sequence comes from Allium fistulosum, assembly GCA_030737815.1. Taxonomy (NCBI): domain Eukaryota; kingdom Viridiplantae; phylum Streptophyta; class Magnoliopsida; order Asparagales; family Amaryllidaceae; genus Allium; species Allium fistulosum. The sequence continues at coordinate 1,354,831,323 of CM060902.1, read as the reverse complement.
CTAAGGCTTTTGATTCGGTTGATTGGGATTTTCTTATAGATATTTTCCATGCCAAAGGCTTTAGTAATAGATGGATTAACTAGATCATGAACTTGCTTAAAACAGGAAATTCTAGTATTATGGTTAATGGTATTTTAGGTAATAAAATTCAATCTAAGGGAGGTTTAAGGCAAGGAGACCCTTTATCGCCCCTTCTGTTTAATTTAGCAGCTGATGTCTTTTCTAAGATTATCAAAAATGCTATTAACAATAATCTTTTGGGTATTATTGGTAATGATAACTCAAGTTTTGGTTTATCTGTCCTTCAATTCGCAGATGACACTTTGCTTTTTTCTTCTCATCTTCCTAGACACATAATTGCTCTTAAGTTTATTCTATATAGTTTTGAACTTTTATCGGGTTTAAAAATAAATTTTGATAAAAGTTCTGTTTTAATTTTAAACGATTTGGAAAAAGTTGAAAATTTAGTTGCAAATACATTAAATTGTAAAACTATGAATTTTCCGTTTGACTATCTTGGTTTTGTTATAAGACCTTCTAAACTTAAACACGATGATTGGTTAATTATCGTAGATAAAATCAAAAATAGGATTACAAACTGGAATGGGATATTTTTATCTAGAGCAGGTAGACTGGTTTTAATTAATTCTATTTTATCAGCTCTCCCTATTTATTGGATGTCTATGCATCTTTTTCCTGATTGGGTGATTGATAAAATAGATAGAATTAGAAGAGATTACCTTTGGAGTGGTGAAAATTCAAATAGTAGCATCAAATGTTTAGTAAATTGGGAAACTGTCTGTAAGTCCAAAAAGGATGGTGGTTTAGGAGTCATTAATCTTCGTAATATGAACTTGTCTCTTCTTGGTAAATGGTTATGGAAATTCAGAGATACCAATGATAATGCCTTCTGGAAGGAGATTATTTCTAAATATTACTACAATGGTAGTAAAAATTTCTATCATATTAGTCCTTCGATTACTCGTAAGCAATCTCATTTTTGGAAATCCATTTTAAAATGTAGTGAGATTTTTAACTTAGGTGTTAATATTATCGTTCACTCTGGAAATAATACATCCTTTTGGCATGATAGTTGGATTTCAGCTACTCCTCTTAGGAATGAGTTCAAAGATTTGTATGATATTTGCAACTTTAAATATGCTTTTATATCTGAAGTTTTAAATTATGAAAATGATCCTCCTTGGATTTTCAGTTTTAACAGAATTTTAGTAGGTTCAACCCTTAGACAGCTTAATTTGCTTTATGCTAGATTAAATCTTTATAATATTGACAATGAGAATGATTATATTAGCTGGGAGTGGGATAAGAGCAAGAAATATTCTACAAATTCCTTTTACAAATTCATTAACTTTTCGGGTGCTACTGATAATTGTTTTAAATTTATCTGGAAGGCTAACGCTCCTCCAAAATCTAAAATTCACATGTGGCTTATTATTCATGGTAAATTAAATACAATAGAATTTTTAAAAAGAAAAAATTTTCACATTGATAATAAATGTTATTTTTGTAATACTCATCTAGAAGATATTAATCATATTTACTACGAATGCATGGGTACTCATTTTATTCTTATGAATACCCTCAATATTTTTGAGTATAATATTAGTTCTAGAATTACTGATTGCTTTTTCTATTGGAATTCTTTTAGACTTAAGTTTAATAAGGATAATAGATACTTGCTTGATACTCTTTTCACCATATCTAGTTGGTATATTTGGTTTGAGAGAAATCAAATAATTTTTAATAATAACTATATTAGCTATAATAATTTGATTTTTTTAATTTCCTCTTTTTGCTTAAATTGGGTCTCAAATCCTAATTATAAATTAGCCAAAAATATTTGTTTTAAGAAATACCTTAACAAGGTTAATAATAATATTAATATTTTCAAACATAACATTAATAATTTTGTCTTTAATAATAATTATATTAATGCCTTTTCTAATTTAAATGATGTTTACATGATGCGTACTAATTTTCTTCCTTTATTAGGTCCTTAATTTTGTTAGGTTTTGTTTTTTCTCGTTTAACATTTTCTGTTTGGGTCATATTTCCTTTACTTTTTAGTATTGTTAGTTTTTTATACTAGTTTATATTTGCTGTATTTTTCTCAGTCGATTTTTCTCGCATATATGTATATAAATTCTATTTATATACATATATGTGTTTCATACTTATTATTTTTCCTAGATTTGTTTCAGGTTTGGATTAGATAGGTTGCTAGTTTATCTCTTCAGCAGGATTGCTAGCATCTTTTGGAGTGCAGGATAGCTTTTCACAGGAGTTCTGATGGCGTCAGGCATGTTATTCTGTGTCTTCAGATTTCATAGATTTTCTATTCTGATGGTGCTGGTTTTATGATTCTCCGGATTTTGTAGATGGTTTAGTTTTTTAGGTACCTCTAACACCTTATTATCGGGCGGTGGCCTTGCCGGAGCTTGATTTTAGGGTGTAATGGGCGGTGGCTTTGCCGGAGCTCATTATTGGGGTATCCTTTTCTTTATTTGGTTCTGGTTCATGGACTTGTCACCTGCCAGGCATGTTGGCAGCACCATTTTATGTGTTTTATACATAGCTTCATGTGTGCTCTCCTCTTTTATTAGAGGATCACACATTTCTCTCAAAAAAAAAATTGGAAATTTGGTTGGTATAATTACATAATTTTGAATATGGTTATGGAACAAAATTGGGAATTTTAATTGGTATATGTGTTTATTCCATATGCAGCCTTAAACGTAAAAAGTGAAATTTGGTGTAATTAAATGGGTTGTGGCTATTGGATAAAAACTTTGTACAGATTAAATCTCTAAAAGGAGAATGTAAATTAGGATTGAAAAAAATGTAAATTAAATGAACCCTAAAGGCTAGTGTAAATCTGTAACAAAATGGTATAAAAATTACGTACAAACCATAAGGACTGAACGGACGTGAAATTGAAACACCATTTATGTAAGAAAGAGTGAAATTTTGAAATAACCAAATCGAATGTAAAAATGGCCTAAAGAAGATTAATGGAAATAAACAGTATGTAAACTGTAACGGTAAAACTATTTAATCTGCAACCGGTTTGGTAGGCAGACCTTGTAAAGGTCTGGATAGGTGTTTCATGCAGTTAAGACCAAAATATAGTTTTGGCTATACGTACTAGGAGTGGGCAAGAAGGTTCGCAAGAATATTTGTTACCTTTGATAGGTTGTTAGTACGTAGGATAGATAGCATCCGCAATCGTAGGCTTCTTCAGGCAGATCGACGCGGACGGAACATGACAAGTGTACTCCGACGTAGGCTTCTTTAGGCAGATCGTTAGAGGATTTTGCGCAGCTGACCCAGCTGCTGGTGCTCTTTCGCAGGACCGACACTTTGGATAGGGGCAAGTCCACGTTGGTGACCGAGAAGACCAGAGGATAGGAGTCCAGTTTGGCGGAGCCGGAGCACAACTTCAGGGTCCTGCGAGGTTGTTTGAGTCGGCGCCGGTCAGACGTAAGAGACATTTAATCACAGTGCACGGGTGAAGAGCATGACTTTCACGCTGTAGCATGCAGATAGGCAGTCACAGTGCATGGGTGAAGAGCATGACTTTCACGCTATAGCATGTTTATAGGTAAGGATAGCAGGTCCGACATGCCGATTGACGTTTAGTACCACTGCATGGTTGACTTCCCTAGAGTGACCATGAAATTTGGCTTCTTAGGAACTGTATCTAAGAAGGATTCGCTACAATATATTATTCACCCTCTGCGATATCCGAGAAAGATCTGGAATTCAACTGTTTTGTTCTTTCTGCTTCATTTTATTTCTCATTCACCATAGTTTATGTCCGACCCATTCTTATTTTCCCCAAATCACAGGAAGACAGTTTAACAACTATTTGGATTTAATAAAAAGGAAAGTTTCACTCCTAGGTTCAAAACTGTTAGGGAAATTAGCCTAATCCTGGTTAGTAACCATATGTTGAATACTTTATCATTATTCCGGTGTGAGATTTTATAAACATTACTCTGACTTGTTGATGTGCACATAAATGTGCATATATTTACATCCATATTTTATCTATTTTTATTTAAATAAATGTCACATTTGGGCATTTTGACATGTTTAAAACCAAAATTCAATTATTTTCAAATCATCATATATTCATCTTCATTCAGGGGAAAAATGGTCATTTTTGTGCATGTGTCAATTTGAGAATTTTTACTTGAACATTTTTTATGATTTTTATAGGAATTTGGATGCATATGGAAGAGGCTTTAATGAAGATATATGCATGCACAAGGGAATACAAAGGAACAAAAAGGAAATAATTCAAGCTCATGATCATGGAGGACCCCACCCACTTACCTAAATCTACAATTAGAAGCTAATGGACAACTAAGTGGAGGTTAAAGCTTCATGCACATTTAATGATGGATTAATTAGTGGCTAATGGTTACTTGGTGGCCACACTTCCTAAATGGAATTTTGGGAAGCACCCTAAAATTTGAATTAGGGTTTTATGCATGTATAAATAGCCCTCTTATGTACATGTAAAGGATCTTCTACCTTTCATTTTACTTAGAAAATTAAGCAAGCAAATTGTAAGCTCAATGTTACATGAAATAAAAATGGCTTCCTAGCCTCTTTCTCTTTTCTTTTCTACATGCTTTTATTTACTTTTATGCTCATTTTTATTCTTATACTCTCTTTCATATCATGTTCATAGTTTAGATTTACATTTATGCACTAGTTTAGTTCATTACCTTTTAGTAATTAATCTTCTTTTTCTTTGTTTATTCTCTACTTTATTTTATTTTCAATGTTGAAATCTCTATGTGTTGAAATGATAACACAAATGAGAGGCTAAATCCCAATAATTTAGTGGTAATGAAGCTTTCTTTTATCATGTAAGATTCAACATAAATTTTCTATGTATGATCTCTTTTGTGCTTTATGAGAAAATGAATGTTTATGTTTGTTTGTGTTTTATGTTGAATTTGATAGCCTACTTTGTTCATAACAAATAGGCTATGCTTATCTCATTAATCACAAATTTTCTCTTCATCTAAATATGATCATGGCAATGAAGTGAAGTTTTAATCAAAATTTGATGATCTATGTTACTAGTTAATAGTAAATAGATCATGCTTAAACTAGATTTGGTTTCATTTTCTATGCCATGTTTCATGAGATTTGAAAAAGTAGGACTAGAGTTGTATTATAGTTTTATGGTTGATTTGTATTAATTAATAACTCAAATAGGCCATGCTTACGATAAATACATCACTAATCCTACTTAGATTAAAAAGAGATCATCATTTGATTTTATGTTGATTTATGTGAAAAATATAAGAAAGTGGATTTGCCTCTAAATTGAATTTTAATCGCATAGTTTTTAATCTCAACATTTGCTTAGCTTTCTAGTTTTCAAAACAATCTCCACTTTGGTTTAATTTGATTGATTAGAAATTTAAAATCTACCAATTCCCTACGGATCGACCCGTACTCCCCACGTACTAACTTTTGTACGTCGTGCGCTTGCGGTTAATTTTTATTATAAATTTTTCGAAGGTTCTCTAACTCGATAGAATTTCCAAAGTTAAACACTTGCCTTTGTTATTTGCAGGATACCAAACCAGCAATTCGTGCTTTAGTGGACTTGGATTTTCGGTTCATCGAAAATTTAAGCCTACTAGGGTGCGGGGTGTTACATTTGGTATCAGAGCTTAGGTTAGCAGATCCTAAGAATTAGGAAGTATGAGTGAATGTATTTGCAAAAATAAATATACTTAAATCCAATTAATCCCAATTATAGATTAGTAACATATGAAAAGTCCATGGAAAGAAAGAAAATTTGTACTTGAGTTCTAGTTGGGTCGTAGTAGCCCAAGGATGTTCAGTCCCTATTTTTATTTCCGATGGAATATGTATAATAGGTCCATTTATTGGAAAATAATTAGAATCCATATGTTATGCAAGTAGGAAAATATCTTAGAGAAAGAGGATTTAGGTGGGGGAAAAAGGATTTCCAAGATTAGGAATAGGACATTCCTAAGGAAGTAAGTAAAGTCCACTTTAAGTTTAACCGATTAAAGAGGAAACTTTTTTAGATTAAAAAGTTGAATTATATTTGAAAAAGTAAATAATGGGTTTTGGAAAAGTGGTATGGTTTTTGAATGATAAAGATTTTTATTTGAAGAAAAATTCTTTTTGTAAGATTATACAGCATAAGTAGCTTGCTAGTTTCTTTATAAAACAAAAGGAATTTAAATTATAGTTAATTGGAAGCCAGAAATTTCGGTAAAGAAAATTTTGTAAAACTCTATTCTTATGAAAGGGACAAAAAGAGCAATATAACTTGGAAATATTTTTACATGAAAATTATTTTTTTGGGTGAACAGAATAAATGGTAGAAATTGGGAATAGAGTACATGTGTTAAAAAGGGAGACATAGAACTTGAAATTTAGTTAAGTAACTGCATTAGTATTGTAGATATGTAGGGATTTGACATACTTTAATTTATTGGAATGAAAGGAGTAATGATATAATTTTCTATGAATCAACCAAGCTATAAATTAACATGTTTTGTTGAAATTATAAGGAATATGCGGGAAAAAAATCCTTGTAATTTCACACAAACATAAATCCTCCTTTAAAGGATTCATATAATATTTTTAATGGTTTCTGTTGTAGTTCCAATATATTAAAGTATAAAATCTTTAAGTATAATTAAAAGTGTAGTAATTGGAATAAACGTTAGTAAGTGTAGTACGAAAAAAGTCAAGGAACTCTTGAGAGATTCATTGTTCTTATCTACTCTAGTTTTTGTAATATGAAAATTATGAAAGAACATTTTGAAAACAAATAAGGTATGTCTTTGGAATAAATGGCTTGGTGAAAATAAATAATTTTTTGAAAAAGAAAAACTTAATGAAAAAGTTGAATCAAAGATTCCAATTTTTAGAAATTTATAAAGGTCTTTAAAAGGAAAAGCAAGTTAAATTCTAAACTTAGAATTGTTGGTATTCCCATCTAGGTTTAGGGGATAATTTAAATTCAAACACCGTAAAAGTGTAAGGTAAAGCCATCAAGTATTTATCGATTTAATAAGAAGTTTTAAGTAACACTTTTAAAGGCAAAAATTTTGGGATTTTGAAACTTTTTTTTGAAAGGAAGAAATAAATGCCAAACCAAGTTCTAAAATATGGAGTAGATAGGAAATGGAGCCTAGGGTTAAGGATTCCCTAGGATTAAGACACATATTGAGAGAACGTACTTGAAAAAATGGTTTTTCAAGGAGTCTTTCAAAAAGTTTTCAAAAACGAGTTTTGAAAGTATATATTTATATATATGTATATAGATAAAAGTTTTATTAAGAGTAGTTTTTAAAGGTTTTATCTATATATGTCAGAATTCCTTTTATTTGTGCCTACCCTATCCATGGGAAAGTGAATGGGAATTAGTTTTAGGAGATAGGATGGACCTTCCCAAGTTATAATTGTAGAAATGCTAATGGTTGTTTCTTATATAAGCTAGTAGTAGCAGAGGAATTATGGGCATGAAAGTAAATCAAGGAGATTAGCCCAGTGCCACCTTTAGGAGATGGATAGGTTGGAAATAAATATGACGAAAAGGCTTTGCGACCAAAAGGAAATTTGTGCATTTTTAGTATTGATGCATAAAAGTGGGCTTACGCTATTAGGTTTCCTATTATCTACTCCGATTTAAATGGTAGATAAGTGAAAGTGTTTTCTCAAAATAAAAATAGTGGAAATCTTATATTTAAAAGAGAAAGGAAAATGATATGAAATTTGTCAAATAAATTTTATGGAAATTGTGTAAAAACAAACTGTTATAGGTTATTTTTCGATAACCATCGTAGAACTTTTTAAGCACATTGTTATATTCACCCTCAATGCGTATTTTGCTTTTAGTGGAAGTAGTAGGTGTTTGATACTTTAGTTCAATAAACTAATAAGACAAACCACTTAAATTTCGTTAAAAAGAAAAATTGAAAGAATTTGACAAAAATAGGAGGAAAGCTATTTTTTTAAATAATTTTTTAGCATTTATTTTACACATTGTTGCACTTATCTCCAATGTGTATTTTACTTTTAAAATGGAAATTTTGAAAAAAAAACAGAGAATTGAAAATGTCTATAAAGCACTACTTCTGAACTTTTTTTTCTTTTTGAAATAAATAATATTTGGAAATATACGGTTAAATGCTAGTAAGTTAAAAATTTAAAAGAGAATTTAGTAGTTTAAAAACTTTCTTGCTTTGTGAAATTTGAAAACAGGAAGATTTTAAAATCTTAGGCGACTTACTAGTTGTATGGAAATGGTAAAAATCAAAAGTTGAATTAAACTGTAAAAGAAATGAAAAAGCAGACATTACAATTTTAAAGACTAATTGGCTTTGAGAAATTTACGATCTTTGTTGAAAAGACGAAGTAAAAATGTTTTGATATTCACTTAAAAAGGGATGAAATAAATTTGGAGTTAGATAAATAGGATTAAGTAGCCCACTAGGATAAGGTTGACTGTAGAGTTTGAAAAACAAATGGAAGGGTATGAGAAAGTTATGGTGGAAGGTTTGTGTTCCATTTCTGATATTTCAGTACACACCTTGTTTGATTCAGGAGCATCTCATTCCTTTATCTCTAGTTCTCTTGTTAAGGGACTTCATTTAGATGTTTCCATCATTTCTAATCCAGTAGTAGTCTCAAACCCAGTTGGAGGATAGGCTTACTTGTCGATGCTTTTCCGAGGGTTGAAAATTTTGATTCTCGGAGTAGAGTTTGACTGTAAGGCATTCATTCTTGGTTTCTCTAGTTTTTGTCTTATTTTGGGTATGGACTGGTTGTCGATGTATGGGGCGATCTTAGATTGTGACAAGAGGTTCGTTAGGTACGTGCAGTGGGCGTACCTTGGAGGTTTCATGTGATCCGCAAGGGTCTGTCATGCTTAGCTACCTTTATTCTTTAGACGTATCGCCTGATGATCTTAGTTATGTTCCTGTTGTTTCTTTGTACCATGATGTTTTTGAGGAGGTCACTGGCCTTCTTTCATGGAGGGAGGTTTATTTGAGGATATATCTTGTTGATAATGCTCGGCCGGTTACTCTACAGGTTTGGGATATGGCCCCGAAGGAAAGGATTAGGATTTCATATCCACATCTTTTGTTGGTAAGTTTTCTTTTGAACATCCTATCTTTGATGTTACCTAATTAGGATCCTTCGATGGATCTTTTTAGGTGACACTTTGTGTTTGTAGGGATGTTTGTAAACATGCTATTAGGACATGTTATGTTTGATGGTTGCTTGTGGTTGCAAGTGGATGCCAATGTTTGCAAGTGGATGCATTGCATGCACTAGATAGATATTTATTAGGATAATCGGCCAACTAGGCACACACATCTGCATATGCATGCCTGTTATCTATTGCATTTGCACATGGTTGTATATATATATATATGTGTGTGTGTGTGTGTGTATAAATGGATGTTGCATATGGATGGTGCATTTGGGTGAATGATTGAAACATAAATATAGAATTATCAATTATACTAGGGTAATTGCATACATTTGGTTGCATGGTGTTAGCACCAAAATTGGTCACTAACACCTAAAGAGAGTTTTGTGTAGAGAGATTAATGAAGAAGGTAAATTAAAACTGAGGAATAACATGGTGGAATGCAATAATAACTGTAAAAAACAAGTACACCAAATTTATAGTGGTTCGGCGTAACTGCCTACGTCCACTTTGAGTTTAATCTTTATTGCTTTTCCAATAATTGAATACAGATACAATCCGTACACCAACAACTTGAATACAAGTTTTAACTGAAAAAGAAAGAGTCTTGAAAATGGAAGAGTCTCCCCAGTGTTCTCCAAAAAAGGTCCCTTTCACTGTGCCCTTGCCCTTCTATTTATAGACGAAGATGGGTTGGACTTCCCCCATGGGCCTAGGAACAACGTACCTTGGCCCGTGGTAAGTAACTTCTGCGCACCGAGCCATAGATGCCGAACGGCAATTGCCGAGTGAGGGGAGGTGTGCCGAGCGAGGCCTCAGTGTGGAACGACATTCGTATGCCGAGCCACACACCCAGGTCGAACAACCTTTCTATGCTGAGCGAGGTGAGATGCCGAACGACCCTTCAATGCTGAGCGAGGTGAGATGCCGAACGACCCCTCAATGCCGGACGAGGTGAGATGCCAAACGACCCCTCTATGCCGAACGAGGCAACATGCCGAGCGACCCTGTCATGCCGAACGAGGTGAGATGCCGAACGACCCCTCTATGCCGACGAGGCACCATGCCGAGCGACCCTGTCATGCTGTAACGACCTGTATTTTTAACACTTTAAAAATACGAATTAAAATAAAAATTTTGGATAAAATCCGAAGGAAATAAAATTTTGTATTGTTAAATGTGAATTACAAGTTAAAATACAAAACTGAATTCTGAAATAACTTATTTGTAAATTAAATACGGATGTTAACTTGTATTGAATGTAAATAATGAATTGAATTTGATTGTAAACCAAATTGGTTATGATTGTAAACAAAGAATAAATAAAATGGTAGATTTAATAGTGGAAGTTTATGTCATTGAAACTAATATAAATAAATGTAACTTAATATTACAGTTGATTGAAATCAGATAATAACTGAAACTGTAATTTGATAAAGATGTTAACTTGTAATTGAACGTAAATAAAGATTTAAATTTGAATGTAACAAGTAATTGAATTGAATCGAATTTGATTGTAAACAATGAAATAAATAAAATGTACATTTAATATTGAAGTTAGAATATGAAAATCAACGTAAATGAATGTAATTTAATATTACTGTGAATTTAAATAAGATGATAGCTGAAGAAAATGAAAGAAAATGAATTATAAACTATTGATAATAATGTATAAGTAAATGGTTGATTCAATAATGAAAGTGTAAATCGAAATAAAAGAATTCAATTGGAATTAAATAACTTGAATTTGAATTACAATATAATTGAACGCTGAATCTAATGTAATCTTTTATACTGGATTTATAATGGAAAACCGCATTGTAAAATATTGTTAATTACTGTGAAATTAAAAATGAAATTTGTGAACAATTGAAATTTGATTTAAAAGTTAATAATTTAAAATTGGGAATTTTATATTGAAATTAGACTGTAGAAATAGCCATTTTTACAACTGTCTCGGATTTCGACGAAACCAGTTTCATCGGATCCGTAACAGTGAATTATTGTAAGGTTTCAATTTTCGTAGCAATCGGACTTGTCGTTTGGTCGTGCGAGCTTGAAACGCGTAGAAATTTAACGTCGTTAATTAAAATAATCGACTTCAAAAAGCTATCTTCCACATACGATTGAATTAGGCCTTGGGACTAGTTCCATTGCGTCCGGAACGGGGGTAAAACCTTATAAACGTCTGGCGGCACGTCTCGATTGGAGTCCAGACGACTTTGGACCTACCTAAATAAATACACACACAAACCAAGACAGTTTTACTATCATTTTAATCCAGAAACCCTAATTCTATCTCATGGCCGCCACCTATTCAATGGCCGGAATCGCTCGAACTTTTTTCCTTAATATCTCTCAATCCGTTCAACGAAATCAAAAAATTCAAAAAGAAAAGTTGTAGATCTCGGCGAGCTCTTCAAATCCATACGGTTGATCTATGCTTTTACGTCACGGATTCGCCCAGATCTGACTTGGAAGCGTGTACGGTTTTTCTTGGTTTGCGTGCAAATGGTGGCGAATGGGGTGGTGAAACTCGGCGCGTAGGTGGAGCAAGGAGAGGCGCACGCGATGGCATCCCCTGATCAACGTCCGGTCGTCGTTTGCCTCGCACGTGGATGAAGATGAACGGCGTGAAGTGGGTCTCGGGTGTGTTGCGCGTGAAGAAGAAGGTTAAACGATTAATCAATTTTATTATATTGCTAATCATGTTTAAATTATATCGTTATATTAATTTAAGCGTAACTTTTGCATACGAGCTCCGTTTCGGGCGAAATAGGTGGCGTTGGAATCGCAGCGATGAGAGCTACGTTGCAGTTTAGATCCGAAGACATTTGGAGCTCGTTAAAATTTTAGGTTAAATCTAACGTTGTTCGATTTGATTTAAAAATCGAAACTCAAGGTGAGTGTTTTATAACGCTCACAACGTACTGAATATCTTTATGGTAGTTAAATTTGACATTATGAAGTGATATGGATTTATTTGTCATTGTTTGAGAAAAATTTAATTGTCATATAGATTGTCATTTGAATTCACCGTTGAAAATTAAATTGACAGTCAAATTGAAGTTAAAATTTAATTGCGATCAAATTACCTGATATTGATAATTATGAAGTTGTTGTGAATGTTATTGGCTTTATGGTTGATTGGTTGTGATGGATGCTATTGGTCGATATTGGTTGTTTATTTATTTTGATATATCATGCTATCATCATGTATATTGTTTATTGCATATAAACTGTAAACTGAATCATTTCGAATAAATTAAGAAATATGTTGAAATGATATACCTATGACATCTATTTGGATTGAAATGATATATATCCATCCTTGAAATTAGAATTGAAATAATTATCCACTTGGCCATAGGTTAGAAAATTATATACGGACACCGGGTTGGTTAAATTAAATGATTTTAAAAGTTGTTTTGAAATTATTTAAATGAATTGATTTTAAGAATAAAATCCAATTTATGGAAATTGAATTATTTTGAATTGAAGCTCGAGATGTTGGAATTTAAACCTGGTAAATGAAATTGTTTAATTACTCGAAGTTTAGATTTTTAAGAAAAAAAATCGAAATACGGCGTAAATTTTTGAAAGTTGATTTGTTTTAAAAGATTGGACTTTTAATCGAACTTTGAATATTTCTAAGAAAATTTATATGAAATGATATTTCAAGTTGAGTTTGGAATTGAAAATTGATTTGAAATTGAGATTTAATTAATCTGGAATTTAATTGAAATTCAAAGAAATTTGTGAATTGGACTAAATTGAAACTTTTGAATTAAATTTGAAGATAAAATTGATTTGAATAGGATTTGAACTGAAATTGATTTGGAATGTAATACTTAAATGAATTCTTGAAATCCGAATGTTAATCTAAGTTTATTGAATTGGAATTGTTCCAGAAATTAAGTAAACTACTTAATACGGATGTTTAATTTGAAGTATATTCTAATTTGAATACGAAATGGTTTTAAAGCGAATCTTATATTCTTATATAAATATATGAGCTGTTTTGAAATGTGAAATATTTAAAGTTTCGAAATATATTGAAAGTGAAATTGTTTATTTTGTGGTTCAAATATGTATTTGAAATTGATAATTTGAAATGGTTTATTGAGAAGCTGAATCGAGTTGAAATTGATGATTTGAGACTTGATTAAATTTTAAATTTTGGAATTTGAGTTTATGTGAATCGTTTTGTGGAATTTGAGGCGAAAAATGATTTTGAAATCGAAATGAGATATTGAGGCGGAAAATGATTTTGAAATCGAAATGAGATATTGAGGCGAAAAATGATTTTGAAATCGAAATGAGATATTGAGGCGAAAATGATTTTTGAAATGAAATTGTATACTTTGAGTAGATATGATGATTTTGAAATGGATTTGATTTTGAAGCGAATATGATATTTTGATATCAATTATGAATCGATTTGAAATGTAAAAGAGCCATCGGTGTAATAATACGTAGTTATTAAAGAGACCGGGATCGGATATGGACATACTCTCTGTCGATATCGAAAACCACTTTAATAACTAGTATACGCGGAGTGTTGATCCAGAACGAAGTGGATGGTTTTGGTGAACGTGTTGATTTGAAGAAAGAGAACGATTTTGGATGACCCCTGACATGACTAAAACAGGAGCCACGCCGGGCCATTGAGGATCGCCATCTCTAGCGGACACACTCCTTCGTTACCATGTCTATTACTTTTGTGATTCGATTTGGGTGCACCCCTCGATTATGGGAGTGTTGTTTCGCGGTGTTGGGGTACTAGCTGCTATGCCCAACATCAGTCCGGATCACGCAACTACTAGTATCCTAGTTGGTATTGCCTCATGTACCTTGTCATACTGATTATCCTATTCGCGACCACTACGTTTTGGTTTGTACCTTTAGTATATGGATTGCCCTCTGGTGACTCGGTTTTGGGGAAACTACGGTCTTGTATATGCTATTGGGAATAAAACTGTGTTAAGGGTGGAATGGGTCATGGCTTAATGCTAGTTTGATATTTTACTTTATGATAGACATTATTGTATATAGCGTATTCTATTATATAGTAGATAGTTTAACGGATCCTTAGGAGATGGAAATCCCGAACATCTCTTAAGTTAATGCACGCACGTTAAATACTGGATAGGAGGTGTCTAAAACCCGTAAACATCTCCGACGCCGTCACACTCATATTTACTTTTACGATTTAACTTACATGAGATATTTTAGTCCTGACTCGAGTGTTTTGTCTTTTCATTACGCTCGGGTCAGCCTGAGCATTTCAGATAAGGTTGAAGATATATTCTGGAGGACGAAGACGGAGTTTGGTATTACATCATTTGTATTCTACTACTGTATTATTTTTCCGCTGCATTGTTGTATTATCTCTGATATGTATGTAACTCTGATTATGATGTATAATAATAATCAAATTTATTTATTTAACAGCTTCATGAACTGTTATTTTATTATTATATCTTGTTCCTTCCGCTGCGAGATTCTGAGTTTGTTTCTGTTCTTTCCTTTCTTTTCTTATTTAACCCCAATAACTATCTATATTTTGGATTGTTTGAGTCGGCATGTGTGTATGTTTTGTCGACTTGAACGGTCAAAAATGCGGGCCGTTAGACATGCCGAACGAGGTGAGGTGCCAAATGACCCTTCAATGTCGAACGAGGTGAGATGCCGAACGACCCTTCAATGCCGAACGAGGTGAGATGCCGAACAACCCCTCTATGCCGAACGAGGCACCATGTCGAGCGACATTGTCATGCCGAACGAGGTGAGATACCGAACGACCCTTCAATGCCGAACGAGGCCTTGTGCCGAGCGATGCTCTATGTCGAGCGATGCTCTATGCCGAGCAAGGGGAGGTGTGCCGAACGAGGCCTGTGCTGAGCCTCTTGTTACATGGTCAAACAACCGGGTAACACTTCCCCCCCAATGTGTATCATGTGGATGAACATGATGCGCTTTGAATCATGAGTACTCCGTGTTTTCTTTTAAGCTCTCGTTCTATCTTTTCGATAGCATTTTCTTTCGACCTCCTGAATGCCGAATGAGGCATTGAATGCCGAACGACATACTGATGCCGAACGACATATGGATGCCGAACGACATTGATGCCGAACAAGGGAGGCGCCTTGACCGGTTCTACCGGTCACTGTCTATTCGCCTTCCCACTTTCCTATATAACCCGATACTTCTCTTATTTCCCCCTTTTACTTTTACCTCCACTCTAACATCCTTACGAACTCGTCTTTTTCCAGACTTTCGCCAACATCTCAACCTCCCTTTAGACTCCCGAATCTTACATGTTACTCCTCGACTACCCTCGACAACAAATCTAAGTGGATTCCACTTCTAAATCGAGCACCTCACTAGACTTCGACCCCTTCTTCTAGGTACGAACCTTTTACTTGCTCAACTTTCTCCAATTAGAGATTTTGGACAAGACTTGAATTTACGACCTTCCTCTAACCCACGAATGCACGTAGATAAGAAAGGTGGATCCAAGGTTTAAGCAAGCGTTAGGATTAAATGGAGAGGAGGATGGAAGAGGGTGTCGGTCCAGTAGGAATCGGTGAGGGTTGATATGGTCGGTCGAAGGTGGCGTGCAAATCGGAGTGGTGATTGTCTAGCCACCTTGGAGGGTATCTAGTTTGTTCGAAGAAATGATTTGGAGGAGGACGTATGGTTGTGGCTCGGCATGAATTCCGCATGCCGAACGATGTGAGGGAGTGTAGGAGTGAAGTTGAAGTTGGGTTTAGCATGTCGAGCGATGTGGCTCGGTATGACCATGGCTCGACATGACTCCTTTACGCCGAACGGGGTAGTAGGGAGTGCAGGAGAAAAGTAGCAGATGGGTAAAGTGCCGAGCGATGCGGCTCGGCATGACTTGCCAAAGGACTCATCTATGCCGAGTGGTAGAGATGGAGGGTATGAAGGAAGTTGGAGTTGAGGGCAAAATGTCGAGCGATGCGGCTCGGCATGACTTCGGTTCGGCATGACTTGCCGCATGCCGAACGGTGGAGAGGGAAGGTAGGAGAGTGGTGTACAACAACAATACTAGTCGAACACAACGCATTGCTGACTTAACTTACTTTTTATGCCCGAACATATGACAGTGAACAAGGACAAGGACTTAAGAAATTAAGCATATCAGACAATCCAGACTGATAACTCCTCTGTTTTGACAACTATAAGCCTGAATTTAACTTGATTAAAATGGATAATAACCTTCAACATACAGTGTCGATGTCGAGTTCAAAACATAAACAATCTTATGACAAGCTCTCGTAGATGGTCAGCGATGACGGTCTTCGAAGATGATAGTTCAAAGCCTAACTTTATTTCATCAACTTTGTGACTTGTAATTCTTTGGCACATATACTTGAATGGCTGCACTAGTTCACACACCACACGGGCGGAGTATTTTTGTTGTTATGTCTAATGTCGATCGTTTTTCAAGTATAGTTCAAATAGGTGTTTCATCAGATCCAACATTCATCAGACATGTCTAGGAAATCCAGCTCTGCCACAGTCTCAGATAGACATGAGCAAACTTCACGACAGGAAGTAGTTGGAACTTCAAACCCATTGACTACACCTATACAAGATATTCCGAGTCCCACGATCGCATCCGTCAACTTGGCTCCCGATGCCTTGGATGCAGCGATTTTTTTATATAACCTGGTCGATTCTCAAGATTCGAGAATTAACAAAAGCGCTCTTCGTCGCATATGCTCAATACACGGGATTCTTTTCGATGATGTGTTGGTTCCATTGGGACAAGATCGTCATCTCTTGCCCCCAGTCGGATATATAGCCTGCAATAAATTTATGTGCTGGGTTGGTAGCGTGGCACCATTCAACTCCTTCCTCCGTGACCTGTTATAGTATATTGAGATAGCTCCATCACAGTTACATCCTAACAGTCACGCGTTCGTATATGGCACGTGCATTCTCTTCATGAGCGTCCTTTTTAGGCTCTAGACTCTTGGCGATATCCGCTATATTTATCATTTCAAGAGACGATCCGACAGCCCATCCTTTGTATTTCTTGAGCCGCATAGCAAGTGTCAAATTCTGACTGGGGCGTGGAGCAAATTCGCTCATTATAAGCAGGAATGGTTCTACGTGCGTTGTCCCCTTGGCTTTGCAAGGAGATGGGTGGAAGGGAGTGAGTCTCTTTTCTAGATCAATACTTGCATTCAGTGAGAATTGCACCATTTCTAATTCTTTCTCTACTTTTACAGGTATCAGCCCACGTCTTGAAGGCTCCGGGTACTCTAAGGCCATTGAAGCTATCCGAGCTGTCCCCGCGGAAGACCGGGATATCAGGTCTATCATTTCTAATGAAATGCTCTCGAAATTTGGCCTGCTGGCGGAAGGTCGCCGAATAAGTCTTCCTCACGGCGTCACTATAACCGGTTCTGCCTTGGATAAAGGCAAAAGGCAAGCTGGGCCTTCAGCACGTGATGCCCCTGACACACCTGAGGAGGGGGAGATTAGAGAAGCTAAAATGCCCGAAGTTCCGGGTAAAAATGTTAGTCCTGCTCAGGAGCCGGTAGTTGTGGTTCACGACATTGAAGTAACGCCTCCTCCTTCAAATGGAAAGAAGAAATTGACTTACAAATTGAGGAAAAAGACAGCAGGTGGAACCTCTAAGGTCACAATCATTCCAGTAGAAAGAGAGCCCTCTCCTCATCACTTAGAGAGTTCATTGAAAGGCTTGTCGGACCTCACTATTCCCGACGATTTGCTTAATTAATTACGGCTTCGATGATCCAGAAGCCTTGAAGCTTCGCTCGCCCGCGAAAGGCGATGGAGATGCTCAAGTCCAAAATCAAGGAGAGAAAACTCCAATTAGTAAAGCTAAAAAGACTGGTCCGTTGGGGGAAACAGTAGGACACACACGATAACACTTACACTTCACCCTGCACTCAATCTTTAGTCACTATGTGATTCTGGCTAACCCGCGTTCATTTAATTTTTGTGCAGGTGATATGGGGCGTTCTCACGGATTTGACCGCCTCCGCGGTTCCTATATTTTCCATCATTATGGACAAGATTCGAGCTCCGGCAAACGTCGGGATAGAGATGATGACAACAACAAAGATTACCGCTCCTGGGATTCGTCATCCCGAAGGAAAACTTACCATCAGCCTTCATCTCATTATAATTTTCCTTCTCACCCGGAACAAGGCACTGAGAAATCTGGCCATAAAGGGTCCCAGTCTGATACTCCCTACGATCAACACTCAGGCTCTTCCAGCACAAAGCCTCACAAGAAAACTGTGGTTTCAAAACCAACTCCTCCTACTCCCGCACAAGATCCGACGGTATCGGAAAAGCTGGCCGAGCTCAAGGCTACGTTCCTTAAAATATGCTTTGATGGTCTGAAGTTCTTTCCTGCGATCCATCCCATTCCGGGACACGTCAAGCAAAGCGCCATTGCATGTAACAACGACGTCTACGTCCAACATGACGCATTCGTCCATTTGGTTGAAAAAGTCTCGGAAGTCTCTATTGAGGGTCAACATGAAATCGATCGTCTGAAGCTCGCGGCTATTCATGAAAAAGACATCATTAAAGCTCAGGATGAAGAGCTCTCCTCATACAAGTCTCGACTCGAAGCTGCTCAAAAGAATGTTAAAGACACAGCGGAGGCCGTTAGTCGTCTGGAGACGACACATAAGAAAGAAATTAACGAAGCGGTTCAACGTTGCGGGGCCTTAGCTTTAGAGAATATTCTGTTCAAAAGGATAGAGACATGCTCGCTCAACGAGTCAAAGAGCTGGAGGAGCTATTTCTCAAAGAGAAAAAAGAAAAGGTGGCTGCTCAAGAGGATTCGCAACATTACTGCGATGAGATTGTCGCTACACGACTCCTGAAGACAAAGCTTGATGAAGAACTCTCCAAGGCTGAGACGCTGAAGGACGAAGCCCACGAAGAGGGCAGAAGGATAGCGTTTACGGAGATGGATTCTCGCCTCGAGGCGGCCACCGAAGTGGGTTAGGAGGAATCAAATGCTTATTTGATCCGCTTATAGCCGAGTATAACGCTCGAGTCCTCATGCATCGTGACTTAACATTTCTCGGAGAGGGTTATCTCGAATCTCTGGCCGAAGCATGGGAGACTTTAATCAAGATCAGAAAAGTTAAGTTGGGAACGGAAGAAGTCGATGAAGAAGCTTTAGTGAAAGAATTCCTCCGAGGGAACGAGCCTTCGGAATTGTCTGCAGTGAAGGCTATCTACAGCAGAGACTCCTCCTCACCGAAAGGGAAAGATGACATTGTCGGCCCATCCGGAGCCGAGCCTATAATTTCTCCCCTTATTCAATCTACTGATCGACTACCACTCGACCCCTTCGAAAAACACATCGGTTACGACCTAGAAGATCCTGGTCTTGGTATTTTTGTTCTGTCTCCCATTCTAGAAGGCAAAACTCCCCAAACAGTTAAGAGTCAACCAGATACTGGTACATAACTTTTCCTTCTGAGTTCAAAGGGTTCTCGCTTTCAGCGAGTGATAAATGTATTCTAACATTTGTTTCTTACGATTCTGCGTAGGTCATCCTGATCCCGTACCTACTCCAAGGAGCGATGCCGCCATGGAGAAGGAGGTGAAGACGGGAGAAATGACGCAAGCGGAAGAGACCCCCGGACCTGATGCTCAAGTGATTGAGGCACTTAATGAAGACAAATCTGACAATCCGTCGCCTGTTGAAGAACATTACGAGATTGAAATTACTAGCGCCTCCAAACACACTGGAAAGTTGAGCATGAAGGAACAGGTCGCCGAAGTGGGGAGAAAGAAGGCCGAAATTAAGGTCGAGCCTCAAGTGGTAGAACTCGACGACCCACTGAACATGCCTTTGAAGATTATTCTTCCAGGTGGAACCAGGCCGTTAGAAGTTCCTCCTTCCTCTCACACCCCTTCTCAGGTGAGCAAAACGTCAAGAGAAAACGCATGGGGGAGGATTCGTCTGAGAAATCGATGAAGGAGAAGAAGTCAAAGAAGTAAATATCATGCTCGTTCAACGAGAATCAGCCTGGATTATGTAATTATTAATTATTTTTTCATTTTCATAGCCGTTGTAGATGGACTTTTTGCCCCGAGTTTGGGTGAAGTTGTAGTAGGACATCATTTTTAATTAATGAATAAATTTTGTTCTTTGTCTTTCAAATGATTTATGTTGTTCAGCTCACTATATAACTTGTAGTCGAAATTTGAAACCTTGTGAGTTATATAAGCCCTAGTTCACTTCCATATGACTCAAAGATTTTTTGAATCGCTTATACTCTGATCCATACTCTGGGAACTCAGAACATTCTAGTCCGCGCTCAGGGGACTTTGGAGATTTCGAAGTTGTTTACACTTTAGTCCGCACTCTGGGGACTCAGAGTACTCTAGTCCGCACTCTGGGGACTTAGAGATTTTTCAGTCGTTTATACTCTGGTCCGCACTCTGGGGACTCAGAGTACTCTAGTCCGCAATCTGGGGACTTAGAGATTTATCAGTCGTTTATACTCTAGTCCGCACTCTGGGGACTCAGATTACTCTAGTCCGCACTCTGGGGACTTAGAGATTTTTCAGTCGTTTATACTCTAGTCTGCACTCTGGGAACTCAGAATATTCTAGTCCGCGCTCAGGGGACTTTGGAGATTTCGAAGTTGTTTACACTCTAGTCCGCACTTTGGGGACTCAGAGTACTCTAGTCCGCACACTGGGGACTTAGAGATTTTTCAGTCGTTTATACTCTGGTCCACACTCTAGGGACTCAGAGTACTCTAGTCCGCATTTTGGGAACTTAGAGATTTATCAGTCGTTTATACTCTAGTCCGCACTCTGGGGACTCAGAGTACTCTAGTCCGCACTCTGGGGACTTAGAGATTTTTCAGTCATTTATACTCTAGTCCGCACTTTGGGGACTCAGAGTACTCTACTTCGCATTCTTGGGACTTAGAGATTTTTCAGTCGTTTATACTCTGGTCTGCACTTTGGGGACTCAGAGTACTCTAGTCCGCATTCTGGGGACTTAGAGATTTTTCAGTTTTGAATGCTCGTTCATATGCTAGACAGAATAACGCAATTTAATCTTCTTCACCGAAGTGTACTATATGGTAACATCAATAGTTCATGGAAAAGACAACTTCAATCCTTTATTGATCATAACAAATAAAAACAGACTAAATTGTCTTATTACATGCTGACAACAAAAACAACGAAAGGAACGTAAACTGGAAATAATTACAACTAAAATGCGAAATAATCGTGCTAAGTGTAATAACGGCGCAGGTGTTCGCCATTCCATGCTCGGGGGAGTGTCGCACCATCAATGGTCGCTAGCTTGAAAGTTCCTTCTCCAAGCTTCCGTTCGATGACATATGGACCTTCCCATGTGGGATTCATATGTGATGGGGCCGGAAAGACTCGCTTCAAAACAAGATCGCCCACATTGAAACTCCTTGGTCGGACTTTTTCATTATAAAATCGAGCAATTTTGTTCCTATGTGCAGCCGCTCTCAAATCAGCTTCTTTACGTTTTTCATCAACAAAGTCCAGTGATTCCAATAAGAGATTCTGATTCGTCATGGGATCATAATAGGTTACCCGATGAGAAGGAACTTCTAGATCGACGGGTATCACAGCTTCTGCGCCGTATGCCAAGGTGAATGGAGTATGGCCAGTCGCGGACTTGTGGGTGGTTCTGTAAGCCCAGAGCGCTGTCGGAAGCTCATCCACCCACTTGCATCTAGCCTTTTCTAGTCGTTTCTTTAATATTAGCTTGATTATTTTATTTACGGCTTCCACTTGCCCGTTCGCTTTAGGGTGAGTGACCGCCAAAAACCTTTTATCAATATGATATTTCTGGCAGAATTCTTTGAATTCTTGACTTTCAAATTGAGTTCCATTGTCCGTAATGATAGTTCGCGGGAGGCCAAAACGGCATATGATGTTTCGTATAACGAAATTAATTACTTTTTTGGTGGTGATCGTAGCCAAAGGCTCTGCTTCTGCCCACTTGGTGAAGTAATCAACCGCAACAATTGCATACTTTGCACCACCCCTAGAAATCGGTAAGGAACCGATTATATCGATCCCCCAAATCGCAAATGGCCAAGGACTAACCATTTGCGTGAGTTCCGTTGGCGGGGCTCTTGGGATTTTCGCAAACTTTTGACATTTGTCGCACTTTCTCACGTAGTTTGCAGCATCCCGATTTACAGTTGGCCAATAATATCCATAGCGGAGGATATTTTTCGCGAGTTTTTACCCCCCGGTATGGTCGCTATATTCTCCTTCGTGCACTTCCATCAAAACTCTTTTTACCTCATCATGGGCGATGCACTGGAGTAGGGGAACCGAGAACCCCCTCCGATACATTATTCCATCTTGCATTATGTATCTTGAAGCTTTACGAAGGACTTGCCGTCTCTCGTTCTTCCTATCGGGCAAGATTCCGTGTAGTATGTATTGTTTGAATGGGGTCATCCACGACTCCTTTTCAATTTCTGTTTCTAGAACAAAATCTATCTCCATTTCGTCTACACTTGGAAATTGCAAAACTTGGACGGGAACCAAGCCCATTTGCTGTGCATCGCCTGTACTTGCGAACTTTGCCAATGAATCGGCCTCCTTGTTTTTCTCGCGCGGACATGGGAAATATCGTAGTATTGAAGGTCCGCCAACAGTTCTTGAACTCATGCAAGGTATGGGGTGAGTCTCTGCCCCTTTGCTTGATAGTCTCCATGAACTTGGTACACTACCAATTGTGAGTCGCAAAAGATTTCAATCGATCTTATTTCGAGTCCCCTGATAAGTTTCAATCCAGCAATCAACGCTTCATACTCAGCTTCGTTGTTTGGGGCTGGGAAATTGAGTTTCAAAGCGTAACAAATTTATCGGTTTTCGGGAGTCACAAAAATTATACCAGCCCCAGAACAACGGTTGTTGGATGCTCTATCAGTGTACAGTTTCCATCGAATAGGCAGAATGATATCATAATCATTGGATTCGTCTGATATGGTGAATTCAACAATGAAGTCTGCTAGCGCTTGCCTTTGTATGGCTCTTCGCGGCAGGTAGGTAATATCAAACTGACTCAACTCGATATTCCAATCCTTCCAGAGGTTTCTGGTCGTTGGAGTACCTGTCGCAAGGGTTGATCGGTATTAACATTGATCGAGTGTGCCTGGAAGTACGGACGTAGCTTGCGTGATGCAATCACCAAGTAGTAGGCCAATTTCTCAATTTTGGGATAAATTCTTTCTGCCACCGTTAGACGTTTACTGACATAGTACACCGGCTTTTGAACTCGGTCCTCCTCACGAACCAAAGCTGTACTGATAGCGTGTTGGGACACAACCAAGTATACATACGATACTTCATGGTCTACAGGCTTCGACAGCACCAGGGGACTTTATAAATGCCTTACCAAAGCTCGGAATGCGTCTTCGCAATCGGGCGTCCATTCAAAATTTCTCTTTCCCTTCTTTATTACATCAAAGAATGGAATACACTTATCTGTGGCCCTGGATATGAATCGACTCAACGCGGCTACTTTCATTCAAGCTTTGTACTTTCTTTATAGTTATGGGTACTTGTATGTCTCGGATAGCTTGAATCTTCTCCGGGTTAGCTTCGACTCATCGTGCATTGACAATGAAACCGAAAAACTTTCCCGGTGCAACACCAAAGGAACACTTCAGTGGGTTGATTTTCATTCCATAATTCCTATGTATATCAAACATCTCCGCCAAGTCTCGAATATGGTCATTTGACTGCCATGACTTCACGAGCATGTCATCCACATAGAATTCCATTGTTCTACCAATTTGGTCTTTAAACATCCGATTCACCAAGTGTTGATAAGTTGCCCTGCATTTTTCAGCCCAAAAGGCATCACTACATAACAGTACAGTCCAACGTCTATGACGAAACTGGTGTGTTCTTGATCTGGAATGTGCATCGGGATTTGATTGTATCCCGAGTACGCATCATAAATGATAATAACTCATGCCCTGCCATTGAATCGACCAGCTGATCAATTCTAGGTGATGGGAAACTATCCTTAGGGCATGCTTTGTTTAAATCCGAGTAAGCAACACAAGTCCTCCATTTCCTATTCGCTTTTCTCACTAGTACAGGGTTAGAGACCCATTCTGGGTAGAGGGCGTCGCGGACGAACCCATTGGCTTTGAGTTTGTCCACTTCCTCTTTGAGAGCCACGGACCTCTCCGGGGCCATGCCTCTCCTTTTCTGCTTTACCGAAACGTACTTCGCGTCTATGTTCAACATATGACTCGCAATAGCGGGAGAAATCACGCACATATCAGAATGTGTCCAAGCGAAAACATACATATTCGCTCGGAGGAAATCAGTGAGATCCTCGGTTATCGAGGGGCTGAGTTGTGACCCAATCTTAAGTACTCGCGACGGATCGTCTCGGCTGACTGAAATTTCAATCGTCAGTTCAACCGGTGCTGCTTTTTCTTCTCTAGGTTCCTCATCATCAACTCTCGGATCTATGTCTCTATAGATCCGATCATGTTGCCCGAGCAAGGGCTCGGGCATTACTTGTCAATTTTCAACGACTCGGTTGTGGACGGGGCTGTCGATAACCTTTCCATTCTCTCTTCGCTGGGCCTCTCTCAACTCAGCCACATAGCATGCACGACCAGTCGTTTGATCACCATGTACAACACCAACTCCTTTGTCTGTGGAAATTTCAGAGTTAAACACCATGGGGCCAAAGCTGCCCTGAATTCCGCCAAGGCCGGTCGGCCCAGAAATACATTGTATGGAGAATCAACATCCAAAACTATGAAAGGTAGGATTCGCACCCTCCTACGTTCACCTTGCCCT
This sequence comes from Allium fistulosum, assembly GCA_030737815.1. Lineage (NCBI taxonomy): Eukaryota > Viridiplantae > Streptophyta > Magnoliopsida > Asparagales > Amaryllidaceae > Allium > Allium fistulosum. The sequence continues at coordinate 1,354,806,194 of CM060902.1, read as the reverse complement.
AGTTCAACTGGCAATTCAACATAACCCACCACATCGGTTGCAGCACCATTAAAGCCATGGATACGAGCTTTAGATGGTTTTAAATCTTTCGTCTCCATCTTCATCTGGTCATATGCTTTTTTGAAGATGATATTAATAGAACTTCCACAATCAATCGGAATTCTTTTCACAAATGCTGGCCCGATTGTCGCGGATATGACCATCGGGTCAACGGTAGGAGCCTCCACCTGATCAGCATCTCTGCTCCTGAATACTATATCGTCCGTCATCATGCGTTGTTGTTTAGCAGGGGTCACATCCTCCACATTCGAACAACACTCAAAATTCGCATGCCTCAAGGAGTTAGCATACCGCTCCATTTTTTGCCAGTTCTTATCTACAGGGTGAGGTCCACCTACTATCGTGTTTATGACCAGTCTGCCCACGGTCCGAGCAGGCTCCTCAGGGTGACGTGGCGCCGGCGTGCGACCGGGATTGGACGTTCCTTGTTCACCCTCTTGAGGATTCTTTACAAACTCCTGCAACTTTTTCTGTCTAATCAACTTTTCTATAGCGTCATGGAGGTGCCTACACTCCTTAGTATTGTGCCCGTAAGTCCCATGGAAGTGGCAATACTTCCCAGTCCGCTTTTTCTCTTCAGTAGTTTCTTTTGGGCATGGCTTTTGATATTGGAAAGTATTACAAGTTGACATGTAAATATTTTCCAAAGATTCATTCAGAGGAGTGTATTCGTTGTAAGTTGGGATCCTTGGTTTCCACTTTCCAGCTTCCCTTTTCTTTCCGGGATTCCCCCACCAGATCCTTTAGATTGTTCGGGCTTGTTTTGAACATTGACTTGTACCATTCCAGAGTTGTCACCGGATTGTTTTACAGCGATGTTACTCTGCACAGCCTCCTTGCCATGTACCGGTGCATTATCTCGCCTCATCCACCTAGCTTCCTCCCTTCTTATAAATTGGTGTGCTTTTGAATAAAAACGTTCTAGCGTAGTCGGGGGCTTTCCTGCCAGCCAGTCTCCAAACTCTGAATTCGGATTTACCCTCGCATCACGGCCATTAAAATAGCATGGTCGTTGGGGTTGCTAACTTTAGTTGCGGCAACATGAAATCTTTGTAAGTACTCTTTCAACGACTCCCTTGGAGCCTGAATCACACTGGATAAGGAAATCACATCCATGGGACGAGTGGCATGAATCCTGAATTGTTCCATAAATTTCGTCGCTAACTCATCAAAGCTGGATATAGTTCACGGAGGAAGTCGGGTGAACCACATGGTAGCGACTCCAGATAAAGTTATTGGGAAACATCTACACTTGGTAGCATCGTTCGCTCTAGCAGAGTCCATCATCCATTCATACCTCATCACATGCTGTCGGGGATCAGTCTTTCCTTCATAGGCCGGAATAGTCGGCATGTTAAACTTCCTGGGGTACTCGGCATGTAAGATAACATCTGTAAATGGAGTATGACTCCTGGATACCCCCCAATCATCATTTGATAAGCCTTCATTCTCTTTCATCAGCTATCTGACCATAGCTGATAGGTCTGGGGTTTGTATGGAAGATGGCAGGTTGGTGTCTGTCCTGTGATACCGTTCTGGTCGGTGTCTTCTCCGTTGGCGATCTACCAAGTGTGTATCCTGGAGACTAGTAGCATTAAGACCTTGGTGTGCCGGTTGTCCAGCTTCCACTCGCACTCCAGATCCTAAGTTTCCCGTTCCAGCTTGAGTGTGATTTTCTTGGTGTAAGTGAGGAGTCATTGCTCCAGGTAGAGAACTCGGACCATCCCTGGTTGATCGAATAGCAGCTCCTGTCTGTGTTGTTTCTGTTCTACGACGTCTATGTCTGGGAGGTTCATAAGACGAAGCAGAGCTGTCGGATGAGGAATAAGGAGCGGGGCTTCCTCCAGCATTCTGATGCTGTTGTTGAGTAAGCTGAGTCATAAGGTTGGCGTTGGCTTGGATCTGTTCGCTAAGTTGTCTCCTGCTTTCCATGAGTTCTCTCATTAGCTCATTGAACTCTGTCCTAGTGACAGCTTCCATTTGGTTATGGGCGGCCATAGTTCTCGCGCTAAGATTAGCTTGTTGATTACTGGGTCCTATTTGCTGGACGCTGGCAGTCTCGTTGACGTCCGCGTTTTGAGAGACTGATCTGGTATGAGGTCTTCCCATTGTAGAGTTATTGGTAGAAACTCTGAGTAGAATCAACGGACTTCTTGTGAATGACTTGGATCTCCTTCGGGGGATTTCTTCAATCCAGTAGCTACAAAGTAGATCCTAATGACCTGAGAATGCTGTTCTCAGTGAAAGCACCAAAATGTTAGCACCAAAATTGGTCACTAACACCCAAAGAGAGTTTTGTGTAGAGAGATTAATGAAGAAGGTAAATTAAAACTGAGGAATACCACGGTGGAATGCAATAATAACTGTAAAAAACAAGTAAACCAAATTTATAGTGGTTCGGCGTAACTGCCTACGTCCACTTTGAGTTTAATCTTTATTGCTTTTCCAATAATTAAATACAGATACAATCCGTACACCGACAACTTGAATACAAGTTTTAACTGAAAAAGAAAGAGTCTTGAAAATGGCAGAGTCTCCCCAGTGTTCTCCAAAAAAGGTCCCTTTCACTGTGCCCCTGCCCTTCTATTTATAGACGAAGATGGGTTGGACTTCCCTCATGGGCCTAGGAACAACGTACCTTGGCCCGTGGTAAGTAACTTCTGCACACCGAGCCATAGATGCCGAATGGCAATTGCCGAGCGAGGGGAGGTGTGCCGAGCGAGGCCTCAGTGCCGAACGGCATTCGTATGCCGAGCCACACACCCAGGCCGAACAACCTTTCTATGCCGAGCGAGGTGAGATGCCGAACGACCTTTCAATGCCGAGCGAGGTGAGATGCCGAACGACCCCTCATTGCCGAACGAGGTGAGATGCCAAACGACCCCTCTATGCCGAACGAGGCACCATGACGAGCGACCCTGTCATGCCGAACGAGGTGAGATGTCGATTGAGGTGAGATGCCGAACGACCCTTCAATGCCGAACAAGGTGAGATGCCGAACGACCCCTCTATGCCGAACGAGGCACCATGCCGAGCGACCCTGTCATGCCGAACGAGGTGAGATGCCAAACGACCCTTCAATGCCGAACGAGGCCTTGTGCCGAGCGATGCTCTATGCCGAGCGAGGGGAGGTGTTCTGAACGAGGCATGTGCCGAGCCTCTTGTTACATGGTCAAACAACCGGGTAACACATGGCATAAGCATACTTGCATTACAGGAGGTCAACTGAATCAGTAGACCGACTACCTTTTCGCATTAGGTAAGTTCATATGCATTTCACTTTGCATAAATCATAAATTGCATTTGTTAAAAATAAGGACAATGGTAGAAATGGATGATGGATGAGTAGATGGATGTAGTTTTTGGATGATGGTAGCTATTTACATTCTTCCGTCTTTGGAGATTTTAGGGATGAAATCTTTTATGGGGGGGATGTAACACCCCGATATTTTAGGGGGAAAATAATTAAAAAGGAATTAGAATAGAAGAAGTTATTATTAAAAGAAAATTTAAAGGAAACGTGTAAATTAAAGTACACCTCACATTTTTTACACTAATTAATTAATGGAAATATAATTAATAAACTTAGACAATTGTGAAAAATGGTCATTTTGCAAATATTGGAATTTGGCCACGAAACTTATACCATTAATTTCCCGGCAATTTTCTAATTAATTTTCATACATAATGTTTTCCGAGTGGAGTTCAAACGAAGAAGTTATGACCGTTTGAAGTTTTGGCATCAGAAACAATTACACGTATGAATTAGTAACTTACATTAATTATAATTGATTGATTGATTGCTGATGTGTGTTAAATTACATATGTACAAAGTCAGCAATGAGTTGGTAGAATTTATTAAAAAGGGAAACATATTATATACACAAAGTATGGAATTATTTCAATAGCTTACGTGTTTATGCACACATTTAAACGTTTGAATTTGATTAATGAAATTAATTGGAAACAAGAGTATTGTATTAATATATATATATATATATATATATATATAAACACACACACACACATATGTATAAGGAGAGAAATAGTAAAAAGATTTATTGAGACAAATGCACATTATTAGTAATTAATGTACGTTACAATTGTAATTAACATGCGTTACAACATTTACTAATGTACGTTAATTGGAAATTAACGTAGATTGTGAATATGTAAGATGAGGAAACTAAATTTGTTTATAAAATATATATTTTTGAAGTTTAAATCTTTAATGTTTATAAACAGAAGATTTAGAAAGGAGAATAAAATGTTAACAAATAAATGTTGTGACGGACAAGAATCAATGGAGAATGGTTAAAATTAGTAAGCAATCAATTAAGAAAATTAACCATAAATGAATAAAATTAACCAAGGGATTGATTAGTTTAAATTGTATATGTATATATACATATATTATAATTAATTGTACACATTCAAAAGTGTAAATAATTGTGTAACATACCCAATTAATGAATTGATAAGGATTGGGAATAAATTGATTGGCTGAATTAATGACATAATTGACATTAATGAGAATGTATAAAAAAAGAAATTATTTTGGATGTAAATTAGGGAAATTAAGATGGATTGATTGCTAACAATGCAAATATTTAAAATAAAGATCCAATGAGATTTATAAAATGGGAAACAATTTGTAAAGTCAATTAAGAGGGAGAGTATAATCTCTCAAAAAGTGTAATGTATACACACAAACAACAAAAATGAAAATTATGCAATGCAATCAATTAGTGGGAATAATTAATGAACGCTGATTTATTCTCCGATGTGGCTGTTTTCTATTGGACTGAGTGACGTGGTTTTCGATTTCCTAGCGTTCTACTGGTCCAGTGACGTTTATGTGCCAGAGTGGATAACCATGAGATGTTAGGATGAACATGATTTAACCTAGGAAAATCTAATGGATTATATGCACTCACACTATCTATAAATAAACACCCTAACCTAAAACCTAACCTTTTATTCAGCTGTCGTCATAAGTCTACAGAAATGTTTTTGTGTATTCTTCTTCCACCTTTTCTCCACTAAATAAATAATTCTCTTCCAAATAAAAATAAAAATATATATATACGAGTTATTGAAGAATTTAAAAAGAGTAAGATAAGAAGAAGAAAAGCTTTTCAAATTTATACAAGCTCAAGTGCCAGGTGAGTGGGAATAATATGACATAGAAAAATAAAGTAGTTTAATTTTAGTTCTTTTCTGGCACGATAATTTGAATTAATTTCTATTAATAATTGAGGTTTGATGAAAATTATTGTAACTTCTTCTTCTACCACTTCTCAATTCTAATTCATGTTTGGTTTAAAATATGGAACGTATAAATTGCTTATTCACGATTTACGGCGTAAATGAGATTAGTTTAATTAAATTGAATTAGAATTGTTATTCAATTGAATAACTGGTTAGTTGGGTAAATTCAGAATATGTTACTTGAATAAAATTGGAAATTTGGTTGGTATAATTACATAATTCTGAATATGGTTATGGAACAAAATTTGGAATTTTAATTGGTATATGTGTTTATTCCATATGCGGCCTTAAACATAAAAAGTGTAATTTTGTGTAGTTAAATGGCTTGTGGCTATTGGATAAAATCTTTGTACATATTAAATCTCTAAAATAAGAACGTAAATTAGAGTGGAAAAAAATGTAAATTAAATGGACCCTAAAGGCTATTGTAAATCTGTAACAAAATGGTATAAAAATTACGGACAAACCATACGATCTGAACGGACGTGAAATTGAAACACCATTTATGTAAGAAAAAGGGAAATTGTGAATAAACAAATCGGATGTAAAAATGGCCTAATGCAGATTAATGGAAATAAACAGTATGTAAACTGTAACGGTAAAATTAATTAATCTGGAAGCGATTTGGTAGGCAGACCTTGTAAAGGTCTAGATAGGTGTTTCATGCAGTTAAGACCAAAATATAGTTTTGGTTGTGCATACTAGGAGCGAGCAAGTAGGTTCGCAAGGATGTTTGTTACCTTTCTTAGGTTGCTAGTACGTAGGATAGATAGCATCCACAATAGTAGGCTTCTTCAGACAGATCGACGCGAACGGAACATGACAAGTGTGCTTCGATGTACGCTTCTTTAGGCAGATCGTTTGAGGATTTTGCGCAGCCGACCCAACCGCGGGCGCTCTTTCGGAGGACCGACACTTTGGATAGGGGCAAGTCTACATTGGTGACCGAGGAGACAAGAGGACAGAAGTCCAGTTTGGCGGAGCCTGAGCGTAACTTCAGGGTCCTGCGAAGTTGTTTGAGTCGGCGCCAGTTAGACGTAAGAGGCATTTAATCACAGTGCACGGGTGAAGAGCATGACTTTCACGCTGTAGCATGTGGATAGACAGTCACAGTGCACGGGTGAAGAGCATGACTTTCACGATATAACACGTGGATAGGTAAGGACAACAAGTCCGACAAGCCGATTGATGTTTAGTACTACTGCATGGTTGACTTCCCTAGAGTGACCATGGACTTTGGCTTCTTAGGAACTGTATCTAAGAAGGATTCACTACATTATATTATTCACCCTTTGCGATATCCAGGGAAGACCTGGAATTAAACTGTTTTGTTCTTTCTACTTCATTTTATTTCTCATTCACCAGACTTTATGTCTGACCCATTCCTATTTTTCCTATTATCCTCAAATCACAGGTAGACAGTTTAGCAACTATTGGGATTTAGTAAAAAGGCAAGTTTCACTCCTAGGTTCAACACTGTTAGGGAAAGTAGCCTAATCTTGGTTAGTAACCATATGTTGAATAATTTATCATTGTTCCGCTGTGAGATTTTTTAAACATTACTCTGACTTGCCTTTGTTATTTGTAGGATACCAAACCAGCAGTTCGTGCTTTAGTGGACTTGGATTTTCGGTTCATCGAAAATTTAAGCCTACTGGGGTGCGGGGTGTTACAATAGCTCACCTATCAAACCTTACAATTCACATCGAGAATTGGTTTCTATAAATACCCTCTCCTCTTCTCTTTCACTCTTTACTAAATCATTACTAAATTTTGCCATTAAGGAGAACTTTGAACCTCCAAGTTGCCGCCATTAAAAAGAACTTTCACCAGGAATCCCAACTTTCAACTACTTAGTATCTCTTCCCTCATGCGGATTTGCTTTACTTCTCATTTTGATGCTTTACTGAATTTTGATTTGAAATGGGTATTGAGTAGTTTTTGTCATTGAGATTTTTCTCTTTTATTATTTTTTCTGTTATGTTTGTCTGAATATCGCCATGGTTCTGACGAACATTTGCCGGACACGGCTTTGACAATCGCCCTTGTGAAATCAACATCGATCATTTAACATTGCACACATTCTTGATCACACAAAAAACTAAAATAAGTGTCAATATTATTGAAATCTCCTCATAAGAGTAGAAGGATGGTACATAGGGCTATGGCCAACAGCTTTGATTTAAGCAATGGTCATATAGTGGACACGGGCCACATGGCCCGCTTGAATTGGGACCAAGATTAAAATAGGTTTGACTGGCTCGCCCACGAATTTAAGTAACTTCCAAGTCTGTCGAAGTGATCCTGTAATAAGTTTAGTTGTTTCCTCTGAAATGTTGCTGGCTTTATCTTGTTGGTTTTTCAATGGTCAACTTTTTAGAATTGGTTGATTTAGCCGCAAAAAGGAACTCTCTGTCCCAGTCCTCTCCCCCACATCCTCTTGCAATAACCCATATTGTGTTGTTTGATTTCCAAGTCTATCGTAGTTAGCCTTCTGTTATTGTAATGTTGACTAATTTGTTGGATGCAAGTGAAACATAAATAAGGTATGATTGTTTACCATAGTTATCTTAGCATTATTTGGGAATGAATATAGTATGTAGTAATGTAGACGTACATCACTCACCAAACTGTAGTTTGACCCTCTCTATATTTTTTCCTTTTTAGTTTCATCATTAGGATGATGGAAATAGGTGTATTGTATCGAGTGATGGGGGATGGTGCAATACGGGACGGTGAGGATGATGAAGGCATTATCCATGTATATAGATTTGTATATAAATAACCATCTGACATTGAAACTGATTGTATGTGTGTTTGGATATGGATTTGGATTGGATTTAACCTTATTTTACTATGTGTACACTTTGAATCTGTAAATTTGAGATAACGTTATATTTAATTATATCATATGTTATTACCTTTTGCATTGAGTTTAGAAAGAGATAGATTATATTTTATTTTTTTCACTTGTCATCTTAATTTTACAACACGTCATTTTCGGTTTTTTTGGGGTTTACACAGCATTAGATGTGTTAAATCTGAAGCTTCGAAAAAGAAAGGTGGTTACACCTCATGTAATCGCCAACACCCAAACTCAAGCAACACTGACTTCCTACCTGGCTCAATCAAGGGAGATCACCTCCTTGTAGCCCATTATCCCCCACCCACCACTCCCTTTATAGTGTCATCTCAATCCCAGTGCGGTGTTACCTAGTTCACTTCAAGAGGAGGCGGACCGATGGGGATCCAACGAGCTCTGAGGGAAGACCTCCTTACTACTTCTCTTAGGAGTCTCAGCTTTGGGTTTGCTGTCAAAGTCTGATGAGATTGGAGGGATAAGGTTTACCAGTCTCTCAGTGGTGGATAGAGGAAATGGGATGAACTTGCTTAGGCTCCTTCAGGAACTGTCAAGGACTACCTTGGAGGTTCTGACTCAACCGGACGAACCTAAAAGTGCGTGGATAGGTCATCCCACTGAGTCGGCGCTGAACGCTAAAGTCAAGTAGGCTTTTGTAGTGAGATTGCAGACTTATCTCTTTTTTTCCTTGTTTTCTTATTTGTCTTTTGTTGCAGGCCAGGCCATGTGCTCCCCGCCTTCGAAACGACATGCTAGCACATAGAAAGCTCATCATGGATGTGGCCACCATCCATTTCTTAGCAGAGGAGAAGTTGTCGTAGTTTTAGAGGAGGATTGTTGTTGTGTAGTCGGCTAGGGATGTGACAGCTAGGGACAAGGATGACAAGGCAGGTAAGAGAGAGGGTCTTATGTGGGAGGTGGCCCACTTGAGGGAGGAAATAGAGGCCATAAATAAGGTTGTAGCTTATTTGAAGGGGGCCAGTCAGCATTGTGTTTCTCAAGAGGCTCCGTTGGAGGAGAAAGCCAAAGTAGATGCAAATTGGAATGATAAGCATATTATTATGCCGAAGAGGATCCACTCGGCCAACTAACACCTTCCCTTATCGTTGACTTACTTTCTCAAAAGCAAATCGATAGTATGTTGTGGGAGGTGGCTAAAAAGATAGTAGCCGAGGATTGTGTTTCCCCAACAATCCTGTCCCTAGAAAGGATTGCTTCCTTAATAGGCGCCCTCAGTGGTCCACCTATTGATACCACTTCGGATGTGGGTAAGGGGATGATATATGATGAAGATATCCAAGTCCCCAGATCCTTGCCGCCTTTTGGAGAAGTGGTGCGAGCAGTGGACCTTTTGTTTTTTGTAGTAATTAGTAGACCAGTCGAAATCCCAACATTGTAAAAAAACGTTGTATGATTTTACTTGCCTACTATTTGTGATTATGTTCTATGTTTCCCACCTTTCTACTAATATTCCATATATGCCAGTCTATCGCATTTATTATTATTTTTTATATGTTTTCACTTTTTTGTTGGGTGACTTAAGCGACCCTTGGCTTTGCTCAACAAACACATTGACTTAGGAATTTAGGCAGCATATAGAAAATAAGTAAAGGAAAGATAAAAAAATGCTTAATAGACTTGTCTTTTTATGGAGGCGAGTTGTCCCCCTTTGGTATGTTTAGGCGGACATGAGTTGATGACAAGGAATCCTTTGGTGGTTGCTCTTTACACATGTTGGTTTGCCTTTTTCTTATTTGTGGGCTATTGGGAGGGGCCTGACTTTGTTATGATAAGGCCACCTAGGTTTCTGGAGGTAGCCAGTTTTAGGTTTAGGGTTACAACATAGGAACCATACCTATCTTGGCACTTGAGCCATGCCTCGCTAGTAGGATGTGCAACATTACGGGAGAAAGAATTGGGACTAAGGGATGAGTGGTCACAATTTCTGTTCATCAATGCCTTAGGATAGGATGGGAGCATTTACTAGCTCGCACATCCTCATAGGACTAGTCAGAAGGCTCACAACTTTCACCCCCATGTTGATAGAGGCTTTGCCCGCTCGTATACCCTCGGGTTGGATGGTTGAATGCTAGTAACATTCTCCTGATGCGAGAAGAGGCGTTGTGCTCTCGTGCCCCAGTATGGATGGGTAGTTAAGTAAGAGTAGCATCCTTCCGAGGGGGTAAAGACAACGTGCACTCGTACACCCACTCGACATGGCTAGTTGAATGTGAGTAGCTTTCCAACTAAGGTAGGCAGAGGTGTTGCGCGCTCCTACACTCGCTTGGGATGGATAGTTGAATGTGAGTAGCTTCCATCGAGGAAGGAAGAGGTATTGGATGGTCGTATACCCACTCAATATGGATAGTTGAATGTTGGCAGCTCATATGATTGACAAATGTCATGGAGACAAAGCGCCATTTTCATGCATAAAAGAATAACATAATTACAAGAAAGGTGACCACCTTATAAGTTAGAGTACAAAGTCTACCTTGTCTTATACTTCAGGTCTATAAAATCCTAGTGTTGATGGAAGTTATGCTGTCGTTGTTTGCTTATTGTGGTGGGGCAAGTGGATTTGCTAGGGTAGCTCATTGCTCGACCTGCTACCTCGCAAATTGTACTAACATGCCCTTGCAGATTAGATGCTTTATCTCATCCTTGACATGCCGACACTCATTGTTGGAGTGGCCATTGAACTAATGGAACACACGGTATTTCCCAATTCCTATAGGCTCCTCCCTCTACCTAGACTGAGAGGGAATGGGCCATTGAAATAGTACACGATCTTGCATGGCCAATTATATGGTTTCTAAATTACAGTTCAACGTGGCATAGTTGGTGTATCAGGGCTTGAAGCAAGAGATGTCTTTAGAATGCTTCTTGCTGTCCTTTAAGTCGTCATTTCTTATAGAGTTAGAGCGTATGCTTTAGGGCCAATTATGTAATTTATTGTAAATTATTAAATTTATAATAAAATCTCGTTCGAAATAAAAGATGTTTGCTTTCTATTAATGTATTTGTTATATTATGATATAATAATTAGATAAATAATTAATTTGAATATATTCGTAACGGCCGAGATTTTGGACCCTCGAAAATCGACATCAATACGTTCACTGTATAACATGCCAAACAATCGAATGCCGGAAATCTCGATAGTTAGGGAAAAAGAAAAGGAAGAGGTAGAAGAAATGAGAAAAGAACAACACAGAATCTTACAATCACAGCGGAACAATATATAATAGATAATAACATGTTTTTATACAAAAAGAGCTATAACTGTTATTTATACTTACCATTGTCAGAGTACAACAAATCAACAACTTAATACTAGATAGTTATAATAACTTGTCCTCACAAGTGCTGACTATACAGCCTACAATACACAACATAATATAATCAAGTACGTGTAATACGTCTTCGTCATCCAGCTCATCTCATGAGCTCCATAGATTCCTAAGCTGAATCTGTAATACTCGGTCTAACCCGAGCATTATAATAAAATAACACCCGAGTCATTCTGGAAAACCAGCGTGAGAAAACACACTCAATTTGAATTATTATTGTTATAAAAAACCTTTGAAAAACAAAGGTATCTCGTAAGACCATGTCACACATAAACATGACGGGCTTTTACCTTGCGATAATCAAAACATTTTATATCAAAATCATCTGATGTAGTGTCTAAGTACAAATACTTATTCAAATAGCCGAAATGCTTGCATCTCACATTTCAACATAGTTGGGCACAATCAAAACCATACGGTGCTTATTGGGGAATGGATTCCATACAATGACTAGGCACTGGGGGGCCACCTATCACAGTACACTTCTAGAAAAATGTACCGAGGACCTCGCCGGGATCCCCAACAACACAAGACCGGCCCTACCCCTAACTGGGATAGAACCGAATATTTTATCACACCGGGTGTTCCCATCCTTATCGAGTGCACTTTTTTCCATGCACCACCGTATCCAAAATTAATAATATATCCGAGGGTATCTAGAAAGGTGATAACATACCCTAATTGGGTATGACCCACTTAGCCTTGCTGCATCTCCCTTGATTTTCATTCATTTCGGTTGATGAGGCTTGAGGCTACATTTAGCTTTCATGAACAATTTCACTTAGAATGCTCATCGTCTTCCAATGACAATGTACCGATAGCATTCATCCATACAAGTTGTCATGGGTCTAGAAAAACCGAATCACCGTCTTCACCATCTTCACGATATCCATTCATAACGCTCAAATCAGATCGAAGTGGTTTTCGGTTAATTAAATCCGATCTCGGTCTCTTCGAAACGATAAACGAATTGGCTAATACTTGATAGTTGGTTATTTAACTATCAATATAACATCCATAAGCAGTCACTAGTCCCATATTTTAATTTTTCCAAAATTTATTTTCAAAATATCTTTATAAGATATATATTCAAATCCCTTCCAAATTTTCAATATTTGAGACAACTCAAATACTTATATCCATATCAGGATATTTCAAACCATCTCTTATTTCAACACTTAGAAAAATATTTAAAAATATATTTTTCTAAACCCCTTACTTCCCAACACTTAGGAAAGTTCCATTTATTTCTCTTTTCTCAAAACCCTTCACAATTTATATTGTAAATTCCTTAACTCGTTTAAAACGAATTCTATAAGTTCTGAGGTTCCTTAGTTAAATCTCTTTATTCAAAAGTATATACTTATCTCACCAAAATAAGTATATTCACAAACCATTCCCTTCAAAAATATTTGAAACATTTTAAAATAAATATGGAAAGGACCGTGCGGTATCAACCATGGATTCGCAGCTCAATGATTATGTCTCTATTCCAGAGAAATCCAAACTTAACTGTAGGCAATCTCTGCCTCTCGATTTCGCCATGAAAGTATACCATTACTTTTTGAAACTTTATTAAATAATTATCTTAAAATCAAATCATTATAAAATAACTTTTGATTAATAAATTACATATACTTTTAACAATTAAGATAATTACATAACTTTGAAACAATAATTATTTCTTATTTATTAATAAAATTCTAATCGATTTACAAGTCATGTTTATAACTTATAATACATTTTGACAATTTAAAATATTTAAATAGCTACGTCTCTAAAATATCTTTATGCTAAAACATTTTAAACTTACATAGTTTAATAATTAAAAATCCTATTTTAAAAGCAACTCAACTTCTCGATAAAAATATATTTTCAATTCTAATATAGCCAGTCTAATATTTATAAATCTCTCTCGATTCATCACCAATCGGTTTACGTCCCCAATACCATAAATCCCTTTTTCACATTCCCAAAAGAAAAATATATCCTTTCTTTTTAAACCGATTTACCCATCTCATCATAAATTCTTACCATGAATTTAAATCTTCAATTTATCGAATGATAATCATTTCACTCTATTTATAAACATTGTTTATAAATCCCATAATCTCATTTCCAGTTCATAATGGTTTCACATGACTTAAATCCATTATAAATGGATTTCTAAATTAAATTCGATTTATAAATCAATTTCTTAAATAACTCAAACTATATTCCAAAACCAACCAAATCTCGATTCTATTTCCATTTCGTAATTTAGGAATCTTATTTATGATCCAGTATAACCAATTTTATATTTATTTCCCAATTCCCTTTTATTCTCCAAATCTATGAAAAATTTCGATTTTTAAAACCATTCATATTTAAAACAAGCATCACTTAAGAATTATATTTAAAATCCTTTATTTACATTATTCCAAAATCTCCATTTTAAATATCACGGAATAGTCAAGTACAAAGTCAAACCACTTATTTTATCCAAATAAATTTCTTTAATTAATCCAAATTTCAATATAAATACTTCACTTCCAAAATCCATTTTTAATTTCTTTTTAAATTCAATATATATCTTTATGGTATTTTAAAATACCAAAATCTAGGCCAGTGCTACCATAGCATCCAATAAATTTAAATTACACTATAATCTATCACAGATTATTCAAACATAGCATATATCACTATATATGAAATTAAATTCAACATTTTTGAGGAATCCAGTTGGATCCCTCCAACCTGTTTTCCTACATCCACAGATGTTAATACAACATAAAAATACCAATCCCACTTCGAGGCGGGATACCGTGGTAATATAGGGTCATCCGCTATTATGCGGGATGCATAGGGTCTCATCCGCTCCATAGGCAGGAATAATCAATCCAACTACTAATATATACTACTATATATATTATAACATTCAAACCGATAATAATTATCAAATTCAACCAGGCATCCAATAATAAATTTTAACTATTTAAAATTAACTAGTAATCCAAAAATGAGTGAGATTAACTCACTTTGATTTTTATTGTCGCTTTCGCGTTCTGGTTACGAATAAATTCGATCGTGTTTTGAATTTATCTAGAAACCATGCAAGCTCCAAATTCGATCAATCTAGTTCATATGCGTCGTATTCGTCGATACGAACACAACGCAACAAACCGCGTCTCGATCGTACCTAAAACGAACGAGATATGTATTTTATAAGTATTTTAATTTTTATAAAACCATTTTATATACTAAATCAATTCCTTATTATCATAAATTCCCTAGGCCCAAAGAACAAGTTCGGCCAAACCTCCCCCAATCTTCTTCTCCCTCAAACATAAATCACGATCACTATCCCTGTACGTGACACAACCCACCAACGACGTGCACGCATACCACTTACACGCAACACCACTTGCCGAAATCAAAATCCAACCTCACCGATGAAACCCTCACCTCGAGCTCCGCCTACCAGACACCACCGTGAAGCCCCAAGATCACTAGAAGAAAACGCGACAAAACCCAACCCCAAGGCCATACGGCAATTGTTGCGACCACCCACATATGACCGCACACCACCAAACTCCTTCCCCAGGTGCGCCTCTCCATGCCGAACCCAAAAATCAACTCCATTGCTCGAATCGAAGACCCAAGCTCCCAATATATGAAACCCTAGTCCACACTGCATAAAGTCGAGCCATCCAAACCAGTGTCGCATGCTACAAACGATACACTAGATTGAAGAGGAGGATGAAATAGGATTTTACAAACTGGTTTTACAATTTTTTTCGATTTGTATTTGAGAGAAAGGAATTTTTGAATGAAACTCTTTTTTTCTTCTACTATGTATGTGAATGTTTGGTTGTTCTATTAAAAAGAGGATGATGCGTGTTCGAATAGGTTAAGGTCATGATTGTAGGTGGCTGATTGGATAGAGGAGACAGCTGAAAGGAAAAGTTGACTAGATAATATATAATAATTAATTCAAATTGTCTTGATTTATGGTAACTCAAAATCTCGAACCCCTATCGAGGCATGCCGCTAGGCATTCATAATTTTATACCCCTATTTCGAACGCAATGGAAAAGGTTTCGAGTCCTAATTCGATCGTATGGAGAAGATAGCTTTTTGGACCCAATTATTATATTGAATTTTCGATATTAATTTCAACGCGTTTATATCCGGTACGACCAAACGATAACTCCAAACGCTGCGAAATTTGAAATCCGATAATAATACACTATTACGATTCTAATGGAAAATGTTTCGTCGAATTCCGAGACTGTGCCCCGGAAGGCTATTTTTATATGTTAATTTAAACGAGTTGTTTTTAATATCGAGTAAATCGCTTTTTAATCCAATTTATAAATTTTATTATCTTCATTCTTACTAATAGAAATATAATATACCTTTAAATTATTTTTATCAAGCTAAAATCTCAAAATTTCACTATTTAACAAAATTTCCATTTATTAAACTCAATAATTAAATTATCCAATAAATCAATATATTTGAAATTCAAGTTAAAATTTAACTTTTAAATATTTAAAATCAATTAAATATTCCACATTCCTCCCCCCTTAAAAGAATTTCGTCCCCAAAATTGCCATGGTAAGAAGAATGGCCTAAAACCCATTAACTTACTCAAACCCAATCAGTTTAAACAACTTCTTGAAATCAATTTATTGAAAACACATTAGCACTTTTACTAAATTTCCAAATTCATTCGCAGATTCCAAATAATATTATTTACTCAACCATTTCAAGTCATAATCAAAAATCAAATTTTGGTTATTAAAATTTTCTCTAAAATTTTCTAACACCTTAAATTTTCGAAAAATTTCACCAACGCCTCCTTTCCGCGGCTAGATCCAAACAACTACAAATCGCCACTACGGCCTAAATCATCAAAAGAAAACAAAAGCCAAGTGGCTCAATCATAAAACCATCAATTTCAAACAACAATTTAAACCTGTACCTTTTTGTCGGGCAATCCAATTTTATTTATGAAACCAAAGGCATCAATTTTACTCTTGCTTTTATATTCCTGCATCTAATTTACTAATGATATCCAATCATACAATTCAAAATCATTTTATTAATTCTTTTTCAAAATTTTCAAAATTTGCTTTACTTAAGCCCGTACGATGTACATATATCATACGTACTCAATATCAATTCTGATTGCTCACTCGATCACACAATTTCACTTCTGAACTAGTGTCGTTCACAACTCTCTAGTGCGGGCTCAGATCTGGTTCCTTGATTAGAAATCGTCATTCTCCGTGCATAGCCATATGCTATGATAGAGAATCTCAGAATCAATCAAAAATCCATATCCAGTGTTTGCCGTCGAAAATCGAGTGAAAAATCCTAACTTGGATCGATATAAATTATCTCAAAATCTTCTGCTCGAATCTGGATCAAATCATCATGCGAATAAGATAATACACGTACAACTTACATATTTATTTCAATTGATTCTTAGCTATATCAAATTATTTTTATTCACATTTACTTCATTTCCATTCAATTATTCACGATTATCATTTACATTTATACTTCACATTCACCTATTTACTTGGTATATCCCTTATATACCAATTCCACTTAATAATTTCACCATCAAATTTTCTTAAGTCAGTTATAAACATTTATACAAAAGTTCTTTTGTTTTTTACCACTTCACCACTCAAGTTTATATCCTTTTCTATTCAAATTCAATTTCAAATTTTTACTTCCTTTGCACTCATATCCAACACTTTTAAAGCATTTCCTTAACTTGCAATTTACAAATTTTATAGTTATCAACTTATTTTCTCATATTCATAAATAAAACATTAAAAATAAAAAATTCCAGAGTTTAAACATTTTAGTCTAAGTTTTTCAAATCATTTTTGAAATCATATACACACACACATACACACAAAATTCCTCTAGTATATCAAATCATACCTTTGAATTCCAAAACCTAATCCAGTTTTACCAAACAATCCCAATGGTAGCAATACCTCTCTTGGAAACTCGATAATGAACGTCGATGATGCTGCAGTCATCACCGAAATTATTTTCCAGCGACCGAAGTGAGTTCGGCGCTTTTAGTCCTTTAAAATTCCTATTAAATATTTCCAATTCAAAAATATTCTCCAAATAATATCACTATTATTTTCCAAGGCTTTGAAAAACATTTCAAAACCAATAGGAATTAAATTCCCAAATTTCCAACTTTCAAACACTTTTAACAAATCATATTTAAAAATACTTCTGGGATTTCATTTCATTTCAAATTATAAATCACATTTACAAAATCACATTTACATAATTCCATTTCGTTATATGAAATTATTACTTAATTATTGACTATAATATCAACTTTTATTCAATCACCACAACAACAAATGATAATAGTTTAATATTATCATTTCCTAACAACCAAGCACACCATATATAAATATAATAATTTATGAAAATTATTCCTTTATATATTAAAATAATCAGGGTAAAATTATTTCATTTACCCCATTTCCAAACAATACCATGTCGAATTGTTCTGTTTAAGTGTTTAAAGATCCCTATCAATAACGTTAATTAATCGTATTGACCAGCATCCATAAGCCACTCAACAAATCAACCAACACAATATAAAACATTTTATATCACTAACAAATACGCGCTCATATCTATTAATACACTCAAACTCATTCTAGGGTGCTACTGACCCTATCTTCAATGAGTTACCCCATCAAAGCCAAGGTTCTCGCTTTACTTTCAGCTCCGATACCAAATGTAACGGCCAAGATTTTCGGCCCTCGAAAATCGACATCAATACGTTCACTGTACAACATGTCGAACAATCGAATGCAGGAAATCCCGATAGTTAGGGAAAAAGAAAACGAAGAGGTAGAAGAAAAGAGAAAACAACAACACAAAATCTCACAATCGCAGTGGAACAATATATAATAGATAATAACGTGTCTTTATACAAAAAGAGTTATTACTATTATTTATACATACCATTATCAGAGTACAACAAATCAACAACTCAATACTGGACAGTTATAATAACTTGTCCTCACAAGTGCTGACTATACAACCTACAATACACAATGGAATATAATCAAGTACGTGTAATACGTCTTCGTCGTCCAACTCGTCTCCTAAGCTCCATAGCATCCTAACTTAAATCTGTAATACTCGGTCTGACCCAAGCATTATAATAAAATAACACCTGAATCAGTCTGGAAAACCAGTGTGAGAAAACACACTCAATTTGAATTATTACTGTTATAAAAAACCTTTGAAAAACAAAGGTATCTCGTAAGACCACGTCACACATAAACATGACGGGTTTTTACCTTACGATAACCAAAACATTTTATATCAAAATCATCTGATATTATAATAGTGTCTAAGTACAAATACTTATTCAAATAACTGAAATGCTTGCATCTTACATTTCAACATAGTTCGGAACCATCAAAACCGTACGGCGCTTATTGGGGAATGGATTCCATAAAATGATTAGGCACTGGGGTACCACCTATCACAGTACACTTCTAGAAAAATGTACCGAGGACCTCATCGGGTTCCCCTACAATACAATACCAGCCCTACCCCTAAGCTGGATAGAACCGAATATGTTATCACCCCGGGTGATACCACCCTTATCGAGTGCTTTTTTTCCATGCACCACCGTATCCAAAATTAATAATATATCTGAGGGTATCTAGAAAGGTGATAACATACCCTACTTGGGTATGACCCACTTAGCCTTACTGCAACTTCACTAATTTCCAGTCATTCCGGTTGATGAGGCTTGAGGCTACGTTTACCTTTCAAGAAAAATTTCACTTAGAATCCTCATCGTCCTCCAATAACAATGTACTGATAGCATTCATTCATACAAGTTGTCCTGGATCTGGACAAACCGAATCATTGTCTTCACCATCTTCACGATATCCATTCGTAAAGCTCAAATCAGATCGAAGTGGTTTTCAGTTAATTAAATCCGATCCCGGTCTCTTCGAAACGATAAACGAATTGGCCAATACTTGATAGTTGGTTATTTAACTATCAATATAACATCCATAAGCAGTCACTAGGCCCATATTATAATTTCTCCAAAATTTATTTTCAAAATATCTTTATAAGATATATATTCAAATCCCTTCCAAATTTTCAATATTTGAGACAACTCAAATACTTATATCCATATCAGGATATTTCAAACCATCTCTTATTTCAACACTTAGAAAAATATTTAAAAATATATTTTTCTAAACCCCTTACTTCCCAAAGATTAGGAAAGTTCCATTTATTTCTCTTTTCTCAAAACCCTTCACAATTTATATTGTAAATTCCTTAACTCGTTTAAAACGAATTCTATAAGTTCTGAGGTTCCTTAGTTAAATCTCTTTATTCAAAAGTATATACTTATCTCACCGAAATAAGTATATTCACAAACCATTCCCTTCAAAAATATTTGAAACTTTTTAAAATAAATATGGAAAGCACCGTGGGGTATCAACCATGGATTCGTAGCTCAATGATTATGTCTCTATTCCGGAGAAATCCAAACTTAACTGTAGGCAATCTCTGCCTCTCGATTTCGCCATGAAAGTATACCATTACTTTTTGAAACTTTATTAAATAATTATCTTAAAATCAAATCATTATAAAATAACTTTTGATTAATAAATTACATATACTTTTAACAATTAAGATAATTACATAACTTTGAAACAATAATTATTTCTTATTTATTAATAAAATTCTAATCGATTTACAAGTCCTGTTTATAAAACTTATAATACATTTTGACAATTTAAAATATTTAAATAGCTAAGTCTCCGAAATATCTTTATGCCAAAACATTTTAACCTAGTTTAATAATTAAAAATCCTATTTTAAAAACAACTCAACTTCTCGATAAAAATATTTTTTCCATTCTAATGTAGCCAGTCTAATATTTATAAATCTCTCTCGATTCATCACCAATCGATTTACGTCCCCAATTCCATAAATCCCTTTTCACATTCCCAGAAGAAAATTCTATCCTTTCTTTTTAAACCGATTTACCCATCTCATCATAAATTCTTACCGCGAATTTATATCTTCAATTTATCAAATGATAATAATTTCACTTTATTTATAAACATTGTTTATAAATCCCATAATCTCATTTCCAGTTTATAACGGTTTGACATAACTTAAATCCATTATAAATGGATTTCTAAATCAAATTCGATTTATAAATCAATTTCTTAAATAACTCAAACTGTATTCTAAAACCAACCAAATCTCGATTCTACTTCCATTTCGTAATTTAGAAATCTTATTTAAGATCTAGTATAACCAATTTTATATTTATTTCCAAATTCCCTTTTATTCTCCGAATCTATGAAAAATCTCGATTTTAAAACCTTTCATATTTAAAACAAGTATCACTTAAGAATTATATTTAAAATCCTTTATTTACATTATTCCAAAATCTCCATTTTAAATATCACGGAATAGTCAAGTACAAAGTCAAACCACTTATTTTATCCAAATAAATTTCTTTAATTAATCCAAATTTCAATATAAATACTTTACTTCCAAAATCCATTTTTAATTTCTTATCAAATTGAATATATATCTTTATGGTATTTTAAAATACCAAAATCTAGGCCAGTGCTACCATAACATCCAATAAATTTAAATTACACTATAATCTATCATAGATTATTCAAACATAGCATATATCACTATATATGAAATTAAATTCAACATTTTTGAGGAATCCAGTTGGATCCCTCCAACCTGTTTTCCTACATCCACAGATGTTAATACAACATAAAAATACCAATCCCACTTCGAGGCGGGGTATCGCGGTAATATAGGGTCATCCGCTATTATGCGGGAAGCATAGGGTCTCATCCGCTCCAATAGGCGGGAATAATCAATCCTACTACTAATATATATACTACTATATATATTATAGCATTCAAACTGATAATAATTATCAAATTCAACCAGGTATCCAATAATAAATTTTAACAATTTAAAATTAACTAATAATCCAAAAATGAGTGAGATTAACTCACTTTGATTTTTATTGTTGCTTTCGCGTTCTGGTTACGAATAAATTCGATCGTGTTTTGAATTTATCTGGAAACCATGCAAGCTCCAAATTCGATCAATCTAGTTCCTATGCGTCGTATTCGTCGATTTGAACATAACGCAACAAACGCGTTTCGATCGGACCTAAAACGAACGAGATATGTATTTTATAAGTATTTGAATTTTTATAAAACCATTTAATATACTAAATCAATTCCATATTAACATAAATTACCCAGGCCCAAAGAACAAATTCGTCCCAAACCTCCCCCATTCTTCTTCTCACCGAAACATAAATCACGATCACTCTTCCTGTATGCGACACAACTCACCAACGACGTGCACGCATACCACTGACATGCAGCACCACTCGTCGAAATCAAAATCCAACCTCGCCGATGAAACCCTCGCCTCGAGCTTCGCCTACCAGACACCACAATGAAGCCCCACGATCACCAAAAGAAAAGGTGACCAAACCCAACCCCCAGGCCGTACGGCAATTGTCGCGACCACCCACATATGACCACACACCACCAAACTCCTTCCCTAGGTGCGCCTCTCCACGCCGAATGCAAAAATCAACTCCGTTGCTCGAATCGAAGACCCAAGCTCCCAATATCTGAAACCCTAGTCCACACTGCACAAAGTCGAGCCACCCAAACCAGTGTCGCACACTACAAACGATACACCAGATTGAAGAGGAGGATGAAATAGGATTTACAAACTAGTTTTATGATTTTTTTTCTATTTGTATTTGAGAGAAAGGAATTTTTGAATGAAACTCTTTTTTTCTTCTACTGTGTATGTGAATGTTCGGCTGTTCTGTTAAAAAGAGAATGATGTGTGTTCAAATAGGTTAAGGTCACGATCGTAGGTGGCTGATTGGATAGAGGAGACAACTGAAAGGAAAAGTTGACTAGACAATATATATTAATTAATTCAAAATGTCTCGATTTATGGTAACTCAAAATTTCGAACCCCTATCGAGGTGTGTCGCTAGGCGTTTATAATGTCATACCTCTATTTCAAACGCAATGGAAAAGGTTTCGAGTCCTAATTTGATCGTATGGAGAAGATAGCTTTTTGGATCCAATTATTATATTGAATTTTCAATATTAATGTCAACGCGTTTATATCCCATACGACCAAACGATAACTCCAAACACTACGAATTTGAAATCCGATAATAATACACTATTACGGATCTAATGGAACTAGTTTCGTCGAATTCCGAGACTGTTCCTCGGAAGGCTAATTTTATATGTTAATTTAAATGAGATGTTTTTAAAATCAAGTAAATCGCTTTTTAATCCAATTTATAAATTTTATTATCTTCATTCTTACTAATAGAAATCTAGTAAACCTTTAAATTATTTTTATCAAGCTAAAAACTCAAAATTTCACTATTTAACCAAATTTCCATTTATTAAACTCAATAGTTAAATTATCCAATAAATCATTATATTTGAAATTCAATTTAAAATTTAACTTTTAAATATTTAAAATTAATTAAATATTCCAATTTCAAATAAACAAAATTCTAGGTCGTTACAATATTAAATAGAAAATCCTTAATTGATATGTTATGTGATGTAACATCCCCTACTTGAAGGCCCAAAACTAACGGCTATGGATGCTACAGACATCCATAGTTATTAATCCTCGGCGACCAAATACGATAATGTTAGATACATTGATATATCCGAAACACATGGATATGGAAAAAAAATTAAAATCAACAAACAACTTTCTCATTCCATTTCAAAGCATTTTAAATTAATTACATAATCCCATCATCGTTATCCACGTTCAAAAAAAATATAATTATTACAACATACGCCTAGTGCGACATATGAAGTTGCTCCCTTGGATGATCAGTGTATATAACTCGACAATTAAACAACTTTGCCTTAACAACAAAAAATAGCGGAATCAAAATAGAAAAGAACTCTAAATAGCTATCATGCCTCTTGTACGTCTCCAGAAGCTTATTCATCTAAAGAGGTACTTGAAAACCTCAACTCTCAAACTACTCAAAGTTAATTGAGTACCCAAGAGTTTAAGGGGAAAATATAAACTTTGAGTCAGACATAAAGCCTGGTATGAATACTAATCTACCATCTCAAACCATTTAGATATATCTAGTGGGACCACCCCGCTTAGTGGAATGGTTTTTCCCTCACCAATATCTTATTCAAAACTTTATAAAAACCATATACTATGCTCCTGCATCCACAATGGTTAAAACATAACAATTCAAAATATTATGATGATAGGCAAAAAATTAAATCAATTTTGGATTACCTATCCCCATTCATTTTTGACTATCTGTCTCAGTTATAGTTTCTAGGGCCACTATTAAACTATTAGTTTTCAAGGGCTGACAAATAACATGTTTAATGTTTATGGACTCCCTATCCGATTTCATAGTTTTTATGGGATCACTAAGAACCTATTGGCCTCTGCCAATAACTTCATTGTTTCATGGGTTCTCTCTGAACCTATTGGCATCTCCAATAACTTCCCACTTATCCTAGTTTTCATGGGTTGACTATCAACCTATTGACTTCTGTCAATAACTTCCGGATATAGTTTCATGGGTTCACTAAAAACCTATTAGCCCCTGCTAATAACTCTTTCTAATATTAGTTTTCATTGGTTTACTATGAACCTGTCTATCTGAAAACTTCTTTAATTTGTGTTTGGGCATCCTATATTATTGTCTTCCTGACCTCCAGGATGCAATTCTACACATTCAGTAGTTAACTTAATTTATATTCACTACTGGGTCAATCTAGCTAGTTATTCTTCCTCTTTTCCCCAAATTACAATTATGGGTCCATATTAAAGTGAATATGTAAGCTAGAAGAAGCGAACATATTAACATAATATTCACCAACATCGGTGGTTTAATATCCTTGAAATCATTTTCATATAAAACATGGTTAATCCCTTTAACCTATTATTCTATCAAGGAAAGTTTCTTCAAAAACTCCAATTTAAAAGCATTTAAAAGCATTTAAAAGCTCTTTTACCATCCCATGTGTTTTACCTTTAAAAATTGAGATTGTTCTTTGTTTTGAAAACTAAGGCTTTCGAAACCTTTAATCTTTGCTTTCGAAACCATTGGAAAACCTCCTTTCGAAAGCTTTCAAATCTTCTTTCCAAAACTCTTGGCACCTACCTTTCGAAACACTTTAAAACCTTTCTTTCAAAACCTTTCGAATGTATTAAAGTATCACCATTCAATTACAGAAGCATAGCTTTGAAACCATTTGAAAGTATCCCTTTCAAAACCATTAGGTTTAATTTAAAACATATCTTATTGGGTCTAGGTGAATACAAGCGAAAGTACCCCTTTCGAAACCATTAAAAAGAGTTTGGGGAACAACAGATGGCTTCGGCACTATCCTTTCGAAAGCTCAAAACATTTAAGTAAAACATTTGAAGGATAGTTTCGAAACCCCTTTCGAAGTCATTGCCTTCGAAACTCTTGAATCCTTTTGAAAGCTTTAGGAAGTGGCTTAGTAAACGTTTGAAACAGTGGCTACCTTTCAAATTGGTTGATGATTTTAATCCATTCGAAAGGCATAGGGGCGGCAGAAGGTTTCGACTAGGTCAAAATTACTCTTTTCTAAAGCATTGATTTTTAAACTAAATAACTCTTTCGAAAGCTACTATTTAAACAAGGATCGGCAACCCCTTTCAAAAGCAATTTAGAAAAACCACTTCGAAAGCATCTGTTTTGACTCCTTCGAAAGCATTTAGTAAAAACAGGCAAGCTCATTTCTTTTGGAAGTAAAACAAAGGTTTCGACCCTATCGAAAACTATGTTTCGACACCATGCCTTCCGCCCTTCTCCAATACACTACGTACCAAAATTGTGATACCTTGTGTATTCGTTTTGGCTTAGTTGGTTTTGACCTGGTAGGTTTCGACTTGGTTGAAGGCCGAAGCATATGGTCGAAAAGGGGCTTCTAAAAGAGGCGGAACACACTTTTCTGGGTAAAGGCTGATTTAATGCCATTTAAAGTAATTATTTTATAACTAACTTGCCTATTTGTAAACATTTAATTGGTTGCCATAACTTTTCAAATTCTTTACCAAAATAACCGCCGCATAATTTCAGATCTAAACAAAGGATAATTTTCACAATTAAGTCCTTCCATTAAGCAAAACAATTAATTCCTTCTCCTAAAATACTTTATTTTACCTAGTAAATTACTTAGGAAAAATCTCCAAAAATTACAGAAATTCACTTTCAGTATGTTATCTAACATACAAAAATTTCAGACCCAAATTCTTCATAAATAACCGAAATTAATTTCTAAACCCAATTATTCATATTTTCCTTTGAAAATTCATAATAAATTTTCCATAGCTTGGAAAATTATAAAAATTAAAACCCATCTCCAAAATCATGTTTTACATAACATATAATTTCCTCATGATATCCGAAATTCTTTATAATCGGTTTTACCCTTAAAACCGTATAAAACTATATTCAAACAATCTTGTTTAAATCAAACATGTTATAAAATTCAAGCATATCATCATCAAAATCATCATTATAATGGCTCTAATCTTAAACCCGAAAATCAAATGATTATCAAAACAAAATATAGATGATTTAGATTATTATTCGCCTTGATTAGGATAAGGACTTTGAGATTTGATTGAGCTTAATCTTCCTTGCTTAAATTCCTTAGCTTTAGATTGATTTTCTCTTCTTTTCTCCTAAGTAATGGCCGGCTCCTCTTTTGATTTACGTTTGTTTGTATTTTGTAAAATGAACGTGAATGGGTATGAAACGAGAATATAAAAGTAATGGAAATGTAGTGCAACAATTACCCTAATACCCATGTGTTAATTAATTAACTATTTATAAGCCTATTTATTTAGTTAAGCACGGTCTCTAATTTATTTTTAAATCTCAATCTCTTCATCTCTCTAATATTTACATTATTTTATTTAATTTATCTAATTAAATCTCCTGAATAATGTTATTAAAAATTAGTGGTGTTACAGGCTCTCCTCCTTATTGAATTTCGTCCTCGAAATTCAATAAGGATTCAATACTAAACATAGCAATCATCTGTAACCACACAGCCATACTAGCCTACCTAACTAGAAACTATCTATATAAAGCTAATATATCCATACCCTCAAAGCAAATCAGGATAAGTATCTCTAATCCTGTCTTCTGTCTCCCAAGTACAGTCCTTCTCGCTGTCGCTACACTAAACTTTCACCAACTTGACTGTCTTGTTCCTCAACCTTTTCCCATCTCTCGCTACAACTCAAACTGGTTGTCTAACATGTAACAACCCACATATCTATTGATTTTATATTTAAATATTTTATTTAAATATTTTATCGTTAGTCGTATGTTAGTCCGAAAAGCTACTTTTTGCATACGGTCAAATTAGGACTCGAGACCACTTCCATTGAGTTCAAAAGGACGTTTGCGATCTTTTTGAGTGTAAACTTCGATATGTTTGGAGATAGTGAAATTTTTGACACTTTTTGGCTTAGGACTTTGGTTTGGGGCTGAACACACACTAACTCAGCCCAACCCCCTCTTCTCTTTATCACTTCATCAAATAACATTCAAGCTTCATCAAAAATGGTGGTGGGAAGTGGAAATTAAAACTCCAAACTTAAATTCTATTGCAAATCCGAGATTCAACATCAAATTCACGTGAAGAACATTGATTCAAGCTTGTTGGTGTGCTTGCTTTGCTCTCAAGTCTCATCTTCATCAATTTCGTGGAAAAGGTGAGATTTTTGATCTCACATCTTGCCTATAATTTTCATTGGACTGTTGGGAATGGTTCCCTATCATTTTAGCATGCACATTTGCATTTGGTTTGGATTGGATTGGCGAAAAACCCAAATTTTTAGTGTTTTTGGAGATTTCCTGAGCTTAGGTCGTTCTGCCTCCATAGGTCGCCCAGAACTGTAGCTCGTTCGCGTTGAAAAGTCACGCAGTGTTAGGTCGTTCGCGAGTTAAGCCTTAAGTCGTAGGTCGTTCGCGAGTTAAGCCTTAAGTCATAGGTCGTTTGCGAGTTCCTTAGGTCGCGTGCCCAGTTAGGTCGCGAGTCTATAGGTCGCGTACTTCTTTAGGTCGCGTGCCCAGTTAGGTCGCGAGTCTATAGGTCGCGTACATTTTAGGTCGCCACTTTTAGGTCGCCACTTTTAGGTCGTGCACCCTCCTTAGGTCGCGAACCAGTTAGGTCGCGCACCCTCCTTAGGTCGCGAACCTGTTAGGTCGCGCACCCTTCTTTAGGTCGAACCCCGTACACCTCTGCGTAGGCGATCTTATCTGAAAAGCATTCATCAGAACTTCCACTTTGATGCATTTTGAGCTGATTTCCTTGGATTTTGTTCACGTCTTCGAATGTGAATTTTTGTGATAGATTGTTTCAACAATCGTTTTATGACTTGTCACTTTAAAGATATATGAAGGTTTCAATACTAGTAGTAAATATTAAAACTCTTTCATCAAAGCGATTTCAACACTATTTTAAATATCAAAAGTTCGTTTTCTCAAACCGATTTCCAATCTACTAGTATATACAAGCCTTTACTTCACTCGAATGAGAAATCGACTTAAACGACTTAGTAAAACGAGTGGTATGAAACGCTTGCGTTCACTTTGTCGGTTAGCTCTTGGACTTGTTCGATTGAACCCTTTTTGTGACAATTTTCTAGTGAAGATCTACAGTTTGTTCGTAAATATTTAAGTTAAGCAAGTGGTTATGGGACATGAAGCTAAACTCATATATTTACTAGCTTAGTGTAATTAACACTTCTCGTTGATCATGAGGATCATTTTATGATTTAGACTAGCAATTGTGCGATGTCTCTTTGTTTGCAAGGTTAGACTAGACCACATTGGTGTGATTCCGACTCACACATATCTCTTTGTCCGCAAGGTTAGTCTAGACACCACTTGTGTGATTCCACTCACACATACCTTTTTGTTTGCGAGGTTAGGCTAGACACCACTTGTGTGATTCCACTCACACATACCTTTTTTCTTTTTGGTTAGCCTAGACCTCAATCTGTGTGATTCCGACTCACACATATGGGGTAGCTCCCCATGGCCTTCGGACCGTCATGTGATAGGCCTCTTTCTCTTTTTATGATTTCTGGATATCTCTTTTTATGATTTCTGGATTTTTATGTCATTGACTTGTTATGAGTACAAGTTTAGGGTATGATGCCCTCTTTGGATCTTTGAGAAGATTCTTGTGATATTGATCATTTCTCATCGGTTGATCTCCTGTTGATCATCATTTTCATACTTATAGTAGTATGTCAGTATGGATATTTTATGTTTATGCCATATCTTTTATTTTATATCATGTCATCTGATATTTATAGCTAGACTGATTCGTTTATTATTTTCTTAAATAATACTCGGGTCAGACCGAGATGTTACAGGTGCTTCTGCTTGACTTCCTCCCGGGATTTGCTACTTTGACTTTTGGCTAACTATTTAGTTTAGCAGTTTTTTTTGTTGTATACACTTGAGATATGGACTCATAGTTGTATTCTTTTGGTATAGCACGTGTTGCTATTCTTTTGTATTATTGTGGATCTTTTTGACCACTACTATGATGTACACTTTCATGTGTTAGTTATATATTCATATCTTGTTCCACCTTTGTGATATGGATGTCTGTGACTGATTTGTGTTATGTTTATTTCTATGTTTGTTTCCGAAGATTATTTTATAGCCACCGTGTGATAAGCAATTACATGGATGGTCGCTCCTCAACAGCCTTATTCTCCGTGCTAGTTGACAGCACTACATCGTAGTGTTCTTGGTTAGCGTGGGTATAGAGGTGGGGCGTCACATAACAAAAGTCAAATTAGACTCTACTATCAAATCTTCCAACCCTGTCGGAGGATCATGCATGTACTTGTGAAGATGAGACACATGAAACACATTGTAGACACGTGCCATACTACTCGGTAACTCAATTCGGTATGTGAGCTTTACAATCCTCTCTATAATCTGGAACGGACCATCATATCTCTGTGCCAATTTCCCTAAGTTTAAAAATCATACCAAACCCTTCATCGATTATACCTTAATGAAAAGCTTATCTCTAACTGAGAATTCTATGTCTTTACACCTCTTATCTGCGTAACTCTTCTGTTTGGACTGAGCTTCCTTCATCCTTTCTCGGATTAACTCAATCTTCTATGTCGCCTCTCTAACCAGATCTAGACCTAAGACTAATCTGTCTCCAGTCTCCAACCAACATGTTGGTGATTTGCATGGCCTTCCATACAAAGCTTCAAAAGGCGCCATTCCTATACTAGTTTGATAACTATTATTATAGGAAAACTCAACCAAATGTAGGTGGTCTTCCTAAGATCCACCAAAGTCCAATACACAAGCTCTTAGTAAATCCTCGAGTATCTTATTGACTCTCTCTGTTTGCCCATCCGTCTGAGGGTGGTATGTTGTACTCATCTTAAGCTTGGTACCTAATACATCCTATAGACTCTTCCAAAATTCGCTAGTAAACAAAGCATCTCTGTCACTGACCATACTACTAGGAATTCGATGTAGTCTAACTATGTTCATCATGAACAACTTAGCTAAAACAGGTGCCGTCCTGGTTGACTTAACTGGAATGAAATTGTCAATCTTGGTTAACCTGTCCACTATGACCCGTATACTTTCATTTTCCCTATTTGACCTTGGCAACCCGACTATAAAATCCATGGATATCGAATCTCACTTCTAAACCGGGATCTCCAAAGGCTGAAGCAACCCACTCGGGTTCTTATGTTCGTTTCACTTGTTGATAGTTTGCGCACTGCCTAACCCATAAGCCAACATCCCTCTCCATACCTTCCCAATAGAAGCTCCTCTTCATATCTTGATACATCTTGGTCCCTCCAGGATGAATCGTAAAATTGGACTGATGACATTCCTCTAGAACTTCTTTCCTTAAGTTCTCCACATTCGGAACACACAACCGTCCCTTCTTTGTCAACCATCCTTTTTGGTCAAGATTGAAATCCTTCAGATCATCAATCTCGATTCCAACCTTAAGCCTTCTAATTTTCTCGGCTAATAACGGATCCTCCTTCTGCTTAGAAGCAATCCTTTCGATTAATACTGGTTGAACTTCTAAACAGGACAACATAGCGGTCCTCTGACTAGAACTAGCAGTCGATCTTAACTGCACACTGCAAGTAGTCAAAGCTTCTAAATATTTCCACTCTACTAACATAGCTAACGCCACATTTTGATGTCTTCTGCTAAGAGTATCCACTACTTTATTTCCTTTACCAGGTGTATACTCTGTACCAAAATCATAAGCAGCCAAAAACTCCAGCCACCTTTGCTGTCTCATATTCAACTCCTTTTGAGAGAATAAATACCTTAAGGACTTATGATCTGTGTATAGCTCAAATCTCTCCCGTAAGAGATAATGCCTCCAAATCTTAAATGCGAAGATCACCGTAGCGAACTCCAAATCATGAGTAGGATATCTTACTTCATGCGGTCTAAGCCATCGTGAAGCGTAGGCAATCACTTTACCCTTCTGCATCAACACAGCTCCTAATCCAGTTACGCATGCATCGGTATACACCACCAACCCTTGGTTTCTGTCTAAAACTACTAACTCATGTGCGTTGGTCAATAAATGCTTTAACTTAAGGAATGCTTCCTCACATTTGTCGGACCATACATTTCACACCCTTCCTGGTTAGCTTAGTCAAAGGTGCTGCTATCTATGAGAAAGCATTGATGAATCTCCGGTAATAGCCAGTAAGTCCAAGAAAACTTCTAATCTCAGTCACCGTCTCTGGTCTCTTCTAATTATTAACAGCTTCGATCTTGTCTGGATCAACTGACAACCCTTTCTCCAAAACCACGTGACCAAGAAACTTAACCTCTTTCTTTCAAAAATGAAACTTAGAAAACTTCGCCTTTATTTGATGTAGCCTCAGCGTCTCAAGCACTACTCTAAGATGATCCTCATGCTCTCTTTCATCTTTAGATACACTAAAATGTCATCTATAAATACCAACACAAACCTATCCAAGTACTCTTGGAAAACTTAGTTCATCAAATCCACAAAGAAAGCAGGTGCATTCATTAACCCAAATGGCATTACTAACCACTCTTACGAACCATACCTAGTCCTAAATACCGTCAAAGGAACACAGTCCTCTGCCACTCTTAACTGATGGAAACCTGTCGCCAAATCCAATTGGAAAAACACTCTGGCTCTACACAACTGATCAAATAGATCATCAATTCTCGGCAAAGGCTATTTATTCTTAATCGTCCTTTCGTTTAACTTATGATAGTCGATACACATTCTTAACGACCCATCTGGTTTCTTCACGAACACCGCGGTCGCTCCCCAAGGCAAACTGCTTGGTCCAATAAAATTTCTCCCTTCAAGATCCACTAGCTACACCTTTAATTCCTTCATCTCGGTCGGTGTCATCCTGCTAGGTGGTCTACTAATAGGTTCAGCTCCTGGCACAAGATCTATCTGAAACTCAACAACTTGTTTCGGTGGTAGTCCCGTAATCGGCTCAAAAACATCTGCAAACTCTCTTGCTACATGAACCTGACTTAACTGTTCTACTACTTCCACGGCACTTAACAAAGCACAACTACTCCGATCAAAATTCTCCACTGAGAATATAATTCGGTTATGACTATCAGGGTGTCTTAGTGATATCTCCCCATCCTGGCAAAATTTCCTAGCGTCATACTTACCCAACAAATCCATACCCACAATGATTCTGAAATCTATGAAATCAAAAACATACAAACTGCATGCAAACTTATGACCTAACAATTCAAGTTCTAACTGGTCACATCTCATCCCTAAAGTTACATACCATCCTATCGGATTCGCAACCCTTAAGGAAGTAACAAGGTATGTGGGTTCTAAGCATAACCTATCAACCAAATTATGAGATATAAATGAATGTGATGCACCTGTATCAAATAGTATCTTAACTGGTATACTCTGAACAGAAGCGTACTTTCCATCATAGCCTTCCCTTTTTCAGCTGTAGTTGGCCCAGCAGATGATGGTCCAACAGCAAAAACCTTTCCTTTGTCCGTCTTACTGGTTTTGGACACTGATTCTTATAATGCCCAACTTGGTCATAGTTAAAGCACTTCACACATTTCTTTTCTACAGACTTCTTCCCTTTGCCTGACCGGCACTCATGGGCATAATTACTTTCTTTTCACACTTGAAGCAAACTAAATCAGCCTTTGCCTTCTTGGCAGCCTCTCCCTTCTGAGCTTCCTTCTTCTTAAAGAACTTCCTCTTCTTTCCCTGATCACCCTAGGTTTCAACCGGCTTTTCTATAGCAGAAATAGCAAGCATCTCCTCATGTCGGATTGCCATCTCCACAACTACATTACAAGGATAATGGAGATATGGCTGGGTTGCCCTAGCAATCTCAAGCCTCAATCCACGAATGAACCTCTCATTCCTCCTAATGTCGGTGTTTATAGTAGCATGCTCATATCGGGACAACTCATCAAACTTAGTTGCACACTTGATTACCGACATCTCTCCCTGCACCAAATCCATAAACTTTCTCATCAACGCTTACTTAGCAACTTCAGATAAAAACCTCTGTTCAAATCTCCCTCTAAAATCTGCCCAAGTTAACTCCTCCTCCGGAACTCCGGCAGTAACACTAGTCCACCAATAAAGTGTTGCCCCTTGCAACTGCCTAGAGGCCAGCCTTCTCTTCTGCTCATCATCCAAACCCAAATCAGCGAAGATCCTCTAAAAATGCAACAGCCAATCCTCAACTTCTATGGCATCCTCCATTCCCATAAACGGTTTCCCACTAAGACCGGTGTAGTCTCTGCTCGGCTTAACATAATTATTCCCAACTGGAGCCACAGGATTAGCTCCTCCAACATTTCCAGCAACACCAGCAGCAGCTCCTGCTTGCATCATATTGACGAAGAACTGATACATCGCCACATATCCACATTAGGATTTCCGCACCCACATTGGCATCTATATTTTGGTTAGCATTAGCCTGTTGAATCGGGTTCCTCGTGGTGGGTCGAGCATTTCCGTTGGTTGTGGTGCTTCCTCCACTGAGATTTCCTCTTCTGTTTCCTGCCTTTGTATCATCTTTCTCGTAAATCAGCATACGAGCCTTAGTAAGATACAGAAGAATGGTCAAAGAGAGAGAGGAATACGTACTTATATATATATATATTTCAAATACAAGTACGTTACTATAGCGTTAACCCAAACCCCGATCTTATTTTCCGATTCATTGGATTATGTTTGAAAACCTTTTAGGTTTAAATTTATTTTAAGTTTTCATAAACCTATGCTCCGATACCAACTTGTAACATCCCCCGCTTGGAGACCCAAAACTAGCGGCTACGGTTGCTACAGTCATCCATAGTTATTAATCCTCGGTGACCAAATACGATAATGTTAGATACATTGATATAACAAAAACAGATGGATATGGAAAAAAAATTTAAAATCATCAAACAACTTTCTCATTCCATTTCAAATCATTTCAAATTCATTACATAATCCCATAATCAGTAACCACGTTCAGAAAAAATATAATTATTACAACATACGACAAGAGCGACATATGAAGATGCCCCATTGGATGATTAGAGTATATAACGAGGCAATTAAACAACTTTGCCTTTACAACAAAACATAACGAAATCAAAACAGAAAAGAACTCTAAATAGCTATCATGCCTCCTGCACGTATCCGGAAGCTTATTCATCTAAAGACGTACCTGAAAACCTCAACTTCCAAGCTACTCCAAGTTAATTGAGTACCTGAGAGTTTAAGGGGAAACATAAACTTCGAGTCAGACATAATGTAACGACCCGTAAATTTTAACTGTTTAATAATGTGATTAATCAAATTTTTGTGAAATTTTAAAAATAAAATTTTGAAATAAAAATTTAACATTTGAATTGCGTCTAGTTAAATATAGCAACTGGTAAATTTTCATCCAAAAATATGAAAGTTTATTTCGTGCGTAAATTTATTTCAATTTAATCAGTTAGAAATTGATGAAAATAAAATGTTTTCGAAACCTAAATATTTTTACATAGAAAAATTCTAAACCATCTTCCGAGCAAGACGTTATTTTTCGTTTTTCCAAATTCGGACTTCTTTACCTCCGTCGATCTTAATCTTATGCGTTTTTGCTGCATTTTCCGCTGTTAGAAAATTCAAATTTTTAAAAATTCAATCGAACCACTAATATCAGTATACCATTTTGATCATCTCGTCGTGCTAATCTCTACGGTATACTCATTTCTGTGTTTTGACATCCAATGCACGACGGAATCAGTGAAACTGATAAATCGTATCGGAACCGTGTGTGCTTTTGCCATTCCTTATTCATTCAACTCTTTCCCACCGTTTAAAAGGAACATCCATTTGCTTTAATTAAATGATTCCCTGCATTAGTGCATGACTACTTCTATTTTAATTTTCCAATGCGTGGCTCTTCCCATTCATTTTCAGTTTGTTCTCTAAAAAAAAAGTTATACAGGCTATTACTTATGCTTCTTCTTCCTCTCACATTTCTTTTCTCCACCATTGTTTCCCGTCCTTACTCGACTTCCCTATTCCCTCACCCGTGCTTCACAAACTCCTCCTCAGCAGCACTTCACATCCCTCACACAGCACATGCCCAAACCCTGCCAATGGCCGACCCGCCTGCACCTACGCCTCAGCCGAGCTCCGCCCTCCGACCAAAGAAGCCTCCTTCCACCTGAAACCGAGCCGCACTTCCCTGCATCCTTCCCTATGCCTTAAAGCTCCGACCGCCATTCTCCCCTAGCCTCCGCCCTGCCTTTTGCTTCCCGTGCTCGCATTCTGCCCGCCTCTCATGCCGAAGCCGCCCTCCACCTGACTCAGTCTTGCCACCGCCAACGTCCCGCCTTCCACCATAAAACTCCAACCAAGCAACGCCTCACCTCCTCCGGCCGTTGCTTGGCCCGCGCAGCCCGCAACTCCTCCATCTTTCCCCTGTTCGGCCACAAATCCCCTCATCATTGGCCGAGCCACCTCTGTGCTTTGAGTAGGTGTGTATTCATATATTATAAAGTGGTTACATCACTTATATTATACTAGTGTTCTAGATATAACTATTGTTATAGTTTGGCACATACTTATAACAGTTCTATTATATCTTTAGTATATTTTGTCCTTAAATATTAGGTTTATGTGCTGAGTTTTGAAAAAAAATGAATTTGGCCTTCACTGTTAAGTATTTATACACCTGACCTTGTTCAAATTATTTATACGGTATTGATTTTTAGGGTGAATATGTATATAGATAATTGAGATATGTGTTTGGTTTGATACAATTGTATATTTTTAGAAAGGTATGCGTTGCGTGAGTTAAAGAAATGTTGCATATATATAGTGATTTAGATATTATGGTATCATCTATTATTTGGGTATATATATTCTGATTTGGGAAGTCTTAGTTTATATATATAGAGATGCCTTTATTTGTTTACAATGAGGTATTTTGTTCGAGAAGTTCAAATTGTATTATATCACATATATAGTTTACTGTAGTCGTTTATGTCAAGTTTCATATAATGCATATATATATACAGATTTTGTTTAAATATGGTACAGTGATGATTTACTTTTAAAGTGTACAAATATAGGTATATTTTGTTTGTATATTTAAAACTGTTTTTGTTTGTGTGTATATAAATGTATATATATGTAAGCATTGATTATTATTTTTTATTTCAATCTTTGATTTTTAAATATGCCTATTTAAGAACTATGATTTTTATTATATATATTTTATTATTCGTCTTAAATTAAATATTGATTATTGGAAAATAGTAATATATATTCTGTTCTATCTAGAGGATTCTGATTCGTTCTCATCGATTCCGTTCTGATTTGATTTCGTCAATTCTCATTTTTCAGCTTCGTTCGTCGATTCGAGTTCAATCTTGCCTGGTTTTGAGATTCGTATTTGGATTCGTTGCTCAAATTTCAGTGTCCATATCGGTGTGCGTATCCGTGTCATATCTTGTTATCTCTAGCCTCGAAAGGTGAGCAATCACTCACGATTAATGTTCTTTTATTTATTAAATTTGATTTCAATTGAAACGACAATTGAAATATGCTGCTGCTAGTTATTTACACTGTTAAATATATGCTATTACATGTATCAGTTCACCTATGACATCTGACACCATTATCTGTTATATATACAATGATAATCCAGTTTGGTTGATAAATGATTGATTGTTTGATGTTAATATTGGACGTTAAATTGCTAATGTTGTAAGTGATAAATAATTTGAAATTGAAATCGACGTAAGATGGTTAGATTTGATATATGTGTTAAATTTGTATAATATGACCCCCTTTAAATAATTGACACGTAGAATTTGGTTAAGTACACCTTGAACCATTGAATGTATGTTGTATAAATTATTGTAGTATAAACTTGAATAATGGATGACAAGTAAAGAACTGTATAAATATTAGCGTAATAATCTTTAATCTACATGAAATGATAGTGTAGATTCTAGAAATAATTATATTAATTCGCACAAACAACAATGTGAATTAATTCGATTATTTCGCGATTATTTGAATTGATTATTGGATTGATATTGATCGTTGTTATTGCTTGTTTATTTACTTTGACACCATCCCAGTTATCACACTGCAAGTTCCCTTTGTTATGCTTTGATTTTTGAATTGAATTGGAATCGGGTTGAAATGATAAATACCCAAATTAAACTTTGACCTAGGATAGAGAATTAAATAAAACCCGATTGGTCAATAATTTGATTTAAAAATAAAATAAAGATTTTATTTGAATAAATAATAAGGTTTTGAAATGAAGTTGGAATTTGAACTTTAATGAAAGGAATTGTTAATATTTAATAATCTGAATCAAAATATTAACATAGTAGTTGATGAAAGAACGTTGTTTTAAAATTTGGAATTATTAATAATTAAGTTTGAAATTATTTAATAATTAAGTTTTGAAATTATTAAATAATTAAATAAGGTTGAATTATTCAATAATTAAATAAATTGAAATCTTTAACAAGTGGAATTGAACTTCTTGAATAAGTGAAATTTAGTTTCTTTATTAATTGAGCTTTGAAATTGTAACTAAGTAAATAAATAAGTGAAATTGAAATTTCTCTAACAAGAAATAAAAATGTGTTTTATTGAAATTATTGTAAGACTTGTAATTAAAAGAATTGATTTGATGAATTTAATTTAAATCAAATTTGTAAGTTTTGATACAATGAAGTTGAACTTAAGTAATTGATTTAATGAATTGGAAATTAAATAGAAATTGTTTTGAATGATAATTTACTTGACGAATATTGAATGAAATCGATAAAGGAATTTAAATTGATTTGAATGTTAAATTAAATTAATTTAAATAATTTCGGAATGAAACTTATATACAAATTTAAATCAATATTTGAATGGTTTAAATATAAATTGAAATTGAATTATAAGGTTTTGAAATGGTAATTTGAAAGTTTTGAAACGTAAAATATGGAAATTCATTTAGAAAGTCAAATGGAATGTTGGTTTACAAATTCTAATTGAAATTGAGATTGATTTGGTTTTGAAATATTAAACGACCAATCGATGTAATAATTACGAAAGTTATTAAAGAGACCGGAATCGGTTAGGGACATACTCACTGTATAAACTGAAAACCACTTTAATAACTATACGCGGAGTGTGATCCAGAATGAAGTGGTTGGAATGATGTACGTGATGACTGAAGAAAGAGAACGATAATGGATAACCTTGACACTTGTGTCAAATTGGAAATGACTAAAACAGGAGCCGTGCCGGGCCAAATGGGGTCAGCTACCTCGAGCGAACACACTTCTTCGAAAACTACTCATTACTTGTTGTCGATTGGTGCACCCTTGATTTTGGGAGTGTTGTTTCGCGGTGTTGCGATCACTGCGGCGATGCGTTCTCACCAGTCTGGATCAGGCAAACGGTAGTTTCACTACCTTGGGTATTGCCTCATGTGCCTTGTCATACTTGGATCCCTATATACGCGACCACTACGATTTGTTTTGTGTTATACCTATGGAGTACTCCCCGATATCCCACTAGTTTACGGTGGAGTTTACAGTGCTGTATAGACTATAACGCTTATATAAAATGTGTTAAGGGGGATAATGGTAACGCCTTAACACTATTTTGATACTTTATCTTACTGATAGGCATTATCTACTTATCGTACACTACTACATAGTAGATAGTTTAACGGATCCTTAAAGGATGGTTATTCCAAACATCCTTTGAGTTACTTGTATTTCAGTTGCTATTTCACTTGAGTTGGATTTATTGATATAAGAATGTTAATCCTGACTCGAGTGTTTTGTGTTTTGCTTTACGCTCGGGTAAGACTGAGTGTACCAGTATTCGAGACTCACCTTTGGAGTTGGAGCTTTGCTTGGAGATCCAGCTATCTATCCAGCTTTCAGATATTCAGTTGATTCCAGTGATGTATTCCGATATTGTATTTGACTATTGTATTCGAGACTTCTATTGTACCTTATTTCACTCTGATATGTATATAGTAGCTTCATGAACTACTATCTTTTGTTTCCGCTGCATTTATTACTCTGTGTCTGTGATCTGTGATTATTTTATTTACTGTATATGTTTAGTTTTGCCAATTTAAATTAACAATTCGGTATTTTGAATTATTCAAGTCCGACATGTGTGGATGCGAATAGTTTAAAATAGCGGGTCATTACACATAAAGCCTGGTATGAATAATAATCTACATTCTCAAACCATTTAGATATATCTAGTGAGACCACACCGCGTAGCGGAATGGGTTTTCGCCTCACTAATATCTTATTCAAAACTTTATAAAAACAATATGCTGTGCTCCTGCATTCACAATGGTTAAAACATAACAACTCAAAATATTATGATGGTATACAAACAAGTAAATCAATTCTGGATTACCTACCGCCATTCATTTTTGACTATCTGTCTCAGTTATAGTTTCTAGGGTCACTATTAACCTATTAGTTTTCAGGGGATTACAAATAACATGTTTAATGTTTATGGACTCCCTGTCTGATTTCATAGTTTTCATGGGATCACTAAGAACCTATTGGCCCCTGCCAATAACTTCATTGTTTCATGGGTTCTCTCTGAACCTATTGGTATCTCCAATAACTTCCCTCTTATCCTAATTTTCATGGGTTGACTATGAACCTATTGACTTTTATCAATAACTTAATCCAGATATAGTTTTCATGGGTTCACTACAAACCTATTGGCCCCTGCCAATAACTCTTTCTAATCGTAGTTTTCATGGGTTTACTATGAACCTGCCTATTTGACAACTTCTTTAATCAGTGTTTGGGCATCCTATATTTTGGTCTTCCTTACCTACTGGATGCAATTCTACTCATTCAGGAGTTAACTCAATTTATATTTACTACTGGGTCAACCTAGCTGATTATTCTGCCCCTTTTCCCCAAATTACAATTATGGGTCCATATTAAAGTGAATATTTAACCTAGAAGAAACAAACATATTGACATAAGAATCACCAACATCTGTGGTTTAATATCCTTGAAATCATTTTCATATAAAACACGGTTAATCCCTTTAACCTATTATTCTATCAAGGGAAGTTTCTTAAAAAACTACAATTTAAAAGGATTTAAAAGCTCTTTTATAATGTCATGGGTTTTACCTTTAAAAATTGAGATATGGTTCTTTGCTTTGAAAACTAAGGCTTTCGAAACCTTTAATCTTTACTTCGAAACCATTGGAAAACCTCCTTTCGAAAGCATTCAAATCTTCTTTCCAAAACTCTAGGCACCTACCTTTCAAAGCATTTTAAAACCTTTCTTTCGAAACCTTCGAATGTATTAAAACATCACCATCCAATAGAAGCATAGCTTCGAAACCATTTAAAATTTGAAACCACTGGGTTTAATTTAAAACAGATCTTATTAGGTCTAAGAAAGTACCCCTTTCGAAACCATTAAAAAGAGTTTGGGGAAAAACAAATGGCTTCGGCACATTCCTTTCGAAAGCTCAAAACATTTATGTAAAACATTTGAAGGATAGCTTCGAAACCCCTTTCGACGCCATTACCTTCGAAACTCTTGAATCCTTTTGAAAGCTTTAGGAAGTGGCTTAGTAGAGGTTTAAAACATAGGCTACCTTTCAAATTGGTTGATGACTTCAATCCATTCGAAAGGCATAGGGGCGGCAGAAGGTTTCAACTTGGTCGAAACTACTCTTTTCGAAAGCATTGATTTTTAAACTAAGTAACTCATTCGAAAGCTACTATTTAAACAAGAAGCGGCAACCCCTTTCGAAAGCAATTTAGAAAGACACCTTCGAAAGCATCTGTTTCGACTCCTTCAAAAGCATTTAGTAAAGATAGGCAAACACGTTTCTTTAGGAAGTAAAACAAAGGTTTTGACCTCATCAAAAGCTATGTTTCGACACCATGCCTTCCGCCCTTCTCCAATCCACTACGTACCAACATTGTGATACCTTGTGTATTGGTTTCGGCTTAGTTGGTTTCGACCTGGTAGGTTTGGCTTGGTTGAATGCAAAAGCATAGGATCGGAAGGTGGCTTCTAAAAGCGGCGGAACCCACTTTTCTGGTAAAGGATGATTTAATGCCATTTAAAGTAATTACTTTATAACTAACCTGTCTATTTGTAAAGATTTTATTGGTTGCCATAACTTTTCAAATTCTTTACCAAAATAGCTGCCACATAATTTCAGATCTAAACAAAGATTAATTTTCACAATTAAGCCATTCCATTAAGCAAAACAATTAAATACTTCTCCTAAAATAATTTATTTTCCATAGTAAATTACTTAGGAAAAATCCCCAAAAATTACAGAAATTCACTTTCAATATGTTATTTAACATATAAAAATTTCAGACCAAGTTCTTCATAAAATAACCGAAATTAATTTCTAAACCTGATTATTCATATTTTCCTTTGAAAATTCATAAAAAAAATTCCATAGCTTGGACAAATATAAAAATGAAAACCCATCTCCAAAATCATGTTTTACATAACATATAATTTCCTCATGGATTTCGAAATTCATTATAATCGGTTTTACCCTTAAAACCGTATAAAACTATATTCAAACAATCTTGTTTAAATCAAACATGTTATAAAATCCAAACATATCATCATCAAAATCATCATTATAATGGATATATTCTTAAACCCGAAAATCAAATGATTATCAAAACAAAATAAAGATGATTTAGAAGATTATTCACCTTGATTAGGATAAGGACTTTGAGATTTGATTGAGATTAATCTTTCTTGCTTAAATTCCTTAGCTTTTGATTGTTTTCTCTTCTTTTATCCTAAGTAATGGTCGGCTCCTCTTTTGATTTACATTTGTGTATTTTGTAAAATGAACGTGAATGGGAATGATACGAAAATATAAGGGTAATGGAATTGTAGTGCGACAATTACCCTAATATCCATGCGTTAGTTAATTAACCATTTATATGCCTATTTATTTAGTTAAGCACGACCTCTAATTTATTTTCAAATCTCAATCCCCATTTCACTCTAATATTTACATTATTCTACTTAATTTATCTAATTAAATCTCTTAAATAATGTTATTAAAAATTAGGGGTGTTACATGTGATGATAATTACAAGTAGGTGTAATCGTGAGAAATTTATCATAAAATCAAATAACATATTGTTTTAAATATTTTTGTTAAGATGTTTCAAGAAAGGATATTTATACATCTGTTGAGACCATAGTACTTAATGCTCTCCAAATGTCAGATAGTATATTGCTCATAGCTACCAAGGCACCAAGAGGTTACATACTAATCGTTATTGGATAACTATGGAATGACTTGTTCTAGAGTTTCATGTTGGTTAATAATAACTAGGTAAAATAGGAAATCCCGTAGTGACGTTATAATGCAGTTCTCTCAACTTGAGAATACTGTTGAACTTCAATGTGGAAACTTCGCTTTAATTATAGTTAAAGTATAGCATTTTGTCCATTGAATGACTATAGCTGGTTATAAGTTAAAGCATTGGAAGTGAATCACTATTCTATAGAGAATTTGTCTCCTCAGTTGTACGAGGTTAGCATCATGGTCAACTGTAGTCAACTCAAAGTCAAAATCTATGACCGGAGCAGTAAATTAATAATAAACATTATTATTAAACCATGGTGTAATGACCCTAAAATTCACCACTTTAATAAACTAAGATTGCGACGGCCCGAGATTTTCGACCTTCGAAAATCGACATCACTACGATCACTGTATTACATGCCGAACAATCGAATGCTGGAAATACTAGATCGTTAGGGAAAAGAAGAAAGAGGTAGAAGAAGAAAGTAGAAACAACCACACAGAATCTCACAATCGCAGCGGAACAATATATATAATAGATAACAACATGTCTTTATACAAAAAGAACTATAACTGTTATTTATACATTACATCATCAGAGTACAATACATCAATGACACAATACCGGACAGTTATAATAACTTGTCCTCACAAAAGCTGAATATACAGCCTACAATACACAGTGGAATATAAACCAGACACGTGTAATACATCTTCGCCATCCAGCTCATCTCCTGAGCTCCATAGCATCCTATCATGTATCAGTAATACTCGGTCTAACCCGAGCATTATAATAAAATAACACCCGAGTCAGTCTGGAAAACCAGTGTGAGAAAAAACACTCAATTTGAATTATTAAAGTTTTCAAAATCCTTTGAAAATCAAGGGTATCTCGTAAGACCACGCCACACATAAACACGACGGGTTTTAACCTTACGATAACCAAAACATTTCATATCAAATCCTATGATATTATAATAGTGTCTAAGTACAAATACTCATTCAAATAGCTGAAATTGTTACATTAATTAAATTCCAGCATACTAGGCACTACAATCAAAACTGTAAAGGCACGTATTGGAGAATGGATTCCACACGAATGACTAGACACTAGGGTATCACCTGTCACAGTACACGTCTAGAAACAGCGTATCGAGGACCACGCTGGGATCCCCTGCCACACAAGACCGGACTATCCCTATCCTGGATAGACCAAATATGCTATCATCCTGGGTGTTCCCACCCTCTCTCGAGCTCCTTCCATATACCGTAGTAATAAATAATATCCGAAGTTATCTAGAAGGGTGATAAACATACCCTAATTGGGTGTGACCCACTTAGCCTTGCTGCATCTCCCTGATTTTCAATCATTCTCGGTTGATGAGGCTAGAGGCTATGATTACCTTTTAAGGAATTTTCACTTAGAATGCTCATTGTCCCCCAATGATAATGTTCTGGTAGCATTCATCCATACAAGTCCGTTCTGGGTCCGAACGGAACCGAAGGCACTATTCCTACTACATCCATTTTGGAATAATCCTTAGGATTATTAGTGATTAGCTCTTGCACTTTACTGCTCCATCTTCGACTCCATGCTCTTGTTTTCACATCGAAAACATACTCGTTCGATCAACGTGGTTTTCGGATAACAAATCCGATCCCGGTCTCTTCGA
This sequence comes from Allium fistulosum, assembly GCA_030737815.1. NCBI lineage: Eukaryota > Viridiplantae > Streptophyta > Magnoliopsida > Asparagales > Amaryllidaceae > Allium > Allium fistulosum. Next base: position 1,354,761,931 of record CM060902.1, on the reverse strand, counting down.
AACAACATTCGATATTTCTCGGTAAACACAACCTTAGGAAATAAACGTACGAAAATAAGATCGGAGATCATCTCCTAACTGTTAGTGGACGGATTTCCTTATAAACGTCCTAGAAGAACGGAACAAGTTTATACGTATAGTATAGCACCTCGAACGGTAACTGTACCATATAATTTCCGTGTTTCTCTTATATATTCCCAAAGTTATATTTTTGGTCCAAATTTTGATAGTCGGTTGTTTAACTATCAAATAAATAATCATTCAACCAAATATTCCATTTCTCACTGAACAACTCCAAATCTCTTTTAAATTTAATTTTAATAAATTAAATCTCTTTATCCAAAATATATACTTTCTTACCAAATTTAGTATATTCAGAAACTATTCTTTTCAAAGATATTTGGAAGCCTTTAAAATAATTTGGAAAGTACCACTACGGTATCAAACCATGGATTCACAACTCAATGGTTACGTCTATATCCTAGAGAAATCCAAGACTTAACTGTAGGCACTCACTGCCTCCGATTTCACCATGCGGGTATACCAGTACTTCCCGAAAACTTTATTTAATAATTTTCAAAATAATACTTATGAAATATCTATAATAATTTTCCAAGTTAAATTTAGGCGAATACTCTTTAAAATAAAAGTTATTATAAAATATTGAATATTGAATAATTTATCCCTTAAAAATAATAATACTGGTTAATTATTAACTAGTAATTAACTTTATATCAACGATTTATAAAAGTACTTAATTAATACTTAAATATGCTTTAAACAATTTTAAACAACTAACTAATTAATTTTCTAAAATATTCTTAAACACTTCTAAATTTCCTAATTAATACTTAAAAATCCTCCCTTTTTTAAAATAACTGAATTTCTCGATAAAAATATATTTTCCAATACCAATATAACAAGTCTACATCTATAAATCTCTTTCGATTTATTTCCAATTTAATTTACATCCCAATTCCGTAAATTCCCTTTTCAGGTTTCTAAAAGTAAATCTACCATTTTTTTAAGCCGATTTACCCACCTCTTTATAGATCCTCACCATGAATTTATCACTTCAATTTATCCACTGATAATTACTTCACTTTATTTATAAACATCATTTATAGATTCTATAGTCTCATTTCCCATTTAAAATAGTTTCACAATACTTCATCGAAATTTAAATCGATTTCTAAATTTAATTCCATTTTTAAATTATTTTCTTAAATAAACCAACTATATTCCAAAAAAAACCAAACTGATTCCGATTTCCCTTCCATTTTAATTCTTATTTAAAATCTTGTATAACAATTCCATATTTTGTTTTTCAAATTTCTTTTTTTAAATTTTTTTCCAACTATTTAAATCTTGAATTTAAAAATAAGTCCTTTTATACTTAAACAATATCGCTTAAGTTCTATTATAGGAATCCTTTTATTTACATTATTCAAAATCTCTCTTTACAATATTCCAAGATCTCTATTTACAATATTCCGAATTTATTAAATACAAATTTGAATCGAACTATTCATTTTTCCCCAAATTCATTTCTTTTAATTTATCCAACTTCACTATAAATAGTTTACTTAAAATTTTCCTTTTTTTTTTCTTTTTTTTTAAATTCATATTTGTGTTTATGGTATCTTAAATGCCAAAAGTCTATCCAGCAATCCCATAACATCCAATAAATTCAAATTCCACGATAATCTATCAAAGATTATTCAACAAATCATATTACTGAATATGAAAATAATTTCAACATTTTTGAGGAATCCAGTTGGATCCCTCTAACCTGTTTCCCTGCATCCACAGATGTTAGCACAATATAAAAATACCAATCCCACTTCGAGGGGGGTATCGCAGTATATAGGGTCATCCACTATTATGCGGGGCGCATAGGGTCTCATCTGCTATATATATATATATATATATATATATATATATATGCGGGAATATTAATCACTCCAATATATATACTACTATATATAATATCACATTCAACTAATAAAAATATATAAATTCAACCAATCGACCAATAATTAATTTTAACTATTTAAAATTAATTACAATAATCCAAATTTGAGTGAGATAAACTCACATAAATTTTTATTGTCGTTTTCGCATCTCATTCCGATTTAATCCGAACGCGTTTGAATTTATCTAAAAATTCCAGAAGATCTAATCGGCTCCAAACTAATCCCTATGCGTAGCATTCGTATATATGAACGAAATGCAACTCATCTCGTCAAAATCTGATTTCGTATGAGAAAAATATCGCATTTATAAGTTTTACAAACTTTTAATATATAATTACCTTAATTTTTTTTAAAACAAAATAAAACCATACCCTTAAAATAGTCGGCCCAAGATAACAACAGGAAGCCCACGAAACCAAACATACCCTACCCAAACCATTCTTCTTCCCCAAAGTTACACTCGCCTATACACAACTCGAACACACGCGTGCACATGCACGACATCCACAACCTACCGCCAGCCAGCTCGAGTCCACCGACACAATGAGCATCAAACCCCCTACACATCCCATACCTCGGCGACAAACCCACAATTGTATATCGAAACGCGACAGGGACCTTCCTCCCAAAACTCTGTAGCTTCGCATCCCCCAATACTCAGCTGAGTGCCATGAAACTCCACGCGTAAGTGCGCCTTCCCCTGCTAAGCTCGAATATAACCTCCATATTTCGAATCAATTGCCGAAGCTCGAAAATTCCCTAACCCTAGTTGCTCTTTAGAACGTCGAGTAACCAAAAGCTTCGCCGCACCCTATAAAACCACCGCCAGATCGAAGCGAATTGCGAAACTTGAATTTAGAAACAAGAATTGGATTTTTTTTGTTGAGTAGTTTGGGAGAAAGAATTTTTTTGAAGCTCCATCTTTATTTTATTTTATTTTATTTGTATACTCGGTTGTTTTAAAATGGGGGAAATAGTGATTTTAAAAGAAAAGGAGACGTGATGTTTTGCGTGTTTGAAGATGGCTAGAGTGCTTTTGATAAGAAGGGAAAAGTTCTGATGTGAAAATCTTTGACTAGTCAACGTAAAAATATATTATTAAATTTAAATCGTCTCGAATTCGTAGCTTAAAATCTTGACCCCCTATCGAGGCGTGCCGCTAGGCGTTTATAATGTTATACCCCTATTCCGAACGCAATGGAAAAGGTTTCGATGCCTAATTCGATCGTATGAAGAAGATAGCTTTTTGGACCAATTATTATACTGAATTTTCGATATAAATTTCAGCACGTTTATATTCCATACGACCAAACGATAACCCCAAACGCTACAAAATTTTAAATTCGATAATAATACACTATTACGGATCCAATAGAACTAGTTTCGTTGAAATCTGAGACTGTGCCTCAGAAGGCTATTTTTAAATGTTAATTCAAACGATGTAATTTTAAACTGAACAAATCACTTTTAAATTCAATTTAAAAAGTTTTATTATCGTCATTATCATTAATACAAATTTTGTAAGCCTTTAAATTATTTTTAACAAGCTTAAAACTCAAGATTCACTATTTTAACCAATTTCCAATTATTAAATTCAATAATTTAATTTTCCAATAAATGGTTATATTTGAAATTTAAGTTAAAAATTAAATTTTAAATATTTAAAATCAATTAAATATTCCAATTTCAAATATCCAAAATTCTAGGTCGTTACAAAGATTATTTTTGAAATATTCAAATATAAGGATTTATAACCACAATAATAATTTTTTAAGCCATAAATAAAAATTGTAAACCCATTTAAAAATATATTAACAAAGATTCAATTGATTAATGACATCATTGTGATGCCAATATATATAATGATTAATTAATGATTTTAAATTAAGATTTAGTGATTTAATGATTATTAGAAATATTCAAATAATAGTTTTAAAATGATAATAATTCATTTATAATACTAATAAAGTGATAATAAATCAAATGTGATAGTTTTATAAATTTATAAATTAGATTTGAAATTATAAGAAAAATCAATCTCGTTTATCGATATAATAACATTTTTTGTAAACAATCATTTAATATTGATTTATATGGTTTTATAACTCATATAAGATCATTTTAACTCATGAATAACAATAATAAAATAGTTTTCAATTTTTTTTACAAATATAAATACGTTAATTAATAAATGAAAATATGACCAAAGATCGGAATCCGAATTCATAACGGTTTGACGTATATAAGTTATACATTGTTGTTCAAATAACTTGTGCACCTTTCATGACATGAACATACACACATTAACATGTATATATACATATACACACATATAAGAGAATAGTAAAAATATTTACCATTTTACACATTTATTTTTACAAAAGGAAATAAAATAAATGTCTAAAATAATAATTACTTAAAAAGGTAACACCACCTCACATCTAATCACTCTTACACCCCATCACAACACCACCACCACCATCACCGCTACATCATCACAAGCACATGGGAATGGGAGGAGTAATGTGTAGGATGACATGGGGGGTGATGTAGGGGGAGGGTGGATGAAGAGAAGGCTTTACTTGATGAAAATCCTATAGATACACATGCATGCGTTCTCATTTCCTCACACTTTCCGCTTTTCCTTCTTCTTCATTCTTGAGCTTTCTTATGCTCTCTAATGGCTTCCTTGGAAGCTTCTCTACTTTTTCAAAACTTGAGAAAACGTAGGAGGGTTAAAAATAATGGAAGTGCTTAAGTACTAATCCACTTATTATTCTTTAATTTTTTCAAAAGTTAACCAAATCTTCTCTAACCTCTTCTAAACTCTAGTATTAAGCCTATGTCATCATGGAAAGTATGCTTAGCAAGTGGAAAGAGGCATGGACGTGAACTTAAATAGTTTAGGAGATGTTTAGTGAAGCTTTGATTTATATGAATGTTGGTAGGAAGTATCGGTCTGGATTAAGGTGAGAACTCCTAAATTGAATGTTTATAAATAGTTATAAATGTTTAACATGACTATTGAAATGCTAAAGATGTTTGGTTGGACGAATTATAGTAGTTAGTAGATATTTGGAAAGTAACTAGTAATAAAAAGTTAGAAACCTCATTTATATTACATATACATATATTGGATGCGATGGTTGTTTAAAATGATTGTTAATCATGTTTGGTTGTTTGTTTAAGCTTTGATCATCAAGTATTGATTGTTTAATATGGTTGATTTAACAAGTTACGTTAAATACACGTCGATGTTACACAAGAAAATCTCTTTCCGAATCAAATTATAAAAGTAGTACGAAATCATTAAAACTCTTTGAAATGATTTTAAAATGATTTAGATATGCTTTATAAACACTATAAACAAATTCGTTGAAGTTTGAATAAGAAATGAAAAACGAGTCAAAATTAGGCGCGTCGCGTAACTGTAGTTCGCGATTTCGTGTCGCAAAAGTTAAATGAGTATATAAAGTGGAATATACCTCAGAATTCTTTGTAATAAGAATTTTCCAAACTATTATATCCACAGTTTTCAAACAAAGAAAAAAGATCGAGATTTTAATAAGTAGATTTTGAAATATAAGTAAAACAAGTTTTCAAAATAATCGCGGTTTTGCAGTTCGGAATCCAAAAAAGGATTTCTTAAAATTTAATATTTTTAAATGTTTGGAAAATATGGAAAAATCTTTCTAAATCTTTTAAAATGCTTTTAAAGAGATTTTAGTTGTGTAAATAGATTTTCAGATGATAGAAAAGTCGTTGTGGTCAATATAACTTTAAAAGCACTATTCGCAGCACTCTTTGTAGCGGTTCTCAATAACTTTCGAAATATAACTTTAAACTTAACAATTCTTTCCCAAATATTTTATAAATATTTTTAAATGAATAATTAGGTGTTTTAAAGATGATTTGAAAGATTAATGACTTATTTAAGGGATTTGAATAAAGGAATTAAAGGAAAGTTATTATAAGCAATTGTTTTAATCTTGGCTCTAATAAACCGACGAGTAGACTCGATTTTTTTATTTGTGAGATTTGGGTGAGGTGCTTAAGCTAAGGAGATGTTTAAGAGCAACCAATTCCCTAGCTCACTTGGCCTCTCCCCGGCGAGGGATAGATAAGCTTGAAATTTCGGAAACGAGTTAAGTATAAAAGATTACATTTTCCAAATTTAAACAACTTGAATTGCATAGAAATAATCTTCTTATACTTGATATTAAATTCCAAGGAGGGAATCTATACTATCCGTGTGAATTTAAAAGGCGATTTCACTGTTATTCGACAAATAGTAAAGGTTGAATATGGAAATTCATATTGAGTAGAATTAGAATAATTTCCATGATCCTATTTACTCAATAATGTTTTATAAAATGATTTATGAAAATGATTTGATAATTCCAAAGTTAAAGGGATGTCTAATGATTCTGTATTTACCGAAAGAATGTTTTTAAAGATATATATATATATATATATATATATCTAGAAGATATTTTGATAAAAAGAAATTAATCGATCAAAGAATAATTCCCTATTTACTAAACATCTCTTTATCGATGATGGGTTTGAAGGGACTTGGGTCGGATTTGGGTGATTCCTATCCGAAAACCACTTCGAACCAATATACGTGTTCGACAGTAATGACACGGAATGATATCTATTTCGAAGTCGGAATGTTAGGCTGCTTGCCAATGACCCTTGGGGGAATTTTTCCATATCATATATATATATATATATTTGTGAGTGTGTGTGGCAGCAGTCCTTCATTTGATATCTTCAATGCAAGGGCTTCCCGCTACTAATCCTAGGGGCGATTCCCGATAGGATGTGGTAGGAGAGTTCCTTCGATTTGTCCTGTTCCCAGATAACTTGTATGGACGAATGTCTAATGTTGCATTTTGAGATTAAATTAATTGATCTCTATAAATGTATCAACTGTTTGGTGGCGGAGAAGGCAACTTCTCTTAGGTTAACACCCTTTCCTAAGACTTACGAGCTTAGGAGTTATACCTTTGTAGAAATCAGTTGTGTGATTGTGGAATAACAAAGTGAAATGTATGCTATAAAAGGTAAACGTTGCCTTAAGTTTCATACCCCGAAAATGACAAAAATAGGGTAGAAGCAGCAGGGCTATGTCGGTCGCACCTATTAGGAGATGTCATCACCTTTCTAGTTACCCTATATAATTGGGGTTGTTATGTATGCTTTGGGATCCCGGTAAAGGTCGGGAACGACCGGGGTGATGACATAGTCAGTACTATCAAGGAAGTGGTAGCCCGGTCCTGCATTAGTTTTGGTGCCTAATATCTGGACCCTAGGTACATCCCTCTAGAGTTGTACTGTATGGAAGGTAGTCCCTTCCCTTATCATCGTATGGATTCCATTCTCCAATAAGTGCCTTCAGACATAGTTGTTAACCTATTACGCCTTCAAATTTAACCAATGTGACAATTTCGGCTATTTTAGTATGTTTATTTGAAAAATGTTTTTTTAAAAATGCCATTAAAAATAATATTACCAAATTTCCACGTAAAAAATGTTTTGGTTATCATAAGGTAAAAACCCATTCCGTATTTATGTGCGACATGGTCTTATGAGATACCCTTTTGTTTTGAAATCCCGTATTTTGAGTACTCACGCCAGTTCCATGACTGAATCGGAGTTTATTTCGTTTTCCTTAAATTCTTGGTGCCTTATTATTTTCGGCCAACCTAGTAGTTAGGTTTAGTTAGAAGAAATTTGGAAAACCTCGAAGAATGGAGTTAGAAGATTCTCCAATAGACTATTACTTATTTCGCACCACACTTGTGTACTATTTTATTCCGAATTTGTACAGATAGAGATTTCTAACTGTCCATGTTTAACTCTGATAAATGTATTTAAAAATTTCCGTTGTAAAGATTTTATATAATGAAATAATATATGTTATTCCATTAGGGTAAGATTTTTTTCTATGTCTATTTTTCCTTTTACACTTAAGGAACCGCCTCTCCGGCCCTGGTATTTGCAGCACGTGAATACCAAGGATGTATTAGTGTCGATTTCCAAGGTCGAAGAAACGGGTCCTCACATTTGATATCAGAGTTTAGGTTTAGTGAACACCAGAGCCTGATCAGGGTAAGAACTCATCGGCGATAGGATTAGTAATATCCTAGGATGAGTAACTTATTTGAGATAGGGTTAGTAACACCTTAAAAGAGTTGAGAGTATTGTATATATGAACGCATATTTGTTAATATATAACAAAATGATTTAAAAAATATGGTAGATGAAATAATTTTACCTAGGATTATATTTTGAATACAAAAGGTGTGCTTTTAAAAGATATATAGTAACTTGAATGATTGTTTAAAAGCAAGTTAATAAAATGATTTAAGCCTAAAACATGTGATTAGATGATCATGGTTTAACTATAAGATGTTTATTAAATAAGAGTAATAAGGGGATGTATATAAAACTTAAGAAAGTGGATAAATGAGAACTTTTATCTAAAAGGGTTTTTGATGAATATTTCCAAAGGATTATGTATTGGTTTAGAAGTAACAAAACCAAGTACTTAGTAAATTATTTAAACATTAATTAAAATTATGATACCGAAAGGTTTTAAAGAGAATAATAGAAACTTTCATCTAAAAGGTTTTTAAGAAAGAATTTTGAAAGTTGATGATAATAATGTTTGGAAAACCTTTTGGCAAGGATTTAACCAAATATCGATTGCTTTCTAAAATTTGATCAAGTATGATTTTGAGGAAAATACCAACATACTTAGAGATTTGTTACCCTTAACTATCAAATGAATTTGTGATAGGATACGTTTAAATTTAAACCTTGACATTAGAATAAGTTGGTATCCATATCTGAGAAAACTTTGTTTGCACTAGTAGAAACCATTCATGGGAAAGTATTCGAAGGAGGAGTCCTCAAAGAGAACTGGGAAGAAGATAGATAATTTGATCATCCTATCGTGTGACGAAGAACCCATGTAGTGGCCACCTAGAAATGGTCGGCCCATCATAGGGGAAGAATTAGATCGGTATATTAGGCTTGACAAAGACGGCTATCCTATGGCCGCAATGCTTGTACCTCCACCCACTCATGAACTTATCATTGTTTCAAATGACGAAGAAGTTCCTCCAGCCTCTGAGGAACTGATGGAAGAGGAAGAATGAGCCTACAGAAGATACAAATTCCATGATACCCCATGAATCAAACAGTAGCAGCATGAACAACAATATTATATGGGATTCAGATGGAGACCATATTGTATGGCGAGAAGAATCTTCAAGCTCGTACATTAACTACAACTGGGAGTAAGAACCTGAGGAAGTAGAAGTTGAAATGTTTGAAGAGGAGGAAGTGTAGGGGATAGAGGAGATCGAGGAAGGAAATCCATGGGAAATCCATATGCTGGGTCTCAAGGAACAAGAAGCTGGGAAAGTAATCTATGGAGTTCCGATAGGAATAGGGCATATTTCATGGAACGAACCATGGTTGCCATATGAGGAAGATAGGATGCAACAATATGAGGATGGAAATAAGGCAGATGATGAGCAGAGGAATAATGATGACGATGACGACGACTATTAAAGAAATAATGGAGAGATATTCGATGTTGGTTATTGGAATAAATCAACTTCAGAATGATGTTAGTATTTGGAAGCTAGTTGTCTACCTTGTGGTACTTAGTATTAAGTATAAGCTCGTAAATGAGCCAGAGATTTTAGGAGATGTTGTTTAGTGATGTACTAGTGTTTGTAGTATGAACCCTGTAAGGGTTAGAATGACTTAGGAATGTTTTTAGTATGTATATTAAGATAGTTTGTATGGTGATGTAATAAGAATGTTTTCAGTATGTATATTAAGATAGTTTGTATGGTGATGTAAGAAAGAACTGTTTATAAAAAAATTATGACCTTCATTCGTAACTTTGTTAGATAGCGAGTACATGAATCACTTAAGAAAAATTTCATAAAACTTTTGGTAAAATATATAAGTAAGAATTTCCTATAAAAAATAATAAAACTATATTTTTATCAAAAGTTTAAAACTTAAACCAAGATTTTCTAAAATATTTTTGAAAAAATAAAAGGGACTGTTTGGCTAAAATCCCTATTAAGTTTCAAAATACATCAAACATCCTTTTCAAAAAAAGTATGTAAATTAGGTCCCTAGAATTAAGTTACTGAATAAGGGCATACATTTATGCAATTATTTAGTGAATAATTGCAGATATTTATGCAATTCTACCCAAAAATTGCAAACATCTACGCAATTATTCATTGAAAAATATTGCCGAAATTTCTACAATTATTCACTAAATAATTGCAGACATTTATCCAAGTTTTGGATATAATTGCATAAATGTCTACAATTATTCACTGAATAATTGCGTAAATGTCTATAATTAATCACTGAATATTTGCATAAATGTGTATGCAATTATTCAGTAACTTAACTCTAGGGACCTAATTTATAATCTTTTTTTGGGGAGGAGTTTTCGTGTATTAAGTTTGATTTTAAGGACCCGAGCCTAATATTCACAAAATAAAATATAAAAGTATTATACACTTAGCACAATTATGCCTAAGACTTGGATGTAAGATTTTGATATTCGGAAGGGATTTATCGTTCGATGGTCGAAGACAAACATTGGTAAGGCTTTGTAGTCAGATTGCTTACATTTTCTATCATAGTTGAGGGCTATATAAGGAGAATAACAACCTTTGAGCCTAATCAAAATCCACATTAGAAAACCAAAGGATTAATAATAGTTCGAAAGCAAAATTATATATTGGAATTTAAGTTCGAATAAGATAAGTGCATATGAATAATATGCAAGTAACACCCGAAGATATATTTTAAATTTCAAATTTGGAATAAGTATTACCGACTTTGCGCCCAATTTTGAGGACGAAATTGTTTTTAAGGAGAGGAGTCTGTAACGACCCTCAAATTTATCACTTTAATAAATTAAGATTATTTTTGAAATATTCAAATATAAGGATTTATAACCACAATAATAATGTTTTGAACCATAAATAAAAATGTTAAACCCGTTTAAAAATATATTAACAAAGATTTGATTGATTAATGACATCATTAGTGATGCTTGTATACGCAATAATTAATTAACGGTTTTAAATTAAGATTTAATGATTTAACGATTAGTATAGATATTCAAGTAATAGTTTCTAAATGATAATAATTCATTTATAATAGTAATAAAGTGATAATAAATCAAATGTGATAGTTCTATAAATTTATAGATAAGATCTGAAATTATAAGGAAAATCGATATCGGTTTATCGATATAATAACACTTTTTGTAAACAATCGTTTAATATTAATTTATATAGTTTTATAACTCATGTAAGATCATTTTCATTCATGAAAAATAATAAGAAAATATATTTCAAACGTTGTTTACAAATATACTTAAGTTAGTTAATAGATGAAAATATGACTGAATGTCGGAATCTGAATTCGTAACGGTTTGACGTATATAAGTTATACGACGTTATTCAAATAACTTATGCACCTTTCATGACATGAACATACACATATTAACATATATATATATATATATATATATGTATATGTATGTATGTATGTATGTATATATGTGTATATATATGTACACATAAGAGAATAGTAAAAATATTCTTACCATTTTACACATTTATTTTACTAAAGGTAATAAAATAAATATCTAAATTAATTATTACTTAAAGAGCAAAAATCACCTCACATCTAATCACTCTTACACCCCATCACATCACCACCACAACCACCATCACCACCACATCATCACAAGCACATGGGAAGGGGAAGAGTAACATGTAGGATGTCATGGTGAGGGGGTAGGGTGATGTGTGTGTGATGTAGGGGGAGGGTGGATGTGGAGAAGGCTTTACTTGATGAAAATCCTATAAATACACATGCATGCCTTCTCATTTCTTCACACTTTCCACTTCTCCTTCTTCTTCATTCTTGAGCTTTCTTATGCGCTATAATGGCTTCTATGGAAGCCTCTCTTCTTTCTCAAAACTTGAGAAAAAATAGGAGGGTTAAAAATAGTGAAAGTGCTTAAGCACTAATCTACTTATTACTCTCTAACTTTATCAAAAGTTAACCAAATATTCTCTAATCTCTTTTAAACTCTTGTATTAAACCTAATTCACCATGGGATGCATTATTAGCAAGTGGAAGGAGGCATGGCTATGAGCTTTGGGTTTTTAGGAGATGTTTAGTGAAGCATTGATTTATATGAATGTTGGTAGGATGTATCAGTTTAGATTAAGATGAGAACTCAAAAATTAAATCTTTATAATAGTTATAAATGTTTAACATGATGATTGAAATGATTAAGATATTTGGTTGGATGAATTATAGTAATTAGTAGATATTTGGAAAGTAATTATTAACAAAAAGTTAGATATATTATATAAAAAGTTAGAAACTCCATTTATATTATATATATACATATATTGGATGCTATGGTTGTTTATAATGATTGTTAATCATGTTTGCTTGTTTGTTTATGCTTTGATCATCAAGTATTGATTGTTTAATATGGTTGTTTTAACAAGTCACGTTACATACACGTCGATATTACACAAGGAAAAAACTTTCCGAATCAAATTATAAAAGTAGTATGGAATCATTAAAAACTCTTTGAAATGATTTGAAAATGATTTAAATATGTTTTTTAACCACTAAAAAAAATTCATTGAAGTTCTAATAAGAAATGAAAAGTGAGTCAAAATTAGGTGCATCACGTAAGGGTAGTTCGCGATTTCGCGCCGCAAAATTTAAATGAGTACATAAAGTGGAATATAGCTCAGAATTTTTTGTAGTAAGAATTTTTTGGACTATAATATCAATAGTTTTCCAACAAATAAAATGATCGACATTTTTATAAGTAGATTTTGAAATATAAGTAAGACAAGTTTCTAAAATAATCGCGGTTTTGAAGTTCGAAATCCAAAAAAAGGATTTCCTAAAATTTAATATTTTTGAATGTTTTAAAATTATGAAAAAATCTTTATAAATCTTTTAAAATATTTTTAAAGATATTTGAGTTGTATAAATAAATTTTCAAATGATAGGAAAGTCGTTTTGGTCAATATAACTTTAAAAACACTATTCGCAACACTATTTGCAACGGTTCTCAATAACTTTTGAAATATAACATTAAACTTAACAATTCTTTCCCAATTCTTTTATAAATGTTTCTAAATGAATAATTAAGTGTTTTAAAGATGATTTGAAAATTTAATGACTTATTTAAAAGGATTTAAATAAAAGAATTAATGAAAAGCTATTATAAGCAACTATTTTAATCTTAGCTCTAATAAGCCAACGAGTAGACTAGATTTTTTATTCGTGAGATCTAGATGAGGCGCTTAAACTAAGGAGTTTTTCAGGAGCAACCAGTGCCTGGGCTCACATGGCCTCTCTCAGGCAAGGGATAGGTAAGGTCCAAATTTCGAAAACGAGTTAAGTATAAAAGATCACAATTTCCAAACTTAGGAAACTTGAATTGCATAGACATAATTTTCTTATACTTGGTATTAAATTTTGATGAGGGAATCTATACCATCCATGTGAATTTAAAAGGCGATTTCACCATTATTCGACTGATAGTAAAGGTTGAATACGGAAAATGATATTGGGTAGAATTAGTATAATTTCATAAATCCTATTTACATAATAATGTTTTCTAAAATGATTTATGAAAATGATTTGATAATTCCAAAGTTAAAGGGAGGTTTAATGATTCTGCATCTACCAAAAGAATGATTTTATAAAAATATATATCTCTAGAAGATATTTTGATAAAAAGAAATTAATCAATCAAAGAATAATTCCCTATTTACTAAACATCTCTTTATCGACGAATGGGTCGAAGGAATTGGGGTCAAATTTGGATGATTCCTATCCAAAGCCACTTCGAATCAATATTCATGTTCGACTGTAATGACAAGGAATGGTTAGAAGATGGAATTTAGGGCTGCTTTCCACTAACCCTCGAGGGAATTTTCATATATCATGTATATGTGGTAGTAGTTCTTCATTTGATATCTTCGATGCAAGGGCTTCTCGCTACTAATCCTAAGGGTTATTCCCGATATGATGTGGTAGGCGAGTTCCTTCGATTTGTTCTATTCCCAGACAATTTGTATGGATGAATGTATGCCATTGCATTTGGAGATCACATTGATTGATCTCCATAAACGTATCATCTATTTGGTGGTGGAGAAGTCAACTGCTCTTAGCTTAACACCCTTTCCTAAGACGTACGAGCTCAGGAATTATATTTTTGTAGAAATCAGTTGTGTGATTGTAGAATGGCAATATCGAATTCAAATTGAATTGTGTGCTATGAAAGGTAAACATTGCCTTAAGCTTCGCACCCCGGAAATGACAAAAATAGGGTAGAAGCAAAAGGCTATGTGGGTCGTACCCATTAGGAGATGTCGTCACCTATCAAGATACCTTTTATAATTTTGGTTGTTTTGTATGCTTCGGGATCCGGTAAAGGTCGATAATAACTAGGGTAATGACGTATTCAGTAATATCATGGAAGTGGTAGGCCGATCTTGCGCTGGTTTAGGAACCCAATATTTGGACCCTACGTACATCCCTCTAGAGGTCTACTGTACGGAAGGTTGTCCCTTACCTCGTCATTGTATGGAATTCATTCTCCAATAAGTGCCTTCGGACTTAGTTGTAAACCTACTATTCCGTTAAATTTAACCAATGTAACAATTTCGGCTATTTTAATATGTTTACTTGAAAAACGTTTTTAAAAGAATGTCATTAAAAATAATATTACCAAATTTCCACGTAAAAAATATTTTGGTTATCATAAGGTAAAAATCCATTCCGTGTTTATGTGCGGTGTGGTCTTATGAGATACCATTTTGTTTTCAAAATCCATATTGTGGGTTCTCACACCAGTCCCATGACTGACCAGGAGTTTACTTCCTTTTCCTCATACTTTGGGTGCCTTATACTTTACGGCCAGCCTAGTAGTCAGGTTTAGGTAGAAGAAATTTGGACGAGCTCGGAGCATGGAGTTAGAAGATTCTTCTGTAGACTATTACTTCTTTCCCACAACACTTGTGTACTATTTCATTCCACGTTTGTACGGACAGAGATTTATAACTGTCCATGTTTAACTCTGATAAATGTATTTAAAAATTTCCACTGTAAATATTTTGTATAATGAAATAATATATGTTATTCCATTCATATAAGATTCTATTCTATGTTATTTTTCCTTTTACCCTTAAGGAACCGCCTCTCCAACGCTCGAATTTGCAACAAGTGAATACCGAGGATGTATTCGTGTCGATTTCCAAGGGTCGAAGAAATGGGTCCTCGCATTTGGTATCAGAGCTTAGCTTTAGCGAACACCTGAGCCTGACCAGGGTAAGAACTCATTAGAGATAGGATTAGTAATATCCTAGGATGAGTAACTCATTAGAGATAGGGTTAGTAACACCTTAGAATGAGTTAAGAGTATTGTATATATGAGCGCGTATTTTTTAATATATAAAAAAATGATTTAAAAAAAGGTAAATTAAATAATTTTACCCAGGATTATATTTCGAATATAAAAGATGTGTTTTTAAAAGATATATAGTAACTTGAATGATTGTTTCGAAATAAGTTAATAAAAAGATTTAATCCTAAAACATCTTATGATTGGAATTTTATAGTTTGACTTTAAGATGTTCATTAAATAAGAGTAATAAGGCGATGTATATAAAACCTAAGAATTTGGATAAATGAGAACTTTTAACTAAAACGGTTTTTGAAGAAAATTTCTGAAGGATTTTATAGTGGTTTAGAAGTAACAAAACCAAGTGCTTAGTAAATTATTTAATCATCAACTGAAATTATGATACTGAAAGGTTTTAAAGCGAATAATAGAAAATTTTATCTAAAAGGTTTGTGAAAAAGAAGTTTTAAAGGATTTTGAAAGTTGATGGTAATAATGTTTGGAAAAATTTTTGGCAAGGATTTAACCAAATATCGATTGGCTTTCTAAAATTTGATCAAGTATGATTTTGAGGAAAATACCAACGTATTAGAGAATTATTACCCTTAACTTTCCAATGAATTTGTGATAGGATACATTTAAATTTAAACCTTGACATTAGAATAAGTTAGTATCCATATCTATGAAAACTTTGTTTGCATTAGTAGAAACCATTAATGGGAATGTATTCGAAGGGGGAGTCCTCAAAGAGAAAGGGGAAGAAGAAAGACAATTTGATTTTCCTATTGAGCGATGAAGAACCCATGCAATGGCCACCTATAAATGGTTGGCCCATCATAGAGGAAGAGTTAGCTTGGTATACTAGGTAGATGAAGATGGCTATCCTATGGCCGCAATGCTTGTACCTCCACTCACTCATAAACTTATCATTGTTTCAAACGATGAAGAAGTTGCTTCAGCCTCCGAGGAACCGACGGAAGAGGAGGAATCTAAGACTATGGAAGATCCAAATTCCATGATACCCCATGAATCAAACAATAGTGGCATAAACATCAATATTATATACGATTTAGATGTAGACCATATCGTATGGCGAGAAGAATCTTCAAGCTCGTACATTAACTACAACTGGGATGAAGAACCTGAGGAAGTAGAAGTTGAAATGTCTGAAGAGGAGGAAGTGTAGGGGATAGAGGAGATCGAGGAAGAAAATCCATAGGAAATACACATGCAGGGTCTCAAGGAACAAGAAGCTGGGGAAGTAATCCAAGGAGTTTCGGTAGGAATAATGCATGTTCTGTGGAACGAACTATGGTTGCCATATGAGGAAGATAGGATACAACAATATGAGGATGGAAGCAAGATAAATGATGACCAGAGGAATAATGATAATGATGACGACGACGATGAAGAAAATGATGGGGAGATATGTGATGTTGGTAACTCGAATGAATCAGCTTCAGAATGATGGTAGTGTTTGGAAGCTTGTTGTCTCTCTAGTGGTATTTAGAATTAAGTATAAGCTCGTATATGAGACGGAGATTTGAGGAGATGATGTTTAATGATGAACAAGTGTCTGTAGTATGAACCTGTAAGGGTTGGAATGACTTAAGAATGTTTTTAGCATGTATGTTAAGATGGTTTGTATGGTGATGTAAGAAAGAAACTATCTATAAAAACTTTATGACCTTCATTCATAACTTTGTTCGACTGCGAGTACACGAATCACCTAAGAAAAATTTCATAAAACTTTTGGTAAAACATATAAGTAAGAACTTCCTCTGAAAAATAATAAAACTATATTTTTATGAAAATTTTAAAATTGAAACCAAGATTTTCTAAAATATCTTGGAAAAATAAAGTATAAAAGTATTATACATTAAGCATAATTTGGCCTAAGATTTGGATGTAAGATTTTGATATTTGAAAAGGATTTATCATTTGATGGTTGAAGACAAACATTGATAAGGGTTTGTAGTCAGATTGCTTACATTTTCTATCATAGTTGAGAGTATGTAAGGAGAATAACAACCTTTTAGCCTAATCAAGATCCCTGCTAGAAAATCAAAGGATTAATACTAGTTCGGAAGCAAAATGATATAATCAAATTTAAGATCGAATAAGATAAGTGCATATGTATAATATGTAAGTACCACTCGACGATATATTTGAAATTTCAACTTTGGAATAAGTATTACCGACTTTGCGCTCAATTTTGAGGACGAAATTCTTTTAAAAAGAGGAGTCTATAAAGACCTACAAATTCATCACTTTAATAAATTAAGATTATTTTTCAAATATCCAATATAAGGATTTATAACCCCAATAATAATGTTTTGAACCATAAATAAAAATGGTAAACCCGTTCAAAAATATATTAACAAAGATTTAATTGATTAATGACATCATTAGTGATGCTAGTATATATAATAATTAATTAATGATTTTAAATTAAGATTTAATGATTTAAGGATTATTATAAATATTAAAATAATAGTTCAAAAATGATAATAATTCATTTATAATAGTAATAAAGTGATAATAAATCAAATGTGATAGTTTTATAAATTTATAAATAAGATTTGAAATTATAAGGAAAATCGATATCAATTTATCGATATAATAACACTTTTTGTAAACAATTGTTTAATATTGATTTATATGGTTTTTCAACTCATATAAAATCATTTTAATTCATGAATAATAATAAGAAAATAGTTTTCAAACTTTGTTTACAAGTATACGTACCTTTAATTAATAAATGAAAATATGACCGAAGATTGAAATTCGAATTCGTAATGGTTTGACGTATATAAGTCATACGACGTTGTTCAAATAACTTATGCACCTTTCATGAAATGAACATACACACATTAACATACACACACACATATAAGAGAATAGTAAAAATATTCTTACCATTTTACACGTTTGTTTACTAAAGGTAATAAAATAAATATCTAAAGTAATTATTACTTAAAAAGAAAACATTACCTCACATCTAATAATTCTTACACCCCATCACATCACCACTACCACCATCACTAACACATCATCACAAGCATATGGGATGAGGAGGGGTAACGTGTAGGATGACATAGGGGTGATGCGTGCATGATGTAAGGGGAGGGTGGTTGTGGAGAAGGCTTTACTTGATGAAAATCCTATAAATACACATGCATGCCTTCTTATTTCCTCACACTTTCCACTTCTCCTTCTGCGTCATTCTTGAGCTTTCTCATGCTCTCTAATGGCTCCCATGGAAGCACCTCTTCTTTCTCAAAACTTGAGAAAAAGTAGGGGGTTAAAAATAGTGGAAGTGCTTAAGCACTAATGCACTAATTACTCTCTAACGTTTTCAAAAGTTAACTAAATCTTCTCTAATCTCTTCTAAACTATGGTATTGATCCTAAGTCATCATGGGTAGCGCGATTAGCAAGTGAAAGGAGGCATAGCCGTGAGCTTTGGGTGTTTAGGAGATTTTTGGTGAAGCATTGATTTGTATGAATTTGGTAGGAAGTATCGGTTTGGATTAAGGTGAGAACTCCTAAATTGAATGTTTATAAATAGTTATAAATGTTTAACATGACTATTGAAATGCTAAAGATGTTTGGTTGGATGAATTATAGCAATTAGTAGATATTTGGAAAGTAATTAGTAACAAAAGGTTAGATATGTTATATAAAAAGCTAGAAACTCCATTTATAGTATATACATATATTACATGATATGGTTGTTTATATTGATTTTTAATCAATTTTGGTTTTTTTAATGCTTTGATCATCAAGTATTGATTGTTTAATATGGTTGTTTTAACAGTCACGCTAAGTACACGTCGATATTACACAAGGAAATCACTTTTCGAATCAAATTATAAAAGTAGTATGAAATCATTAAAACTCTTTGAAATGATTTTAAAATGATTTAAATAAGTTTTATAAACACTAAAAATAAATTCGGTGAAGTCTGAATAAGTAATGGAAAACAGAGTCGAAACTAGGCGCGTCGCGCAACAGTAATCCGCGATTTCGCACCGTAAAAGTTAAATGAGTATATAAAGTGCGATATAGCTCAGAATTATTTGTAATAAGAATTTTCCAAACAAATATATCCATAGTTTTCAAATAAAGAAAAATGATCAAGATTTTTATAAGTAGATTTTGAAATACGAGTAAAACAATTTTTCAAAATAATCGCGGTTTTGTAGTTCGGAATCCAAAAAATGGATTTCTTAAAATTTAATATTATTAAATGTTTAAAAATATTGAAAAATCTTTATAAATACTTTAAAATGTTTTTAAAGAGATTTTAGTTGTATAATAATTTTTCAAATGATAGAAAAGTCATTTTGGTAAATATAACTTTAAAAACATTATTCGCACCACTATTTGCAACGGTTCTCAATAACTTTTGAAATATTACTTTAAACTTAACGATTCTTTCCAAAACCTTTTATAAATACTTGTAAATAAATAATCAGGTGTTTTAAAGATGATTGGAAAATATAATGACTTATTCAAAAGTATTTAAATAAAAGAAATAAAAAAAGCTGTTATAAGCAATTGCTTTAATCTTAGCTCTAATAAGCCAACGAGTAGACTGGATTTTTCTATTCGTAAGATTTCCTTGAGGTGCTTAAACTAAGGAGATATTCAGGAGCAACCAGTGCTCTGGTTCCACTGGCCTCTCCCGACCGAGGAATAGATAAGGTCTAAATGTCGAAAACGAGTTAAGTATAAAAGATTACATTTTTCAAATTTAAACAACTTAAATTGCATAGAAATAATCTTCTTATACTTGGTATTAAATTCTGAGGATGGAATCTATACTATCTATGTGAATTTAAAGGTGATTTCACCATTATTCGACGAATAGTAAAGATTGAATACGGAAATTGATATTGAGTGGAATTAGAATAATTTCCATGATCCTATTTACTCAATAATGTTTTCTAAAATGATTTATGAAAATGACTTGATAATTCCAAAGTTAAAGGAAGGTATAATGATTCTGTATTTACCGAAAGAATGTTTTTAAAGATATATATCTCCAGAAGATATTTTGATAAAAAGAAATTAATCAATCAAAGAATAATTCCCTATTTACTAAACATCTCTTTATAGATGATTGGTTCGAAGGAATCGAGGTCGAATTTGGGTGATTCCTATCTGTAAACCATTTCAAAACAATACATGTTCGACAGTAATGACATGAAATGATATCTATTTGGAAGATGGAATGTAGGGCTCCTTGCCACCGACCCTAGGGGGAATTTTCCAATACATACATATATATATATTTGTGTGTGTGGCAGCAGTTCTTCATTTGATATCTTCGATGCAAGGGCTTCTCGCTACTAATCCTATGGAGTGATTCCCGATAGGATACGGTAGGAGAGTTCCTTCAGTTTGTTTTATTTCTAGACAACTTGTATGAATGATGTTTGATGATGCATTTCAAGATTACATTGATTGATTTCTATAAACGTATCATTTGTTTGGTGGTGGAGAAGGCAACTTCTCTTAGCTTAATATCCTTTCCTGAGATGTACGAGCTCAACAGTTATACGTTTGTAGAAACCAGTTGTGTGATTGTGGAATGGCAATATGTCATTCAAAGTGAAATATGTGCTATGAAAGGTAAATGTTGCCTTAACCCTCGCCACCCAAAAATAACAAAAACTGGGTAGAAGCAACAAGGCTATGTGGGTTGCACCCATTAGAAGATGTCGTCACCTTTCTTGATACACTCTATAATTAGGGTTGTTATGTATGCTACGGGATCCCAGTAAAGGTCGGGAATGACCGAGGTGATGACATATTCCGTACTATCAAGGAAGAGGTGCCCTATTTTTGTTTAGATGCACAGTATCTGGACCCTAGGTACATTCCTATAGAGGTGTTCTGTAGGAAGGAAGTCCCTTACCTTATCATTGTATGGAATCCATTCTCCAATAAGTGCCTTCGGACTTATTTGTAAACCTATTATGCTGTCAAATTTAACCAATGTAACAATTTCGGCTATTTTAATATATGTTTATTTGAAAAATGTTTTTAAAAGAATGTCATTAAAAATAATATTACAAAATTTCCACATAAAAAATATTTTGGTTATCATAAGGTAAGAACCCGTTTCATGTATATGTGCAGCATGGTCTTATGAGATACCCTTTTGTTTTCAAAACCCATATTTTGAGTTCTCACACGAGTCCTATGACTGACTCCGAGTTTATTTCCTTTTCCTTAAACTCTAAGTGCCCTATTTTTTCTGGACAGCCTAATAGTCATATTTAGGTAGAAGAAATCTAGAAGAGCTCGGAGCATGGAGTTAGAAGATTCTTTAGTAGACTATTACTTCTTTCCCACTACACTTATGTACTATTTTATTCCGCATTTGTACAGACGAAGATTTATAACTGTCCATGTTTAACTCTGATAAATGTATATAAAAATTTCCACTGTAAAGATTTTATATAAACAAATAATATATGTTATTCCATTCGCATAAGATTCTATTCTATCTCTATTTTTCCTTTGACCCTTAAGGAACCACCTCTTCGGCACTCAAATTTGCGGCATTTGAATACCGATGATGTATTAGTGTTGATTTTCAAGGGTCGAAGAAACAGGTCCTCACACATGGACTTTGTTTATGGACTAACTGAGCTGAATGTGGACGATATTGGAATTTTGACCAAAAAAACCAATTCCATAAGTCCTAAAGTGATATAGTGTTGACGACGATAATTGGTGTAGATAATCATTACTAAAAGATACCGCTTGAATTTGTAAAATTGGATTTTGCTGATGAGATTTGTAAGCAATGAATTAAGTCAAACTATCACACCACTAGCTAAGATGATGTATGAACATTAGCATTTAAATAGTTTGAATATCAATCATTGGCTAAATTAATGTACCGACCCGGATTTTTTGACCCTCGAACATCATCGAAAAATCCGCCCGTTCTAAAACTTTGAATAAAAACTACCAACTTAATACACAATATTTGATAAATATTCAACATTACTAAATGTATAGGATACAATTTCAATTATACAACTTATCACAGTAATTAATTAATTTATTCTACAAGGTGTGCTTTAATACATACTAAATACCAATACAAATAAATCTACCGCTGCACAACTTTGATGGGAGAGACAACAATAGCCATTCCTGCTAACTCAATAAACATGTCAAATGTGGAATAAAATAGTAAGCAGAAAAAGTACATCAATACATGATATATGGCAAACAATAAACAAAAAATGTTATGTTATTATTGGGTATAACACCCCATATTTTTATAACATTATTTAGAATAACTAATTGGGTAAATTAAATAAAATAATATGAAGAACTCACGTTCATTTTCATTTTAAAAATAGATAACATAAACAAAGGTGTTAGGAATGAGTAAGGGCAAAATGAGAAATAGGGAAGGCTTATACCCTAAACCCTTAGGAAATAGAACTCACGTTCATTTTCATTTTAGCAATCAAAAACATCTAAGGCCAGCCACCATTATTGTTCTCAAGAGAACATTAAAGCTAGGATTCAAGTAAAGGAAGATAATCAACATAATCAATATCAAATCTCACATCTTTTAATCTCAAAGCTAAGATGTATAATTACTACATCCCATTTTCTTTTGGTTTTCGGTTTTAAGACTAGATCTGAAATGATTTTGCAAGTTTATGCCATGTTTTTGATGATTAAAGTTATATATATGCTTGTTGGTGAATTATGCATTTTCATATTAGTTTTTATGATATGTTTGACATGAAAACCCTATTAAATGACATCCAAATGCCTTGAAAATTTAAATATAGGCCAGAAATGATATTATAGAGATATGTTTCAATTATCAGAATATTTTGAATTAAGGTGGATTTTATATTAATTTTCTAGTGCAGAAAATGATTTATTGGGTTATAAATTATTTACGGCTAAATAAATAATTATTTGGGTTTGAAATTTATATATGTTGGAAAACATATTAAAATAGATTTTCTGGAATTTTTCTAGATTTTTCCTAAGTGTTTTAATGAATATATATAAAATTATTTAAGGTATGAGACTTAAATGTTTTATATATTTAATTAAGGAGAAGGGACATTTTACAAAACAAAATTATTACTTAATTCTGAAATTAGTGGCAGCACTTTTCTGAAAAGTATTTATTAACCAATGAGAATTTGACATGCAAAGGGAGGTTAGTTGAGAAGTTATCCTTTTTAAGTTAAAACCAAAGAAATCATACTTTTAGCATGTTTCAGCCTTTTACGGCATCAAACCTTCCGACCCAAACCTTTCGACAAGGTCGAGAGGTTCATAGCTTTCGACAAGGTCAAACTAATGCATATTGTATCAAGTTACTTGGTACGTAATGAATTGAACAAGGTCGAAGGGTTCTAAGTCGAAAGGTTGATGGCCAAAGAGGTTGGGGCATGTTTGTTTTATAAATCAAAAGCTTTCAACTGCTTTGCTTTAGAATAAGAGCTTTTGACTTGGTTGCTTTCGACCAAGTCGGATGTTCAAAATAAAGGTTTTTAAACCTTTCGAAAAAGTCTAAAGGTTACGGCCACTTCGTTTTGTTTTGAACCTTCCGACAAAGTCGAAAGGTTTGCCTGTTTTAAAATCAGCCGCTTCTCCATGCTTTCGAAAGAGAGCTTTCGACTTAGGTGATTTATCTTTGTTTTTCTAATTGAAGTATAACCCAAGCTTTCGAAGGAGTTGTTTTAAAGGTGGAAGCCTATTGTTTAAAAGTTAAGTTTTAAAGCTTTCTAAGCAGAGCTTTTGACAAATGTTGAAAGGTTGCTTCCAATGGAGTCGAAAGGTTTTAAAAGTGGATTTTCCACTTGTTTTAAATTGAACCTAGTAAAGCTTTCGAAAGGTTTATATTTTAAAAGGTTTAATTCCTTCGAAAGGTTTGCTTATTGAATGATTTTGAAAGGTTTGAGTTTAATGGTTTCGAAAGGTTTGAGTTCAATGATTTCAAAAGGTTTGAGTTCAATGGTTTCGAAAGGTTTAGTTCAATGGTTTCGAAAGGTTAGAGATGGAAGGTTTTCCAATGTTTTAAAGTGATTTTTAAAGAAGGATGTCCAAAATTTTATTACTTTCGAAAGGTTTTCTTTTCAAATGTTTCGAAAGGTTTGATGAATGGTTTCGAAAGGTGAGGTTTTGGCATATTGGCCTAAATAATTAAAAGGTTTTAACTTGGTTTTGGAAAGGGGTACTTTCAAAGATTTAGAAAGGAGAACTTTCAAATGTTTAAATGTTTTCATCAACTAAGGTTTGAGTAAAGAAGATATATATAACATGGTAATGTGATTTGGAGTAAAGCATAAAGAATATATATTTTCCTTGTATAATTTTGATTTAAAGGTTTTAAATAATTTTGAAAATGTTTTCAAGGAAAATTATGGGAGGGGATCCTTAAATACAAATGACTCAAATAATAGAATACCAGATGGGACTAGTATGGGGTCGTGCCTTATACATTAGCTATTAGCCCCAGCTATTTTTTGTCCAAAATTCCACTATGTAAGGCTTTGTCACGGGTAGAGTAAAATTATGATTACACACCGAAAGAAATATATGTTTTTAAACAGATAGGTTATTGGTGAGCCCGAAAAACCAGTCGGATCAGGAAGACCTAGGAGATGAGTAAGTTAGGGACAGACCATCCAGAAGCGAAGTATTTAACAGATAGGTAAGGACAGACAGTCCAAAAGTGAAGTATTTAACAAATAGTTAAGGATAGGTAATCGAGAAAAAGAATAGCTAACAGGTGTTAGATTAATTTTGATTATATTATCTGGTAGGCCCTAGTCAGCCAAAGGTTAAAAGTTATCCAAACAAAACTTTTGTGCTTGAACAGATAGTTCATTATTACTTGATATTTATGTATGTTTACATAATGATGCTTTACAGTGTTTAATCAGTTTTGATTACAGTGAAAAGGTTTTGCAAAGGTATTTTTTAGAAGGATGTTAGTGAGGGGAAACCCGTTCCGCTAAGCGGTGTGGTCTCACTTAAAATATTAAACCGGGATGTATAATATTATTCATACCGAGCTTTATGTTTGCCTCGAAGTTTATGTTTTCCCCTTAAACTCTCGGGTGCTCAAAATTAATTTGATTAGGCTGAGTGTTAAGGTCTTTTCAGGTTTAGTCGGATGACGAATAAGGCTACCGGAGGCATGCAGGATGCAAACGGATAGCTATCTACGAATTGTAGTTCTTGTTTTATGTTTTAATGAAATTTCGCTGTGTTTGTATTAGGTCTATTATGACCATATGACTCTGATCGTCTAAGGGGGTATCTTCATATACCGCTCTTGGCGTAATTTTTAATAATTGTATTTTATTTGTGCCTGGGAACATATCGGGATTATGTATTAAGAATATGGAACATCTGTTTTAAATGTATTACAGAAAAGTTGTTTTGAAGTATGTGTTTTGTTTCATATTCAAGTGCTTCTTATATTATAGATACCATTAACAGAGCCGTATTTAGTCACCGGTAGCTAATACTATTGATGACCGCAACATTTGTAGCGCTTAGTTTTGGGCCTCTAGGTAGGGATGTTATAGCTTGGTATCAGAGCATGGTTTATGAAATACTTTAACTAAAAATGGTTTTTGAAAACATAATCCTTAGTAATTAGAGTTAATGGTATGGGATAACGCTACAGTAACGTACTTGTATTTTCTATATATAAGTATACGCTATATCTCTAGACTCCTATCTTAGTTAGGCTATTCATCTGTATCTTAGGAGGTTTGATAAGATATGGAAGGAAGAAGAGGTAGGGTTAATCTTGGAGGAGATAACACCACCGCTAATGGAAATGCCTAACCAAATGCTAGAAGAGGTCCAGGTCAGGCTCAAGCTGAAACTGTTGGTGATCGGGTTCCCCAAGTGGACATGGGAGCCATGTATTAGTTCTTTGTAAACATGATGCAAGCTGGAATTGCAGCTGGAGTTGTCGGAGAAAATGCTGCTGGAGGTGGAGTACAAAAAGCTTCAATGGTCAACCAGTATGCTAACTTGAGCAATGACTATATCAGGCTTGGAGGGAAGCCGTTCATTGGAACTGAAGATGCGCTTGAGGTTGAGTACTAGCTGTTGCATTGCGAGAGAATTTTTGCTGACTTAGTGAGGAAGTTTGCAAAATTAGAACAAGGGAGATGTCTATTTTAGAGTATTCAAGGAAATTTGAAGAGTTGGCCCAGTACGGGTATGCTTTGGTTGATACGGCGATCAGGAGGAATGAGAAGTTTATAAGAGGCTTGAGGCTGAAGTTGATAAGTGCTACTTTGCCGCACCTAAGGGATCCAAGTGATGTCGTGGTAGAAATGGCGCTGAGGCAGGAAGAGGCGTTAGCTTGTTTGAGGAAGAAGATGAAGGAGGCACAGGTGGGACAAGGCCAGAAAAGAAAGTTTTTCCAGAAGAAGAATGCTCAAAAGGAGGAGCACAGAAGAAGGGAAAAGCTGAAGTGGTTTATGTGATAAGAAGGGACACTATGCTAATGAGTGTTGGACTGGAAAAGGAAAAGAGAAAGGAAAGGAGGTGATTGGGAAGAAGAATATATAATGCTTTAATTGTGATCAGATCGGCCATTATAAGAACCAATGCAAGGAGCCTGCTAAAGAAGGAAGGGGGCAAGTTTATGCATTGGAGCCCGCAATTTCAAGCCCGGTTGTGCAGGAGAAAGGGAAAGCTGTTCTGGGACGCTCGCTACAGATTCAAGGTATGTCTATTAGTGCTCTTTTTGATACCGGTGCATCACATTCTTTTATTTCTCGATGTTCGGTAGATAAGCTTAACCTAGAACACTCATATTTAGTTATTTCCTTAAGGGTTGCAAATCAGATAGGAGGACACTTGGGATGAGGTATGACCATTTAGAGTTTGATTTGCTAGGTCGTACTTATGATTGTTATTTACATGTGTTTTATTTTGTGGGATTTGGGATTATCCTTGGGATGGATTGGTTAAGTAAATATGATGCTAGGATATTTTGCCATAATAGGAAAATATCACTTAGTCGCCCGGATTGTAGTGATCAGATAGTTTATATTGTAGAGAACCCTAGTTGCGAAGTGAATGCTTTATTGGGTATTATGGAGTTGGAGGATGAGTTGCATCGAGTCTTTGTAGTTAGAGAATTTGCTGACGTGTTTGAACCAGTAGTTGGACAGCCACCGAAACGAGCCATTGAGTATCGAATTGATTTGGTGCCTGGAGCAAAACCGATGAGTAGGCCACCAAGCAGGATGACACCCAATGAGATGAGAGAGTTAAAGGTGCAGTTGGTGGATTTGGAAGGCAAGAATTTTATTCGACCAAGTAGTTCGCCTTAGGGAGCTGCCGCAGTGTTTGCTAAGAAGCCGGACGAATCGTTAAGGCTATGTATTTATTATCGTAAGTTAATTGAGAAGACGATAAAGAACCGATATCCATTGCCGAGAATTGACGATTTGTTTGATCAGTTAAGTGGAGCCAAAGTATTCTCTCAGCTGGATTTGGCGATAGGATTTCATCAGCTTAGAGTGGCAGAGGATAGTATTCCTTTGACGGCGTTTAGGACAAGGTATGGATCGTACGAATGGCTGTTATGTTGTCGTTTGGACTAACTAATGCGCCGACATTCTTTGTGGATT
Source organism: Allium fistulosum (assembly GCA_030737815.1). Taxonomy (NCBI): domain Eukaryota; kingdom Viridiplantae; phylum Streptophyta; class Magnoliopsida; order Asparagales; family Amaryllidaceae; genus Allium; species Allium fistulosum. The sequence goes on along the minus strand of CM060902.1, from coordinate 1,354,733,772 downwards.
TGATGAACCGAATTTTCCGAGAGCACTTCGATAGATTTATTTTGGTCTTTACAGATGATATTTTGAAATACTCTAAGGATGAGAAGGAGCATGAAGTTCATCATAGAGTTGTGCTTGAGACGTTGATGGAGCATCATTTGAAGGCTAAGTTTTCGAAGTATCATTTTTGGAAGAAGGAAGTGAAGTTCCTTGGTCATGTAGTCTCAGAGAAAGGGTTGTCTTTAGATCCGACTAAGATTGAGGCGGTGAATAATTGGAAGAGATCCGAGACGGTGACCGAGGTAAAGAGTTTTCTTGGATTGGCCGGATACTATCGAAGGTTTATAAAGGATTTTTCGCAGATAGCTGCACTAATGACTAAGCTTATGTGAAAAGATGTGAAGTTTGTATGGACTGATGAGTGTGAGGAAGCATTCCAGAGCTTGAAACACTTATTGACCCATGTACCGGTATTAGTGGTTTCGGAGGGGAATCAGGATTTTGTTGTTTATACTGATGCGTGTGGAACTGGATTAGGAGCTGTGTTGATGCAACGAGGTAAAGTGATTGCTTATGCTTCTAGATAGCTCAGACCACATGAAGTTAGGTATCCAACGCATGATTTGGAGTTAGTTTCCTTAATATTTACTTTAAAGGTGTGGAGGCATTATCTGTTGGGAGAGCGATTAAAGCTTTATACAGATCATAAGTCGTTGAAGTACTTATTCTCTCAGAAGGAGCTGAACATGAGACAGCAGAGACGGTTGGAGTTTATTACTGCTTATGATTTTGAAATTGAGTACACACCCAAAAAAGGGAATAAGGTAGCAGATGCACTTAGCATGAAACATCATAATGCAGTGTTGGCTATGATTTCTGAGTGGAAAGATTTGGAAGCATTATCAGCTTGTAGAGTGCAGTATAGATCCGAGGCAGGTTCTAATGCAGGAAGTGTTGTATTGTCTTGTTTGGAAGTTCGACCGGTAATGATCGAGAATATAGCTATAAGCAGGAGGAGGATCCATTTTTGGTTGAACGGATCAAAAGGTTAAGGGAAGGAACAGAGAGCGATGACTTAAAGGATTTCAGTCTTGACCATAAAGGGTGGTTGAGAAAGAAAGGAAGGTTGTGTTCCGAATGTAGGAGACATGAGGAAATAAGTTTTGAAGGAATGCCATCATTCGAAGTTTACTATCCATCCAAGAGGAATGAAGATGTATCAGAAAATGAAGAGAAGTTTCTTTTGGGAAGGTATGAAATGGGACATTGGTTTATGTGTTAAGTAGTGCTTGAATTGCCAACAGGCAAAGGCTGAACACCAAAAGCCAAGTGGATTGCTTCAACCGTTGGAAATTCCGTCATGGAAGTGGGATTCTATCTCTACGGATTTTATCGATGGGTTGCCAAGGTCTAGTAGAGGAAATGAAAGCATATGGGTCATAGTAGATAGACTAACTAAGAGTAGATAGACTAACTAAGAGTGCCAATTTCATTCCAGCAAAGTCAACTAGGACGGCACCTATCCCGGCGAAGTTATTTGTGAAGAATGTAGTTAGACTGCACGGGATTCCTAGTAGTATCATTAGTGATATGGATTCTTTGTTTACTAGTAAGTTCTGGAAGAGTCTACAGGAAGCATTAGGAACCAAGCTCAACATGAGTACCGCTTACCATCCACAGACTGATGGGCAAACAGAAAGAGTTAACAAAGTCTTAGAGGATTTATTAAGAGCTTGTATATTGGATTCTGGGGATCATGGGAAGACCATCTTCATTTAGTCGAGTTCTCGTATAATAATAGCTACCATACTAGTATTGGGATGGCACCGTTTGAAGCTTTTTATGGAAGGCCATACAAATCTCTCGTATGTTGGTTGGAGACCAGGGATAGGTTGGTTCTTTGTTCGGATTTGGTGAAAGAAGCCGCAGAGAAGATTGAGTTGATCCGAGCTAGGATGAAGGAAGCTCAGTCTAGGCAGAAAAGTTATGCAAATAAAAGGAGGAATGTGACGCCCCACTTCTATACTCACACTAGCCAAGGACACTACGTGGTAATGCCGTCGACTAGCACGAAGAATTTGGCTGTTGAGGAGCGACCATCTGTGTAATTGCTTTGTGCGAGTACCGATATGTCAGAAAATATAACTTACATTTCATTTCAAGAGAAAATCCGACATATCAAATACAAACTCAAAGCTACCACACAGTGGCTAAGTGGACTTCGGAAACAAATATAGAAATAAACATAACAAAAATCAGTCATAGACATTCATATCACAAAGGCGGAATCAGATATGAATATATCACATAAAAGTGTACATCAAAATAGTGGTCATAGAAGATCCACTACATCACAAAAGAATAGATACAAGTGCTAGACAAAAGAATAATTATACATCAAGGAGTCTCTATCTCAAATGTATAGTAACAAAAACTACTAATCTAAAGTAGTTAGCCAAAAGTCAGGTGACGGACCCTGATAAGAAGTCAAGCAGAAGCACCTGAAATATCTCGGTCTGACCCGAGTATTATTTAAGAAGAAAATAATAAACGGATCAGTCTAGCTATAAATATCAGGTAAAATGAGATAGGATAAGAGATATGACAAAAACGTATGATAACGATAATGCCATATTGCGATAAGTATACATCAAATAACAACAAAAATCATACAATATCTCAAATAATCTCAAAACACCAAAAAGAATCACATTCTTTAAATTATTCACCAAAACACAAATATTGATAGAGCTTATCAATGCAAACCACGAAAATTCGTGAAACACAAATTCTAGAAATAACAACCAGAAATCCAGAAATCACAAAGAGGGGGAAGGCCTATCACAAACGGGAGCATGAAAACTCACCAACACGTGCATAACAAATAGAACGCTATTCCATGGTCGCTAACCATCAATTTTGAGCCGAGGCTCCACAAACGGCCCGAAGACCATGGGTTGCTACCCCACCAAATTGAACCGAAGTTCCACAAACGGGGTTTTTTAGTCCCCACACAAACAAAGAGACATCGCACATCGCTAGTCTAAATCACAAAATGATGACCATTGATCAACAGGAAGTGTGAATCATACTAAGCTAGTAAATATAAGAGTTTAGCTTCATGTCCCATAACCACTAGCTTAACTTAAATATTTACGAACAAATTGTAGATTTCCGCTCGAAAATTGTCACAAGAGTTCAATCGAACAAGTCCAAGAATTAACCGACGAAGTAAATGCAAGCGTTTCACACCACTTGTTTTACTAAGCCGTTTAATTAGAGTTCTCATACGAACGAGGTAAAGGTTTGTATATACTAATAGATTTGAAAACGATTTTATAAACGAGATTTGTATTAAAATAGAGTTGAAAACATCTTTGTGAAAGAGTTTGAATATTTACTACTAGTATAGAAACCTTTGTATTTGAAAGTGACAAATCACAAAAATGATTGTAAAAACAATCAATCACCAAAGATTCACATTCGAAGACGTGAATCAAATCCAAAGAAATTGATACCAAATCCATTAAAATGGATATTCCTAAAAATCCAAAGAAAGAAGTCATCAAAGTCGACAGTAAGTCATAACAACTATCCGGATCAACTAAAATCGATTAAAATAGGAAATCCACACAAAACAGCCTAAATAGGCAAAAATGAACGTTTCCAGACGTCTAGGGGTCAATCCAGACGTCTGGATTTAGGTTCTGGAAATTCCAGAAAAACCTCCCAAACGTCTGGTTCGGCAAACCAGACGTCTGAAACTATCCAGACGTCTGAACCAAAAAATCAGACGTCTGGAATTAGTCTCTGTCTTTTTTTTTTAAATTCTGCCGTGTATATATTTTTGCTCTAGGTCCAAACCAGACGTCTGGACTTGATCACCAAACGTCTGGTCACCTGGTCTGGGCAACAATTTACCTAGGCCAAAGTGGCCAAAACGTATCGGGAGCAGTCGGACGAGCAACGACGACTAAGGATTTACGCCTAGCGACAACCCAGCCTTAAAGGCTCTTCGATACACCCCGAATATCAATGTCCAAATATCCATAGAAGGATTTTCATAAAATTGGACCAAAACACCAAAATTTGGAAAATTCTCCAAATCAAAAGCAAATGAATATGCACAAATGTTAGGAATTCATACCTAACAACAATGATAGCTATAGACGTAGATGTGAGTTAAAGAACTCACCTTTTAAACTCAAAACACAAGTGAGAAGCTCTAAAACAAGCTAAGATCAATTCCTCTTCAACAATGACTCAAGAAGCTTCAATCTAAGCTCATAAGAAGAATATTTCCTAAGTTAGGGTTTAGGAATTTCTAAAATTGAAGAGAGATGGAGAAGATGAAGAGGATGCTTACATAAGCTTCTCCTTGATTTTTAGCTTGAAGTTGATCTTTCCTAAACAAACTAGGGTTTGGAATTTCTATTTCCAATCTTTTCCCCCATTTCTCTTGAGCTATAGTGTTTGGAAAAGAAATGAGTGAATGAAGAGGAGTTGAGTGGAGTGTTAGGGTATTAGATGGGTTGGTGGGCTGAAACCCAAACCCGAAGCCCAAAATAGAAAAATAGCAAAATTCACTCAACTCCAAACATATCCATGTTTATACTCAAAAAAGTTGTAAACGCCATTTTGGACTCAATGGAAGTGGTCTCGAGTCCCAATTCGACTGTTTACAAAAAGTAGCTTTTCGAACTTTAATCTGATTAACGATGCTGTATTTAAATAAAACATTTAAATATACAATCGTAAAATATGCGGGTTATTACAAGGAAAGACTTGGAATTCTTTGTTGGAGACTATGTGTTTATTAAGGTTTCACCGATGAAAGGTGTGATTAGATTTGGAAAGTCAGGAAAGTTAGCTCCTAGATTCATAGGACATTCCGTATTGTTGAGAGGATCGGGAAACTCGTTTATATAGTAGAGTTACCGAGTAATTTAGCAAGAGTCCATGATATTTTCCATGTTTCTCATCTTAGAAAGTGTGTTAGAGACCCGGAGACTACCATAACACCTACATTGTTAGAAGATTTAGTAGTAGAACCGGATTTGACTATAGTTAAAATGCCGATTCAGGTTGTGGCTAGAGATGAGAAGAAGTTGAGGAACAAGACAGTCAAGTTACTAAAGGTTCAGTGGAGTGATGATGCTAGAGACTATACTTAGGAGACTGAGAGCAGAATTAGAGATGATTATCCAGAGCTGTTTGATGGTATGTTTTACCTTTGATTGTTTTGCTGTGTACCTTATCACAATTTCGAGGACGAAATTCTTTAAGGTGGGGAGTCTGTAACACCCTATATTTTTATAATATTATTTAGAATAATTAATTGGGTAAATTAAATAAAATAATGTGAAGATTAATAGGTTGAGATTTGATTAGACTAAGGGTAGTCGTGCCATGTTAGTGTGTTAATTAAAAATAGATAACATAAATAAAGGTGTTATGAATGAGTAAGGGAAAAACTGGAAATAGGGAAGGTTATACCCTAAACCCTTAAGAAATAGAACTCACGTTCATTTTCATTTAGCAATCTAAAACATCTAAGGCCGGCCACCATTATTGTTCTAAAGAGAAGATTAAAGCTAGGATTCAAGTAAAGGAAGATAATCAACATAATCAACATCAAACCTCACTTCTTTTAGTCTCAAAGCTAAGGTGGATAATTACTACATCCCTATTTCTTATGGTTTTCGGTTCTAAGACTATATTCAAAATGATTTTGCAAGTTTATGCCATGTTTTTGATGATTAAAGTTATATATATGCTTATTGGTGAATTATACATGTTCATATTAGTTTTTATGATATGTTTGACATGAAAACCCCATTAAATAACATCAAAATGCCTTGAAAATTTAAATATAGGTCAGAAATGATATTTTAGAGATGGGTTTCAATTTTCACAATTTTCCGAATTAAGGTGGATTTTATATTAATTTTCTAGTGAAGAAAATGATTTATTGGGTTATAAATTATTTATGGCTAAATACATAATTATTTGGATTTGAAATTTTTATATGTTGGAAAACATATTAAAATAGATTTTTTGGAATTTTTCTAGATTTTTCCTAAGTGTTTTGATGAATATATATATAATTATTTAAGGTATGGGACTTAAATGTTTTATATATTTAATTAAGGAGAAGGGGAATTTCATAAAATAAAATTATTACTTAATTCTGAAATTAGTGGCAGCACTTTTCTAAAAAGTATTTATTAACCAATGAGAATTTGACTTGCAAAGGCAGGTTAGTTGAGAAGTAATCCTTTTTAAGTTAAAAACAAAGAAATCATACTTTTAGCATGTTTCAGCTTTTTACGGCATCAAACCTTCCGACCTAGACCTTTCAACAAGGTCGAGAGGTTTATAGCTTTTGAAAAGGTCAAACCAAGGCATATGGTATCAAGTTATTTGGTATGTAATGAATTGGACAAGGTCGAAGGGTTCTTAGTCGAAAGGTTGATGGCCAAAGAGGTTGGGGTATGTTTGTTTTATAAATCAAAAGCTTTCACTTGCTTTGCTTTCGAATAAGAGCTTTCGACTTGGTTGCTTTCAACAAAGTCAGATGTTTAAAATGAAGGTTTTTAGACCTTTCGACAAAGTCAAAAGGTTACTGTCGCCTCGTTTTGTTTTGAACCATCGGACAAAGTCGAAAGGTTTTCCTGTTTTAAAATCAGCCGCTTCTCCATGCTTTCGAAAGAGAGCTTTCGACTTAGGTGATTTATCTTTGTTTTTATAATTGAAGTATAACCCAAGCTTTCGAAGGTGTTGTTTTAAAGGCGTAAGCCTATTGTTTAAAAGTTAAGTTTTAAAGCTTTCGAAGCAGTGCTTTCGACAAAGTCGAAAGGTTGCTTCCAATGGAGTTGAAAGGTTTTAAAAGTAGATTTTCCACTTGTTTTAAACTGAACCCAGTAAAGCTTTCATAAGGTTTATGTTTTAAAAGGTTTAATGCCTTCGAAATGTTTGTTTATTGAATGATTTCGAAAGATTTGAGTTCAATGGTTTCTAATGGTTTGAGTTCAATGATTTCGAAAGGTTTGAGTTCAACGATTTCGAAAGGTTTTAGTTCAATGATTTCGAAAGGTTTGAGTTCAATGGTTTCGAAACGTTTAGTTCAATGGTTTCTAAAGGTTAGAGATGGAAGGTTTTCCAATGTTTTTCTAAGGCAATGTTTTAAAGTGATTTTTAAAGAAGGATGTCCAAAATTTTATTACTTTTGAAAGGTTTTCTTTTCAAAGGTTTCGAAGGTTTGATGAATGGTTTCGAAAGGTAAGCTTTTGGAATATTTGCCTAAATAAATAAAAGGTTTTCACTTGGTTTTGGAAAGGGGTACTTTCAAAAATTTAGAATGGAGAACTTTCAAATGTTTAAATGTTTTCATCAACTAAGGTTTGAGTAAAAAAAGATATATATATATATATATATATATATATATAACATGGTAATGTGATTTTGAGTAAAGCATAAAGAATATATATTTTCCTTGTATAATTTTGATTTAAAGGTTTTAAATAATTTTGAAAATATTTTCAAGGAAAATTATGAGAGGGGATCCTTAAGTGAAAATCACTCAGATAATAGAATACCAGATGGGACTAGTATGGGGTCGCACCCTATACATTAGCTATTAGCCCCAGCTAATTGTTGTCCAAATTTCAGTGTGTAGGTATTTGTCACATGTAGACTAAAATTATGATTACACACCGAACGGAATATATGTTTGTATACAGATAGGTTATTGGTGAGCCTGAAAAACCAGTAGGATCAAGAAGACCTGGGAGATGAGTAAGTTAGGGACTGACCGTCCAAAAGCGAAGTATTTAACAGATAGTTAAGGACAGACAGTCCAGAAGTGAAGTATTTAACAGATAGTTAAGGATAAGTAATCCAGAAATAGAATAGCTAATAGGTATTAGATTAATTTTGATTATATTGTCTAGTAGGCCTTAGTCATCCAAAGGTTAAAAGTTATCCAAACAAAACTTATGTGCTTGAACAGATAGTTCATTATTACCTGATATTTATGTATGTTTACATAATGATGCTTTATAGTGTTTAATCAGTTTTGATTGCAGGGAAAAGGTTTTGTGAAGATATGTTTTCAAAGGATGTTCGTGAGGAGAAACCCATTCCGCTAAGCGGCGTGGTCTCACTTAACATATTAAACTGGGATGTATAATATTATTCATACCAGGCTTTATGTCTGACTTGAAGTTTATGTTTTTTCCTTAAACTCTCGGGTGCTCAAAATTAATTTGAGTAGGCTGAGGGGTTAAGGTCTTTTCAGGTTTAGTAGGATGACGAATAAGGCTACCGGAAGCATGCAGGAGGCAAACGGATAGCTATCTAGGAATTGTAGTTCTTGTTTTATGTTTTAATGAAATTCCGATGTGTTTGTATTAGGTCTATTATGACCATATGACTCTGATCATCCAAGGGGGTATCTTCATATACGGCTCTTGGCATAATTTGTAATAATTGTATTTTATTTGTGCCTGGGAACGTATCGGGATTATGTATGAAGAATATGGAACATCTGTTTTAAATGTAATGAAGAAAAGTTTTTTTGAAGTCTGTGTTTTGTTTCATATTCAAGTGCTTCTGATATTATAAATATCATTAACATAGCCGTATTTAGTCACCGAGCTAACACTATAGATGACTGCAGCATCTGTAGCGTAGCGCTTAGTTTTGGGCCTCTGGATAGGGGCTGTCACATTAGGGCTACATCACTACCACTTGTGACTGCCTACGTACCCCTATCTAATTGGGTACCCAATTAGATAACAGGATCAAGCCAACGTAGTTCTCCTACCGCAAATAGAGCTCATGGAGCCTATGATGCAACAAACAATATGCAATTCCCAAAACTACCCGCTTAGGATTAATCTTTAATTTTAGATTTTTCAGAATCTAATTAACTTGACGAAAATTATCTCTTTGACCTTTATTCCCGAATTCTTATTTTCAAAACCTTTGAAATATGTGTGTGTGTGTGTCTTTTATATTCAAACTAGTCCTTTACTTTGGGATTTGAAAACAAATCACCTTTTTGAAACGATATCTAAATACAAGCATAGAAAACTATATGTGACATGATCGGGAGGTTTCTAGCCATAACAAGGCAACTAGGTCCCAGCCTTCCAAAAATAAATATAGATATGTATATCCCTCTACAACAAGAGCGGACTATATTATACAATGAGAGCGGACTATACTGAGGCTACACAACATCTTCACCTTCCTTGCCCGCATTTTTAGTTATGGGTTACTCGAATCTTTGGTAACGCAACAGATCATTTTATATCCCGAAGTGACAAAATCATTTACACTAATAATTACAAATACTTCTAATCTACAATAATTTCCATTTTCAAATCCTTTCAAAAATCATCTTAAAACCATCGGGTTTAGTCCTCGAAATTCTTTCCGTTTTATAAAACATTTTTGTAAAACTATTTTTTTTACAAACTACTTTTATATAAAATTACTTCAAAATATTTGTTCTCAAATATCTCATTTTTTCTTTTAAAGGAAATCATTTCATAATATTTCAACTTGAAAACCAATTTTCAAAATAATTCATTAAATTGAAGTGAACCAAATATTACCGATAAACACTTTATAGTCAAATCGTGAAATAAATCATAAGGTGTTAGCTACAAGTATTTTCTATCTAACTCATGCATATGGATAATTAATTGCTCATAAACTGGTTGAACAAAGTCAACAATCAATAAATGAAATAAACACAACAATAAATGATAATCAATGCTTCATTCTATCAAATATTTATAACACTTTGTTTTATCTTGGGTTAAAACAGTTTGATATTTACTTTGGAGCATCCGGACTTTCCCTTCGACATGTTCCATCCCTCGCCCAAGTCTCCTTGGATCTCACAGACGAAACACGTATACTAGTCATTTTCGCATACCGTATTAAGTATTTAACTTATAAATTTTAAAATATTTAATTAACCATCCAAATAGTCAAACAAGGAAATGAAATCATTGTTTTAGCAAACAAAGTAAACAAGCATTCAACAAGGGTTTTCAAACAACACATAACATTTAAAGTTCGTTCAACTTAGCAAAGATTTTAATGAACTTAAAGGAAGAAATAACTCACTTTGGATTCCCCTCCATCAAACTTTAAGGAAAGGAACTCTAGATCTAAACCATACTTCCTACCAATTTACTAACTTTGTCCCTACGGATTTTAACTATAGCTTCGCTACTATTTCCCGAAACTTCTTGAAATCTGGCTATAGCTCCGCTAACCTAGAAGTTGAGATGAAAAAAGGTAGAGATGGCTTTTAAGTAGGCATGGCCTTGGGTGGACGGATGGAACTTGCTAGCTTGAACTTGACTTAAGTGTTATACTTTTTTGTCGATTATTTTTTCCATAACATTGTTACACTTTTAGAATTATTTTAAGAGAGGCATGGAAGCCATTAAAGAGTGGAAGAAGAGCTTGAAAATGGAGAAGAAAGGTGTGAAAAAAAGTGAGAAAGTGTGTTCGTATTTATAGGAAAAAATCTGGAATAAAATAATATTTTTTAAAAAGACTAAAATACCCTTTATTTATACTTTAAGAAAACTAATTTTTTCAACACCTAACATCACATTTCAAATCATTACTTTATGTCATTTTCACTTAAGTATTAAGTAAAGAATATAATAATTATGTTTGTTTGATTTGGTATTTACTTTTTGACTTTTACAACACTTTTTGTCTTTTTATGCTTAGTTTTTGTTAATTGCATTCTAGAATTTTCTAAGCATGTTGAGTACAAGTAAAATTGATTAGTGAATTAATTAATACTTATACTATTTGAATATATGTTCATATATAAGAAAATAAAGGTGCAACAACGTTGCGACAACTTTAAATCGACAAAACGTTGATTTTCAACAAAATGTTTTACGGTACATTTTGACGTTTTAGTTAAATTATTTATTTATGTAAATAAAATTTAAAAATAAATTTATATAATTTTATTTAAAAATATAAACACTCAAAAATTAATTAAAGTAATTTATTTAACCATTGAAACTTACTTTTAAAATTAGGATTTTGTCACTTTTATCGATATAAGCAATTATTCCTATTTTTGTGTATATTTCTCTTTGAAAATCCTACCTAATATTATTTAAATCATAAAATGTTATATATTCTATATATAAAATCACTTTAAATAGTATATTTTTAAGTGGTCAAATTCTGGGTCGTTACAATTAACACTTGCGAGTCGTACAGCCGAATTTATTTAGTCGTCAAAATAATGTTTGATTTATACTAGATATAAAAAATAAAATTAATTAATATTTCTGAAATATTAATTATTATTGTATTTATTGTACTAGGATGTGTTTAGTAAGATTGAGTTGCCTTTAGAAATGTTCGAGTACTATTAGTAATTTATTGGGTGCATATATAAAAGTAATATACGCTTGTTTCGATATATGATATTAATAAGGATTTAAATTGTATAAATTATTAATGGGTTGAGTGGGTATTTTTGATCTATAAAGACCATGATTCATGTAGTATGAAGAGGGGGGAAAAGGGTGGCTTTGTATTTAAGTTGATAAGAGAGAATTATGCAAGATATTTCTCTTTAGACCACACTGTATATTCAAGCTTTAGCCTCAATTTTTCTATTAGGATTTTTGCTTCCTCCTCTTCCACATTAGTCTGCAAGCACCCTCCCGCTTCCTCTCCATTTTCTTACCTCAAACACATCCATTCATTTAAATATAGTCACATATTCGGTGTTTACATGCTTGTCTCTTGCAAAGTAAGGTGTAGATCTGAGAGATCAAAGGAATCTGTTTGGACAAATGTGCATTTCTTCAGCCTCATCTCTACGATATAGTTTATGTAATTCATTAAAAGATATATTGTGATCTATGTATATCATATCAGTTATATATCACCCGTTTCGTATATGTTATAGCCTACCAATTTATATAAGTTTAATATATGCAATTTTAGATCTATGTGAATCATCGTAACATTATTATAATTAGCAGATGAATTTAAGAAACATTTTTTTGTTAAACATTTCGGCAATGATTAAAATATATATTATCATTTTATAATATTTGTTTAATTTAAAACATATATTAGTAACTTCAAATATAAATGTGAAAATTAATATTATGAAAAATGTTTTTTGAATATTTTATTATAAATGTTTTCAGAAATTTAGTTTCTAAAGAGAACTTTATTTTGGCCAAATTAATTTAAATAATATAAATGTGTATATATTATATAAATGAATACAAACTTGTTTCAATTATGCATTTTATAAAATAATAAAATATTTACGATTTATAAAAGAAATATTGCCAAAACATAGACATACACCTATATGTCTTATATGTATATATATTTAAATTTATATATTTATATAATCGCATAAATATTTTTTTAATTTGAACTTTTAAATATATAT